>CAMZMU010000048.1:600519-1800519 GCA_947311845.1 Poa pratensis
ACGCACCGCTTATCTAGATGGTTCTAGAACGTTACCATACCCCGTTAAGCACAAGCCGCCACGAGCCCCTGCACCCTCGCCCGCTAATCGAGGAATTGGTCGCCGTAGACGCGCCATGGCCGCCGCCGTGGACCTCGACCACCATGGACCGCCCCGAGCCTATAAAGCCACCCCGAGACCTCACTGAAACTCCACACCCCTCCCTCGATCTCTCCCTCGCTTCGATTTGGTCTGTGCACCGCCAGAGGGCAGTGCACTGCCGCACCCGTCGCCGCCGTTGAGGTCGAGCATCGCCGCAACACCACACCCTTCCATTTTCTCCTCTCTGGCCTCTACACTCTTCCTTGTGGACACAGCACTCACCCGAGCCTCTTTTCCCTCTTTTTAGTGCACGGACGCGACCCCGAAGCTCCGCCGGAGTTGCTGCCCGTCGCCGAGAAGTGCGCGACATCGCCGCCGTCGACAGGAGCTTCCCCAGCAACTGCTACTCGCCCCATCGCCTTCCCCGAGTCTCCGCCGTCGATCCACGCCTTCGCCGAGCTTCCCGGGCCCCTAGGTGAGTCTCCGATCATCACCGTGCCGCCGGCGCGGCGGCGCCGCCCAGAAATGGTCGTCGCCGTTCGCGGGCTCTGAGAGCCGTTGGATCTAGATCCAACGGCAACGTACCGCTTCGCTGTAGATGTTAGACAGACAAGTGGACCCCACCCGTCAGTCTTTTAATCATTTCCACGCACACACTGTGACGCTGACCAGTAGGCCCCACCTGTCATAACTTTCAACATTATCCAGAGGAAGGAATTTCTAATTAATTTTTCTCTGGAAAAACAGTACTGGCATCAACTTTGAAATTCAATATCTCGAGATTTAGGAATCCAAATAAATCAAACTCAAATGTTCTGGAAAGCTTATGAAATTGTTTAACCAACACAATTGGTTCATGTCATTTAATTAAATATTAAAAAGTATTATTGAAAATGCCACAGAAGGTTTAAATCTAAACTTGTTTGTTTCTGATACTCTGTTAGTCCAAATAATTCCAAACCAATTTTGCTAGCTTAGTACTGCCTTGTGTTAGCTCCCCTAATTTTGGTAGAATTAATTAAGTAGTATAATTGTTGACTTTAAGATAAACCCTTCTGGACTAAAACAACAAATATGTTTATTGGTTGATCCAAATGAGTTAGGACCAATTTTGTTAGCTCACATATACCATGTTTAGTTACCCCTAAAAGGGTTTAATTTTTGGAACAATAAATTTAAATGGTAGCTAAAACTTGATTATTAAGCTACTGGATTCAATCCAATGTGTAGGGAGTTTGGTAACTCCAAATGATCCAATTCAAATTGGGTTGTATTCTACACATCAGTGGCTTTCCATAGAATTTTAGTTTGTATTTTTGTGACCAACAGAACTCAAGTTGTGGAATTAAACATGAATAACTAGTTTCTGCCATAATTTGACTAATTAAATAATGTTTAATTCAATTTTTTGAAAACCAAATTGTGTGGTTTGATGTGTGCAGTAGCTAATTGTGATGTTGATGATGGTTATGTTGAGTGATTGCTTGTATAGCTTAGTGATTGTTTGCATTGTTTGTTTGTTAATTAGACGAGAACGTTGTCGGATATATCGAGGAAGGAGAGTTTGCTGAATTTGAAGAACAAGAGCAAGATCACTTTGCCAAGCAAGGCAAGCTATTCTCTGAGCTTGCACTACCAACATATGCATCTACTTTCATAACATGTTTACTCTCAAAGCAAGATTTACAAAACCCATTTCAAAATATATGGATATTATTTTGCCACCCTATGTAGTAGTTTATATAAAACTTTAGGATGGGAAAACAATGTTGTTTATTCAAAACTCCTTTGAAATTTCTTGTGAGTTTATGGAACCGAGATGTCGGTGTTGGAGTGGAAAGTGGAAAAATGGTGATGTTTATGAAAAATGCACAGTGTCCTAGTACTATGGAAACCAATCCTACCCTGTGCGACCACATTTACCACATATGGGAAAAGGCGTAGTCATGTAGTTTGCTCTTATTAGTATGGGATACCTCATCGACGGAGATGACTCCGTTATGCATGAGGGGATGGTCCGAGGATCTACCCCCTGACCCGGGTCCTCACACAAGTTGGTGGGGAGGATAGAAGGTTCCACCATAAACCGCCGGACAAAACTATGAGTCCTCACACTTAGGGTTTCTGACGGGAAACCGGACTGGGTGTCGATGGAAAGTGTCATATGGGAAGGATCCTATACTAGCATGAGCAAATAAGAGGCTATGGCCGGCGGCTTACTTCGCATACACCTGGTATGGCGAGACGTGGCAGACACGATGAGTTGCCGGATGGATGTGGGTTAAAAGCGTGCTACCTCTGCAGAGTGTTAAAACTATTCGAATAGCCGAGTCCTCGGATATGGACAATTGGGAGACTGTCCTAAGACCTTGTGCAAGTTTTAAAAAGGCTTTGAGTTTTTAAAAGAAAAATGAAGTGGAGATTGTTTCCTACACCTATACCAACGGATCGGTATGAGGTGGTTGGATGAAAGTGGACCATGACGGGCTATGGTCGGAAAAAGGAGGAGTTTTGGAAAAACAGATGAAAAGGTGACTTCTTTAAAATAGTTATAAAACTCTTCTTACCTTTTTCAATAAAGATATAGAGATGTTTTAAATAAGAAAAGTTGTCAACTAAAATAAAACTGGTGCATACTCATGTTGGGGTAGTTTGCGAGTACATTCAAATGTACTCATATTGGTTTCGTCCCTGGCTATTGTCCTAGCCAGACTACGAGGAGGAACACTACGCAGAGCAGGAATATGGCGACTTCTACGCCAACTAAGGATCTCCACAAGTCAGCTGCCTGTCGGGTTGTCATCGTTAGAATATGATGTCTATTACGCCGTAGCTTCCGCTGATATATTTGGTTTGGCCCATGAAGGCACCTATGTAAGAACTTGGTCTAAATGACCATTTATGTAAGACTTTTATTCGGTACTGTAATGGATGTAAACTTTGGTATCCAATTCGGATTATGTGCAACGACAGACTGATCACGGGATCGTTGTGTTAAGCATAATCGGGTATTTCGGACAGCTAGTCCGGGGTCCCCACAGACTTGGTATCAGAGCCATCCTGACTTTAGGAAACCTTAGTTAGCATGGTCGTTTGTCAAATGTTACAAAAGATGAATTTCTAAAAAGAAAGGAATGAAGTATTTTCGAAAATTGCTTATCTCCAATCCTCTTACTTATGCAAAATTTTACTCTCATTAAAATTACATTTTCCTTAGTATCCCTAAAATTTTGTACACCTCTCATTAAGTTTAAAATTTGACTCACTTGTTGCCCTACTATATTAAAATTTTGATATACTTGTCACCTAACTAACTTAAAATTTTGCTTAAAAACTGTAGATGGCACTCCATGGACCGAGTTCGTTCAGCTGGAGAAGGACAGCAAGCTGACGTTTGAGAGGGACTTGTTCGAGTTGACCAAGCTGTTAGGTCGCCCCGCTCCAGAGTTTGAGGGAGCTCAGATTGATGTTCACGGTGTTGGAAGGCTGAGCTGGCTCATCAGATCGTCAGTTCGCAGGAACATCAAGTCTCCCAATTCCAGGACGCTCATCTTCACCACCAAGGAGGCCACCTGGGTTGACGGTCTCTGTACTGCTACACAGAGGATGCTAGCCCGACTTTGTGAGGAGCACAAGGCGGAGTTAGTAGACTCCCGTTTCCGGTTCTACGGGAGGCGCAACTGTGATGGACACCCTACTCCTTCACCTTACCACCCGATGTTTGGGAGCTACATCATGGACATGGAGATCTTACTTCAGTGCACTCAGGATGATCTGTTGCGCACTAGGATTCAGCTCCACTTCGACCGCGAGTCGCTCGTTGAGCTTCGCGAGAACGAGATGAAGCTGATGGTGGAGAAGGTTGCTCTTCTCAGGAAGAGGGCCCAGCTGAGGAAGACTATCGTGAAGCTCCGCACGAAGGTGGCAGAGCAGGATGGACTGATTGAGGATCTGAGCACCATACTGACGAGATGGAGGAGGAGGGCGAGGATCTCCGCAAGGAGAACGACGCTTTCCTCAGTGACGATGATGACTTCGTGGAGGAGATGGACTGTGAGGAGGAGGATGATGAGGAGGAGTTAGTTGACGAGGAGGAGGAGCCACTCGAGCCAGTTCTCGAGGACGAGGAGGAGGATCCCGAGGAGCCAGCCTACCAGTCAGATGCTGACGTGTTAGAGCTGGAGGTTCCACCTCAGTAGGCGAGTGACTTGATCACTACCGCAGGATTAGGTTGACCCCCTATAGCTAGTCGAGTAGTAGCAGTGGTTCTTTTGGAAACCAGATGTTATGTATCCTAGATGTAAGCTTGATGTTGATGTGAACTCCTTGATGTATTGTTTGTGAAATATAAGTATGTTTGTCTTGTTTAAATGTGTGAACTATTTTCATATAAATCTTAGATTAATCAACCACTTGAGAGATCGTCTTTTCCCTTAGTCGAACTTTTCTTGCCTTGTCTCTTATACCCGGTGTGCTTCAGGATGCCACCCCGTCGCAGCAATGCGGAAGGATCAGGATCAGCACCACCACCACCGGACCCAACCCCCACCCAACTTCTCGCACTTATCATGGAGGAGCGTGAAAATGCCCGGCAAGAGCGCCAAGCTCATCTCGCTGCCTTACAACAACTCGCAGCCGCTATAACAACAACAACAATAACAACAACAACAATGGTGGTAACGGCAATGGCGATGGAAACCAGCGATCTACCTTGGGTGATTTTCAGAAGACCAACCCACCCACCTACTCCAAGGGACTTCACCCACTAGAAGCCGATGATTGGCTTCGCACCATCGGCAATAATCTTGAAGTTGCTGCTGTGGGAGAAAATGAGAAAGTGCTGTATGCAACCCACTATCTCGCTGGACCTGCAAGAGCTTGGTGGGAAACTACCAAGACTCTCCAGCCAGCTGGTCATGTCATCAACTGGGCTGAGTTCCAGGAGAAGTTCCGCAAGAAGCATATTCCTTACGGACTTATTGAGAGGAAGAAGGATGAGTTCCGCAAACTGAGGCAGGGAAGTAGAGATGTGGTCGGTTATCTTGAGGAGTTTACCGACTTATCTCGGTATGCTCCTGATGACACCGACAAGGAAGAGAAGAAGATGGAGCGTTTCATGAGTGGACTTCATGATGAACTTCAGTGTGCTTTGGTTATCCATGACTTCCGTGATCTGGAGTCACTTGTGGACAAAGCCATCCAGCTGGAGACCAAGCGCAAGTCGATGTATGAAGGTCGCAAGAGGAGGATGAATGCTCAGGAAGGCTCGAGCAGCCAGAAACCTCGTATCTTTCAGCAGAACACCAGGCCTGCCTATCGTCCACCCCACGCCCAAATTACCCTAACCGCCCAAACAACTTCAACCGCCCCAATGACAATAACCGTCCCGGAGGAAACTTCAACAACTTCACCCGCAATCCCAATGTGATCTGCTTTGAATGCGGCAACAAGGGTCACTACTCCAAAGAATGTCCCAATCCCAAGAGGAATGTCCAGCGCCCCAATGCGCCGGCACAGAACAATGGTCAAGGCCGCAATGGAAATGGAAATGGCAAGAATGCCGCACCTCGCGGAAATGCTGCTGTTGCCAAGGGTCGTCTGCACCACATCAATGCTGAAGAAGCTCAGGATGCTCCGGATGTTGTGCTGGGTACGTTCCTTGTCAACTCAGTACCTGCAACTGTTCTGTTTGATTCTGGTGCTACCCATTCATTTGTTACCCAAGAATTTGTTGCTAAGGGAGGTTTAGTTAAGAGCCTCTTACCCAAACCCATGGTCATCCAAATCCCAGAATCCACCGTAGAGACCAAGATGTTTTGCTCCGATGTACCCCTTGAGATCAAAGGAGAAAAGTTTCCAGTTAACTTAATTGTTCTGGGAACCCAAGGCATCGATGTTATACTCGGTATGAATTGGTTAGCCAAGTACCATGGTCGAATTGACTGTGCCAGAAGAGCTGTATCCATCACCACCGACAAAGAAGTAGAAGTGGAGTATGTGTCTGAAACTAGTCAACCTCACCCAGGCTGCCATGAGAGCATAGCTCGACCCGCCCTAGATGAGATCCGTGTTGTTCATCTGTTCAAGGATGTTTTCCCAGAAGAATTGCCTGGTATGCCGCCAGATAGGGATATTGAGTTCATAATTGAGCTTATCCCAGGAACATCCCCCATATCCCAAAAGCCTTATCGGATGAATCCGGAAGAACTGGTTGAGTTGAAGAAGCAGTTGGCTGATATGCTAAGCAAAGGTCTTGTCCGCCCAAGCGCTTCACCATGGGGATCACCCATTATTTTGTGGACAAGAGAGACGGTACCACACGCCTGTGTGTGGATTATCGCAAGCTGAATGACGTGACCATTAAAAATAAGTACCCTCTTCCCAAGATCGAGGATCTGTTCGATCAAATGAACGGAGCCCGAGTCTTTTCAAAGATCGATCTTCGGACAGGTACCATCAGTTGAAGATCAGAGAGACAGATATTCCCAAGACCGCCTTCACCACTCGTTACGGTTGTTTGAATACACCGTGATGTCTTTTGGTCTGACCAATGCCCCAGCCTATTTCATGAATCTCATGAACAAGATTTTCATGGAGTACCTCGACAAGTTCGTGGTAGTTTTCCTTGATGACATCCTTATTTATTCCAAGACCGAAGAAGAGCATGCTGAACACCTGCGTCTAGTTTTGGAGACCCTCCGAGAGCACCAGCTGTATGCCAAGCTTAGCAAGTGTGAGTTTTGGCTCAGTGAAGTGGCATTTCTCGGACATATTGTGTCTGCTGGAGGAATTTCTGTTGACCCTGAGAAGATACAAGCCATTCTTGACTGGTTATCCCCAACCAATGTTTTTGAAATCCGAAGCTTTCTCGGACTTGCCGGTTATTACCGCAAGTTCGTTGAAGGATTTTCCAGTATAGCCAAACCTCTGACCCAACTGTTGAAGAAGGACAAGAAATTTGAATGGACTCAGAAGTGTGAGGATAGTTTCCAAGAACTGAAGAAGAGACTAACCTCAGCCCCAATCCTGATCATGCCAGACGTCACCCAGAGTTTCGACGTGTATTGCGATGCATCACGCCTCGGACTTGGTTGCGTTCTGATGCAAGAAGGCAAAGTTGTGTCGTACTGTCCCGGCAGTTGCGACCGCATGAAGAGAATTACCCAACCCATGACTTGGAGTTAGCTGCTGTAGTCTTTGCTCTTAAGAAGTGGCGTCCCTATCTTGCGGGACATCGCTGCGAGGTCTATACAGATCACAAAAGCTTGAAGTATATTTTCACCCAGAAAGATCTGAACCTGCGACAGAGGAGATGGATGGAATTAATCAAGGATTATGATATTGGAATCCATTATCACCCCGGAAAGGCTAATGTAGTTGCCGATGCCCTTAGTCGCAAACCTTGCACCCTGAATGCCCTGATCCAAGCCGAACAGCCAGCCTTGTTCAAAGACTTCCAAGATTTTGGACTAGAGCTTGTTAGCCATGGTTATCTCGCCAATTTAGAGTTAACCCCAACCCTGATGGATCAAATCAAAGAAGCCCAGAAAGGTCATGAAAGCATAGAGGGAATTAGGAAGAAAATTTCCCTCGGCAAAGCACCCGGTTTTACCGAAGATGCTGAAGGAGTGCTGAAATTCAATGACCGTATCTGTGTGCCCAATGTCACGGAACTTAAGGAGTTAATCCTGAAGGAGGCCCATGAGACCCCTTATTCAATCCACCCCGGCGGAACCAAAATGTACCAAGACCTTCGAGAAAGATTTTGGTGGCATGGAATGAAGCGAGAGATTGGTTCATTCGTAGCCAAGTGTGATATCTGTCAGCGAGTCAAGGCTGAACATCAGCGACCCGCTGGATTGCTTCAACCTTTGAAAATTCCCGAGTGGAAGTGGGACGAGATTGGAATGGATTTTATTACCGGACTTCCAAGATCCAACCGAGGCCATGATTCAATCTGGGTCATCGTTGATCGACTGACCAAGGTTGCCCACTTTGTTCCTGTCAAGACCACTCATACCGGAGCTCAGTTAGCAGACCTGTATATTTCCAGAATAGTGAGCCTGCATGGTGTGCCTAAGAAGATTGTATCTGATAGAGGCACGCAATTCACCTCAAGATTCTGGAAATCCCTTCATGAAGCCCTCGGAACCAAGTTAGCCTTTAGCACAGCTTATCATCCCCAGACCGATGGCCAGACTGAGCGAGTGAACCAGATATTGGAGGACATGCTTCGCGCATGTGTTCTATCCTATGGTTCCAAGTGGGAAGATTGTCTTCCGTTTGCAGAGTTCTCGTACAACAACAGTTATCAGTCTAGTCTGCAAATGGCCCCTTTTGAAGCCCTTTACGGCAAGAAGTGTCGTACACCCCTGAATTGGTCCGATACCGGAGAGAGCAAATTGTTCGGACCAGATACCCTCCGAGAAGCTGAAGAGCAAGTTCAGCTTATTCGTGAACGCCTCAAAACTGCCCAATCCCGTCAGAAGAGTTACGCTGACACCAAGCGCCGTGATCTCACTTTCAGTGTCGGAGATTATGTGTATCTCCGAGTGACACCCCTCAAGGGAATGCAGCGTTTCCATGTCAAAGGAAAGTTAGCGCCAAGGTATATTGGACCCTTCAAGGTCATTGCTCGTCGAGGAGAAGTATCCTATCAGCTGGAGTTACCCCAGGAGTTAGGAGATTATCATGATGTCTTCCACATTTCCTTGCTCCGGAAGTGTCTTGAAGTTCCTGACCAGCCTGATGTTTTCAAAAACATCGACCACCTCTCCATCGACCTGAACCAAGACCTGACTTATCGTGAGAGACCCCTCAAAATTCTCGAAGAAGATGTTCGTGTTACCCGAAGACGTGCGATCAAGTTTTACAAAGTCCAGTGGACTAACCACTCTGAAGAAGAAGCAACTTGGGAACGCGAAGATTATCTTAGAAGCGAATTCCCAGACCTCCTTAAAACCTAAGCCTAGCAAATCTCGGGACGAGATTTATTTTAAGGGGGGAAGGATTGTAACATCCCAAAATTATTATCAGGATTATATTCCAAAAATGAGAGCCAACAAAAACTTTTGTTGTTTATTGTATGTTAATTGCTTTTGTTACTTGAGATGTTGTTCTTGCTGTTTGTGTGAGTGTTTGCTCTAGTGAACACTAGTAAGAAAGAAAGAAAACAAAATATAAAATCAAAGCAAGAAAAATAAAAGTGACAAGTTGTCACATGAAAATCTCAAGTGACAAACCAATTATTTCAAACCAAAGTCAGTGGAGTTGTAATGTAAACACTCCCCATTTTGTTCCTACCACTTTCCCCTCTCAAATATTATTTTTGAACTAGTTTTGAAATTCTAAAATAAAAACAAATTGAAATAAATTAAAATAACATAAACAAAGTACTATAAAAGAAAATGTTTCAAAACATTTTATTATTTTATGCCAATTTTTGTGGAGCTTCTGTACATTATGGGAAGGCCCCACAAATTTTTGCAAATTTTTCTAAAATGTTTAAATGCACTAATTAAATCCTAGAAAACCTTCTGGATTTAACAGAAGGACTAAAACAGAAATAAAAAAAGAAGCAGAGAGGAGGCAGGGGGTTTTCTGCAAAAACGTCATCCCCTACCTCTCTCCCTCGCCCCGACGTGCCGCCGTGTCGCCACCACCGTCGTCGCCGTTTTCTTCGCCGCCCGGACCCCCCTGCAGCGCTCGCCGTGCCTCTGCGCCTCTGCACCGCAGGGAAGAAAAACGGAGCCCTCTCCCGTCGCAGTTACGCCGCGGTTCCCCGACGGCCGCCGCGGAGGACTTGGACGGCGCCGAGCAAATTGGCCCCCCTCTCTGCTCCCCGACACGCACCGCTTATCTAGATGGTTCTAGAACGTTACCGGACCCCGTTAAGCACCAAGCCGCCACGAGCCCCTGCACCCTCGCCGCGTAATCGAGGAATTGGTCGCCGTAGACGCGCCATGGCCGCCGCCGTGGACCTCGACCACCATGGACCGCCCCGAGCCTATAAAGCCACCCCGAGACCTCACTGAAACTCCACACCCCTCCCTCGATCTCTCCCTCGCTTCGATTTGGTCTGTGCACCGCCAGAGGGCAGTGCACTGCCGCACCCGTCGCCGCCGTTGAGGTCGAGCATCGCCGCAACACCACACCCTTCCATTTTCTCCTCTCTGGCCTCTACACTCTTCCTTGTGGACACAGCACTCACCCGAGCCTCTTTTCCCTCTTTTTAGTGCACGGACGCGACCCCGAAGCTCCGCCGGAGTTGCTGCCCGTCGCCGAGGAAGTGCGCGACATCGCCGCCGTCGACAGAAGCTTCCCCAGCAACTGCTACTCGCCCCATCGCCTTCCCCGAGTCTCCGCCGTCGATCCACGCCTTCGCCGAGCTTCCGGGCCCCTAGGTGAGTCTCCGATCATCACCGTGCCGCCGGCGCGGCGGCGCCGCCCAGAAATGGTCGTCGCCGTTCGCGGGCTCTGAGAGCCGTTGGATCTAGATCCAACGGCAACGTACCGCTTCGCTGTAGATGTTAGACAGACAAGTGGACCCCACCCGTCAGTCTTTTAATCATTTCCACGCACACACTGTGACGCTGACCAGTAGGCCCCACCTGTCATAACTTTCAACATTATCCAGAGGAGAAGGAATTTCTAATTAATTTTTCTCTGGAAAAACAGTACTGGCATCAACTTTGAAATTCAATATCTCGAGATTTAGGAATCCAAATAAATCAAACTCAAATGTTCTGGAAAGCTTATGAAATTGTTTAACCAACAAATTGGTTCACTCATTTAATTAAATATTTAAAAAGTATTATTAAAAATAGTACAGAAGGTTTAAATCTAAACTTGTTTGTTTCTGATGCTCTGTGAGTCCAAATAATTCCAAACCAATTTTCTAGCTTAGTACTGCCTTGTGTTAGCTCCCCTAATTTTGGTAGAATTAATTAAGTAGTATGAATTGTTGACTTTAAGATAAACCCTTCTGGACTAAAACAAACAAATATGTTTATTGGTTGATCCAAATGAGTTAGGACCAATTTTGTTAGCTCACATATAGCCATGTTTAGTTACCCCTAAAAGGGTTTAATTTTTGGAACAATAGAATTTAAATGGTAGCTAAAACTTGATTATTAAGCTACTGGATTCAATCCAATGTGTAGGGAGTTTGGTAACTCCAAATGATCCAATTCAAATTGGGTTGTATTCTACACATCAGTGGCTTTCCATAGAATTTTAGTTTGTATTTTTGTGACCAACAGAACTCAAGTTGTGGAATTAAACATGAATAACTAGTTCTGCCATAATTTAGAAGTAATTAAAAAGTGTTTAATTCAATTTTGTTTGAAAATCAAATTGTGTGGTTTGATGTGTGCAGTAGCTAATTGTGATGTTGATGATGGTTATGTTGAGTGATTGCTTGTATAGCTTAGTGATTGTTTGCATTGTTTGTTTGTTAATTAGACGAGAACGTTGTCGGATATATCGAGGAAGGAGAGTTTGCTGAATTTGAAGAACAAGAGCAAGATCACTTTGCCAAGCAAGGCAAGCTATTCTCTGAGCTTGCACTACCAACATATGCATCTACTTTCATAACATGTTTACTCTCAAAGCAAGATTTACAAAACCCATTTCAAAAATATATGGATATTATTTTGCCACCCTATGTAGTAGTTTATATAAAACTTTAGGATGGGAAAACAATGTTGTTTATTCAAAACTCCTTTGAAATTTCTTATGAGTTTATGAAATACCGAGATGTCGGTGTTGGAGTGGAAAAGTGGAAAAATGGTGATGTTTATGAAAAATGCACAGTGTCCTAGTACTATGGAAACCAATCCTACCCTGTGCGACCACATTTACCACATATGGGAAAAGGCGTAGTCATGTAGTTTGCTCTTATTAGTATGGGATACCTCATCGACGGAGATGACTCCGTTATGCATGAGGGGATGGTCCGAGGATCTACCCCCTGACCCGGGTCCTCACACAAGTTGGTGGGGAGGATAGAAGGTTCCACCATAAACCGCCGGACAAAACTATGAGTCCTCACACTTAGGGTTTCTGACGGGAAACCGGACTGGGTGTCGATGGAAAGTGTCATATGGGAAGGATCCTATACTAGCATGAGCAAATAAGAGGCTATGGCCGGCGGCTTACTTCGCATACCCTGGTATGGCGAGACGTGGCAGACACGATGAGTTGCTGGATGGATGTGGGTTTAAAAGCGTGCTACCTCTGCAGAGTGTTTAAAACTATTCGAATAGCCGAGTCCTCGGATATGGACAATTGGGAGACTGTCCTAAGACCTTGTGCAAGTTTTAAAAAGACTTTGAGTTTTAAAAGAAAAATGAAGTGGAGATTGTTTCCTACACCTATACCAACGGATCGGTATGAGGTGGTTGGATGAAAGTGGACCATGACGGGCTATGGTCGGAAAAAGGAGGAGTTTTGGAAAAACAGATGAAAATGGTGACTTCTTTAAAAATAGTTATAAAACTCTTCTTACCTTTTTCAATAAAGATATAGAGATGTTTTAAATAAGAAAAGTTGTCAACTAAAATAAAACTGGTGCATACTCATGTTGGGGTAGTTTGCGAGTACATTCAAATGTACTCATATTGGTTTCGTCCCTGGCTATTGTCCTAGCCAGACTACGAGGAGGAACACTACGCAGAGCAGAATATGGCGACTTCTACGCCAACTAAGGATCTCCACAAGTCAGCTGCCTGTCGGGTTGTCATCGTTAGAATGATGTCTACTACGCCGTAGCTTCCGCTGATATATTGGTTTGGCCCATGAAGGCACCTATGTAAGAACTTGGTCTAAATGACCATTTATGTAAGACTTTCTATTCGGTACTGTAATGGATGTAAACTTTGGTATCCAATTCGGATTATGTGCAACGACAGACTGATCACGGGATTGTTGTGTTAAGCATAATCGGGTATTTCGGACAGCTAGTCCGGGGTCCCCACACTAGTCAGCAGCCACGTCGTGCCCAGTCAGCGCCCAGTCAGTGACACGTCATATCCACGTGGCCCGGAATTTCTGTGAATTTCCCGAATTAGTTTTAATTGCAGTTTTGCAGAAAAGCCCCTGTAACTTCAAACCATCATAACTTTTTAACCACAACTGCAAATTTAGCAAACTTGGACTTTTTGAAAAGCTCCGGACTTGTAGAATCTTTTAGCACTGTCCAAATTTAAATTTGACAATATCAAATTGGTTCAAATTCAAATATGCTTGTTTGATGATTTTTGGCATAGTTTAAATTCTGTAAATCCAATTTTGGCAAACAAAATATTTTTGGAGACCTTAGGTCGTGTTCTAACAGTTCCCCATGTACAAAATAATTTTTGGTTAAGTTAGAAATTGTTTTAGAATTTTAGATGCTCTTTTGACTATTTTTGACTTAGTTTAATTTCTGATACGAAGATTACACACTTATATGGCTAGCTAAACTGCCAAATCAAAGCAACTGGAGGGATTGTGAGACGGTGGGCTCAATTTCTTTTTTCCATATTCCTATGAGCTACCCTTAGCAGATAAGTAGAAAACTCACACGTGATAATGAATTTCCACGGCGGTCAAAGGGGTAGACGACAGGGGGCCCACGGGTCGAGCTTTGGGACAATATGGCGCTCCAGAGCATCATAATATATGACCTCCGTGAGAGTAATTGGACCGATACCCTTTATTACTAATTTTACACAACTTTAGTGCTCGAATTTTTGTCAAAATAGTACCGTATATGATCTGCCATAGAGAATTTGTGCCGAACCTTTAAAATACACACTTTGGTGCTCATTTTCTACATAAACTCGTTGATATCTACCATTTTAAAGTTGGGGTTGTACAGCTTTCTTCTCCGTAGACAAGGGCACACAACTTGTTGTTCAATGTTTTCTCCATTTTGTTACCCATAATATGTTCGTACACATACTGGACTCCCAAACCCTATAATACCCATTTTAACTCAACATTTCACATAAACTCATCAATAAGTACCTTTTCTATGCCTTGATTGAATTGTTTTTCCTACCTAGACCATCATAGATGACCTCCCGTAAAGAATTTTGATGACTTTTGAAAAGAAACGCCGATTGAGATGAAACTAATTTTGTTGGAAAGATAATTGCGATAAGTACCCACCAGAAAGTGAAAATCTTGAGAAGAAGAAATAGAGAAAATACCACACACGAAGAGGTGTGGACCCTTTGTCAAACATGGACCGGTACATTTCTTCAACATTGAAAACGTAATAGACGAAAGCAGGCAAATCTCGTTCTCGAAGGACATGAGCTTGTCATGATGAACAAGAAAAGCACCAAGGCTACACAATGATAAAGCAAAAATAAGAACCAATAAATATGATGCCAAGGATGCAAAGGTTTGAACTCTCTAGAACAATACGATCAAGCTACTCACTCAAGAGCCCTCTGATAGCACGGTTGTCTATCCTATATAACCCGGTTTCCCAACAAACATCATGGGACCGGTAGAATAGAAACCAGTTCAAGGTCATACCTTTGCATCGCACAATCCACTTGAATTACATGATGACGATCTTAGCCCCCTCAAGGTGAACCGCCTTTTCTTGATCACGCTTCGCTCGGTGAAGTCTTCCAACTTACTCCCCGAGAAACAAATATGGGAAAGCTTCTCCTCGGACCGACTTCACTTGACCTTTATCTCCAGTGGATGGCATGCTTCGAGCACATGATCTCAACGAAATGACCATCTAGAACTTGCAAATCTCAATAATTATGACCACCACCCACATATATCATCGGTTAGTTCACAAAAGCTATATGGACAACTACTTAACATACCACGAGATCACATGCATGATCCCACTTGGTAGCGTTGAACAACTCTTCGCACTATGACTTGATCAATCTTGTATCTTTCTATCTCTCATTATTATGATGATGTCATGAATGGTAAACATGATAGCTCACACAATCTCCTCCTTCAACTCCATTGGTCGACCCTCTATCGATGCTGGTCAAGTGTGGTCGAATAAGAAAGTATACACTAGCAAGCTCCCAAGTGTCCAGCTTCACACACATGTCTTACCATGTACGAAGATTACACACTTATATGGCTAGCTAAACTGCCACTTCAAAGCAACTGGAGGGATTGTGAGACCGTGGGCTCAATTTCGGTTTTCCATATTCCTATGAGCTACCCTCAGCAGATAAGTAGAAAACTCACACGTGATAATGAATTTCCACGACGGTCAAAGGGGTAGACGACAGGGGGCCCACGGGTCGAGCTTTAGGCCAATATGGCGCTCCAGAGCATCATAATATATGACCTCCGTGAGAGTAATTGGACCGAGACCCTTTATTACTAATTTTACACAACTTTAGTGCTCGATTTTTTGTCAAAATAGTCCCATATATGATCTGCCATAGAGAATTTGTGCCGAACCTTTAGAATACACACTTTGGTGCTCATTTTCTACACAAACTCGTTGATATCTACCATTTTAAAGTTGGGGTTGTACAGCTTTCTTCTCCATAGACAAGGGCACACAACTTGTTGTTCAATGTTTTCTCCATTTTGTTACCCATATATATGTTCGTACACATACTGGACTCCCAAACCCTATAATACCCATTTTAACTCAACATTTCACATAAACTCATCAATAAGTACCTTTTCTATGCCTTGATTGAATTGTTTTTCCTACCTAGACCATCATAGATGACCTCCCGTAAAGAATTTTGATGACTTTCGAAAAGAAACGCCGATTGAGATGAAACTAATTTTGTTGGAAAGATAATTGCGATAAGTACCCAGCAGAAAGTGAAAATCTTGAGAAGAAGAAATAGAGAAAATACCACACACGAAGAGGTGTGGACCCTTTGTCAAACATGGACCGGTACATTTCTTCAACATCGAAAACGTAATAGACGAAAGCAGGCAAATCTCGTTCTCGAAGGACATGAGCTTGTCATGATGAACAAGAAAAGCACCAAGGCTACACAACGATAAACCAAAAATAAGAACCAATAAATATGATGCCAAGGATGCAAAGGTTTGAACTCTCTAGAACAATACGATCAAGCTACTCACTCGAGAGCCCTCTGGATAGCACAGTTGTCTATCCTATATAACCCGGTTTTCCAACAAACATCATGGGACCGGTAAAATAGAAACCAGTTCAAGGTCATACCTTTGCATCGCACAATCCACTTGAATTACATGATGACGATCTTAGCCTCCTCAAGGTGAACCGCCTTTTCTTGATCACGCTTCGCTCGGTGAAGACTTCCAACTTACTCCCCGAGAAACAAATATGGGAAAGCTTCTCCTCGGACCGACTTCACTTGACCTTTATCTCCAGTGGATGGCATGCTTCGAGCACATGATCTCAACGAAATGACCATCTAGAACTTGCAAATCTCAACAATTATGACCACCACCCACATATATCATCGGTTAGTTCACAAAAGCTATATGGACAACTACTTAACATACCACGAGATCACATGCATGATCCCACTTCGTAGCGTTAAACAACTCTTTGCACTATGACTTGATCAATCTTGTATCTTTCCATCTCTCATTATTATGATGATGTCATGAATGGTAAACATGATAGCTTACACAATCTCCTCCTTCAACTCCATTGGTCGACCCTCTATCGATGACGGTCAAGTGTGGTAGCATAAGAAAGTATACACTAGCAAGCTCCCAAGTGGCCAGCTTCACACACATGTCTTACCATGTACGAAGATTACACACTTATATGGCTAGCTAAACTGCCACTTCAACGCAACTGGAGGGATTGTGAGACCGTGGGCTCAATTTCTGTTTTCCATATTCCTACGAGCTACCCTCAGCAGACAAGTAGAAAACTCACACGTGATAATGAATTTCCACGACAGTCAAAGGGGTAGACGACAGGGGGCCCACGGGTTGAGCATTGGGCCAATATGGCACTCCAGAGCATCATAATATATGACCTCCGTGAGAGTAATTGGACCGAGACCCTTTATTACTAATTTTACACAACTTTAGTGCTCGATTTTTTTATCAAAATAGTCCCGAATATGATCTGCCATAGAGAATTTGTGCCGAACCTTTAGAATACACACTTTGGTGCTCATTTTCTACACAAACTCGTTGATGTCTACCATTTTAAAGTTGGGGTTGTACTGCTTTCTTCTCCGTAGACAAGGGCACACAACTTATTGTTCAATGTTTTCTCCATTTTGTTACCCATATATATGTTCGTACACATACTGGACTCCCAAACCCTATAATACCCATTTTAACTCAACATTTCACATAAACTCATCAATAAGTACCTTTTCTATGCCTTGATTGAATTGTTTTTCCTACCTAGACCATCATAGATGACCTCCCGTAAAGAATTTTGATGACTTTCGAAAAGAAACGCCGATTGAGATGAAACTAATTTTGTTGGAAAGATAATTGCGATAAGTACCCAGCAGAAAGTGAAAATCTTGAGAAGAAGAAATAGAGAAAATACCACACACGAAGAGGTGTGGACCCTTTGTCAAACATGGACCGGTACATTTCTTCAACATCGAAAACGTAATAGACGAAAGCAGGCAAATCTCGTTCTCGAAGGACATGAGCTTGTCATGATGAACAAGAAAAGCACCAAGGCTACACAACGATAAACCAAAAATAAGAACCAATAAATATGATGCCAAGGATGCAAAGGTTTGAACTCTCTAGAACAATACGATCAAGCTACTCACTCGAGAGCCCTCTGGATAGCACAGTTGTCTATCCTATATAACCCGGTTTTCCAACAAACATCATGGGACCGGTAAAATAGAAACCAGTTCAAGGTCATACCTTTGCATCGCACAATCCACTTGAATTACATGATGACGATCTTAGCCTCCTCAAGGTGAACCGCCTTTTCTTGATCACGCTTCGCTCGGTGAAGACTTCCAACTTACTCCCCGAGAAACAAATATGGGAAAGCTTCTCCTCGGACCGACTTCACTTGACCTTTATCTCCAGTGGATGGCATGCTTCGAGCACATGATCTCAACGAAATGACCATCTAGAACTTGCAAATCTCAACAATTATGACCACCACCCACATATATCATCGGTTAGTTCACAAAAGCTATATGGACAACTACTTAACATACCACGAGATCACATGCATGATCCCACTTCGTAGCGTTAAACAACTCTTTGCACTATGACTTGATCAATCTTGTATCTTTCCATCTCTCATTATTATGATGATGTCATGAATGGTAAACATGATAGCTTACACAATCTCCTCCTTCAACTCCATTGGTCGACCCTCTATCGATGACGGTCAAGTGTGGTAGCATAAGAAAGTATACACTAGCAAGCTCCCAAGTGGCCAGCTTCACACACATGTCTTACCATGTACGAAGATTACACACTTATATGGCTAGCTAAACTGCCACTTCAACGCAACTGGAGGGATTGTGAGACCGTGGGCTCAATTTCTGTTTTCCATATTCCTACGAGCTACCCTCAGCAGACAAGTAGAAAACTCACACGTGATAATGAATTTCCACGACAGTCAAAGGGGTAGACGACAGGGGCCCACGGGTTGAGCATTGGGCCAATATGGCACTCCAGAGCATCATAATATATGACCTCCGTGAGAGTAATTGGACCGAGACCCTTTATTACTAATTTTACACAACTTTAGTGCTCGATTTTTTATCAAAATAGTCCCGAATATGATCTGCCATAGAGAATTTGTGCCGAACCTTTAGAATACACACTTTGGTGCTCATTTTCTACACAAACTCGTTGATGTCTACCATTTTAAAGTTGGGTTGTACTGCTTTCTTCTCCGTAGACAAGGGCACACAACTTATTGTTCAATGTTTTCTCCATTTTGTTACCCATATATATGTTCGTACACATACTGGACTCCCAAACCCAATAATACCCATTTTAACTCAACATTTCACATAAACTCATCAATAAGTACCTTTTCTATGCCTTGATTGAATTGTTTTTCCTACCTAGACCATCATAGATGACCTCCCGTAAAGAATTTTGATGACATTTGAAAAGAAACGCCGATTGAGATGAAACTAATTTTGTTAGAAAGATAATTGCGATAAGTACCCAGCAGAAAGTGAAAATCTTGAGAAGAAGAAATAGAGAAAATACCACACATGAAGAGATGTGGACCCTTTGTCAAACATGGACTGGTACATTTCTTCAACATCGAAAACGTAATAGACGAAAGCAGGCAAATCTCGTTCTCGAAGGACATGATCTTGTCATGATGAACAAGAAAAGCACCAAGGCTACACAATGATAAAGCAAAAATAAGAACCAATAAATATGACGCCAAGGATGCAAAGGTTTGAACTCTCTAGAACAATACGATCAAGCTACTCACTCGAGAGCCCTCTGGATAGCACGGTTGTCTATCCTATATAACCCGGTTTCCCAACAAACATCATGGGAACGGTAAAATAGAAACCAGTTCAAGATCATATGTAACATCCCAATATTTTAGAATGTTCAAAAATCACTAAAAATTTAAACTTTTGTTTTTATTAAAAGAAAACATTCAAATTATAGTAGAAACCAAATAATAGAATACTTTTGACTATTTATTTAACCCTAAAAATATTCTTTTGCAAAGTGCTTATGTTATTTAAAGTATACCTATTTCTAAAATGATTCTGATTAAACTATATGATATAAAATGAGTATTTGCATTTAAATGATATATCAAACTCTATCAAATGTTTTGTACCAAATTATTTTATTTGGTTTATCATATTGAATGATATTACTTATATTATTTTTCTGGATTTTATTTTAAGTTCAAAAGGAAGTTAAAACCCATTTCAAAATTGACATAAAGATGTCAATTAAGCAATTATGCAATATTTTAGAAATTATGTATTAAAAGAAAGTGTGCTTGAATAATTTTAAATGATAGATAATATTTTTGCATTTTGTTACACTTGGTTTGCAAAAATTTCAAAAGAAATGAAATACTTTATTCCTTTATTTTATGTAGCTAGTTAAATAGCGAATATTACATTTTATGCCCAAGGTTAGTTTTGTAAAAATATTTGTGTAAAAGTGACCCCATATAGTCTATCTTGATAAAGTTGGATTTTACAAAATTCTATAAATTGATTTGAATCCATTTGGATGTTTAAATCAAAAGATATAAAAAGTTTCAGAAAATAGAAAAGTTAAAAGAACAAAAAAAATGGATTGCCGAGCTAACTGGGCCGAGCCCAACCACCAGGCACGCGCGCAACCCACTTCGGCCCAGCAGCAGCCCGCAGCTCTCTCCTCTCTCTTCTCTCACCGACACGCGGGCGCCACATGTCAGCCGTAGTCATCTTCAACCTCATGCCTCAAATCGCGCACGGAAATTTCGCCTCGGCCGCTTTAATCCCTGCTTGATTGCGAGCGTTGAAGACTCCAAACCGATGCCCCGATCCACTCCATAAAGAGCTCGTGCTCTCCACTCTCGTTCCCCTCTCCTCCCGCTGCAAATCGCGCCTCCAGGCTGGAGAAATCTCGCGCCGGAGTTCACCACGGCCGTCGCCGCGCTTCTCCCATTTCCGGCGACTCCGAAGCACTGGACTTCTCCCTTTTGTTCTCTTTCTCTCTTCCTTGTACTTGCGCGCCTCCTCATGCCTTCGGGCTATTTTTCTATGCAGCGGAACCACGAGTCGGAGCTCGACCCGAAGGTCAATGGCGCCACCGCAACTCCGTCCACTTGCCAACGCCGCTCCAGGACGCAAAGGTCGACGCTGTGACCTCCTTCGAGTTCCCCACGACACGCTGCACCACGTGGTGGTCTTCCCCGATCCCCTGCACCACCGGAGCGACCATCCCATCCACGCCCTAGCCGCTGGCCGCCTCAACACCATTTTCCGGCGACACCCGCGCCGGCGAGGTAAACCTTAGATCTTGAGCCGTTGGATCTCGTTTAGACGGCCATGATTAGATCTCTTAAACTGAACCGATACGATTAGATCCTAACCGTTGGATCTGGATCTGACGATCCAGATCAAATCCAGTACGCGGTCTAGTCAGCAGCCACGTCGTGCCCAGTCAGCGCCCAGTCAGTGACACGTCATATCCACGTGGCCCGGAATTTCTGTGAATTTCCCGAATTAGTTTTAATTGCAGTTTTGCAGAAAAGCCCCTGTAACTTCAAACCATCATAACTTTTTAACCACAACTGCAAATTTAGCAAACTTGGACTTTTTAAAAAGCTCCGGACTTGTAGAATCTTTTAGCACTGTCCAAATTTAAATTTGACAATATCAAATTGGTTCAAATTCAAATATGCTTGTTTGATGATTTTTGGCATAGTTTAAATTCTGTAAATCCAATTTTGGCAAACAAAATATTTTTGGAGACCTTAGGTCGTGTTCTAACAGTTCCCCATGTCCAAAATAATTTTTGGTTAAGTTAGAAATTGTTTTAGAATTTAGATGCTCTTTTGACTATTTTTGACTTAGTTTAATTTCTGATACGAAGATTACACACTTATATGGCTAGCTAAACTGCCACATCAAAGCAACTGGAGGATTGTGAGACCGTGGGCTCAATTTCTTTTTTCCATATTCCTATGAGCTACCCTCAGCAGATGAGTAGAAAACTCACACGTGATAATGAATTTCCACGGCGGTCAAAGGGGTAGACGACAGGAGCCCACGGGTCGAGCTTTGGGACAATATGGCGCTCCAGAGCATCAAATATATGACCTCCGTGAGAGTAATTGGACCGATACCCTTTATTACTAATTTTACACAACTTTAGTGCTCGAATTTTTGTCAAAATAGTACCGTATATGATCTGCCATAGAGAATTTGTGCCGAACCTTTAAAATACACACTTTGGTGCTCATTTTCTACATAAACTCGTTGATATCTACCATTTTAAAGTTGGGGTTGTACAGCTTTCTTCTCCGTAGACAAGGGCACACAACTTGTTGTTCAATGTTTTCTCCATTTTGTTACCCATATATATGTTCGTACACATACTGGACTCCCAAACCCTATAATACCCATTTTAACTCAACATTTCACATAAACTCATCAATAAGTACCTTTTCTATGCCTTGATTGAATTGTTTTTCCTACCTAGACCATCATAGATGACCTCCCGTAAAGAATTTTGATGACTTTTGAAAAGAAACGCCGATTGAGATGAAACTAATTTTGTTGGAAAGATAATTGCGATAGGTACCCACCAGAAAGTGAAAATCTTCAGAAGAAGAAATAGAGAAAATACCACACGAAGAGGTGTGGACCCTTTGTCAAACATGGACCGGTACATTTCTTCAACATTGAAAACGTAATAGACGAAAGCAGGCAAATCTCGTTCTCGAAGGACATGAGCTTGTCATGATGAACAAGAAAAGCACCAAGGCTACACAACGATAAAGCAAAAATAAGAACAAATAAATATGATGCCAAGGATGCAAAGGTTTGAACTCTCTAGAACAATACGATCAAGCTACTCACTCAAGAGCCCTCTGGATAGCACGGTTGTCTATCCTATATAACCCGGTTTCCCAACAAACATCATGGGACCGGTAGAATAGAAACCAGTTCAAGGTCATAGCTTTGCATCGCACAATCCACTTGAATTACATGATGACGATCTTAGCCTCCTCAAGGTGAACCGCCTTTTCTTGATCACGCTTCGCTCGGTGAAGACTTCCAACTTACTCCCCGAGAAACAAATATGGGAAAGCTTGTCCTCGGACCAACTTCACTTGACCTTTATCTCCAGTGGATGGCATGCTTCGAGCACATGATCTCAACGAAATGACCATCTAGAACTTGCAAATCTCAACAATTATGACCACCACCCACATATATCATCGGTTAGTTCACAAAAGCTATATGGACAACTACTTAACATTCCACGAGATCACATGCATGATCCCACTTGGTAGTGTTGAACAACTCTTCGCACTATGACTTGATGAATCTTGTATCTTTCCATCTCTCATTATTATGATGATGTCATGAATGGTAAACATGATAGCTCACACAATCTCCTCCTTCAACTCCATTGGTCGACCCTCTATCGATGCCGATCAAGTGTGGTCGAATAAGAAAGTATACACTAGCAAGCTCCCAAGTGTCCAGCTTCACACACATGTCTTACCATGTACGAAGATTACACACTTATATGGCTAGCTAAAGTGCCACTTCAACGCAACTGGAGGGATTGTGAGATCGTGGGCTCAATTTCTGTTTTCCATATTCCTATGAGCTACCCTCAGCAGACAAGTAGAAAACTCACACGTGATAATGAATTTCCACGACGGTCAAAGGGGTAGACGACAGGAGGCCCACGGGTCGAGCTTTGGGCCAATATGGCACTCCAGAGCATCATAATATATGACCTCCGTGAGAGTAATTGGACCGAGGCCCTTTAATACTAATTTTACACAACTTTAGTGCTCGAATTTTTGTCAAAATAGTCCCGTATATGATCTGCCGAACCTTTAGAATACACACTTTGGTGCTCATTTTCTACCCAAACTCGTTGATATCTACCATTTTAAAGTTGGGGTTGTGCTTGTTGGCGTGAATCACACGTTCGTTGGGAGACCCCAAGAGGAAGGTATGATGCAGTTCAGCAGCAAGTTTTCCCTCAGAAAGAAACCAAGGTTATCGAACCAGTAGGAGCAGCAACTCTTCAGAAGGTTGTTGGTGGCTCGCGCGGCGCAACACGATCACCAACGTGGAATCTGCACACAACACAATCAAACTGCTTTGTCCCAACGAAACAGTGAGGTTGTCAATCTCAGCTGCTTGCTGAAAACAAAGGATTAAACATATGGTGTGGAAAATGAGTATTAAATTGCAGAGAATGAAAAAGGAACAGTTTGCAGTTTGTGGTGGTTTAATCAGTGTAAAAGAATGGACCGGGGTCTACAGTTCACTAGTGGTGTCTCTCCATAAAAGATAACTAACATGTTGGGTGAACAAATTACAGCTGGGCAATTGACAAATAGTGAGCGCATGACAATGCATATATATGACATGATGATTACTATGATATTTAATTGGGCATTACGACATAATACATAGACCGTCATCCAACAACGTCTATGACTAATAATCCACCGCCGGGTTGTCATCCGAGTTCCCCGTTGGTATTAAGTTGCAAGCAACGGATAATTGCATTAAGTAAAGTGCGTAATGTAAACAAATACATATGACCATGGACATAGCATTGTTAGGTTATCCCTAGTGGCAACAACACATCCGCAACCTTAGAAGTTGTTGTCACTCTCCCAGATTACCGGAGGCATGAACCCACTATCTAGCATAAATACTCTCTCTTGGAGTTACAAGCATCTACTTGGCCAAAGCATCTACGAGTAACGGAAAGCATGCAAGATCTTAAATAACATAGGGCATAGATTGATAATCAACTTGACATAGTATTCAATATTCATCGGATCCCAGCAAACACAACATGTAGCATTACAATAATATTGATCTTGATCATGTAGGGCAGCTCACAAGATCTAAACATGATGGCACAAATTGGAGAGACAACCATCTAGCTACTACTATGGACCCATAGTCCAAGGATGAACTACTCACGCATCACTTCGGAGGTAGGCATGGCGATGTAGAAGCCTCCGGTGACGATTCCCCTCTCCGGCAGGGTGCCGGGAAGAGGTTCTGGACCCTCCCGAGCTAGGGTTGACGGCGGCGGTGTCTCTGGAACTTTTCGTGGATATTGGCTCAGGCACTTAGGGTTTTCGCGTCGGGGGGAATAAGTAGGCGAAAGGGCGGCGGCTGACGACCCCCGAGGGGCCCACACCACCCTAGGGCGCGCCAGGGGGTGGCCCGTGCCCTAGTGGCGTGTGGGGCCCTGGTGGCCCTCCTCAGCTGCTCCTTTGGTCCGTCAGGTGTGTTCTGGTAAAATAGGGATCCCCGTGAAGTTTCGTCCAATTCCGAGAATATTTCCAGACTAGCTTTTCTGGAATACAAAAACAGCAGAAAACATGAACTGGCACTTCGGCATCTTGTTAATAGGTTAGTCCCAAAAAATGTATAAAAGTGATATAAAGTAGATGCAAAACATGTAGCAATTGGTATAAAACAAGCATGGAACATCAAAAATTATAGATACGTTTGAGATGTATTAGGTTGTACGGCTTTCTTCTCCGTAGACAAGGGCACACAACTTGTTGTTCAATGTTTTCTCCATTTTGTTACCCATATATATGTTCGTACACATACTGGACTCCCAAACCCTATAATACCCATTTTAACTCAACATTTCACATAAACTCATCAATAAGTACCTTTTCTATGCCTTGATTGAATTGTTTTTCCTACCTAGACCATCATAGATGACCTCCCGTAAAGAATTTTGATGACTTTTGAAAAGAAACGCCGATTGAGATGAAACTAATTTTGTTGGAAAGTGAAAATCTTGAGAAGAAGAAATAGAGAAAATACCACACACGAAGAGGTGTGGAACCTTTGTCAAACATGGACCGGTACATTTCTTCAACATCAAAAATGTAATAGACGAAAGCAGGCAAATCTCGTTCTCGAAGGACATGAGCTTGTCATGATGAACAAGAAAAGCACCAAGGCTACACAACGATAAAGCAAAAATAAGAACCAATAAATATGATGCCAAGGATGCAAAGGTTTGAACTCTCTAGAACAATACGATCAAGCTACTCACTCGAGAGCCCTCTGGATAGCACGGTTCTCTATCCTATATAACCCGGTTTCCCAACAAACATCATGTGACCGGTAAAATAGAAACCAGTTCAAGGTCATACCTTTGCATCGCACAATCCACTTGAATTACATGATGACGATCTTAGCCTCCTCAAGGTGAACCGCCTTTTCTTGATCACGCTTCGCTCGGTGAATGTCGTGGGTTTGTCACGTCAGGTGTCATGGATGACTTCGTAGGTGTGGGATTACGCGAGTCAAGCATCTCCGAGCTTGGGATCGCAGGAACAAATATCAACACATATTTACCCAGGTTCAGCCCCCTCAATGTGAGGTAAAAGACCTACTTCCTGCCTACCCTAGATTGGTATTGATATGATAATCGAGGTGTTACAATGGAGGCGATCCGATCTGGTACTCGCCGTATGAGCTAGGGTTTAAGGCTTGATAGCTTGACCCTCTCTAAGTCCTGCGAGTCCTCTTTATATACACAGAGGCTCGCCAGGTTACAAAGAAAACTTCCCCCATAAGGAATACGTCCACAGAGGTCTATTTGGAGACTACTTGGTCTTCACGTCCTCCAGGATACGTCTTCTAGATCTTTCCCCTAATGGCGGTTCAATACTGGGGTTACTCCCAAGTAGGCCTTCGTCCGTGCGAGTAAAGTAAGTCGCACTGGGCTGCGGGTTAATCCAGAAAGTATTCCCCGACATTAGCCCCCAAGATTGGTTAGGACTTTACGGTGAGAATCTTCTGACTTCTTGAAATGGTCACTGAGCCGCACTGCAAACGTTCTGACCAATCTTCTGACTTATGCGATTCAGAGCTGTGGCTTATCTGCGCGACTCATCTCCCCTTCTGGAAATATTCTGTTTCCTTTAATTGCGGACCGTTACTCGTTTTGCGGGCGCAAATTGTGCCGTTGGTTGCGAGCACAGATTGTGCCGTTAGTTGCGGGTCCCTTCAGTTATAAGCTGCGGCCACCTAGGTCATTATTCACTTGCCCTTGCAATCTCCTCATCCCTAGCCGCGCCGTCTTCTTCGTCAATCCGAGCTTAGTTCCCCAATCCAATCTCCTCTTCGCAATGGCGCCCAAGGCGAAGCCATCTGACGATAAGCGCAGGATCTCCTGCAACTGGGAAGGATCCTGGGTGATGGAGGAAACTCTTGCGGATCTGGCCAAAGCTGGCTTCTTGCCGCCGAAGGAGGACGGCATCTGGCGGGCGCCAGGCGATGAAATCGAGCCGCGCCCTAAGCCCAACGAACTGGTAATGTTCGTGGAACACGTGGAGCGTGGATTCATGCCGCCAGGTTCTCCCTTCTTCGCAATCTGCTGCAACGCCTAGGCCTCCGTCTTCACGACATCGGGCCCAACTCAATGCTCCAGGTGAGCAATTTTCATGTGTTGTGCGAGGACTATCTTGGTATAGCCCCCAACATCGATCTGTGGCTGGCCTCTCTCACCTGCAACAGCCAACTTGTCTGCAAGGGTGGCGCCTATGTTCAGGTAGGCCATCTCTCTTCAACGCCATCGAAACTCTGTTCTTCCCAAGCTGGCCCTGGCAAATCGGCCCAGGTCTTGGCAAAAATCCTTTTTCTACTGCCAAGATACTTCTCCGGTGGGCGAGACTCGTCTCCCCTCCTGGTCCAACACCACCTTCGTGCCTTCCGAGGCACTGAAATCAAAGCCCCGCGACTCGGCCATGCCCTTCATCAATGAGTCGCTGATCAAGGTCCGCGCCTTAATAGGTCATGGTCTTACTGGCCTTGATCTTCTCTCTTGCTGGACCAAATGGCGCGTCCAGCCCGTGAGTCCACGACAGCGATCCTTCCTTGAGTGCACAGGCACCTCTGCTGACGTCGATCGCATCAAGGCTGCGGACTGGAGGCCTGAGGATTGGGTGGAATTTGTCACCCGCGTGACTGAGGAGAAGGACATCTCCTTTGACAAGGTGGGGCGCCCCTTTCAGCGTTAACAACAAGCCTTTTGAGGTAACTCCTCTTCTCTGTCTTTTCGTCTTTGTAGTTGAGTCGCATTCCTTTCTTAATACTGCAACTTATATCTTCCTGATCCAGGCTGATGAGAATTACTGGTCGCTGCCTGCGACCGTCACCGGCACTGCTGCTCCCAAGCGTGCCACGAAAGAAGTTGCTGCCCGCTCTAGAGGGCAGCGAAATTGCTGGCATCCCCTCTGTCGCCACTGTGGCCTCAGAAGGTGAAGAGACTGAACTGGACGAGGATGACAGTCCAGTGCCAGCCACAAGCTCTGTCGCCGCGGCTGGACCAACTCCCCGTAGAGCCTCCAAAGGCTATCTCGTGAGGGCCAGAGCTTGATGCTCTGGAGAACCCTGAGGCCACGAAGCGTCGCAAGCCTGCTTCGGGCGCGACCCCCTCCACTGCCAGGCGTGTGTTCAAAGCCACCGCCTCAGCTGAAGAAGACATGGGTGCCTATTCTGGTAATTTCTACTGTCTTGACATCTTGACTGTTTATTCTTTTTCCTTTACTGACACGCAAACTTCTGCTCGTAGATTCTGGGACCCAAGGCCTGTCATCACCGTCAAGTGACGAGCTTATGGCCTTTGTGAAGATGGCTCCAGAGTTAGTGACTTTCCTTACGCTTATAATACTTTTATTCTGGTTTATGCGCCCCTCTTCACACAATGACCTTGTTTTTTGCAGAAGTGCAGCTATATCCGTGGCTGAGCCTGGAGTTGTTTCTGAAACCGCGGTTGAGCCGTGTTTATCACCTGCGGCTCATACCGCCATGGTAGAGGGCGTGGCCACCACTGATGACTTGGCCACGGTCCCTGTTCTTGACACAGCTGCCCAAGAGGTGGCTCTGGAGGATAGAACGGATCCCCTTACGATCCAAGATGTGGAGAAGGTCAACCCTTCCTCCATAGCTGTAATGGCCAAGGATGCAGATGCGCCGGTGATTGAGTCGCCAGCGGCTGACAGCCAGCGGTCGCCAATTCTGCGTGCTGAGGTTGCTTCCTCCTCCTTTCTGAGCCGCACTGAGAAACTGTCAGAGGCCATCATTGCCTCAAATGACAAGCAAGCCATGGAGCTCCGCAAGGCGCTGTCTGACCTGTCTGTGGCTTATAAGGTAAACTTCTGTCTCCACTTATCTGTCTCTAGCCCCCAAGGATCAAGTTTCTTCTTTGACTGTAAAGGGAGACTTGATGCTTCTCTTTTAGCTGTTGATATATACTTACTAACTGATGTACTCTTTGTAGGAGGAACTAAGCTCCATAATAGCCGCAAGAGTCGCCTTGGAAAAGCAGTTGGGGAGACTCCTTCTGAATTGGAGAGGCTGCGCGAGCTCCTTGGCCAGCGTGACGTTGAGCTGAAGAAGAGGGAAGCCAGGATGGGCGAGCTATCTGATGAAAGCTTCAAATTATCTGAACAAGCCAAAGCCACCGAGCTGCGGCTTAAAACGGTTGAAGAGAAGTTCCAAGAGAGGGTCCAGCAGCTGGACCTCCAAATCATGCTCAGAAAGACGCCATCGCTGTAGCCAACGAGGACGCAAGGCTCAAGGCTGTTGCCATTGGCGAGCTTGAGAAAAAGTTGAAAAAAGTTTCTGATGCCCATAACCTTGTCCACGCCAAAGTTTGCATCATGACTCAAGAGTTAACTGGTATGTGTTGCGACTCATATCTGCATCTGTTTTCTCTACTATCTTTGCCTGTATATTGTAGAGCTGACGGAGACATGCCTCGATGTAGGTGAAGATGCCGCGTTGCAGCGCGGTAGTACTCAAGAACAGCTGGAGTATATCCGTGAGTTTTCGCGAAAAGCTTGCGATGCCATGAGATCGCTGTCCACCTGTCTTCTGCTGAAAAAGCCTGCTCCTGCTGATTCTGAGGGACTTTTGAAGAGACTGCTCAAGGCGCCTCAATATTTTTTGGACTGGAAAGAATCCTCAGCTCGCACCGGTGCGGCTCATGTTCTTGCTTTGGCCAAGACATATTATCCTTCTTTTGATGCTGCCAAGGTTGCACAAGGCAGGCCCTCGAAGAAAGTGGATGGCACCGAGCTGAAGGCCTCAGAATATTCGGCGACTTGGAAGGACATGCGCGGCCATGCGACTGAGCTGGTGGAGGGGATAGATCTTGCGACCTATATGGGCAAGTATAATGCAGATGGGAGAAGTTACCCGCTCCATCATCCAGTGCGGTGATCCCGCAGGAAAGAACCCTTCACCGGGTGTTTCCAGCTCTGCAGCCCCCAAGCCCACGACGGAGAAACCGTCCAGCGAGCCTGCGACTGCTCCTTCTGGCAAGCTTGGTAAGCCGCCTGTTCCTCCTTCCCACAGGCCAAAAGCTGCGCACAAATGAAGAAGAGAAACAATGGTTTTATGATCTTGGCCCTTAGCGGCCTGTAATAATTGTTAGAATTTATGTGTCATAAGACAATGTTATGGTTTGCTTAAGTACTCTCAGCAGTACATGTTTCGACCAATAGGCTGGTCCTTATGATTTGTCTCGGTTTTTCCTCACTTAGGCCCTTGCGCGGCTCAGTATTTCCCAGGTAAAAAGTGTGTTCAGGGTCGAGAGCGGCCATGATAGGCAATCAAACTCGATTGACGCCGCACCCCCAGTACTTTGGCCGCATAGTGCAAGTCGCATCCAAGAGAGGTTGAGTATAATCACGATAAATGCCACTTGTTTGGCGATCCCAAGGAATAGGCCGCGCTAAAAAGCTGCCGCGCCCCCAAGGAACCAATGATTAAAAAATAAAAGACTCACAACTCAATTGGTAGTTTGAGATGCTTTATTTCAGAATCATTATATGATACATAGGGTCGGTCGCGCCTAGGTGGCGACCAGAAGTGATGCTTGGGTCGGTTGCGCCTAGGTGGCAACCAGAGATGTTACATGGGTCGGTCGCGCCTGAGTGGCGACCAGAAATGGGTCGGTCGCGCCTAGGTGGCGACCAGAAGTGTTACATTGGGTCGGTCGCGCCTGAGTGGCGACCAGAAATGGGTCGGTCGCGCCTAGGTGGCGACCAGAAGTGTTACATTGGGTCGGTCGCGCTGAGTGGCGACCAGAAATGGGTCGTCGCGCCTGGTGGCGACCATAAATGGGTCGGTCGCGCCTGGTGGCGACCAGAATTGAAGTTTTTAGCCCTGAGTGGCCAGCTTGATGATGTAAACTCTTAATGATTTTGTTGCGGCTGCTGATGGCAACTCGCGATGCCTGGGATGTGTCCTTATTGGCAATGGCTTGTAGCCTTTGACTTCCTTGCCTCCCTTGCGGCCGTAATCTGAAGTCGCAAGTCAGGCAGGTGCCTCTTTGCCTTCACGATGTCATCAAAATTCTCCTGCAACTCGCGCATGGCGCGCTCTCTGCGATGCAAGCTGCTCTGGCCATGGCCTTGTCGCCTTCTTCACATTCTTGAGCTATTCTTTTGTCGCCATTGATGGTGATGACTCCCCTGGGCCTGGTATTTTAAGCTTTAGGTACACATAGCACGGCCTAGCCATAAACTTTGCGAATGCTTCTCTGCCAAACAGCGCATGATATGGGCTCTGGAAATCTACAACCTCGAACCAGATATACTCGCTCCTGAAGTTGCTTTGTGTCCCAAAGGCGACCTCCAATTTGACTCGCCCCAATGGCTGAGCTGATATGCCTGGCACGACACCGTGAAACGTTGTTCTTGATGGGTGTAGCTGCTTTTCTTGGAGGTTCATTCTTTTGAAGGTTTCATAGTATAATATATTGATGCTGCTGCCTCCATCCATCAGTACTTTGCTCAACTTGTACCCTGCGACTTGAGGGGCAACCACCAGCGCGAGTTTGCCCTCTTCATTTATTTCTCCTGGGTGATCCTCGCGGCTCCAAACTACTGGCTGCTCGGACCACTTTAGCCACTGTGGGACGGCTGGTACTATGGCGTTAACAGCCTGATTGCGTCGTCGCATCTTTTGTTCCCTCCTTGAAGTATTCACCACAATGGTATGATACTGACCCAACTGTTTTGGGAACTGTGGCTGATCTGGCTGCGGATTTGGGACGGCGTTGTTGCTGTTGTTGCCTCCGCCGTGGTTACCTCCCTCATTGTTTTGATGATTGTTGTTTGTGTTGAGTGGTTGCCCATCCTTCCACTTTTTGTAATGATAACACTGTGCCTTTTGTGGTTGGGTGGTTTCCCATCTTTTCCTATATGGATGTCGCAGGGGCGATTAAAAACCTCTTCCAAGTTAACTGGGTGAAAATTCCTTCCTCTGCCGCTGCTTTGTTTGTAACGAGTGTTCGTATTTGCGACTAATCCTGAGTTTCCTTCCTCGTTTTTGCGCTTGTTATAACTCGCATTAGCATTGCTAGCTTGCTGTTGTTGAGGCTTGCTACTGGCCTTCTTTCCCTTGCCAGTATTTTCCTCTTCCTCCCCATCAGATGCATCCCTGGTTTTATCCGAGCTAGCATACTTGTTGGCCGCCGCCATTACCTCGCTTAGGCTCTTGACTTTGTCCTTCATGCGACCTAGTTTGTGGACCAGCGGCTCAAATTTGCAATTTTTCTCCATGACAAGGACTGCTGAACTGGGTGGTATGTTATCTGAGGAATGTATGATTTCTGCGACCCTTCTCATCCAGTGGCGACTCGACTCGCCTTCCTTTGTACACAACGCTCAAGGTCCTCTATGCTGCAGAGTCGCTTGCATGTTCCTTGGAAATTCTTGATAAAAGCTTCCTTCATCTCATCCCAAGAGTTTATTGAATTTGGCGGCAAATTTTGCAGCCATATGTGAGCTGCGCCTTCTAACATCATGTTTAGGTAACGTGCGCAGATCTCTTCGGATGCGTTTAGGATGCTCATACCCATCTCGTAATTGTTGAGCCAAGTAACAGGGTCCATGCTTGCGTTGTAGTTGGCGACCTTGCGAGGCCCTTTGAAATCTGCAGGAAACGGTTCAGACCTGATTCTTTCGCTGAAACAGACTGGTCCTTTGAGTCACGACGATAGATTGGACGAAGCTGGCCTTCCTATTGGATTAGCCGCCGCACGCGGCTGCACAACTTCTATGGGTTGAACTTGCTGAGGTTGATTTTGAGCCGCAGGTTGATCTTCCCTTTGTCGCCTAGCCGAACTTGAAGTCGCAACGTGCGGCGATTCCGCGTGGATGCTTCTCTCCGCCGTTGCTCTGCTATTGTAGGGGTGGAGTGCAGCCGTCCTGCGTGTTCGGACATATTTGCCTGCTGTATTACTCCTGTGCTCAGCATCTCAATGGCACGCCGTGCCTCTCTGTCCATTGGCGTGTTTCCTGCTGACGCCAACCTGGCCAAGATGTTTGTAGCCGCAAAGAGATTCTCCACTGGGCTAACATAATGTCCTTGCGGCGTGTGGAACCTTTGAGGCTGCGGTGGCGACTGCTGAACAAAGGTTGGCTGCGGCAATGGCGGGGGCATCATGGCCCTGTTGTTAGCCAGTACTATGGCCCTTGATCCAGGTATCTCCGCTGCTCTTGGTGCTGCAAAGATGGAACCGCTGGTACAACTGATGGTACAGCGATTGCTTGAACCGCTGGCGCAGCTAACGGGGCCACGGACCGCATAACCATGGCAGACGGTGCCATGTGTGTGGGTACCGTGACTGAAGGTTGTGCGACCCCTGACCATGCGACCGGGTGTGCTGCGTTGGTGGCGACCGATGGGATCGCGTTTGGTGATGCGCGGTTATTGGCGTTTCAACCGCAGGAACCACGATTGTTGGTCAGCGGTGGCGATCGGAACAGCTCCATAGGATTTACTGTTCCTGGCTGCAGGCGACTCGCATGGCGTCTGTGTGGCAAGCTGGCCTGTACTCCTTGCAGAGTATTGGTTTCCTCGATGAGTCGCAGTTGCTCCAGTTGGAGGCGCTGTTCCTCACGCGCCAACCTGGCTCTCTCATCCGCGATTCTCTGGACTTCATCATATAGCCCGATCCTGGTAGCCTCCAATTCTGTCACTCTAGCAGCCGCGTTAACCGCAGATATCGGCATAAGTAACACACTTCCCTGTGGCGGCGTGACCGCTGCGTTGGGGGCTACCCTTGACCCTGATTCCGCAGGCGCAACTCCAGGTGGAGTCTCTCTGTTTGCGACTCCTGAGGCCGTGACTCCTGGCGTCATCGCAGCGGATGCCGCGACTCCAGATGCGTCTAGCGCGGCTTGTTCTGCTGCCCAGCCCTTCGTCCGCTTCTGTGGTCCTGTAGACCCCTTCAACGTGCCGGTCTTCTACAGAGGGCGAGCCACCATCCACAGGGCCTCCGCATAGCCTTTCCTCAAGGACATACTCAATGGATTGGCCTTCTTCGTCTCCAAGAGGCAGCGACTCGTAGTTGATAGATTCTTCTTCTTGGTCCACTGTTACCGCGACTCCTTCTTCTGAGTCGCCATGTTGCGATGGATCCTCTGACTCGCCGCCAATGAAGCCGACGAAGACATGGACAGATCCAAACGGGATGATGTGGCCGGTTTCCAGGTAGTCAGCTTCCGGCCCCCAGCTTGAATCGTCAATGAGGGGTATGCCATTGACCGTGATGATACGGCCAACAACAAGATCTTCAGCTCCCTTCATGGATCCTGCGCGGAACGTGACGCTCTTAACCGTAGGCCCCATGGTGGGCGCCAACTGTCATGGGTTTGTCACGTCAGGTGTCATGGATGACTTCGTAGGTGTGGGATTACGCGAGTCAAGCATCTCCGAGCTTGGGATCGCAGGAACAAAGATCAACACAGATTTAACCAGGTTCGGCCCCCTCAATGTGAGGTAAAAGACCTACTTCCTGCCTACCCTAGATTGGTATTTATATGATAATCGGGTGTTACAATGGAGGCGATCCGATCTGGTACTCGCCGTATGAGCTAGGGTTTAAGGCTTGATAGCTTGACCCTCTCTAAGTCCTGCGAGTCCTCTTTATATACACAGAGGCTCGCCAGGTTACAAAGGAAACTTCCCCCATAAGGAATACGTCCACAGAGGTCTATTTGGAGACTACTTGATCTTCACGTCCTCCAGGATACGTCTTCTAGATCTTTCCCCTTATGGCGGTTCAATACTGGGCTTACTCCCAAGTGGGCCTTTGTCCGTGCGAGTAAAGTAAGTCGCACTGGGCTGCGGGTTAATCCAGAAAGTATTTCCCCGACAGTGAAGACTTCCAACTTACTCCCCGAGAAACAAATATGGGAAAGCTTCTCCTCGGACCGACTTCACTTGACCTTTATCTCCAGTGGATGGCATGCTTCGAGCACATGATCTCAACGAAATGACCATCTAGAACTTGCAAATCTCAACAATTATGACCACCATCCACATATATCATCGGTTAGTTCACAAAAGCTATACGGACAACTACTTAACATACCACGAGATCACATGCATGATCCCACTTGGTAGCGTTGAACAACTCTTCGCACTATGACTTGATCAATCTTGTATCTTTCCATCTCTCATTATTATGATGATGTCATGAATGGTAAACATGATAGCTCACACAATCTCCTCCTTCAACTCCATTGGTCGACCCTCTATCGATGCCGGTCAAGTGTGGTCGAATAAGAAAGTATACACTAGCAAGCTCTCAAGTGTCCAGCTTCACACACATGTCTTACCATGTACGAAGATTACACACTTATATGGCTAGCTAAACTGCCACTTCAACACAACTGGAGGGATTGTGAGACCGTGGGCTCAATTTCTGTTTTCCATATTCCTATGAGCTACCCTCAGCAGACAATTAGAAAACTCACACGTGATAATGAATTTCCACGACGGTCAAAGGGGTAGACGAGAGGGGCCCACGGGTCGAGCTTTGGGCCAATATGGCGCTCCAGAGCATCATAATATATGACCTCCGTGAGAGTAATTGGACCGAGACCCTTTATTACAAATTTTACACAACTTTAGTGCTCGATTTTTTGTCAAAATAGTCCTGTATATGATCTACCATAGAGAATTTGTGCCAAACCTTTAGAATACACACTTTGGTGCTCATTTTCTACACAAACTCGTTGATATCTACCATTTTAAAGTTGGGGTTGTACAGCTTTCTTCTCCGTAGACAAGGGCACACAACTTGTTCAATGTTTTCTCCATTTTGTTGCCCATATATATGTTCGTACACATACTGGACTCCCAAACCCTATAATACCCTTTTTAATTCAACATTTCACATAAACTCATCAATAACTACCTTTTCTATGCCTTGATTGAATTTTTTTCCTACCTAGACCATCATAGATGACCTCCCGTAAAGAATTTTGATGACTTTTGAAAAGAAACGCCGATTGAGAAGAAACTAATTTTGTTGGAAAGATAATTGCGATAAGTACCCAGCAGAAAGTGAAAATCTTGAGAAGAAGAAATAGAGAAAATACCACACACGAAGAGGTGTGGACCCTTTGTCAAACACGGACCGGTACATTTCTTCAACATCGAAAACGTAATAGACGAAAGCAGGCAAATCTCGTTCTCGAAGGACATGAGCTTGTCATGATGAACAAGAAAAGCACCAAGGCTGCACAACGATAAAGCAAAAATAAGAACCATTAAATATGATGCCAAGGATGCAAAGGTTTGAACTCTCTAGAACAATACGATCAAGCTACTCACTCGAGAGCCCTCTGGATAGCATGGTTGTCTATCCGATATAACTCGGTTTCCCATCAAACATCATGGGACCGGTAAAATAGAAACCAGTTCAAGGTCATACCTTTGCATCGCACAATCCACTTGAATTACATGATGACGATCCTAGCCCCCTCAAGGTGAACCGCCTTTTCTTGATCACGCTTCTCTCTGTGAATACTTCCAACTTACTCCCCGAGAAACAAATATGGGAAAGCTTCTCCTCGGACCGACTTCACTTGACCTTTATCTCCAGTGGATGGCATGCTTCGAGCACATGATCTCAACGAAATGACCATCTAGAACTTGCAAATCTCAATAATTATGACCACCACCCACATATATCATCGGTTAGTTCACAAAAGCTATATGGACAACTACTTAACATACCACGAGATCACATGCATGATCCCACTTGGTAGCGTTGAACAACTCTTCGCACTATGACTTGATCAATCTTGTATCTTTCCATCTCTCATTATTATGATGATGTCATGAATGGTAAACATGATAGCTCACACAATCTCCTCCTTCAACTCCATTGGTCGACCCTCTATCGATGCCAGTCAAGTGTGGTCGAATAAGAAAGTATACACTAGCAAGCTCCCAAGTGTCCAGCTTCACACACATGTCTTACCATGTACGAAGATTACACACTTATATGGCTAGCTAAACTGCCACTTCAACGCAACTGGAGGGATTGTGAGACCGTGGGCTCAAATTCTGTTTTCCATATTCCTATGAGCTACCCTCAGCAGACAAGTAGAAAACTCACACGTGATAATGAATTTCCACGACGGTCAAAGGGGTAGACAACAGGGGCCCACGGGTCGAGCTTTGGGCCAATATGGCGCTCCAGAGCATCATAATATATGACCTCCGTGAGAGTAATTAGACCGAGACCCTTTATTACTAATTTTACACAACTTTAGTGCTCGAATTTTTGTCAAAATAGTCCCGTATAAGATCTGCCATAGAGAATTTGTGCCGAACCTTTAGAATACACACTTTGGTGCTCATTTTCTACACAAACTCGTTGATATCTACCATTTTAAACTTGGGGTTGTATAGCTTTCTTCTCCGTAGGCAAGGGCACACAACTTGTTGTTCAATGTTTTCTCCATTTTGTTACCCATATATATGTTCGTACACATACTGGACTCCCAAACCCTATAATACCCATTTTAACTCAACATTTCACATAAACTCATCAATAAGTACCTTTTCTATGCTTTGATTGAATAGTTTTTCCTACCTAGACCATGATAGATGACTTCCCGTAAAGAATTTTGATGACTTTTGAAAAGAAACGCCGATTGAGATGAAACTAATTTTTTGGAAATATAATTGCGATAAGTACCCAGCAGAAAGTGAAAATCTTGAGAAGAAGAAATAGAGAAAATACCACACACGAAGAGGTGTGGACCCTTTGTCAAACATGGATCGGTACATTTCTTCAAGATCGAAAATGTAATAGACGAAAGCAGGCAAATCTTGTTCTCGAAGGACATGAGATTGTCATGATGAACAAGAAAAGGCTACACAACGCTAAAGCAAAAATATGAACCAATAAATATGATGCCAAGGATGCAAAGGTTTGAACTCTCTAGAACAATACGATCAAGCTACTCACTCGAGAGCCCTCTGGATAGCACTGTTGTCTATCATATATAACCCGGTTTCCGAACAAACATCATGGGACTGGTAAAATAGAAACCAGTTCAAGGTCATACCTTTGCATCGCACAATCCACTTGAATTACATGATGACGATCTTAGCCTCCTCAAGGTGAACCGCCTTTTCTTGATCAGGCTTCGCTCGGTGAAGACTTCCAACTTACACCCCGAGAAACATATGGGAAAGTTTCTCCTAGGACCGACTTCACTTGACCTTTATCTCTTGTGGATGGCATGCTTCGAGCACATGATCTCAACGAAATGACCATCTAGAACTTGCAAATCGCAACAATTATGACCACCACCCACATATATCATCGGTTAGTTCGCAAAAGCTATATGGACAACTACTTAACATACCACAAGATCACATGCATGATCCCACTTGGTAGCGTTGAACAACTCTTCGCACTATGACTTGATCAATCTTGTATCTTTCCATCCCTCCTTATTATGATGATGTCATGAATGGTAAACATGATAGCTCACACAATCTCCTCCTTCAACTCCATTGGTCGACCCTCTATCGACGCCGGTCAAGTGTGGTTGAATAAGAAAGTATACATAGCAAGCTCCCAAGTGTCCAGCTTCACACACATGTCTTACCATGTACGAAGATTACACACTTATATGGCTAGCTAAACTGCCACTTCAACGCAACTGGAGGGATTGTGAGACCGTGGGCTCAATTTCTGTTTTACATATTCGTATTAGCTACCCTCAGCAGACAAGTAGGAAACTCACACGTGATAATGAATTTCCATGACGGTCAAAGGGGTAGACGACAGGGGGCCGACGGGTCGAGCTTTGGGCCAATATGGCGCTCAAGAGCATATGACCTCCGTGAGAGTAATTGGACCGAGACCCTTTATTACTAATTTTACACAACTATAGTGCTCGAATTTTTCTCAACATAGTCCCGCATATGATCTGCCATAGAGAATTTGTGCCGAACCTTTAGAATACACACTTTGGTGCACATTTTCTACACAAACTCGTTCATATCTACCATTTTAAAGCTTGTGCTGTACTGCTTTCTTCTCCGTAGACAAGGGCACACAACTTGTTGTCCAATGTTTTCTCCATTTTGTTACCCATATATATGTTCGTACACATACTAGACTCCCAAACCCTATAATACCCATTTTAACTCAACATTTCACATAAACTCATCAATAAGTACCTTTTCTATGCCTTGATTGAATTGTTTTTCCTACCTAGACCATCATAGATGACCTCCCATAAAGAATTTAGATGACTTTTGAAAAGAAACGCCGATTGAGATGAAACTAATTTTGTTGGAAAGATAATTGCGATAAGTACCCAGCTGATGCATGTAAAATGCATACATGAACTTTACATTTTATTACATGTTATTCCATGTTATTTGCATCATATAAGGGTTATATTCATGATTTATATTGAGTTTTGGGGATAATTAACAATTTCCCAATTTTTCTGGAATTAACCCTGCACTGTTAGAAAACCCCTTTTTCTATATTTTTACGTTTCAGGCGACCAAATCACGTCATAATGACCTGAGATTTTACGGGGATCACTTTTTTTGGAAGGAACAAAACGTAGGCGCAAAGGAAACGAAGAAACGGAGACCAGAAGGCCGAAAGAGGTGGGCCCACGTGGCCAGATTCCCTGACCGCGTGGGACCCACCAAAATGGCCCTCGGGCCTCCGCTGCCGTCGATCCTTCTTCCCGAAGCTTCGTCTTAACCTAAAAACGACTATATATAGACCCCCCAGGGTTTTCGCGAAAGAGAGCGCCGCCGAAACATAGAAACCACGAAACAGAGACCTGGAGCTGAAGATTGGAGGGGGAAAACTCCGGTGGGGCGCTGCCGGCGTGGTCTCCTTGTCCTCCAACAACATCTCCACCGACACCATGATGAAGAGGGAGTAGTCCACCCCTGGACTATGGGTTTGTGGAAGTAACTTATGTATCTCTCCTCTCTATGAGCTTCACTAATTAGTACCGTATGAGCTGCTGAACATGATTACGGTCATCTATGTAATTCCTTTGTGGTGGATCTTTATTATGAGTTAATACATGTTTGAGATTGCAATGGTTTTGTTTCAATTATGAAAGTAGATGCATATTATGTACCCCGTTCTTATTTACTTGTCATGATCAAGCATGTTTATGAGAGCATGTGAGGGGGAACGTGTGCATTAGTTGGAGTAACGGGGGGTGGCTAGTGCAGTGAACGTGACAGATAGTTCTGTGATCCACTTGGGTTTTGTACCTTACTTTGTTGCCTCACTAGGGATAAACAAAAATACCATGCTACCGGAGAGTGGATGTGACCTTGGCCACTACCTCCATGACTAGATCTAGCATGTTCTTATTTTAACTTCATGTCATTGAACTTATTGCTATGTTCTGATTTATCTTAATTACTAAGGTGTTATGATTTAGTTCGCATCTTGGTGGATCATAAGAGAGAGAACAACTTATACTTGAGATCTCTATGTTAGGACGTGATGCCCATATTATTAATAACTTGTCAAACCATGTCTTGCCATCTTACATGTTAATTTTAGTGTTCCATTGTCTACCACGTTATCAAGAGAGAGTGCATTTGTGAAACCATGAACCCCGGTCCATTTTTATCATAAGAAACACTTTCCAACACTTTTATCACCACTTTTGTTTGCTGCCATTTTTAATTCCAAAAATACAAAAACACTTTCACATCTTGCATACATTATAAAAAAACCAAAAATATCATTTACCGTTGTTTCCACCATCATTGCATATTTATTTTACCATCATTGCATATTTACTACTGTTTGCATATTTATTTTATTATCATTCTCACACCTTGTGCTTGACAACCACTTGGTGAGGTTGTGGGCACAAAACAATTTATTTTGTTGCAGGTTCTCAAGAGAAGGATAAGGAGATAACACCTGAAATACTGGTTCCCCGAGAGTTCGATATTAAACCCTCGAGTCACCCCTCGTGGGGAAAACTGTCTTCCACTACTACATACACTCTACACTTGGAGTTTCAACCTAACCCATTTACTTTTCACGCAGGTAACCACGCGAAGGGTCAGTAAAGTGTTTTCTGGTGCTGTTGTGGGGTAACTACGTGAAGGGCCATCAAGACCATTTTCTGGCGCCGTTGCCGGGGAACGATAGCTGAAAGGTTTATCCAAGGATCACTCACATCAAGTCAACTTCATCACCAGCTTGTGTAACAACCTAAGCTTGGGGAGCTTGCACCTAAGTGAGCATCATCTTATCCATCTTTACCTACAATCATTTTATTTTGTTTTGTTCTTGTCTTGCATATCATCTTTATATTTCATTTTGCATATTTATATTCAGTTTTGCATTTTTATGTTGCATTTGTTATTTCGAGTTGCATTAGTGTCATTTTACTTTTATTTTTGCATAAAAAAATTAAAAAACATAAAAACTTGTTGAAATGGGAGATAGAACTAAATTGTGTGACTACACAAACACTCCTAATGATCAATTTATTGCTAAGCCTATCACCACACCTGAGATTACTGCTGAGAGCTATGAAGTTAGTCCTAGTTTGTTAAACTTGATAACTAGGGAACAATTTGGTGGTAGTGCTGTTGAGGATGCCTCTATGCATCTTCATGATTTTATTGAAATTTGTGACATGCAAAAGTTTAAAAATGTTGAAAGTAATGTCTTAAAACTGAAGTTATTTCCTTTCTCACTTAGAGGAAAAGCTAAAGAGTGGCTACAATCATTACCTACTGGTAGTATTAATTCTTGGGATGATTTAAAAGAAGCTTTCATTAAGAAATATTATCCCCCTATTAAAATACTGCAAAATAGAAACAATATCCTCTCTTTTAGGCAAAATGAAAATGAACATGTTGCCATGGCTTGGGATAGGATTAAACTCATGCTTAGAACTTGTCCATCACATGGGGTTAATGAATGGACCATTTTACACTCTTTTTACAATGGTCTAAATTACATGTCTAGAAATATACTTGATTCAGCTGCTGGAGGTGCTTTCATGGGAATAACTATATTAGAAGCTAAGAACATTTTGGAAAGTATCTTGCAAAATTATAATCAATGGCATACTGATAGAGCACCTAGTTCATCTAAGAAAGTGAACTCTATAGAAGAAACAAATGATTTGTCATCTAAAATGGACACCATTCTTGCTTTTATTAATAAACAAAATTTTGAAAATATTCCTTTGCAAGAACTAGTTGGTAATAATCCTGAAAATGTTGATGTCAACTTCATTAGGAACTATGGTAATAACAATTATAACCCTTATAATAAACCCCCATATGCTCCTAACAACCGTCCTTTAGTGCCATATCCTAATGCTAATAATAAATGGAAGCCTATGTCATCAAGCAATGATAATTTCGAACAAATAAAATTCTTATTGAACAAGTTGCTAGTCATAATACCATGATACAAGAGTTGATTAAATCTGTTGTAAGGGCCCCTCGAAAATACCAAAGTCCAAAGTGCCCACGTTATGTAAACAGATCACGATCCCAATGATCAGTGCATCGCGATCACATAACCAACTGGTATACGGAGTTACATCATTCAAACGTACATACAAGTCTTACACAAATAAATAGTGGTCACATGACCAAGTCTACAATCACTGTCACGCAGGACAAAATTAACTACGATATAGCGGAAGCTCTCGGCTAGCGTCGGCCCTCGTCACAACAGGACGCATTCCCACAGAGCAGTTGACCGGTGACACTCAGTTGGCGTAGTCGTCGGCGTACTCCTCCTCTTCGGCGTAGGTCTTCTTGTTGAAAATCTGGACATTGGAATATCCAGGGACATAGCCATGAGTACAATTACGTACTCGCAAGACCACCACCAGGCTTAAATTTTCATGGTAATGCAAATAAAGCGTTTTCGGAAACTGGGATAGCTGCTATATATGACTATAGGGCTTAGTTTTCGTAAACAATGCCTTTAGACATAGAGAATACGACATCTCTATATCTTTGTTAAAAAGATACATTTAGAGATAGAATTCTCTTTTGTAGAGATCGTCGGAACTATCTCCACCTCTTTGTAAAACATTTTGTAAAACTTTTCAAGGACACTAGGATGGGGATACCCCTTTTCTCTTTTCCGGGTTCCGACTGGTTGACTCCCCGAGACCAACCATCTTCGCCCAACTTCCGTACCTCCCAAGTACCTCCTTGATGTCTCCTTCCTCCTTTGCCGAAAACAAATTCCTTTTTAAAACATAAAATGCCCATACGCCTAGATCGGGGGCCTTTCCAACCGTCCATGACCGAGGACTCGGCTATTCGAATAGATTTACACTCTGCAGAGGGGTGCACTTTCACCACATCAAATAGGTCACCGCCGCGGATCATCCCACGGATTGCCAGACGACAATACGTCAAACGTCGGGACACTAATCAAGACTTTTCACTATGTCCATACTAATACAGAGATACCTCTTCAACTAGGTTGATTCCCCCCGGCACCGTTGAACCCATCCCATGGTGTCCGACCGCCATGACAGGGGACCTAATCGGTGCAACTGGTGGCGAACTTAATCCCACTCTCTTTATGTCCCTCTCTCTTAGGCGACAACCAGTTCAGGGGCCATAGCCACCCCCTAAGCAAATTGAGGTAGCTCCATATTAATACAAACAAGCTTCCGGTCAAGCCCTACCCATGTCAGGTAATGTGGCTGCACGGGTTAATTGTTCGGGCGGCCGCTAGGGCTGTACTTTGTTTTTCAAAAACATCTCCACCTCCGACTGCTCCCAGCAGCTCGGGTTTTCACAACTCTCCGAATGCTCCCAGCACTTCGGGTTTTCATAAACTCTCCGAATGCTCCCAGCACTTCGGGTTTTCATAAACACCTCCATTTGCTCCCAGCAACATGGGTTTTTGTAAAATACTTTCTCGCCGATCGCTCCCAGCGACTCGGGTTTTTCCTCGGGAAAACATTTTACCAAAAACCAGGCTCCCATCCTATAGTTTTGAGATGAGGATGTAAGGATATACTACTAGAAATTATAATTTTCTTGATAGCGCCTTCAGTAGATGGCTTCTCAAGTAAAGATCTATTTTTATAAACCTATTATATACTAGTAGATATCTTTGGCCAAACAATATTTGATAAAATAGTTTTCGGTGACAATGTGCCACAGAAGAAAATAAACATGCATTATTTTATTTTGAAAACAAAACATGCTTTAATGAAATAATGGGATTTAAGTAGGGTATGGTGAGGTGGCTTGCCTTGATCTGCTGGCTGCTCCTGCTGCTGATAACCAATACAATCTCCACAATACTCCTCAACAGAAAATCCCTCCTCGCAGGTTTCTATCGTCGTAAAGCAAAAAAAAAACATACAATCAACATACAGCAGGACAAGCATTTTAACACAGTACATAACTAACAAGCAAGGCAAGCAACTCTAGCACAATTTACACAATCAGTAGCTAAGCAAACTTTCAAACAAAGATGTTTACTTTAATTTCTTAATCAGGTGGTTAAACAAACAAGCATGATTAAACCATCTTTTCTATACTTTAGGCACTAATAGCACTTTACATTAACTTCATTTTATATTTACTCAATCACTAACAGTACTAACATATTAAGGGTAACATTATTTCAGTGAGCTACAGTGCTACAACAAACAACAAACAATACTAGCACATTTTTAAAGAGACAACTCAAACTTAGCTTATTTCTTTTCTGGACAGAAACAATGTTTTTAGTAATTAATCTACCTAGGCTGTTCTGTTGATCAAAACTTCACACAAAGCTAGGTACATGTTCTCTATAAGTATAGTAAGCTACTGCAATTGGATTTAGTCCAAAATTTTATTCTCAGAAACTCATGTAAATGCTAGAAAACCCTACTGGTCTAAATTTCAAACACACTAAACTTTAAAACTAAGCATCACAAACCCATGAGGTTAACCTCTACGGAAAGCTACACTCACAAGCTTTCCAGAACAGTTGGATTCACAAATTTTGGATTCATAAAACTCCAGATAATAAAGATTTAGTGAAAAAGTAACTTTTTACAAGATTATATCTAGCACATACATAAAAACATATTTTTGCAAACGGCCAGTGCCATATGGTTTAGAAAACTCATACGAACGCTAAAACATTTGAATCACTCAAATTGCATGCTCGAGGATTAAATGGCGGATTTAAACCTAGAGCAGATCTCACAGGATTTATCAAAACAGAAAAGGAACTAACAGAAAAAAAAGTTAAACGGGCCAGATCTGGCCCAGATCCGGGTGTGCCGCGTGAATTCGGCCCAGATCGCGCCCAGGCGCGCGGGAAAATTAAAAAAAACAGGTTTCAATCTGGATCGTTGATCTGGAATCCGACGGATGCTGTTCTTCTCCTTTGCTGAGACGCACAGAACAAGGACAGAGGTCCGGCAATGGCGTGGAGCTCGGGCTGCTCACCTTGGGGCACGTACGGGACCTCCTAGGGTTGGTGGGGGACGCATAGAGCTTGGGGAGTCTGTGGGTGGCTGCAGTTCTTGATGGAGCGGCCTAGAACGACGGCGAACTCGACGACGTCCGCGACGGGCACGGGATGGCAGCGGCTGCTCCGTGGATTCCTGGTCCAAGAGAAAGGGCGCATGAGGGGGAGCAGAAGAAGAGGAACTCGAGGGTGCAAGAATGGTGGAGAAAGAGGGACGGTGGCGCTCGCATTCGTCCGGGCAAGATCTCAAGACCGAGATGAACTTCTCGTGTTCCTCGGCGGCAGAGGACGCGAGAGCTCGATATTTTCCTAGGGGTGTGAGAGTGATGGTGGAGGAGTGTAATGGGCAAGGAGAGAGTGTGGGAGAGGGCCTGTGGCCTTCTATCCACGGGATGACCGGTCCATGGTGGACTCCGATCATGGGCACGAGTGAGGAGGGCACGAGGCAGCGATTGGGTGAGGGAGGCGGTGGAGGAGCGGGTTCTCGCGCTGCAGCACGCCTTGGACACTAGCTCCTGGAAGAGGGCCGTTGGCACGCGAGGAGAGCAAGGGGAGGTCTTGTCTGCCCGCCAGGTGCTCGACAAAAAGACTGGGCGCGATTGGGTGAGTTGTGCGGTGCTGGGGTGCAGGAGAGAGGTATAGTGTGTCTAGGAGGTGATTAGGGATGCAGGCATGCATGCTAGGTCACAGGTTGGAGAGGGGATGGGGGTGGTGCACGCTTTGGCCATGCATGGCCTAATGGCCACGGCCATCATACTCTCTTCTTTCTTTCTCGATCCTGCAGCAACAAGCAACACAATAACGAGCCCATACAGTAACTAGGAGATATAGGGAGGGATATGGGGTGCTGAGGAAAGGTTAGAAGAGTTTTAGGGCAAGGTTGAGGTGTTGACAGAAAATTCAGAAATCTGTTAACATGATGGTCTCAAAACCATCATGCATAAGTGTCCAAACGACCAAGATTGATAAGAAGAAAGATACATAGATGAAGTACTACCTATGGTGATCACAAAGGTCACAATTTCACAAATTTATATGGAGGTTTACAGGGTTTTGTGAGGGGTCGAAAAGAGAACAAAATAACAGTTTCAGAAAAGTGCAGTTTTCAGACTTAGTGAAAATTCTAAGTTCCAGGAAACTGTTATCATGAGGGTAACAAAAACATCATGGGTATGTGACCAAATGGACAAAAGAGTCCAGAAAAATGGTACAGGGATGAGGTGCTATCTATGGTTATCCCAAGGGTCACCAATGCACGTCTGTGGAAGAAAGTTTGGATGGTTTTGAAATGAGACAAAAAGAGAATAAAGTAACAGGTTCAGAAAACTGTTATTTTGGTGGAATCAAAACCATCATGGATTAAGAATGTTAAAAGCATACAGAGGTAAACTAAAACATAGGGTCATACCTAGGATGACAAGGATGGATTAGGTGGTTTTACATTTCCAAAATAAACACCACAAAGATAAAGGTGAGGTTCTAAAGAGGCAATCTTTTAACAACAAAGAAGATAGGTCCAGAGATGGTTTTACCAAGTTTTCTTCAAGAGTTTGAATAGTATTTATTTTTGAATAAAGGAGTTACATATCACCAAAGGAATGTTGGATAATTTTTCTAAGAATTTTTGAAATACTTTTATTCATAAAACATTTTAAAAATCCATTTCTGGCCTTTTTGTAAATAAATTATTATACTAAGAAAAATGTTTCCAAATCAAATATTTTTTTAATAGAGATGAGAGGTTATATCATATGGATCACAGAAGTGATTTTTAAGAAATAACTCTTTTGAAAATTATTTGAGATCTCTTGTGAAAACAAAGAAAACAAGAGGCTTTTTAGTAAGCACCAAATCATTGGAGAGAAAATGGTTTTAATGGTCAAGGCAAGAACATTGGCTATAATAGTGGTGAAACACAAATAAATAGAATGGCAAGGAACTTAGGTTGATCTCAAAAGGAATAAGAAGTGATTTAGAAAAGATGCAAAGATAAGAGTGATATAGCCACTAATTCGGAATGCCATCAAAGGGGCCTTGAAAAAGATGACAAGAGGTTTCACCACACACTTCCAAAGCTTGGATAAAAGGTAAAGATATGGGATATAATCTTCCTGATGGTTCATTGATGAGAAGAGAAAGATTTGCCACAATGACATGCCTCCAAAGTTGGAAGATTCTAATAGCTAGGAAGATAGCTTAAAATAAGATTTGAATCTGATCCTTTTTTTATAAAGTCCTGTTATTTGTAAGTTTTCAAATTATTTAGGTCCACACACACTCACAAACAACCAAGTATGATCATTCCAAGATAAACATAGGAAATGATCACACCTCTAGCAAGTCACAACAAGACAACAAGTTCACTCAAACCATTGTGTTTACAAACCAATTTCCCAAGTGTTTTTGTGATTTTGGTGATCAAGTAAGATCATGACAAGGTGATGTTAAGAGATGCTCAACTCATAACTTTATACTTTTAAAAAAGGTTTTGATATAGAAAAAAAATAAAACTAGAGAAGATATATGGATCATTCGTCCTGTCATGACATGATCACCAAAATCAAAAGATATGTTATATTAATTGAGTTCAAAGTTTTGGTGTTTTTCAGTGATTGTTAACTCGAACAACAAAGCAGTCAAGGTTAAACAGAGCAATGGGAAGTGAAACACAAGCATTGGTGAAGCCTTTTCAAAAAGTTTTTGTTGGTCCCGATTTTTGGCTCTGTAAAAACTGTGTTTTTCTGACTTCCCAAAATTGGGGCGTTACAGACCTTCCCCCCTTAAAAGAATCTCGTCCCGAGATTCCTAAGCGGGTGCTAAGAGAGTGCAAGGTTAGTGGGTTTGTTGCTCCTTCATCTTCCAGGATTGTCGATTCTCAACTGAGGTCTCCTTGGCGAAACGTCATCGGATTTTTTTTTTCCGGAAGGCTTTTGGTCTCTGCTGAAGGTGCTGTCATGAAGGTCGATGCTGATCAGCGTTCTTATCGAGTTTACTTCAAATACTCCAAAGTCAGGGTGTAAAGGATAGCTTGCCAAAACTCCCTAATAAAACTAGCGTATGTCTTCCCCCCTTAAAAAGGGCCTTGAAGGGTAGCTGTTGAAGGTATAAGTTGTTGCCGACTTCAATATGTTGTTGTTCTTGGGTATCACGGTGATCTTTGTCTTGGTCGTAGCTCCTTGGCACTTGCGGTTGGTGTAGACACTTGTCCTGATATTGCCGTCTTGAGGGGTTAGCAGATAAATATCCGCCAACAGCTACTAAAGGCGTCTAACTTGCTTAGTGTGTTGTCAATAGCAACAGTCTTCGGCCTTTCGTTGTTCTTGGCGTCTTGTTAGATATGATGTCTTCTATTGTGCCCACCTTCGGTTTAGCTGACGAACAAAGTTGATGAAGACTTCCTTGGTTCGTTGACTTCATGACGCCACACACTATCCTTCAGGGGTCGGTTCTATCTTAGTTAGCCTAGAAGATTAGTTAAGATACTTAGTGCTATCGGTCTTACGTCGGGCAAGTCGAGTTAATAAGGTTGGCGCATAGAAGGCACTTATGACTCTTGCTTCGGGTTTCATCTTGATGTAGACGATCTTCAGTGGTGGTTATCTTTGTCTTTGGTTGACCTCGATCTCCTTCGGACTTCACGACTTGAGGGCTTCACAAAAATCTTCAAAAAGTAGTGGCTCTTGCCGACCTTTGAGTCCCTCTTGTTGCCGTTTGTAGGTCTCGAGGAGGTTAGCTAGTAACAAGTCACTGGTGTTAGATGTTACTCAAAAGTTAGATACGCTAAATTAGTGATGGTATGCTGGTAATTCGAAAAGTTAATTAAACTCGGCAAGGCTCGTCGCATCACGAGGATGGGCTTTCTCGGGGTGGTCTTCTGTATCAGGTGCGGTTAAAAGCTCTCACGTGCCAAAGTTTAGATCAGAGGCAAAACATTAAAGAGAGGTTTTTCTAAACAAGTTTTGAAAAGCATCACGATGCATCTAACGCTAAAAGGGCCAAATAGGTATTTTGTGAAGAGGCAAAAAGATGTTTAAACAAAAGGGAAGTATGTGCCTAATATGTGTTGCCGACAAGGCATGCTTGTGAAACATACCAGAAAAGAACACACCAACGACAAACACACAAACAAGACACACACAAGCAAAAAGCATACCGGCAAAACAGCACACGAAACACCTATAGTACCAAAAGGGCACTCAACAATCATGATAGTCGGGTAATCCAACCAAGGGTCATATCCTAGTTCATCCTATGGGGTTTGGTGTCACATGGTTACTGAAGTCCCCATTTGATCGCCTTGGGTTCTTGCCGAAAAGTTTGAGATTGTCCGGTTTGCTGATGGAGTAACATTGTTGGGGTTGAGTCGAGGGAGCGAAGGTGATTTTGCATTCTTGTCCTGCATTCTGCACATCCGAGGTATTTGGAGGTCCTGGCTTTGCTGTCATCGACGATTTTGGTCTTGTGGACTATGCATCTAAGGACTCTTGTCTCCGTCTTGGCTCCAGCTGCTTAGGTCTCACTTGGGTCCATCGTCAAGCGTAAACAAGTTTTGAATAGGGGCAAGAGAGTAGAGAAAACTCTTTTGAAATACTTTGAAATTAGAAAGGCAGGATCAAGATATTTTTGAGAATAGGTGAGGAGTGGAAGCCATACTAGGCTTACCTAGAAGAAAGTAGATTTCTGCAGAAATAGGTTTTAGCAAAATATTTCCTTCCTAAGCTAACGACCACGCTAACTAAGGTCTCCTAAGGTCAACGATGGCTCTCATACCAAGTCTGTAAGGGCCCCTCGAAAATACCAAAGTCCAAGGTGCCCACGTTATGTAAACAGATCACGATCCCAATGATCAGTGCATCGCGATCACATAACCAACTGGTATACAGAGTTACATCATTCAAACGTACATACAAGTCTTACACAAATAAATAGTGGTCACATGACCAAGTCTACAATCACTGTCACGCAGGACAGAATTAACTACGATATAGCGGAAGCTCTCGGCTAGCGTCGGCCCTCGTCACAACAGGACGCATTCCCACAGAGCAGTTGACCGGTGACACTCAGTTGGCGTAGTCGTCGGCGTACTCCTCCTCTTCGGCGTAGGTCTTCTTGTTGAAAATCTGGACATTGGAATATCCAGGGACACAGCCATGAGTACAATTACGTACTCGCAAGACCACCACCAGGCTTAAATTTTCATGGTAATGCAAATAAAGCGTTTTCGGAAACTGGGATAGCTGCTATATATGACTATAGGGCTTAGTTTTCGTAAACAATGCCTTTAGACATAGAGAATACGACATCTCTATATCTTTGTTAAAAAGATACATTTAGAGATAGAATTCTCTTTTGTAGAGATCGCCGGAACTATCTCCACCTCTTTGTAAAACATTTTGTAAAACTTTTCAAGGACACTAGGATGGGGATACCCCTTTTCTCTTTTCCGGGTTCCGACTGGTTGACTCCCCGAGACCAACCATCTTCGCCCAACTTCCGTACCTCCCAAGTACCTCCTTGATGTCTCCTTCCTCCTTTGCCGAAAACAAATTCCTTTTTAAAACATAAAATGCCCATACGCCTAGATCGGGGGCCTTTCCAACCGTCCATGACCGAGGACTCGGCTATTCGAATAGATTTACACTCTGCAGAGGGGTGCACTTTCACCACATCAAATAGGTCACCGCCGCGGATCATCCCACGGATTGCCAGACGACAATACGTCAAACGTCGGGACACTAATCAAGACTTTTCACTATGTCCATACTAATACAGAGATACCTCTTCAACTAGGTTGATTCCCCCTGGCACCGTTGAACCCATCCCATGGTGTCCGACCGCCATGACAGGGGACCTAATCGGTGCAACTGGTGGCGAACTTAATCCCACTCTCTTTATGTCCCTCTCTCTTAGGCGACAACCAGTTCAGGGGCCATAGCCACCCCCTAAGCAAATTGAGGTAGCTCCATATTAATACAAACAAGCTTCCGGTCAAGCCCTACCCATGTCAGGTAATGTGGCTGCACGGGTTAATTGTTCGGGCGGCCGCTAGGGCTGTACTTTGTTTTTCAAAAACATCTCCACCTCCGACTGCTACCAGCAGCTCGGGTTTTCACAACTCTCCGAATGCTCCCAGCACTTCGGGTTTTCATAAACTCTCCGAATGCTCCCAGCACTTCGGGTTTTCATAAACACCTCCATTTGCTCCCAGCAACATGGGTTTTTGTAAAATACTTTCTCGCCGATCGCTCCCAGCGACTCGGGTTTTTCCTCGGGAAAACATTTTACCAAAAACCAGGCTCCCATCCTATAGTTTTGAGATGAGGATGTAAGGATATACTACTAGAAATTATAATTTTCTAGATAGCGCCTTCAGTAGAAGGCTTCTCAAGTAAAGATCTATTTTTATAAACCTATTATATACTAGTAGATATCTTTGGCCAAACAATATTTGATAAAATAGTTTTCGGTGACAATGTGCCACAGAAGAAAATAAACATGCATTATTTTATTTTGAAAACAAAACATGCTTTAATGAAATAATGGGATTTAAGTAGGGTATGGTGAGGTGGCTTCCCTTGATCTGCTGGCTGCTCCTGCTGCTGATAACCAATACAATCTCCACAATACTCCTCTACAGAAAATCCCTCCTCGCAGGTTTCTATCGTCGTAAAGCAAAAAAAAAACATACAATCAACATACAGCAGGACAAGCATTTTAACACAGTACATAACTAACAAGCAAGGCAAGCAACTCTAGCACAATTTACACAATCAGTAGCTAAGCAAACTTTCAAACAAAGATGTTTACTTTAATTTCTTAATCAGGTGGTTAAACAAACAAGCATGATTAAACCATCTTTTCTATACTTTAGGCACTAATAGCACTTTACATTAACTTCATTTTATATTTACTCAATCACTAACAGTACTAACATATTAAGGGTAACATTATTTCAGTGAGCTACAGTGCTACAACAAACAACAAACAATACTAGCACATTTTTAAAGAGACAACTCAAACTTAGCTTATTTCTTTTCTGGACAGAAACAATGTTTTTAGTAATTAATCTACCTAGGCTGTTCTGTTGATCAAAACTTCACACAAAGCTAGGTACATGTTCTCTATAAGTATAGTAAGCTACTGCAATTGGATTTAGTTCAAAATTTTATTCTCAGAAACTCATGTAAATGCTAGAAAACCCTACTGGTCTAAATTTCAAACACACTAAACTTTAAAACTAAGCATCACAAACCCATGAGGTTAACTTCTACAGAAAGCTACACTCACAAGCTTTCCAGAACAGTTGGATTCACAAATTTTGGATTCATAAAACTCCAGATAATAAAGATTTAGTGAAAAAGTAACTTTTTACAAGATTATATCTAGCACATACATAAAAACATATTTTTGCAAACGGCCAGTGCCATATGGTTTAGAAAACTCATACGAACGCTAAAAATTTGAATCACTCAAATTGCATGCTCGAGGATTAAATGGCGGATTTAAACCTAGAGCTGATCTCACAGGATTTATCAAAACAGAAAAGGAACTAACAGAAAAAAAAGTTAAACGGGCCAGATCTGGCCCAGATCCGGGTGTGCCGCGTGAATTCGGCCCAGATCGCGCCCAGGCGCGCGGGAAAATTAAAAAAAAACAGATTTCAATCTGGATCGTTGATCTGGAATCCGACGGATGCTGTTCTTCTCCTTTGCTGAGACGCACAGAACAAGGACAGAGGTCCGGCAATGGCGTGGAGCTCGGGCTGCTCACCTTGGGGCACGTACGGGACCTCCTAGGGTTGGTGGGGGACGCATAGAGCTTGGGGAGTCTGTGGGTGGCTGCAGTTCTTGATGGAGCGGCCTAGAACGACGGCGAACTCGACGACGTCCGCGACGGGCACGGGATGGCAGCGGCTGCTCTGTGGATTCCTGGTCCAAGAGAAAGGGCGCATGAGGGGGAGCAGAAGAAGAGGAACTCGAGGGTGCAAGAATGGTGGAGAAAGAGGGACGGTGGCGCTCGCATTCGTCCGGGCAAGATCTCAAGACCGAGATGAACTTCTCGTGTTCCTCGGCGGCAGAGGACGCGAGAGCTCGATATTTTCCTAGGGGTGTGAGAGTGATGGTGGAGGAGTGTAATGGGCAAGGAGAGAGTGTGGGAGAGGGCCTGTGGCCTTCTATCCACGGGATGACCGGTCCATGGTGGACTCCGATCATGGGCACGAGTGAGGAGGGCACGAGGCAGCGATTGGGTGAGGGAGGCGGTGGAGGAGCGGGTTCTCGCGCTGCAGCACGCCTTGGACACTAGCTCCTGGAAGAGGGCCGTTGGCACGCGAGGAGAGCAAGGGGAGGTCTTGTCTGCCCGCCAGGTGCTCGACAAAAAGACTGGGCGCGATTGGGTGAGTTGTGCGGTGCTGGGGTGCAGGAGAGAGGTATAGTGTGTCTAGGAGGTGATTAGGGATGCAGGCATGCATGCTAGGTCACAGGTTGGAGAGGGGATGGGGGTGGTGCACGCTTTGGCCATGCATGGCCTAATGGCCACGGCCATCATACTCTCTTCTTTCTTTCTCGATCCTGCAGCAACAAGCAACACAATAACGAGCCCATACAGTAACTAGGAGATATAGGGAGGGATATGGGGTGCTGAGGAAAGGTTAGAAGAGTTTTAGGGCAAGGTTGAGGTGTTGACAGAAAATTCAGAAATCTGTTAACATGATGGTCTCAAAACCATCATGCATAAGTGTCCAAACGACCAAGATTGATAAGAAGAAAGATACATAGATGAAGTACTACCTATGGTGATCACAAAGGTCACAATTTCACAAATTTATATGGAGGTTTACAGCGTTTTGTGAGGGGTCGAAAAGAGAACAAAATAACAGTTTCAGAAAAGTGCAGTTTTCAGACTTAGTGAAAATTCTAAGTTCCAGGAAACTGTTATCATGAGGGTAACAAAAACATCATGGGTATGTGACCAAATGGACAAAAGAGTCCAGAAAAAGGGTACAGGGATGAGGTGCTATCTATGGTTATTCCAAGGGTCACCAATGCACGTCTGTGGAAGAAAGTTTGGATGGTTTTGAAATGAGACAAAAAGAGAATAAAGTAACAGGTTCAGAAAACTGTTATTTTGGTGGAATCAAAACCATCGTGGATTAAGAATGTTAAAAGCATACAGAGGTAAACTAAAACATAGGGTCATACCTAGGATGACAAGGATGGATTAGGTGGTTTTACATTTCCAAAATAAACACCACAAAGATAAAGGTGAGGTTCTAAAGAGGCAATCTTTTAACAACAAAGAAGATAGGTCCAGAGATGGTTTTACCACGTTTTCTTCAAGAGTTTGAATAGTATTTGTAAATATTTTTGAATAAAGGAGTTACATATCACCAAAGGAATGTTGGATAATTTTTCTAAGAATTTTTGAAATACTTTTATTCATAAAACATTTTAAAAATCCATTTCTGGCCTTTTTGTAAATAAATTATTATACTAAGAAAAATGTTTCCAAATCAAATATTTTTTTAATAGAGATGAGAGGTTATATCATATGGATCACAGAAGTGATTTTTAAGAAATAACTCTTTTGAAAATTATTTGAGATCTCTTGTGAAAACAAAGAAAACAAGAGGCTTTTTAGTAAGCACCAAATCATTGGAGAGAAAATGGTTTTAATGGTCAAGGCAAGAACATTGGCTATAATAGTGGTGAAACACAAATAAATAGAATGGCAAGGAACTTAGGTTGATCTCAGAAGGAATAAGAAGTGATTTAGAAAAGATGCAAAGATAAGAGTGATATAGCCACTAATTCGGAATGCCATCAAAGGGGCCTTGAAAAAGATGACAAGAGGTTTCACCACACACTTCCAAAGCTTGGATAAAAGGTAAAGATATGGGATATAATCTTCCTGATGGTTCATTGATGAGAAGAGAAAGATTTGCCACAATGACATGCCTCCAAAGTTGGAAGATTCTAATAGCTAGGAAGATAGCTTAAAATAAGATTTGAATCTGATCCTTTTTTTATAAAGTCCTGTTATTTGTAAGTTTTCAAATTATTTAGGTCCACACACACTCACAAACAACCAAGTATGATCATTCCAAGATAAACATAGGAAATGATCACACCTCTAGCAAGTCACAACAAGACAACAAGTTCACTCAAACCATTGTGTTTACAAACCAATTTCCCAAGTGTTTTTGTGATTTTGGTGATCAAGTAAGATCATGACAAGGTGATGTTAAGAGATGCTCAACTCATAACTTTATACTTTTAAAAAAGGTTTTGATATAGAAAAAAAATAAGACTAGAGAAGATATATGGATCATTCGTCCTGTCATGACATGATCACCAAAATCAAAAGATATGTTATATTAATTGAGTTCAAAGTTTTGGTGTTTTTCAGTGGTTGTTAACTCGAACAACAAAGCAGTCAAGGTTAAACAGAGCAATGGGAAGTGAAACACAAGCATTGGTGAAGCCTTTTCAAAAAGTTTTTGTTGGTCCCGATTTTTGGCTCTGTAAAACTGTGTTTTTCTGACTTCCCAAAATTGGGGCGTTACATCTGTTGCTTCTATTAGTTCTGATATTAGAGGTTTACAACTCCAAGCTGCAGGACTAGACAAAGCCTTGTCAAAACTAGCTGATAATCAAGCCACTTTATTGAGTATGTCTGCAGGGAAACCACAAGCACCACCCACAGTTGGGATGAATTCTATTAATATTGCTGAAAGTGTCCCTTCTACTTTGGAGGGAACTCTTAATGAACTGCTTGAATATCCTGAATATTTGTTGCCATTTATGTCTCAACTGTTGGTTTAAAGGAAGAAGTTAATGAAACTAAAAATGATGAATCTCTTATGTTAGTCGAGTTAGAAAGAAAAGTTGAGGAAGTTAAAATGCTTAGTGAAGTTAAGGAACCATTTGTTGATTTAGAGAAGTGTAGCTTGCATGAATTAATTTCTATCTTACAAAAATTTGCAAGTGATCCTTCTGTTAATATTAACCAGGCTGGTTTTGGTTCCTATATTGCTAATCATGTCTTAAAAGAAAAGATTGCTAGGTACAATCAAGAAGCTATGATACCACCTAAGCTTGGGGATATCTGGATCCCTAAGGTACTAGTAACCATTGGAAAAGAGACACACCATGCCATTTTAGATCTAGGATCTAGTGTCTCTATATTATCTAAAGAACTATATGAAGTCCTTGAACTTAAAAATATTGAGAAATGCTCTATTGAACTTGCACTTGCTGATGATTCCATTAGACATGCTCTAGGAAAAGTAAGTGATGTTATGGTAGAGTTACACATGACTTTTGTGCCTGTTGATTTTCTAATCATGGACATGGGGAATAAAACCTCTAGTCCTATTATTTTGGGAAGACCTTTTCTTCGTACTACAGGTGCCATTATTGATTCAAAGGAAGGGAATGTGAAGTTTCAGTTTCCACACAAGAAGAGCATGGAACACTTCCCAAGGAAGAGGGACACACCAAGGTTCAAGCTCCCTCATGAGCTACGTCCCCTTTGATTATCAAGTAAGTAAGCCTAGCTATATGGCTATAAAGAAAGCGCTTTACGGGAGGCAACCCGGTTGTTTTTGTTTGAGATTTTCTTTGAGTCCTCTTGCTGTAACAAGAGAGTAGTTTGTTAGTTTTGTTTCTGGGATTTTTAATAAAGAACCAAGTTTTACCTATTTTGGGTTTGAAAAGTTGCTATTCATTTTCGGAGAGTTTTCTGCCTGCACGAAGTCTGTGCACGGTTTGATTTTTCATTTTTTATCTGTAACTCCGATTGAGCTGTAATTTGAACTGTAGCTTCAACTTTTCATCCTCTGCACACGTGATTTTTTAGATTTTTCTGACGAGTTTAAGTAGGGTAGAAAAATGCGTTTTGCTGCTGCTGTTTTTCTGGACAGATTCTGTCTTGATATTGTTTGATGCATTCTTTGAGCTTTTTGCTTGAATCTTTTTGATTCAATTGAGTTTATGAGTAGGCATACAACATTATATACTCTCTGGACATTCATATGAATTTTTGCCTAAGGATTTTATGCAGCAAGGAACCTATTTGTTTATCACTACTAATATCACCCCACAGAAAAGAAATGGGAGAAACGGTGTTTTGAAGTTTTTTCACAGGGATTAGAGGAGCTGCACCAAGAGCTATCCAAGGATGGTGAAGACCATAAGCTTGGGGATGTCAAGACAACCCCACTAGACCAACACACTCTCGGTTTGCACACGTCTAACTTCTGTTTTTCGATCAAAGCACTTTATCGTATAAACTTGGAGCGTCTGTTTTTTTTGCTTTTGTTATTTCGGTTTGTTAATAAGACCACCACTATCATTTATATATGAGAGAGCTACTGGAAGTTTGGGTTGAATTATGTTGGATGCTATTAAATATATTGGGATAGGGATGTTTGAGTTGATTTTAAAAGATACATATAGTTGCATAATTCATGTGCTTTGAATGAATGTTAATTTGCAAGTGTGTTGTCAAGAGCTATCTTTTACCATGTTTAGATGTTGAATTTTAACTTTACTTGGTTTAACATGGATTGATTAGTTCTATGGACACTTATGCATGCATTTAGATGGTCAACTTTCTCCCTATTGCTAGCCCAAAAATTACAACAAGTAAAAAGCTTGTTTCCCAACACCTTCAACCAAAGTTTTTCCAGTGAGTCCACCATATCTACCTATTAGCTTTATGCTATTCCAAGTATGTTTATCATGTTATATTGTGTTATCTACATTTCTGAATTTAAATGCTTATGTTATTGATTGTCATGGGAAAAATTGGTTAAAAGCTCTCACGAACTTGATGCACAATTTACTTTTATTGCATTTAATAAGCATGAACCATTGTGATTAAAATTATGAAGTTGTGGGCTTGACAATAGTTTTGGTTGGGAGTTAGCCCATATGTGCTGTCACATGGCAAGCTTTCAACATTGCACTTATTTATATTTAGTTGATGTCATGTACTTTTGTTTATGGATGCCTATCATGGGTGAAATGAATGTGGATACTTAGTAAGTTCAAAGAGTTTGTATAAATGGTTAGAGAAATGCCTGGGCCGCTAATCTAAGCCATGCATCATTCATGGTGGAAATTTACAGCATAACCATAATGTTCATTCAGTGATGCACCTCATAATAAAAAGCTATACCCATAGTAAATAAAAGAGTGCTGAGATTGTTCATTGTCTGTTTGTCTTGTTGTTTTGACATGGGCTTGTTCATGTCAAGGGGCAAGAGGTACCCCAGTGCAGTTCTTGATGATACTATTATTACTTGCAATGACCTTTATTTGAATTTACTTTGTGGACCAAAGTGAGTAACACATGGTGTAGGTACTTGTATTCAAGGGACATGAGACATTCAACCAATACATTGTCAAGCACACCACTCATATTTGCTTTCACTTTAAACATTAATCATTCAAGATGCTATGATAGGGGTAATGAGAGCTCCACACCAATGACTACCACATTGCAAGCATTAACTTAAGTAGAAGTGTTTGGAAGTTAGATGAAACTTATTCATGCTTTACCTCTACTTATTTATCTATCCAAAGTGTCCACCTTTTATATTCAGTTTTCATAAGAAGTACTCTATGACCACCATAGGATGTTTTTACTTTTCATTATGCATACATTTGGTCCATAGTACTTTCTTCTATGTTACACTTTGTGAATTTATCATTGAACATCTTTACATTGAGTATTTGATATCACTTCATAATTTATCTTGCATATTGTTATTCCTTTGAAGAATGAATCATTTGACTTATGTAGCAATAGTAATCACCTTTGATATCCATTGATAGTATTAAAATGCAAAGTCCATGTTAGTTTTATCACCTTCATACTCGGGACGAGCATGGGTTAAGCTTGGGGATGTTGATGCATGTAAAATGCATACATGAACTTTACATTTTATTACATGTTATTCCATGTTATTTGCATCATATAAGGGTTATATTCATGATTTATATTGAGTTTTGGGGATAATTAACAATTCCCCATTTTTCTGGAATTAACCCTGCGCTGTCAGAAAACCCCTTTTTCTATATTTTTGTTTCAGGGACCAAACGACGTCAAATGACCTGAGATTTTACGGGGATCACTTTTTTGGAAGGAACGAAACGTAGGCGCAAAGGAATCGAAGAAACGGAGACCAGAAGGCCGAAAGGGGTGGGCCCACGCGGCCAGATTCCCTGACCGCGTGGGACCCACCAAATGGCCCTCGGGCCTCCGCTGCCGTCGATCTTTCTTCCCGAAGCTTCGTCTTGACCTAAAAACGACTATATATAGACCCCCCAGGGCTTTCGCGAAAGAGCGCCGCCGAAACACAGAAACCACGAAACAGAGACCTGGAGCTGAAGATTGGAGGGGGAAAACTCCGGCGGGGCGCTGCCGGGTGGTCTCCTTCCCTCCAACAACATCTCCACCGACACCATGATGAAGAGGGAGTAGTCCACCCCTGGACTATGGGTTTGTGGAAGTAACTTATGTATCTCTCCTCTCTATGAGCTTCACTAATTAGTACCGTATGAGCTGCTGAACATGATTACGGTCATCTATGTAATTCCTTTGTGGTGGATCTTTATTATGAGTTAATACATGTTTGAGATTGCAATGGTTTTGTTTCAGTTATGAAAGTAGATGCATATTATGTACCCCGTTCTTATTTACTTGTCATGATCAAGCATGTTTATGAGAGCATGTGAGGGGGAACGTGTGCATTAGTTGGAGTAACGGGGGGTGGCTAGTGCAGTGAACGTGACAGATAGTTCTGCGATCCACTTGGGTTTTCTACCTTACTTTGTTGCCTCACTAGGGATAAACAAAAATACCATGCTACCGGAGAGTGGATGTGACCTTGGCCACTACCTCCATGACTAGATCTAGCATGTTCTTATTTTAACTTCATGTCATTGAACTTATTGCTATGCTCTGATTTATCTTAATTACTAAGGTGTTATGATTTAGTTCGCATCTTGGTGGAGCATAAGAGAGAGAACAACTTATACTTGAGATCTCTATGTTAGGACGTGATGCCCATATTATTAATAACTTGTCAAACCATGTCTTGCCATCTTACATGTTAATTTTAGTGTTCCATTGTCTACCACGTTATCAAGAGAGAGTGCATTTGTGAAACCATGAACCCCGGTCCATTTTTAATCATAAGAAACACCTTTCCAACACTTTTATCACCACTTTTGTTTGCTGCCATTATTAAATCCGAAAATACAAAAACACTTTTACATCTTGCATTCATTATAAAAAACCAAAAATATCATTTATCATTGTTTCCACCATCATTGCATATTTATTTTACCATCATTGCATATTTACTACTGTTTGCATATTTATTTTATTATCATTCTCACACCTTGTGCTTGACAACCACTTGGTGAGGTTGAGGGCACAAAACAATTTATTTTGTTGCAGGTTCTCAAGAGAAGGATAAGGAGATAACACCTGAAATACTGGTTCCCCGAGAGTTCGATATTAAACCCTCGAGTCACCCCTCGTGGGGAAAACTGTCTTCCACTACTACATACACTCTGCACTTGGAGTCTCAACCTAACCCATTTCCTTTTCACGCAGCTAACCACGCGAAGGGTCAGTAAAGTGTTTTCTGGCGCTGTTGTGGGGTAACTACGTGAAGGGCCATCACCAGCAGAAAGTGAAAATCTTGAGAACAAGAAATAGAGAAAATACCACACACGAAGAGGTGCGGACCCTTTGTCAAACATGGACCGGTACATTTCTTCAACATCGAAAACGTAATAGATGAAAGCAGGCAAATCTCGTTCTCGAAGGACATGAGCTTGTCATGATGAACAAGAAAAGCACCAAGGCTACACAACGATAAAGCAAAAATAAGAACCAATAAATATGATGCCAAGGATGCAAAGGTTTGAACTCTCTAGAACAATACGATCAAGCTACTCACTCGAGAGCCCTCTGGATAGCACGGTTGTCTATCCTATATAACCCGGTTTCCGAACTAACATCATGGGACTGGTAAAATAGAAACCAGTTCAAGGTCATACCTTTGCATCGCACAATCCACTTGAATTACATGATGACGATCTTAGCCTCCTCAAGGTGAACCGCCTTTTCTTGATCACGCTTCGCTCGGTGAAGACTTCCAACTTACACCCCGAGAAACAAATATGGGAAAGTTTCTCCTAGGACCAACTTCACTTGACCTTTATCTCTAGTGGATGGCATGCTTCGAGCACATGATCTCAACGAAATGACCATCTAAAACTTGCAAATCTCAACAATTATGACCACCACCCACATATATCATCGGTTAGTTCACAAAAGCTATATGGACAACTACTTAACATACCACGAGATCACATGCATGATCCCACTTGGTAGCGTTGAACAACTCTTCGCACTATGACTTGATCAATCTTGTATCTTTCCATCCCTCCTTATTATGATGATGTCATGAATGGTAAACATGATAGCTCACACAATCTCCTCCTTCAACTCCATTGGTAGACCCTCTATTGACGCCGATCAAGTGTGGTCGAATAAGAAAGTATACTATAGCAAGCTCCCAAGTGTCCAGCTTCACACACATGTCTTACCATGTACGAAGATTACACACTTATATGGCTAGCTAAACTGCCACTTCAACGCAACTGGAGGGATTGTGAGACCGTGGGCTCAATTTCTGTTTTCCATATTCGTATTAGCTACCCTCAGCAGACAAGTAGGAAACTCACGCGTGATAATGAATTTCCATGACGGTCAAAGGGGTAGACGACAGGGGGCCCACGGGTCGAGCTTTGGGCCAATATGGCGCTCCAGAGCATATGACCTCCGTGAGAGTAATTGGACCGAGACCCTTTATTACTAATTTTACACAACTTTAGTGCTCGAATTTTTCTCAAAATAGTCCCGTATATGATCTGCCATAGAGAATTAGTGCCGAACCTTTAGAATACACACTTTGGTGCTCATTCTCTACACAAACTCGTTGATATCTACCATTTTAAAGTTGGTGTTGTACTGCTTTCTTCTCCGTAGACAAGGGCACACAACTTGTTGTCCAATGTTTTCTCCATTTTGTTACCCATATATATATGTTCGTACACATACTAGACTCCCATCCCCTATAATACGCATTTTAACTCAACATTTCACATAAACTCATCAATAAGTACCTTTTCTATGCCTTGATTGAATTGTTTTTCCTACCTAGACCATCATAGATGACCTCCCGTAAAGAATTTAGATGGCTTTTGAAAAGAAATGCCGATTGAGATGAAACTAATTTTGTTGGAAAGATAATTGCGATAAGTACCCAGCAGAAAGTGAAAATCTTGAGAAGAAGAATATATAAAATACCACACACGAAGAGGTGTGGACCCTTTGTCAAACATGGACCGGTACATATCTTCAACATCGAAAACGTAATAGACGAAAGCAGGCAAATCTCGTTCTCGAAGGACATGAGCTTGTCATGATGAACAAGAAAAGCACCAAGGCTACACAACGATAAAGCAAAAATAGGAACCAATAAATATGATGCCAAGGATGCAAAGGTTTGAACTCTCTAGAACAATACGATCAAGCTACTCACTCGAGAGCCCTCTGGATAGCACGGTTGTCTATCCTATATAACCCGGTTTCCGAACAAACATCATGGGACTGGTAAAATAGAAACCAGTTCAAGGTCATAGCTTTGCATCGCACAATCCACTTGAATTACATGATGACGATCTTAGCCTCCTCATGGTGAACCGCCTTTTCTTGATCACGGTTCGCTCGGTGAAGACTTCCAACTTACACCCCGAGAAAAAAATATGGGAAAGTTTCTCCTAGGACCGACTTCACTTGACCTTTATCTCCAGTGGATGGCATGCTTCGAGCACATGATCTCAAAGAAATGACCATCTAGAACTTGCAAATCTCAACAATTATGACCACCACCCACATATATCATCGGTTAGTTCACAAAAGCTATATGGACAACTACTTAACATACCACGAGATCACATGCATGATCCCACTTGGTAGCGTTGAACAACTCTTCGCACTATGACTTGATCAATCTTGAATCTTTCCATCTCTCCTTATTATGATGATGTCATGAATCATAAACATGATAGCTCACACAATCTCCTCCTTCAACTCCATTGGTCGACCCTCTATCGACGCCGGTCAAGTGTGGTCGAATAAGAAAGTATACAATAGCAAGCTCCCAAGTGTCCAGCTTCACACACATGTCTTACCATGTACGAAGATTAGACACTTATATGGCTAGCTAAACTGCCACTTCAACGCAACTAGAGGGATTGTGAGACCGTGGGCTCAATTTCTGTTTTCCATATTCGTATTAGCTACCCTCAGCAGACAAGTAGGAAACTCACACGTGATAATGAATTTCCATGACGGTCAAAGGGGTAGACGACAGGGGGCCCACGGGTCGAGCTTTGGGCCAATATGGCGCTCCAGAGCATATGACCTTCGTGAGAGTAATTGGACCGACACCCTTTTTACTAATTTTACACAACTTTAGTGCTCGAATTTTTCTCAAAATAGTCCCGTATATGATCTGCCATAGAGAATTTGTGCTGAACCTTTAGAATACACACTTTGGTGCTCATTTTCTACACAAACTCGTTGATATCTACCATTTTAAAGTTGGTGCTGTACTGCTTTCTTCTCCGTAGACAAGGGCACACAACTTGTTGTCTAATGTTTTCTCCATTTTTTTACCCATATATATGTTCGTACACATACTAGACTCCCAACCCCTATAATACCCGTTTTAACTCAACATTTCACATAAACTCATCAATAAGTACCTTTTCTATGCCTTGATTGAATTGTTTTTCCTACCTAGACCATCATAGATGACCTCCCGCAAAGAATTTAGATGACTTGTGAAAAGAAACGCCGATTGAGATGAAACTAATTTTGTTGGAAAGATAATTGCGATAAGTACCCAGCAGAAAGTGAAAATCTTGAGAAGAAGAAATAGAGAAAATACAACACACGAAGAGGTGTGGACCCTTTGTCAAACATGGACCGGTACATTTCTTCAACATCGAAAACGTAATAGACGAAAGCAGGCAAATCTCGTTCTCAAAGGACATGAGCTTGTCATGATGAACAAGAAAAGCACCAAGGCTACACAACGATAAAGCAAAAATAAGAACCAATAAATATGATGCCAAGGATGCAAAGGTTTGAACTCTCTAGAACAATACGATCAAGCTACTCACTCGAGAGCCCTCTCGATAGCACGGTTGTCTATACTATATAACCCGGTTTCCGAACAGACATCATGGGACTGGTAAAATAGAAACCAGTTCAAGGTCATACCTTTGCATCGCACAATCCACTTGAATTACATGATGATGATCTTAGCCTCCTCAAGGTGAACCGCCTTTTCTTGATCACACTTCACTCGGTGAAGACTTCCAACTTACACCCCGAGAAACAAATATGGGAAAGTTCCTCCTAGGACCGACTTCACTTGACCTTTATCTCCAGTGGATGGCATGCTTCGAGCACATGATCTCAACGAAATGACCATCTAGAACTTGCAAATCTCAACAATTATGACCACCACCCAAATATATCATCGGTTAGTTCACAAAAGCTATATGGACAACTACTTAACATACCACGAGATCACATGCATGATCCCACTTGGTAGCGTTGAACAACTCTTCGCACTATGACTTGATCAATCTTGTATCTTTCCATCTCTCCTTATTATGATGATGTCATGAATGGTAAACATGATAGCTCACACAATCTCCTCCTTCAACTCCATTGGTCGACCCTCTATCGACGCCGGTCAAGTGTGGTCGAATAAGAAAGTATACAATAGCAAGCTCCCAAGTGTCCAGCTTCACACACATGTCTTACCATGTACGAAGATTACACACTTATATGGCTAGCTAAACTGCCACTTCAACGCAACTGGAGGGATTGTGAGACCGTGGGCTCAATTTCTGTTTTCCATATTCGTATTAGCTACCCTCAGCAGACAAGTAGGAAACTCACACGTGATAATGAGTTTCCATGACGATCAAAGGGGTAGACGACAGGGGGCCCACGGGTCGAGCTTTGGGCCAATATGGCGCTCCAGAGCATATGACCTCCGTGAGAGTAATTGGACCGAGACCCTTTATTACTAATTTTACACAACTTTAGTGCTCGATTTTTTCTCAAAATAGTCCCGTATATGATCTGCCATAGAAAATTTGTGCCGAACCTTTAGAATACACACTTTGGTGCTCATTTTCTACACAAACTCGTTGATATCTACCATTTTAAAGTTGGTGCTGCACTGCTTTCTTCTCCGTAGACAAGGGCACACAACTTGTTGTCCAATGTTTTCTCCATTTTGTTACCCATATATATGTTCGTACACATACTAGACTCCCAACCCCTATAATACCCATTTTAACTCAACATTTCACATAAACTCATCAATAAGTACCTTTTCTATGCCTTGATTGAATTTTTTTTCCTACCTAGACCATCATAGATGACCTCCCGCAAAGAATTTAGATGACTTTTGAAAAGAAACGCCGATTGAGATGAAACTAATTTTGTTGGAAAGATAATTGCGATAAGTACCCAGCAGAAAGTGAAAATCTTGAGAAGAAGAAATAGAGAAAATACCACACATGAAGAGGTGTGGACCCTTTGTCAAACATGGACCGGTACATTTCTTCAACATCGAAAACGTAATAGACGAAAGCAGGCAAATCTCGTTCTCGAAGGACATGAGCTTGTCATGATGAACAAGAAAAGCACCAAGGCTACACAACGATAAAGCAAAAATAAGAACCAATAAATAGGATGCCAAGGATGCAAAGGTTTGAACTCTCTAGAACAATACAATCATGCTACTCACTCGAGAGCCCTCTGGATAGCACGGTTGTCTATCCTATATAACCCAGTTTCCGAACAAACATCATGGGACTGGTAAAATAGAAACCAGTTCAAGGTCATACCTTTGCATCGCACAATCCACTTGAATTACATGATGACGATCTTAGCCTCCTCAAGGTGAACCGCCTTTTCTTGATCACGCTTCGCTCGGTGAAGACTTCCAACTTACACCCCGAGAAACAAATATGGGAAAGTTTCTCCTAGGACCGACTTCACTTGACCTTTATCTCCAGTGGATGGCATGCTTCGAGCACATGATCACAACGAAATGACCATCTAGAACTTGCAAATCTCAACAATTATGACCACCAACCACATATATCATCGGTTAGTTCACAAAAGCTATATGGACAACTACTTAACATACCACGAGATCACATGCATGATCCCACTTGTTAGCGTTGAACAACTCTTCGCACTATGACTTGATCAATCTTGTATATTTCCATCTCTCCTTATTATGATGATGTCATGAATGGTAAACATGATAGCTCACACAATCTCCTCCTTCAACTCCATTGGTCGACCCTCTATCGACGCCGGTCAAGTGTGGTCAAATAAGAAAGTATCCAATAGCAAGCTCCGAAGTGTCCAGCATCACACACATGTCTTATAATGTACGAAGATTACACACTTATATGGCTAGCTAAACTGCCACTTCAACGCAACTGGAGGGATTGTGAGACCGTGGGCTCAATTTCTGTTTTCCATATTCGTATTAGCTACCCTTAGCAGACAAGTAGGAAACTCACACGTGATAATGAATTTCCATGACGGTCAAAGGGGTAGACGACAGGGGCCCACGGGTCGAGCTTTGGGCCAATATGGCGCTCCAGAGCATATGAACTCCGTGTGAGTAATAGGACCGAGACCGTTTATTACTAATTTTACACAACTTTAGTGATCGAATTTTTCTCAAAATAGTCCCGTATATGATCTGCCATAGAGAATTTGTGCTGAACCTTTAGAATACACACTTTGGTGCTCATTTTCTACACAAACTCGTTGATATCTACCATTTTAAAGTTGGTGATGTACTGCTTTCTTCTCCGTAGACAAGACACACAACTTGTTGTCCAATGTTTTCTCCATTTTTTGCCCATATATATGTTCGTACACATACTAGACTCCCAACCCTATAATACCCATTTTAACTCAACATTTCACATAAACTCATCAATAAGTACCTTTTCTATGCCATGATTGAATTGTTTTTCCTACCTAGACCATCATAGATGACCTCCCGCAAAGAATTTAGATGACTTTTGAAAAGAAACGCTGATTGAGATGAAACTAATTTTGTTGGAAAGATAATTGCGATAAGTACCCAACAGAAAGTGAAAATCTTGAGAAGAAGAAATAGAGAAAATACCACACACGAAGAGGTGTGGACCCTTTGTCAAACATGGACCGGTACATTTCTTCAACATCGAAAACGTAATAGACGAAAGCAGGCAAATCTCGTTCTCGAAGGACATGAGCTTGTCATGATGAACAAGAAAAGCACCAAGGCTACACAACGATAAAGCAAAAATAAGAACCAATAAATATGATGCCAAGGATGCAAAGGTTTGAACTCTCTAGAACAATACGATCAAGCTACTCACTCGAGAGCCCTCTGGATAGCACGGTTGTGTATCCTATATAACCCGGTTTCCCAACAAACATCATGGGACCGGTAAAATAGAAACCAGTTCAAGGTCATACCTTTGCATCGCACAATCAACTTGAATTATATGATGACGATCTTAGCCTCCTCAAAGTGAACCGCCTTTTCTTGATCCGGCTTCGCTCGGTGAAGACTTCCAACTTACTCCCCGAGAAACAAATATGGGAAAGCTTCTCCTCGGACCGACTTCACTTGACCTTTATCTCCATTGGATGGCATGCTTCGAGCACATGATCTCAACGAAATGACCATCTAGAACTTGCAAATCGCAACAATTTTGACCACCACCCACATATATCATCGGTTAGTTCACAAAAGCTATATGGACAACTACTTAACATACCACGAGATCACATGCATGATACCACTTGGTAGCGTTGAACAACTCTTCGCACTATGACTTGATCAATCTTGTATCTTTCCATCTCACCTTATTATGATGATGTCATGAATGGTAAACATGATAGCTCACACAATCTCCTCCTTCAACTCCATTGGTCGACCCTCTATCGACGCCGGTCAAGTGTGGTCGAATAGGAAAGTATCCAATAGCAAGCTCCCAAGTGTCCAGCATCACACACATGTCTTACCATGTACGAAGATTACACACTTATATGGCTAGCTAAACTGCCACTTCAACGCAACTGGAGGGATTGTGAGACCGTGGGCTCAATTTCTGTTTTCCATATTCGTATTAGCTACCCTTAGCAGACAAGTAGGAAACTCACACGTGATAATGAATTTCCATGACGGTCAAAGGGGTAGACGACAGGGGCCCACGGGTCGAGCTTTGGGCCAATATGGCGCTCCAGAGCATATGACCTCCGTGTGAGTAATTGGACCGAGACCCTTTATTACTAATTTTACACAACTTTAGTGATCAAATTTTTCTGAAAATAGTCCCGTATATGATCTGCCATAGAGAATTTGGGCTGAACCTTTAGAATACACACTTTGGTGCTCATTTTCTACACAAACTCGTTGATATCTACCATTTTAAAGTTGGTGCTGTACTGCTTTCTTCTCCGTAGACAAGGGCACACAACTTTTTGTCCAATGTTTTCTCCATTTTTTTACCCATATATATGTTCGTACACATACTAGACTCCCAACCCCTATAATACCCATTTTAACTCAACATTTCACATAAACTCATCAATAAGTACCTTTTCTATGCCTTGATTGAATTGTTTTTCCTACCTAGACCATCATAGATGACCTCCCGCAAAGAATTTAGATGACTTTTGAAAAGAATCGCCGATTGAGATGAAACTAATTTTGTTGGAAAGATAATTGCGATAAGTACCCAGCAGAAAGTGAAAATCTTGAGAAGAAGAAATAGAGAAAATACCACACACGAAGAGGTGTGGACCCTTTGTCAAACATGGACCGGTACATTTTTCAACATCGAAAACGTAATAGACGAAAGCAGGCAAATCTCGTTCTCGAAGGACACGAGCTTGTCATGATGAACAAGAAAAGCACCAAGGCTACACAACGATAAAACAAAAATAAGAACCAATAAATATGATGCCAAGGATGCAAAGGTTTGAACTCTGTAGAACAATACGATCAAGCTACTCACTCGAGAGCCCTCTGGATAGCACGGTTGTCTATCCTATATAACCCGGTTTCCGAACAAACATCATGGGACTGGTAAAATAGAAACCAGTTCAAGGTCATACCTTTGCATCGCACAATCCACTTGAATTACATGATGACGATCTTAGCCTCCTCAAGGTGAACCGCCTTTTTTTGATCACGCTTCGCTCGGTGAAGACTTCCAACTTACACCCCGAGAAACAAATATGGGAAAGTTTCTCCTAGAACCGACTTCACTTGACCTTTATCTCCAGTGGATGGCATGCTTCGAGCACATGATCTCAACGAAATGACCATCTAGAACTTGCAAATCTCAACAATTATGACCACCACCCACATATATCATCGGTTAGTTCACAAAAGCTATATGGACAACTACTTAACATACCACGAGATCACATGCATGATCCCACTTGGTAGCGTTGAACAACTCTTCGCACTATGACTTGATCAATCTTGAATCTTTCCATCTCTCCTTATCTATTACTCCCTCCGTTCCCATAAGCAAGGCGCATAATTTTTTCAGATTTTTTCCACAAAGGAAGGCGCAGATCAGAGTTTGTTCCATTCTTTCCGTAAATAGCCCCATGCATGTTGGACCATGCATGCCTCACTCGTTGGCTGACATCCCTCACCTCCAATCAATGAACCAGCCTAGCCCTGTCACCTCGCATCTCTCGCCTCACGTACGAGTACAGGCGTGGGCCTGGGGCTTTCAGCTAGGGGTTGCATGGGAAGAAATTGCCTCTTGTCAGGTCGCCTTGGTTACAGCGCTGGGCAATTTACGCCTTGTTCACCGGAACGGAGGGAGTATATTATTAAAACAACAAACAATCAACGGTGATGATTTGTTACCATAAAACTTAGATGTCTAAACGGTGCAGATTTATTAGGCACGTACCACATATACAAAGGCAATGCAAAAAAAAAGATCTACCTACGTGATGACTAGCCAAACGCACATGCAATGCAAAAGGACACCGATAAAAAAAACTTCCGAAAGCACACGATATTCCGGCGTCAAAGCAATCTGAACTGAAAAGGAACATCGATAAAAAAAGAAAACTTCCAAAAGTACACGATGTCCGGCGTCAAAGCAAATCTGAATTGAAAAGGCACATCGACCCACAGCCCATGGAGACTCCGTAATTCCTGCATTGTGTCCAGCGAATCGAAATCAACACGAGACGTCGGCGAATCGAAGGCAAGTTGACGGCACGGCACTACGCGAGGCCGGGCAGCAGGACGCCGGGTCGCCGCCAGATCAAAGATGATTGATGCGGTGTAGCCTCCTGAAGGCGCGTGTAGCAGCAACAGGGATTTGGATTTCGTCCGAGAAAAACGAATTTCGGCCGAAATCCGGCCATTTCGGTCAGGACCGGTAATATTATTTACCGGACGAAATCTTTTAAAATTTGGGTAATTTTGGTTAAATAAATTCAAAAAATTGAAGTTAAGCTAAAATTTGCTCGAAAATTCAATTTTCAGTCAAATTTCGATTAGTTTTCCTTCTAAGTTTCAAATTTTGTTTCTTCCATTTCATCCGGAATTTCACCGAAATTACCGAAATTCCCGAATTTCGGCAATTTCGCTCGGGGCCGGTAAATTCGCAAAATCGAAATCCAAAACCTTGAGCAGCAAAGGGCGAGCGGCCGCAGCTGGCGTTGAGTCGATCTCGAGATGCCAGCGTCCACCGCCAGGACCCATGCGAGGCTTCCAACTAGGTCGATGGCCCAAATCAGCACACCGAGCACCAGCGTATCATCTTCACGTACTCCGTACTCGATCCTCCCCGAACGCCATAGAGAGGCTAGACGGATCCACACTCTCCCTGACGAGGCCGCCTGCGCCGCGTTCTGCGGTGCCACCTCCCTGGTCAAGGTCGCTGACAGGCTCGACCTCCGGCTCCGGCCGGCGCATCATCGGTCGGTCTTTTTCCTACCGGCGTTCTTCCCCATCTTTTTCTCTTCGAGGCGTCCTCAACATCTGATCCGTGTATGCTGGAACCGGATCTAAAAATTCTAACATATCGCAGGCTCTCTACAATATGTTCCCGTTCAATCTACAAATATGCTCCTCTTCAATCTTACGTTGAAAATTCCTTCCAATTTCCCAGCACGCAGAACATCATGAATGGTTACTCCAGTGGTTCGTGCATGCAGCAAAGGAATAGGTCAACCAATGGCAGTGACATGACTGTTAGAAGCAGACCGTCCGGCCGGTGGCGCTGGCGAGGTTGCCGATCCACAAAACTGTGTCAGAATTGCATAGCAGCCGTCACGCCTACCCCCACATGGTTCAGTTTTGTTGTCGGTCAGTCATGCGTGCACGCGCCGGCGAGGTTGCAGCTCCTCCTGTTATGCGTCGGAATTCTGCATTCTTTTCAGCAGTTTACCCCCGCTTTGTCTCGATTTCAGACAACTACAATTTGGTAGGAGATGGAAACACTAGTAGAGAACACACCTTTAGTGCCGGTTTTAGATGGCCTTTAGTACCGGTTGCACAACCGGTACAAAAGGGTCGGCACTAAAGGGGTAACCCTTTAGTACCGGTACCAAAATACAACCGGTACTAAAGGGTAGCCTTTAGTACCGGTTGGTAATAACAACCGGTACTAAAGGTTCTCGCCGCGGGTCCCTTGCTGGCGCACAAGCACAACCGGTGCTAATGCACCATTTAGTACCGGTTTTGTTTGCAACCGGTACTAAAGGGGCGCACCAATGCCTCTGTTTCTACTAGTGAAATAGTACAGACTATGATGCGCATGAAGGAACTATATATGATGCATTGATGCTCATGAAGGAATTCTATTCGAATTTGGGAGAAATTGCATGGTGCAAAATTTGTTGTTAATCAACCCAGCAAGCAACATTGTATCATAGCCAAGGACATCAACAAGAAGAGCTTTTTGAGGCTGTGCAAGAGTGCAGAGGGAGATAAATTACAAAAGCGTTAAATTTAGTTGAAAATAAAGGAATATTAACGTTTAAGTATACAGATGTAACTCGCCCAAGAGTCTCTCCATGGTGAGTAACAATTTCCCTCTTTGTCCCGAATATGTAATAATCCTATGTTGCATCACGAAGAGTCAATTGACAGCATGCCTTATAAGGTGCTTCGATTTTAATCAGTATAAGCTTTGACTTTTTGTTTTGTTTCTGCATGGTCTATTCTCCCGAGCCATTGAATTTTTGTCAAAGAATCTGCTTCAGAAACAGTTTCAGAGCTCACTCAATGTATGTCTTATGTACATAATTAAATCTGTTGTGACTTTGAGATTTTTTCACACTGGAGGGTGTAATGTACTGTTGGTATTATACTGTTGCTTAGATCAACAAAGCTCCCTTATATGAGGTGCTCTTTATTGGTAATCTCCATACTCCCTGCCATTAGCATACTTTGATTAGTTCAAAACAACTAATTATTTATTAACAGAAACTGGGCTCTTATGTTGTTGAGATATTCAAACAATATTATTATAACACCCTAGGACAACTTTCCGAAGAATAAAATCATTTCATCCAGAGTACCTAACATCGAAATCTGTTTGTTCTCTATGTTGTTCCAGCTATTTATTCATCGGGAAAAGAAAACGATCTTCTCTTCGTGGCTTTTGGAAGGAGATAAAAGTCATGACTGGTCTCCTACATGAAGTCCCTTATTCATAAAGTCACCGATGGTGGCTCATGCCTCTCCGAGAACTGGCGCACGTGAACCGGGTGGCCTGGATGTAGTGGACGGAAGAGGAGGAAGTGACGGCGCGGCTAACCACAGAGCATGTTGTTTATGTGATGCCTCCACGACAAAGGTTTTTGCTCTCCTATTTCAACGCACTTGCATGTTTGCGATTAGTTAAGATACGAATAACTTGGATAAACTTTATGGCTTCCAATTTGCTCCCTATTATGTCTTCCAATCAGCCGCATGCAGGTCCTGCAATCTAGCATATCTCTGTTCTGATTGCAGCGTGTAAGACTCTAATGTCCATGACGATATGGAAGGAGACGGGCTAGGTGGAGGACGAAGCGGAGCGGCTCTATCTGTCACTTGCCGACGCGCTGGTCTTGCTAAAGTGGGTTCTAAACGAGCCATGCGAAGGTGAGGACGGTGATCTCACGACACAAAACAAGACTGCAAAAGAATTTGGTAAGCTGGCACGTTTGGCATCAGATGACCAATTGACCTAGGGATCTGAATTTTTTAATCTTTTGCGTTAGACTCAATTTTAGGATCCAATATTGCACTTTTATTTGAACTGTCCGTCCCAGCTTATCATTGTCGATACAAGGAGGGTTTTGTGGATACCATATAAAATGTAATAGAAAGAAATTCATAAAATGCATGTATTTCGACAAAAAAAATTAAGATTGGGTAAGGAGAGCCACGTGATCGAAGGTAGAAAACATATGTACGGTAGTGCAAAAGTTAATACTGATCGAAGGTAGAAAACATATGTACGGGAGTAACAAACACAACAAGAGTGTAAGAAATAATGAGACATGTGGAGGAATGAAACAAAAGGGTTCGATAGAATGAATAAATTATTACAAAGCTTTACTCCGTCATTCCCAAATAGATGGCGTGCATGTTTTTCAAAAATATGCCTAAGCCAAACATTTGATCATTAAATGTGGGTTATGTGCATTGTGCAGCAAAAATTAAACCATTTGAAACTTCCTTTGATTATCAATCTAATCGTATCAATTTTTATATTGGACTAAGTTCCGATGAAAGTCGATTTTTTGGGAAAACGTGCACGACATATTTTAGGGATGGAGGTAATATAGTTTTGCATGGCAAGAACCACAAAATGACTTATGTGTACTGTAGACACATAGAAAGGTCCTTACCAATGAGGTACTCCCTCCATTCCGGTTTATAGGATGCAATTTCAAAATCAGGTTTTTTCAAGAATAAGATGCAATTTTGATATTTAATGAGCAATTAGGAGAGAGGAAATGAAAGGCAACCAATGCATGCCCACCAATTTAGTCAATTAATGATTAATTAGGTGAGAGAAGAGAAAACAACCAATGCATGCACAACAATTACACTACTCAATGCACCAATGGTTAGCCACCTAAGTTGGAGAGATTTATCAAATGCATCCTATAAACCGGAATAGAGGGAGTAGTACATATGCCCAGAAGATATAACAAATCATTTTCTAAATTCATTGTCTATATGAAAAAATGATATAACATTTAAAATACATGATGAATAAAATAAATTAACAATTTATGTGAGGGAAAATTGGTGGTCGAAAAAAAATGGTAAATAATTTTTGTCATGGTAACCAATATTTGAATGCTAATGCCAAACACACGAAATAATAAATCTAGCCGCGCAAATGCGCGGGCCGTCCAGCTAGTTATGATGATGTCATGAATGGTAAACATGATAGCTCACACAATCTCCTCCTTCAACTCCATTGGTCGACCCTCTATCGACGCCGGTCAAGTGTGGTCAAATAAGAAAGTATACAATGGCAAGCTCCCAAGTGTCCAGCTTCACACACATGTCTTACCATGTATGAAGATTACACACTTATATGGCTAGCTAAACTGCCACTTCAACGCAACTGGAGGGATTGTGAGACCGTGGGCTCAATTTCTGTTTTTCATATTCGTATTAGCTACCCTCAGCAGACAAGTAGGAAACTCACACGTGATAATGAATTTCCATGATGGTCAAAGGGGTAGACGACAGGGGGCCCATGGGTCGAGCTTTGGGCCAATATGGCGCTCCAGAGCATATGACCTTCGTGAGAGTAATTGGACCGAGACCCTTTATTACTAATTTTACACAACTTTAGTGCTCGATTTTTTCTCAAAATAGTCCCGTATATGATCTGCCATAGAGAATTTGTGCCGAACCTCTAGAATACACACTTTGGCGCTCATTTTCTACACAAACTCGTTGATATCTACCATTTTAAAGTTGGTGCTGTATTGCTTTCTTCTCCGTAGACAAGGGCACACAACTTGTTGTCCAATGTTTTCTCCATTTTTTTACCCATATATATGTTCGTACACATACTAGACTCCCAACCCTATAATGCCCATTTTAACTCAACATTTCACATAAACTCATCAATAAATACCTTTTCTATGCCTTGATTGAATTGTTTTTCCTACCTAGACCATCATAGATGACCTCCCGCAAAGAATTTAGATGACTTTTGAAAAGAAACGCCGATTGAGATGAAACTAATTTTGTTGGAAAGATAATTGCGATAAGTACCCAGCAGAAAGTGAAAATCTTGAGAAGAAGAAATAGAGAAAATACCACACACGAAGAGGCGTGGACCCTTTGTCAAACATGGACCGGTACATTTCATCAACATCGAAAACGTAATAGACGAAAGCAGGCAAATCTCGTTCTCGAAGGACATGAGCTTGTCATGATGAACAAGAAAAGCACCAAGGCTACACAACGATAAAGCAAAAATAAGAACCAATAAATATGATGCCAAGGATGCAAAGGTTTGAACTCTCTAGAACAATACGATCAAGCTACTCACTCGAGAGACCTCTGGATAGCACGGTTGTCTATCCTATATAACCCGGTTTCCGAACAAACATCATGGCACTGGTAAAATAGAAACCAGTTCAAGGTCATACCTTTGCATCGCACAATCCACTTGAATTACATGATGACGATCTTAGCCTCCTCAAGGTGAACCGCCTTTTCTTGATCACGCTTCGCTCGGTGAAGACTTCCAACTTACACCCGAGAAACAAATATGGGAAAGTTTCTCCTAGGACCGACTTCACTTGACCTTTATCTCCAGTGGATGGCATGCTTCGAGCACATGATCTCAACGAAATGACCATCTAGAACTTGCAAATCTCAACAATTATGACCCCCACCCACATATATCATCGGTTAGTTCACAAAAGCTATATGGACAACTACTTAACATACCACGAGATCACATGCATGATCCCACTTGGTAGCGTTGAACAACTCTTCGCACTATGACTTGATCAATCTTGAATCTTTCCATCTCTCCTTATTATGATGATGTCATGAATGGTAAACATGATAGCTCACACAATCTCCTCCTTCAACTCCATTGGTCGACCCTCTATCGACGCCGGTCAAGTGTGGTCGAATAAGAAAGTATACAATAGCAAGCTCCCAAGTGTCCAGCTTCACACACATGTCTTACCATGTACGAAGATTACACACTTATATGGCTAGCTAAACTGCCACTTCAACGCAACTGGAGGGATTGTGAGACCGTGGGCTCAATTTCTGTTTTCCATATTCCTATGAGCTACCCTCAGCAGACAAGTCGAAAACTCACACGTGATAATGAATTTCCACGACGGTCAAAGGGGTAGACGACAGGGGGCATACGGGTCGAGCTTTGGGCCAATATGGCGCTCCAGAGCATCATAATATATGACCTCCGTGAGAGTAATTGGACCGAGACCCTTTATTACTAATTTTACACAACTTTAGTGCTCGAATTTTTGTCAAAATAGTCCCGTATATGATCTGCCATAGAGAATTTGTGCTGAACCTTTAGAATACACACTTTGGTGCTCATTTTCTACACAAACTCGTTGATATCTACCATTTTAAAGTTGGTGCTGTACTGCTCTCTTCTCCGTAGACAAGGGCACACAACTTGTTGTCGAATGTTTTCTCCATTTTGTTACCCATATATATGTTCGTACACATACTAGACTCCCAACCCCTATAATACCCATTTTAACTCAACATTTCACATAAACTCATCAATAAGTACCTTTTCTATGCCTTGATTGAATTGTTTTTCCTACCTAGACCATCATAGATGACCTCCGGTAAAGAATTTAGATGACTTTTGAAAAGAAACGCCGATTGAGATGAAACTAATTTTGTTGGAAAGATAATTGCGATAAGTACCCAGCAGAAAGTGAAAATCTTGAGAAGAAGAAATAGAGAAAATACCACACACGAAGAGGTGTGGACCCTTTGTCAAACATGGACCGGTACATTTCTTCAACATCGAAAACATAATAGACGAAAGCAGGAAAATCTCGTTCTCGAAGGACATGAGCTTGTCATGATGAACAAGAAAAGCACCAAGGCTACACAACGATAAACCAAAAATAAGAACCAATAAATATGATGCCAAGGATGCAAAGGTTTGAAGTCTCTAGAACAATACGATCAAGCTACTCACTCGAGAGCCCTCTGGATAGCACGGTTGTGCATCCTATATAACCCGGTTTCCCAACAAACATCATGGGACCGGTAAAATAGAAACCAGTTCAAGGTCATACCTTTGCATCGCACAATCCACTTGAATTACATGATGACGATCTTAGCCTCCTCAAGGTGAACCGCCTTTTCTTGATCACGCTTCGCTCGGTGAAGACTTCCAACTTACTCCCCGAGAAACAAATATGGGAAAGCTTCTCCTCGGACTAACTTCACTTGACCTTTATCTCCAGTGGATGGCGTGCTTCGAGCACATGATCTCAACGAAATGACCATCTAGAACTTGCAAATCTCAACAATTATGACCACCACCCACATATATCATCGGTTTGTTCACAAAAGCTATATGGACAACTACTTAACATACCACGAGATCACATGCATGATCCCACTTGGTAGCGTTGAACAACTCTTTCCGCTATGACTTGATCAATCTTGTATCCTTCCATCTCTCATTATTATGATGATGTCATGAATGGTAAACATGATAGCTCACACAATCTCCTCCTTCAACTCCATTGGTCGACCCTCTATCGATGCCGGTCAAGTGTGGTCGAATAAGAAAGTATACACTAGCTAGCTCCCAAGTGTCCAGCTTCACACACATGTCTTACCATGTACAAAGATTACACACTTATATGGCTAGCTAAACTGCCACTTCAACACAACTGGAGGGATTGTGAGACCGTGGGCTCAATTTCTGTTTTCCATATTCCTATGAACTACCCTTAGCAGACAAGTCAAAAACTCACACGTGATAATGAATTTCCACGACGGTCAAAGGGGTAGACGACAGGGGGCCCACGGGTCGAGCTTTGGGCCAATATGGCGCTCCAGAGCATCATAATATATGACCTCCGTGAGAGTAATTGGACCGAGACCCTTTATTACTAATTTTACACAACTTTAGTGCTCGAATTTGTGTCAAAATAGTCCCGTATATGATCTGCCATAGAGAATTGGTGCCGAACCTTTAGAATACACACTTTGGTGCTCATTTTCTACACAAACTCGTTGATATCTACCATTTTAAAGTTGGTCCTGTACTGCTTTCTTCTCCATGGACAAGGGCACACAACTTGTTGTCCAATGTTTTCTCCATTTTGTTACCCATATATATGTTCGTACACATACTAGACTCCCAACCCCTATAATACCCATTTTAACTCAACATTTCACATAAACTCATCAATAAGTACCTTTTCTATGCCTTGATTGAATTGTTTTTCCTACCTAGACCATCATAGATGACCTCCGGTAAAGAATTTAGATGACTTTTGAAAAGAAACGCCGATTGAGATGAAACTAATTTTGTTGGAAAGATAATTGCGATAAGTACCCAGTAGAAAGTGAAAATCTTGAGAAGAAGAAATAGAGAAAATACCACACATGAAGAGGTGTGGACCCTTTGTCAAACATGGACCGGTACATTTCTTCAACATCGAAAACATAATAGACGAAAGCAGGCAAATCTCGTTCTCGAAGGACATGGGCTTGTCATGATGAACAAGAAAAGAACCAAGGCTACACAACGATAAACCAAAAATAAGAACCAATAAATATGATGCCAAGGATGCAAAGGTTTGAACTCTCTAGAACAATACGATCAAGCTACTCACTCGAGAGCCCTCTGGATAGCACGGTTGTCTATCCTATATAACCCTGTTTCCCAACAAACATCATGGGACCGGTAAAATAGAAACTAGTTCAAGGTCATACCATTGCATCGCACAATCCACTTGAATTACATGATGATGATCTTAGCCTCCTCAAGGTGAACCGCCTTTTCTTGATCACGCTTCGCTCCGTGAAGACTTCCAACTTACTCCCCGAGAAACAAATATGGGAAAGCTTCTCCTCGGACCGACTTCACTTGACCTTTATCTCCAGTGGATGGCATGCTTCGAGCACATGATCTCAACGAAATGACCATCTAGAACTTGCAAATGTCAACAATTATGACCACCACCCACATATATCATCGGTTAGTACACAAAAGCTATATGGACAACTACTTAACATACCACGAGATCACATGCATGATCTCACTTGGTAGCGTTGAACAACTCTTCGCAATATGACTTGATCAATCTTGTATCTTTCCATCTCTCTTTATTATGATGATGTCATGAATGGTAAACATGATAGCTCACACAATCTCCTCCTTCAACTCCATTGGTCGACCCTCTATCGACGCCGGTCAAGTGTGGTCGAATAAGAAAGTATACAATAGCGAGCTCCCAAGTGTCCAGCTTCACACACATGTCTTACCATGTACAAAGATTACACACTTATATGGCTTGCTAAACTGCCATTTCAACACAACTGGAGGGATTGTGAGACCGTGGGCTCAATTTCTGTTTTCCATATTCCTATGAGCTACCCTCAGCAGACAAGTCGAAAACTCACACGTGATAATGAATTTCCACGACGGTCAAAGGGGTAGACGACAGGGGGCCCACGGGTCGAGCTTTGGGCCAATATGGCGCTCCAGAGCATCATAATATATGACCTCCGTGAGAGTAATTGGACCGAGACCCTTTATTACTAATTTTACACAACTTTAGAGCTCGAATTTTTGTCAAAATAGTCCCGTATATGATCTGCCATAGAGAATTTGTGCCGAACCTTTAGAATACACACTTTGGTGCTCATTTTCTACACAAACTCGTTGATATCTACCATTTTAAAGTTGGGGTTCTACAGCTTTCTTCTCCGTAGACAAGGGCACACAACTTGTTGTTCAATCTTTTCTCCATTTTGTTACCTATATATATGTTCGTACAAATTCTGGACTCCCAAACCCTATAATACCCATTTTAACTCAACATTTCACATAAACTCATCAATAAGTACATTTTCTATGCCTTGATTGAATTGTTTTTCCTACCTAGACCATCATAGATGACCTCCCGTAAAGAATTTTGATGACTTTTGAAAAGAAATGCTGATTGAGATTAAACAAATTTTGTTGGATTGATAATTGCGATAAGTACCCAGCAGAAAGTGAAAATCTTGAGAAGAAGAAATAGAGAAAATACCACACACGAAGAGCTGTGGACCCTTTGTTAAACATGGACCGGTACATTTCTTCAAGATCGAAAACGTAATAGATGAAAGCAGGCAAATCTCGTTCTCGAAGGACATGAGCTTGTCATGATGAACAAGAAAAGCATCAAGGCAACACAACGATAAAGCAAAACTAAGAACCAATAAATATGATGCCAAGCATGCAAAGGTTTGAACTCTCTAGAATAATACGATGAAGCTACTCACTCGAGAGCCCTCTGGATAGCACGGTTGTCTATCCAATAAAACCTAGTTTCCCAACAAACATCATGGGACCGGTAAAATAGAAACCAGTTCAAGGTCATACCATTGCATCGCACAATCCACTTGAATTACATGATGATGACCTTAGCCTCCTCAAGGTGAACCGCCTTTTCTTGATCACGCTTCGCTCGGTGAAGACTTCCAACTTACTCCCCGAGAAACAAATATGGGAAAGCTTCTCCTCGGACCGACTTCACTTGACCTTTATCTCCAGTGGATGGCATGCTTCAAGCACATTGTGGCGCCCCGACCCGACTGCTATACAATGATGCTGTGTGTCACCGGTTAAGCGATACAACCGGAGGTTACGGGTTTACCAATCCCCGGCCAAAACCTTTGGCAGGTGTTGCTCGGAATGGATCATCGGCAACACAACACCCCGATTGATGCCTTAACACAGGCACAACCCTCACTGCATAATAGAGAGATCAAGACTTGTGGAACAACTAGCACATCACTGACTCTACGACACAAATCATTATAGTTCAACTCTTATAATAGAGAAAGATAACAAATGACAACCAGAGGTCACAGACTCAACATTACAACAAGCGGAAGCAAATTAAGTTGTTCTAAACAACAAGATCCAAATTATGGCCTAAGAGGCCTGCAAATAAACATCCAGCGCCAGCTGTTCCAGGATGTCCCAAGCTGCCACCTGGGAACCCCAGACTACTCGTCGACGTCCACAAAGAACCCACCTTCGAGGTCAGTGAAGTCCTCCTCTGAAACAAAACAAACGACGTTGAGTTCGACGAACTCGCAAGATTATAAATAGAGCTTTAGCTCGGTGAGGCTTTCAAAGTTATATGGCTGTTTTGCATAAAGCTGATTTTATTTATGAAAAACATAACTCAATGGCATCGACTAATCAGAATAGTTTTTAAAAGGGGTAAGAGGTGACTCTTCTCTTTGATCACCTTTCTCAACACCAACCATCATCAACCACTGTACCTGTTCATCAAAGGCACCTCCCCGAATCACCCTCGAGGAAGCTCACCTTGCATTCTTGAGTGGTACCTCTAGTACCCAGTTTTTAATCATTCCATTAAAGTTATTCTATGGTCTTATCGTCCTTTCCCAAGTTGTCCGTAACCGTGGACACGGCTTTTCGAAAAGATTTTACCTGCAGGGGTCACTGTGTTTACCTTCGGTACCGCCCGGCTCATTGCCTACACGTAGCTCTCTTCCGGGGAAAGCTGGCTGAGTGGGAACGGTTACAACCTTTACCTTGTTAAAGACTAACCCAGGATCATCAGTGAGGACAGAGCAGCGGATCATCAACACCCTGCCCCGTGGCCACTCATTTTCCTAACACCACCATCCTCATCCCAGTCATACCACCATCATCACGCACGCGCAAATGGAAGCTCAAACTAGAGGACCCTGGCTAGTCCCGCTCAAGTTAGTCGGTCGACAAGGGCTCCATATACCCCACCGAAAGGAAGCGCGCTCATTCTTGGTTCAAGAGGTAAAGAACTCGCACCTAGGCGGCGGGAGTGAGACAAAACACCACCATACCAAAGTGGCCTCTCATCCCCACCTTTAAGCATATTATTACCTGTCACCACAATCTCTCCACCATCATCTGAACACTTCAATAACCTGTTTCCAACATGAAGTATCCATCAGACGGCTAAGCATTTAACTAAGCATGGCTAAGCATCAACATTGCATAGTTAAGAATTTCAGGCCAACAATACAAATCCTATGGATAATAGGAGGGGAAACAGGTAATTGGCATCGGAATCTTAATGCAACTATAGGATACTCTAATCCAAGCAAATTGACATTTGGAACCGCATGCAATATTATAGTGGAGAAAAATATTTGCGGAAAATAGGATAAGACATGCTCAGAGGGGGGATTACGCTTGCCTTGTTCAGGGTACTGGTAGTACGGATCCTCGGGGTATTGTGGAGTAACCCCGACTGCTTGATCTATCAAAAACATAGCAACAGAGGAGCAATCAATCACCACACATGCTTTATCAAATGCAATGCGCAAACACATGATGGTATGGCATTTTTAATGCACTGAAAGTATTATAGCAAGTTCTACCCATTTTCTATGGGGTGCGATAATTAATTGTCTAACAAGAGGGAAAAAAATCAAGCTCCTTCCTTGTTTTTATGCTTTCCTGTGCTATAGATCATTTAAACATGCATGAAGATGATGCTACGGATTAATGCACATTTTTCTGAGCATTTTGATATGAAGAACACATTTTTCGGAGGCCCCGATCAAAAGTTATTAATTTTATAATTCCTCTTTTTAAATATTTACTTTTGATTATTTTAATTCCAACGATGAATATATTATTTACTCGACTCCGCGAGAGAGCGATGGAACATGAAGGAATCATCGAGTCGCTGTCCCTACGTCGCGGGGGAGGAGCGGGGAACATAAGCAAAAGGGAGGGGAAATGAAAAAATAACCCCTAAAAAAACAGACAGCCCGGCCTCCAGCCCGGTCTGGGCCGGCTGGCAGGCCGGCCTAGTTACAGAAACGTCCGGCCGCCAGCCCAGGACTGCGATGAACACTCCGGCGGCGGTGGCTACGGCTCGAGCACGAGCTAGCGCGTGAGGGGAGAGGTGGAGAGGTGCTACGGCACGGGAGGCTCACCCTCAAGCACGGTGGAGAGGTCGGGGATGGCGGGGTGCAACGGCGGCGACGAAATCGGGCGCTACGGAGCTCGGGCGACAGCGGCGAAGAAGGACACGGCGACGTCGAGCCGCGGCGTCTCCGGCCGATTCCTTTCACGAGAAGGGAGAGAAGAGCACGGCGGAGGTGCTGGGGCCCGTCGATGTGCTCGGGGAAGCCCCACACGGCGGCGTTGCGACGAACTCGACCCCGGCTAGGGTTCCGCCATGGAAGGGAATGGTGGGAGCTAGGGAACGGGGAAAACGCAACGGGGAAGAGAGAGAGCTGCTCGGGGTGGTCTCCTCCACCTCGTGTTGTCCAGCGGGGAGCAGGGGAGCACACGGCGCCGAGCTGGTTCGGCGGGATCGGAGCTCCCGCGTCGCTACAGGAGGAGGAAGAAGAAGCCGGCGGTTTTGCACATAGCCCCCTGGAAACTTTGAGTTCATCACAAACGGGTCCTTTTCAGTACTGTAAAATTATAACAGCAGGTGTAATTGATTTATTTGGGCCACTTAAACTCTTCCAAAAATTATGCCAATTTTTGGGGAGTCTCTTTATATTAGTATAAAGTTCCCCTAAGTTTTCCAGATTATTTGGAAATCATTTGGTAGGAAAATAAAATAGAAATTGCTCACCGGCAATTTTGAGTGGCTCTCCTTTTATTTTATTTTACAATTCAAAATAGTTGGTCAAAATTATCTTTGAAACTTTTGGAACTTCCTTGACAAATATACGATGTCAAGAAATTTTGTTTTGCAACTTTGAGTGTCACCTTTGTTGTGAGATTTGGTGGAAGCAAGTTGGGCATTTTGTTTTCCAATGTTGCCAAACCAAGTTTTTGTATTGTTTAGCAATTTCAAATGGATGCAATGATGCATGCATGGAATGCGAAAAGTGAAAATTTTTACTCATAACTTGCATTACCAAAAGTGGGCTGGTACAATTCTACCCCCTTACAGGAATCTCGTCCCGAGATTCTAAGGTTGCGGAAAGAAGTCGGGATACTCCTCACGTAGACTAGACTCTCTTTCCCAAGTAGCTTCTTCCTCGGAATGGTGAGACCATTGAACTTTGAGGAACTTGGTAGTCTTGTTACGGGTCTTCCTTTCGGCTTCATCCAGGACACGGATAGGATGCTCGCGATAAGTGAGATCTTCCTGGAGATCCTCCTCATGATTGACCCCATGGATAGGATCCTTAAAACACCGGCGAAGTTGGGAGACATGAAACACATCATGTACATTTGGGAATTTGACCGGTAACTCCAATTATAAGAAAGATCTCCTCGCTTGGCCAGAACGGTGAAAGGGCCAACATAGCGAGGGGCCAATTTCCCTTTGATACCGAAGCGGCGAACGCCACGAAGGGGAGAGACGGGAGATAAGCTTTATCACCAATTTCATAGTGAATTCCTGATGGTGCTTATCATAGTAGCTCTTCTGCCTAGACTGAGCAATCTTCAGATTTCTCTTATGATTCGAACCTTCTCCTCAGCTTCATTGATCACATCCGGACCAAAGAGTGCCTCTCTCCGGTCTCGGACCAATTTAGAGGAGTGCGGCATTTTCTTCCATATAGAGCCTCAAAGGGAGCCATGCCCAGACTAGCTTGATAGCTATTGTTGTAGGAGAACTCCGCGAAAGGGAGATACTTTTCCCAACCCTTGCCAAAAGAGATACACATGCCCGAAGCATGTCTTCCAAACTTGGTTCACTCTTTCGGTCTGACCATCAGTTTGAGGATGGTAGGCGGTACTGAAGTTGAGACGGGACCCCATAGCAGTTTGGAAACTCTGCCAAACTTGGATACAAAGATACTTCCACGGTCCGATATGATCCTCAGAGGGACCCCATGCAATGGAACAATACGAGCCAAATAAAGTCAGCAAGTTGACTTGCCCGTATATCATCACGGACTGGTAGGAAGTGAGCAACCTTGGAAAGACGATCAATGATTACCCAGATTGCATTGTTGCCCTTTTGAGATGGGAAACCCGGTGATGAAGTCCATACCAATTTCATCCCATTTCCACTCGGGACTGCAATAGGGCGAAGAGTGCCGGCAGGTCTTTGATGTTCAGCCTTTACCCGTCGACATGTGTCGCATTCAGCAACATACTTGGCAATTTCTCGTTTCATACGAGTCCACCAGAATTGTGGTCGAAGGTCTTGGTACATTTTGGTACTACCGGGATGAATAGAGAGAGGTGATTCATGAGCTTCTTGTAGGATCAGCTCCCTCAAATTCGGTTCTTTGGCACTACCAAGCGGTCACCAAAATAAACAACTCCGGATTCATCTTCGGAAACATTTGGCCTTGCCACTAGCAATGTTCTTTTGATATTCAGAATACCCTCATCCAGCTTCTGAGCATCCTTAATCTGGTCTACAAGAGTAGCTTTGATCTCCAGATTTGCAAGGTAGCCGGAGGGAACAATTTCCAGGTTCAAACGGGCAAACTCTTCATGAAGGGCAGGTTGGGCCTTCTCAATCATCAGATTGTTGCAATAGGACTTCCGACTTAGCGCGTCAGCCACGACGTTTGCTTTGCCGGGTTGATAGTTCAGACTCACATCATAGTCCTTGATTAACTCCAACCAACGCCTTTGCCTGAGATTTAAATCCGGCTGGGTGAAGAGGTACTTCAGACTCTTGTGATCCGAGAAGATCTCGCAACGGTTACCAAACAGGTATGGTCTCCATTGCTTCAAAGCATAGACCACAGCGGCAAGTTCTAGATCATGAGTTGGGTAGTTGTGCTCATGCGGCTTAAGTTGGCGAGAAGCATATGCCACCACATGGCCATCTTGCATATACACAACCCAAGCCTTGTAGAGAGGCGTCACAGAAGACGACGAAATCCTTGCTGTGTCCGGCAGGACAAGCACAGGAGCGGAGTGAGTTTGGCTTTCAGTGTTTTGAAGCTCTCTTCAGCTTCGGCCGTCCATACGAACTTTTTATCCTTCTTGAGAAGGTCAGTCAGGGCCTTGGCTATCTTGGAGAAACCTTCGATGAATCGGCGGTATAACCCGCCAATCCGAGAAAGCTCGAATGTCCTTGACTGACATTGGAGTTTTCCAATCCAGAATGGACTGAATCTTGTCAGGAATGACCCACACCATTAGCGGATATCACATGACCAAGGAAGACAAGATTATCCAACCAAAACTCACACTTGGAGAACTTGGCATAGACGGTGTTCTCGAAGTCGTGTCAGAACCAAACGAAGATGTTCCTCATGCTCTTCATCGGTTTTGGAATAGATAAGGATGTCATCGATGTAAATGACGACAAACTTGTCAAGATAATCCATGAAGATGGAGTTCATGAGCCTCATGAAAGTAGCTGGGCATTTGTGAGACCAAAGGACATGACGGTATACTCATATGAGCCATAACGAGTAACAAATGCCGTCTTTGGAATATCCTCCTTTCTGATTTTTATCTGATGGTAGCCTGACCTCAGATCCATCTTGGAGAATACCGTTGCACCAGCTAACTGATCCAACAGATCATTGATGCGAGGAATAGGATACTTGTTCTTGATTGTCACCGCATTCAACGGTCGATAGTCAGAGACTAGACGAGGCACGGTAGAATCCCTCTTCTTGACAAAGAGTACCGGACAACCCCAAGGTGAACTGCTAGGCTGGATGAATCCTTGCTAACAGCTGATCAATTTGCTCTTTCAACAGAGCCAACTCTTCCACCGGCATACGGTAGGGCTTCTTGGAAATTGGAGCAGTACCGGGAAGTAGATCTATGACAAACTCCACACTTCGGTCAGGAGGCATGCCAGGCAATTCTTCCGGGAACACATCCGGGAAGTCACACACCACGTGTATGTCCTGGATTTCAGGAGGGGATTCGCCTTCCATAAAGCAAAGGAGGATCTCAGGTGAGTTGGGTATGATGAGGATGGAGGTCTTGACAGTGCAGACCAATACTTCACACTGTCCCGAGGAATTGGTCACGGTGACGGTCTTGGCAGCACAGTCGAGATTAGCCTGGTATTTGGCTAGCCAGTTCATGCCCAGTATGACATCAATGCCCTTGACCTCAGAGCTACCAAGCAAAGGAAAAAGAAGGAACCATAGTAATCTGGACCTCAGGAGTAACCATCGGTTTGCCATTTGGAGCCAGGAGTGGAGATCCAAGGGCTCATTTTCTCGAACGGTATTTTGTGGTCTTTTGCAAAAGCTATGGATATGAATGAATGCGATGCTCCAGATCAAACAAAACTGTAGCTGATTGTTGATTCGTAACTCACCCATAAGAACGCCGGGGTCTCTTCAGCTTCTTCAAGAGACGTGGTTCAGGCGACCACGCACAATAGGTCCAGCCTTGCCAGTTGGAGTGGCAGGGGCTCGTGCAGGAGTTATCGCGAGAGGTGCCTTCTGGGGGCACTCCCTGGAGTAGTGGCCAGCCTGGCCACAGGTGTAGCAAGTGACTCCAGGTGGAGCAGGTAGCATAGGACGGTACCCACTCCGCCTACCCCAAGTGTCGAAGTAGTGGGGCGCGGAGGAGGTGGCCTGTATCCCGCGGCTTGGCATGAATGGAGCACGCGGCACAGCGCTGTAGGGAACAAACACCCTGCGCTTCTTGCTCTCAGAACCCGAGGAACTCTGGTGGTCCCCATGTGCGGGCCTCTTGGAAGCTTCAAGTTCCTTTCTTCCTTGCTCGAGAGTAAAGCCTGGTTGAACAGCTCCTGTAGGTCTGGAACCTGAAGGGCAATAGCTCATAGCGGAGCTGCGGCGAAGACCCTTGCGGAACAGCTCTTGCTTGTCAGCATCATTGGTCACGTCCCTTGGGGCGTAACGAGAGAGATGGTTGAACTCACGACCATAAGTGCGGAGGTCCATCCGTCCCTGTTGCAATCCAGGAACTCCCTCCTCTTCAAGTCCATGATCGGCTGGGGAATGTACTCCGCACGGAAGGCAGTGCGGAAATCAGCCCAGGTGAAGACATGGTTGGCTGGAAACAAGCCACATGGCTTTCCCACCAACAGCCAGCAGCACCAACCAAGAGGTAGGTGGCAAAGTTGACTTGCTCGCCAATGGGACATGAGCGCGGAGAACTTGCGCTCCAAAGCACGAAGCCAATCATCAGCTTCCAGTGGCTCCTTAGCATCAGCAAAGGTGGGTGGCTGGACGCAGGAACTCAGTGAGAGTGTTGCACTCGTTCCTCCGTGCATTCTGCTGCACCAACTGCTCAAGCAAGCGCTCATTGCGCCCACGGTTCTCCTCAATGGCCATCAAGACCTCAGCCATCGAGGGTGGTGGCGGCAGATCATCCTCATCATCATTGTGGTTACCGCGACCACCACGGCCTCCACGCCTCCTCGAGCCATTCTGGAGATTTGACAATGACACGTTAGTATCTTTCTCCGAATGGTCGAACAATAGCATTAGCGTCTACACAAGTACACAGACTAGGGACGATAATACATTGTGCAACGACAAGGAATCAACAAGATAGAACTTGGGTCAAAGATCAGCATCATGTGCTACTAGTGAGAGTTAAGAAATCACAACTTAACACACTCTAGTTGGCACAATCCGGGACCTTATGTTCAAGTCCTTGGGTTAAAACCCAAAGAAAGGATCAAATGATTAGATTCGGTAGAAACATCTGAGTTGATTTGGGATTGCAACGCAGCGGGAGCAACGGACACATAACACTAAAGGTCGAACCCACCCCGTTTCTAATCATTTTGAAGTAACAGATGAGAAGTAAAACCTTTAACTCAAATCGAGGTAAGATTGCTCCGAGATTAGAGGGTAACCAGATAAGGAGTAAAAAGAATCCTAAGATGGTTTTCACAACTCATTTTTAGGTTAAAAATATTTTCACAAACACTAGACTCAACATCGACCAGTAGAAGGGTTTCCTACAGGCAGTACTGCTCTGATACCAACTTGTGGCGCCCCGACCCGACTGCTATACAGTGATGCTGTGTGTCACCGGTTAAGCGATACAACCGGAGGTTACGGGTTTACCAATCCCCGGCCAAAACCTTTGGCAGGCGTTGCTCGGAATGGATCATCGGCAACGCAACACCCCGATTGATGCCTTAACACAGGCACAACCCTCAATGCATAATAGAGAGATCAAGACTTGTGGAACAACTGGCACATCACAGACTCTACGACACAAATCATTATAGTTCAACTCTTATAATAGAGAAAGATAGCAAATGACAACCAGAGGTCACAGACCCAACATTACAACAAGCGGAAGCAAATTAGGTTGTTCTAAACAACAAGATCCAAATATGGCCTAAGAGGCCTACAATAAACATCCAGCGCCAGCTGTTCCGGGATGTCCCAAGCTGCCACCTGGGAACCCCAGACTACTCGTCGACGTCCACAAAGAACCCACCTTCGAGGTCGGTGAAGTCCTCCTCTGAAACAAAACAAACGACGTTGAGTTCGACGAACTCGCAAGATTATAATAGAGCTTTAGCTCGATGAGGCTTTCAAAGTTTATGGCTGTTTTGCATAAAGCTGATTTTATTTATGAAAACATAACTCAATGGCATCGACTAATCAGAATAGTTTTTAAAAGGGGTAAGAAGTACTCTTTCTTTGATCACCTTTCTCAACACCAACCATCATCAACCACTGTACCTGTTCATCAAAGGCACCTCCCCGAATCACCCTCGAGGAAGCTCACCTTGCATTCTTGAGTGGTACCTCTAGTACCCAGTTTTTAATCATTCCGTTAAAGTTATTCTATGGTCTTATCGTCCTTTCCCAAGTTGTCCGTAACCGTGGACACGGCTTTTCGAAAAGATTTAACCCTGCAGGGGTGCACTGTGTTTACCTTCGGTACCGCCCGGCTCATTGCCTACACGTAGCTCTCTTCCGGGGAAAGCCGGCTGAGTGGGAACGGTTACAACCTTTACCTTGTTAAAGACTAACCCAGGATCATCAGTGAGGACGGAGCAGCGGATCATCAACACCCTGCCCGTGGCCACTCATTTTCCTAACACCACCATCCTCATCCCAGTCATACCACCATCATCACGCACGCGCAAATGGAAGCTCAAACTAGAGGACCCTGGCTAGTCCCGCTCAAGTTAGTCGGTCGACGAGGGCTCCATATACCCCACCGAAAGGAAGCGCGCTCATTCTTGGTTCAAGAGGTAAAGAACTCGCACCTAGGCGGCGAGAGTGAGACAAAACACCACCATACCAAAGTGGCCTCTCATCCCCACCTTTAAGCATTTATTACCTGTCACCACAATTCTCCACCATCATCTGAACACTTCAATAACCTGTTTCCAACATGAAGTATCCATCGGACGGCTAAGCATTTAACTAAGCATGGCTAAGCATCAACATTGCATAGTTAAGTATTTCAGGCCAACAATACAATCCTATGGATAATAGGAGGGGAAACAGGTAATTGGCATCGGAATCTTAATGCAACTATAGGATACTCTAATCCAAGCAAATTGACATTTGGAACCGCATGCAATATTATAGTGGAGAAAAATATTTGCGGAAAATAGGATAAGACATGCTCAGAGGGGGATTACGCTTGCCTTGTTCAGGGTACTGGTAGTACGGATCCTCGGGGTATTGTGGAGTAACCCCGGCTGCTTGATCTATCGAAAACATAGCAACAGAGGAGCAATCAATCACCACACATGCTTTATCAAATGCAATGCGCAAACACATGATGGTATGGCATTTTTAATGCACTGAAAGTATTATAGCAAGTTCTACCCATTTTCTATGGGGTGCGATAATTAATTGTCTAACAAGAGGGAAAAAAATCAAGCTCCTTCCTTGTTTTTATGCTTTCCTGTGCTATAGATCATTTAAACATGCATGAAGATGATGCTACGGATTAATGCACATTTTTCTGAGCATTTTGATATGAAGACCACATTTTTCGGAGGCCCCGATCAAAAGTTATTAATTTTATAATTCCTCTTTTTAAATATTTACTTTTGATTATTTTAATTCCAACGATGAATATATTATTTACTCGACTCCGCGAGAGAGCGATGGAACATGAAGGAATCATCGAGTCGCTGTCCCTACGTCGCGGGGGAGGAGCGGGGAACATACGCAAAAGGGAGGGGAAATGAAAAAATAACCCCTAAAAAAATAGACAGCCCGGCCTCCAGCCCGGTCTGGGCCGGCTGGCAGGCCGGCCTAGTTACAGAAACGTCCGGCCCCCAGCCCAGCTTGGGCTGGCTCCGAGGCCGGCCAGGCGGCAGAGAGCACCGGCCTGCAGCCCAGCTTGGGTCGGGCCCAAGGCCGGTTAGGGGCCCGTGAGAGCCAGTCCACAGCCCGGCTTAGGCCGTCTTCGCGGCCGGGCTGGCGAGGAACTGCGACGAACACTCCGGCGGCGGTGGCTACGGCTCGAGCACGAGCTAGCGCGTGAGGGGAGAGGTGGAGAGGTGCTACGGCACGGGAGGCTCACCCTCAGGCACGGTGGAGAGGTCGGGGACGGCGGGGTGCAACGGCGGTGACGAAATTGGGCGCTACGGAGCTCGGGCGACAGCGGCGAAGAAGGACACGGCGGCGTCGAGCCGCGGCGTCTCCGGCCGATTCCTTTCACGAGGAGGGAGAGAAGAGCACGGCGGAGGTGCTGGGGCCCGTCGATGTGCTCGGGGAAGCCCCACACGGCGGCGTTGCGACGAACTTGACCCCGGCTAGGGTTCCGCCATGGAAGGGAATGGTGGGAGCTAGGGAACGGGGAAAACGCAACGGGGAAGAGAGAGAGCTGCTCGGGGTGGTCTCCTCCACCTCGTGTTGTCCAGCGGGGAGCCGGGGAGCACACGGCGCCGAGCTGGTTCGGCGGGATCGGAGCTCCCGCGTCGCTACAGGAGGAGGAAGAAGAAGCCGGCGGTTTTGCACATAGCCCCCTGGAAACTTTGAGTTCATCACAAACGGGTCCTTTTTAGTACTGTAAAATTATAACAGCAGGTGTAATTGATTTATTTGGGCCACTTAAACTCTTCCAAAAATTATGCCAATTTTTGGGGAGTCTCTTTATATTAGTATAAAGTTCCACTAATTTTTCCAGATTATTTGGAAATCATTTGGTAGGAAAATAAAACAGAAATTGCTCACCGGCAATTTTGAGTGGCTCTCCTTTTATTTTATTGTACAATTCAAAATAGTTTGTCAAAATTATCTTTGGAACTTTTGGAACTTCCTTGACAAATATACGATGTCAAGAAATTTTGTTTTGCAACTTTGAGTGTCACCTTTGTTGTGAGATTTGGTGGAAGCAAGTTGGGCATTTTGTTTTCCAATGTTGCCAAACCAAGTTTTTGTATTGTTTAGCAATTTCAAATGGATGCAATGATGCATGCATGGAATGCGAAAAGTGAAAAATTTTACTCATAACTTGCATTACCAAAAGTGGGCTGTTACACACATGATCTCAACGAAATGACCATCTAGAACTTGCAAATCTCGACAATTATGACCACCACCCACATATATCATCGGTTAGTTCACAAAAGCTATGTGGACAACTACTTAACATACCACGAGATCACATGCATGATCCCACTTGGTAGCGTTGAACAACTCTTCGCACTATGACTTGATCAATCTTGTATCTTTCCATCTCTCCTTATCTATTACTCCCTCCGTTCTCATGAATGGTAAACATGATAGCTCACACAATCTCCTCCTTCAACTCCATTGGTCGACCCTCTATCGACGCCGGTCAAGTGTGGTCGAATAAGAAAGTATACAATAGCGAGCTCCCAAGTGTCCAGCTTCACACACATGTCTTACCATGTACGAAGATTACACACTTATATGGCTAGCTAAACTGCCACTTCAACGCAACTGGAGGGATTGTGAGACCGTGGGCTCAATTTCTGTTTTCCATATTCATATTAGCTACCCTCAGCAGACAAGTAGGAAACTCACACGTGATAATGAATTTCCATGACGGTCAAAGGGGTAGACGATAGGGGCCCACGGGTCGAGCTTTGGGTCAATATGGCTCTCCAGAGCATATGACCTCCTTGAGAGTAATTGGACCAAGACCCTTTATTACTAATTTTACACAACTTTAGTGCTCGAATTTTTCTCAAAATAGTCCCGTATATGATCTGCCACAGAGAATTTGTGTCGAACCTTTAGAATACACACTTTGGTGCTCATTTTCTACACAAACTCGTCGATATCTACCATTTTAAAGTTGGGCTTGTATAGCTTTCTTCTCCGTAGACAAGGGCACACAACTTGTTGTCCAATGTTTTCTCCATATTGTTACCCATATATATGTTCGTACACATACTGGACTCCCAAACCCTATAATACCCATTTTAACTCAACATTTCACGTAAACTCTTCAATAAGTACCTTTTCTATGCCTTGATTGAATTGTTTTTCCTACCTAGACCATCATTGTTGACCTCCTGTAAAGAATTTAGATGACTTTTGAAAAGAAACACCGATTGAGATGAAACTAATTTTGCTGGAAAGATAATTGCGATAAGTACCCTCCAGAAAGTGAAAATCTTGAGAAGAATTATAGGGTATTTTCTCTATTTCTTCTTCTCAATATTTCATTTTCTGCTGGGTACTTATCGCAATTATCTTTCCAACAAAATTAGTTTCATCTCAATCGGTGTTTCTTTTCAAAAGTAATCTAAATTCTTTACGGGAGGTCATCTATGATGGTCTAGGTAGGAAAAACATTTCAATCAAGGCATAGTAAAGGTACTTATTGATGCGTTTATGTGAAATGTTGAGTTAAAATGGGTATTATAGGGTTTAGGAGTCCAGTATGTGTACAAACATATATATGGGTAACAAAATGGAGAATGCATTAGACAACAAGTTGTGTGCACTTGTCTACGGAGAGAAACCAGTACAACCCCAATTTTAAAATGGTAGATATCAACGAGTTTTGTAGAAAGTGAGCACCAAAGTGTGTATTCTAAAGGTTTGGCACAAATTCTCTATGGCAGATCATATACGGGACTATTTTGAGAAACATTCGAGCACCAAAGTTGTGTAAAATTAGTAATAAAGGGTCTCGGTCCAATTACTCTCACGGAGGTCATATATTACGATGCTCTGGAGTGCCATATTGGCCCAAAGCTCGACCCGTGGGCCCCCTGTCGTCAACCCCTTTGACTTTCGTGGAAATTCATTATCACGTGTGAGTTTTCTACTTGTCTGCTGATGTAGCTAATAGGAATATGGAAAACAGAAATTGAGCCCACGGTCTCACAATCCCTCCAGTTGCGTTGAAGTGGCAGTTTAGCTAGCCATATAATTGTGTAATCTTCGTACATGGTAAGACATGTGTGTGATGCTGGACACTTGGGAGCTTGCTATTGGATACTTTCTTATTCGACCACACTTGACTGGCGTTGATAGAGGGTCGACCAATGGAGTTGAAGGAGGAGATTGTGTGAGCTATCATGTTTACCATTCATGACATCATCATAATAAGGAGAGATGGAAAGATACATGATTGATCAAGTCATAGTGCGAAGAGTTGTTCAACGCTACCAAGTGGGATCATGCATGTGATCTCGTGGTATGTTAAGTAGTTGTCCATATAGCTTTTGTGAACTAACCGATGATATATGTCGGTGGTGTCATAATTGTTGAGATTTGCAAGTTCTAGATGGTCATTTCGTTGAGATCATGTGCTCGAAGCATGCCATCCACTGGAGATAAAGGTCAAGTGAAGTCGGTCCTAGGAGAAGCTTTCCCATATTTGTTTCTCGGGGAGTAAGTTGGAAGTCTTCACCGAGCGAATGTGATCAAGAAAAGGCGGTTCACCTTGAGGAGGCTAAGATCGTCATCATGTAATTCAAGTGGATTGTGCGATGCAAAGGTATGACCTTGAACTGGTTTCTATTTTACCGGTCCCATGATATTTGTTGGGAAACCGGGTTATATAGGATAGACAACCGTGCTATCCAGAGGGCTCTCGAGTGAGTAGCTTGATCGTATTGTTGTAGAGAGTTCAAACCTTTGCATCATTGGCATCATATTTATTGGTTCTTATTTTTGCTTTATCGTTGTGTAGCCTTAGTGCTTTTCTTGTTCATCATGACAAGCTCATGTCCTTCGAGAACGAGATTTGCCTCCTTTCGTCTATTATTTTCGATGTTGAAGAAATGTACCGGTCCATGTTTGACAAAGGGTCCACACCTGTTCGTGTGGTATTTTGTCTATTTCTTCTTCTCAAGATTTTCACTTTCTGCTGGGTACTTATCGCAATTATCTTTCCAACAAAATTAGTTTCATCTCAATCGGCGTTTCTTTTCAAAAGTCATCTAAATTCTTTACGGGAGGTCATCTATGATGGTCTAGGTAGGAAAAACAATTCAATCAAGGCATAGTAAAGGTACTTATTGATGAGTTTATGTGAAATGTTGAGTTAAAATGGGTATTATAGGGTTTGGGAGTCCAGTATGTGTATGAATATATATATGGGTAACAAAATGGAGAAAACATTGGACAACAAGTTGTGTGCGCTTGTCTACGGAGAAGAAGGAAGTACAACCCCAACTTTAAAATGGTAGATATCAACGAGTTTGTGTAGAAAATGAGCACCAAAGTGTGTATTCTAAAGGTTTTGCACAAATTCTCTCAGGACTATTTTGAGAAAATTCGAGCACTAAAGTTGTGTAAAATTAGTAATAAAGGGTCTCGGTCCAATTACTCTCACGGAGGTCATATATTACGATGCTCTGGAGCGCCATATTGGCCCAAAGCTCGATCTGTGGGCCCCCTGTCGTCTACCCCTTTGACCGTCGTGGAAATTCATTATCACGTGTGAGTTTTCTACTTGTCTGCTAGGGTAGCTAATAGGAATATGGAAAACCGAAATTGAGCCCACGGTCTCACAATCCCTCCAGTTGCATTGAAGTGGCAGTTTAGCTAGCCATATAAGTGTGTAATCTTCGTACATGGAAGACATGTGTGTGAAGCTTGACACTTGGGAGCTTGCTATCGGATACTTTCTTACTCGACCACACTTGACCGGCGTCGATAGAGGGTCGACCAATGGAGTTGAAGGAGGAGATTGTGTGAGCTATCATGTTTACCATTCATGACATCATCATAATAAGGAGAGATGGAAAGATACAAGATTGATCAAGTCATAGTGCGAAGAGTTGTTCAACGCTACCAAGTGGGATCATGCATGTGATCTCGTGGTATGTTAAGTAGTTGTCCATATAGCTTTTGTGAACAAACCGATGATATATGTGGGTGGTGGTCATAATTGTTGAGATTTGCAAGTTCAAGATGGTCATTTCGTTGAGATCATGTGCTCGAAGCATGCCATCCACTGGAGATAAAGGTCAAGTGAAGTCGGTCCTAGGAGAAGCTTTCCCATATTTGTTTCTCAGGGAGTAAGTTGGAAGTCTTCACCGAGCGAAGCGTGATCAAGAAAAGGCGTTCACCTTGAGGAGGCTAAGATCGTCATCATGTAATTCAAGTGGACTGTGCGATGCAAAGGTATGACCTTGAACTGGTTTCTATTTTACCGGTCCCATGATAGTTGTTGGGAAACCGGGTTATATAGGATAGACAACCGTGCTATCCAGAGGGCTCTCGAGTGAGTAGCTTGATCATATTGTTCCAGAGAGTTCAAACCTTTGCATCCTTGGCATCATATTTATTGGTTCTTATTTTTGCTTTATTGTTGTGTAGCCTTGGTGCTTTTCTTGTTCATCATGACAAGCTCATGTCTTCGAGAACGAGATTTGCCTGCTTTCGTCTATTACGTTTTCGATGTTGAAGAAATGTATCGGTCCATGTTTGACAAAGGGTCCATACCTCTTCGTGTGGTATTTTCTCTATTTCTTCTTCTCAAGATTTTCATTTCTACTGGGTACTTATCGCAATTATCTTTCCAACAAAATTAGTTTCATCTCAATCGGTGTTTCTTTTCAAAGACATCTAAATTCTTTACGGGAGGTCATCTATGATGGTCTAGGTAGGAAAAACAATTCAATCAAGGCATAGTAAAGGTACTTATTGATGAGTTTATGTGAAATGTTGAGTTAAAATGGGTATTATAGGGTTTGGGAGTCTAGTATGTGTACAAACATATATGGGGAACAAAATGGAGAAAATATTGGACAACAAGTTGTGTGCACTTGTCTATGGAGAGGAAAGCAGTACAACACCAACTTTAAAATGGTAGATATCAAGGAGTTTGTGTAGAAAGTGAGCACCAAAGTGTGTATAAAAAAGGTTCGGCACAAATTCTCTATGGCAGATCATACGGGACTTTTTTGAGAAACATTCGAGCACTAAAGTTGTGTAAAATTAGTAATAAAGGGTCTTGGTCCAATTACTCTCACGGAGGTCATATATTACGATGCTCTGGAGCGCCATATTGGCCCAAAGCTCGACCCGTGGGCCCCCTGTCATCTACCCCTTTGACCGTCATGGAAATTCATTATCACGTGTGAGTTTTCTACTTGTCTGCTGAGGTAGCTAATAGGAACATGGAAAACAGAAATTGAGCCCACGGTCTCACAATCCCTCCAGTTGCGTTGAAGTGGCAGTTTAGCAAGCCATATAAGTGTGCAATCTTTGTACATGGCAAGACATGTGTGTGAAGCTGGAGACTTGGGAGCTTGCTATTGGATACTTTCTTATTCGACCACACTTGACCGGCGTCGATAGAGGGTCGATCAATGGAGTTGAAGGAGGAGATTGTGTGAGCTATCATGTTTACCATTCATGACATCATCATAATAAGGAGAGATGGAAAGATACAAGATTGATCAAGTCATAGTGCGAAGAGTTGTTCAACGCTACCAAGTGGGATCATGCATGTGATCTCGTGGTATGTTAAGTAGTTGTCCATATAGCTTTTGTGAACTAACCGATGATATATGTGGGTGGTGGTCATAAGTGTTGAGATTTGCTAGTTCTAGATGGTCATTTCGTTGAGATCATGTGCTCGAAGCATGCCATCCACTGGAGATAAAGGTCAAGTGAAGTCGGTCCTAGGAGAAGCTTTCCCATATTTGTTTCTCGGGGAGTAAGTTGGAAGTCTTCACCGAGCGAAGCGTGATCAAGAAAAGGCGGTTCACCTTGAGGAGGCAAGATCGTCATCATGTAGTTCAAGTGGATTGTGCGATGCAAAGGTATGACCTTGTACTGGTTTCTATTTTACCGGTCCCATGATGTTTGTTGGGAAACCGGGTTATATAGGATAGACAACCGTGATATCCAGAGGGCTCTCGAGTGAGTAGCTTTTTCGTATTGTTCTAGAGAGTTCAAACCTTTGCATCCTTGGCATCATATTTATTGGTTCTTATTTTTGCTTTATCGTTGTGTAGCCTTGGTGCTTTTCGTGTTCATCATGACAAGCTCATGTCCTTCAAGAACGAGATTTGCCTGCTTTCGTCTATGACGTATTCTATGTTGAAGAAATGTACCGGTCCATGTTTGACAAAGGGTCCACACCTCTTCGTGTGTGGTATTTTCTCTATTTCTTCTTCTCAAGATTTTCGCTTTCTGCTGTGTACTTATCACAATTATCTTTCCAACAAAATTAGTTTCATCTCAATCGGCGTTTCTTTTCAAAAGTCATCTAAATTCTTTACGGGAGGTCATCTATGATGGTCTAGGTAGGAAAAATAATTCAATCAAGGCATAGTAAAGGTACTTATTGAAGAGTTTATGTGAAATGTTGAGTTAAAATGGGTATTATAGGGTTTGGTTGTCCAGTATGTGTACGAACATATGTGTGGGTAACAAAATTGAGAATACATTGGACAACAAGTTGTGTGCACTTGTCTCCGGAGAGGAAAGCAGTACAACACAAATTTTAAAATGGTAGATATCAACGAGTTTGTGAAGAAAGTGAGCACCAAAGTGTGTATTCTAAAGGTTCGACACAAATTCTCTATGGCAGATCATATACGGGACTATTTTGAGAAACATTCGAGCACTAAAGTTGTGTAAAATTAGTAATAAAGGGTCTCTGTACAATTACTCTCACGGAGGTCATATATTACAATGCTCTAGAGCGCCATATTGGCCCAAAGCTCGACCCGTGGGCCCCCTGTCGTCTACCCCTTTGACTGTCGTGGAAATTCATTATCACATGTGAGTTTTCTACTTGTCTGCTAAGGTAGCTAATAGGAATATGGAAAACAGAAATTGAGCCCACGGTCTCACAATCCCTCCTGTTGCGTAGAAGTGGCAGTTTAGCTAGCCATATAAGTGTGTAATCTTCGTACATGGTGTCGGGGAATACTCTGTGGATTAACCCGTGGCCCATATTGATAAGTGCGACCCACTTTACTTGCACTAGCAAAGGCCTACATGAAAGCAAGCCCAATATCACACCGCCACAAGGAGAAGAATCTAGAAGACATATCCTGGAAGACGCGAGGATGAGTTAGTCTCCAAGTAGGTTCCAGTTGATATTCCTTGTGGAGGATGTTTCCTTTGTAACCTGACGAGCCTCTGTGCATATAAAGAGGACTCGCAGGACTTAGATGAGGCCAAGCCCTCAAACCCTAGTTCATACGGCGAGTACCGAGATCGGATCGCCTCCATTATAACACCACATATATCATATCAATACCAATGTAGGGTAGGCAGGAAGTAGGTCTTTACCTCACATTGAGGGGTCGAACCTGGGTAAATCTGTGTTGATCTTTGCCTGCGATCCCAAGCGCGGAGACGATTGACTCGCGCAATCCCACACCTACGAAGTCATCCATGACATCTGACATGACAAACCCACGATAGTTGGCGCCCACCGTCGGGCCTGCAGTCAAGAGCGTCATGTTCCGCGCAGGATCGGAATCAGGGTTCAAGGACATCGCCATCGGCCAGGTTGAAAACATCAATGGTGTTCCCTTCATCGACAACTCAGAGTGGGGACCCGAGGCAGATCACGTTGAGTTCGGGTATATTATTCCCATTGGGTCTGTGAAAATCTTCGTCGGGTCCGTCAGTCGCAGATCTATGGACGCGACTCTAGGAGCCGAATCAGGAGAGGAACTGCGGGTAGTCAGGGTCCGCGTGCTAGAAGAACTGCAACAAGCCACAGCAAAAACATCCGCCCCCGTCCCAACAAAACCAATTTGGGAACCTCTGCCTAGCCGGAGGAAGATCGTGGGGCAGGGAAAGATGCGGCGTGGAAGAAGTAGACAACCAGCTAGCAGTTCTGCAAATATCACCAGGCAAAGAGAATAAGGCAGATGATAAGCCACAGACGCTCGAGGTGACTCAACAAACCCAGTTTGAAACTGACTCAGATGAAGATTCAGCACCTGTGAGCTCCTATTCGTTATTGAAAGGGCCAGCATGCTTTGGGGAGGAAATACGCCTCACTCGTTTCCCTCTGAACTTTGGCGAGTCGCAGCAAGTCACCACCTATCATAGCGACCAAGACCCCGCCTTATGGATAGAGGATTATGAAACAAACATGACAGCAATTGATGTAACTCAGGAGGTGCGCGCGAAGTATTTCCATTTGACAATACAGGGAGAAGCCAGGGATTGGCTGCTAAAGTTGCCGCCAAGGTCAGTAAACACGTGGGAGGACCTGAAGGATAAGTTCATCAAAAGATTCCAGACAGAAGACATGAAAAACTTCAGACAATGCATCTAGAGGGAGGGCGAATCAAGCAGCGATTAGATAAAGAGAGTCACAGAAATCCTTGGCTCCGCTAAAAATATCACAGTGCAATCTGCAGTACAAGTTATAAAGAAAAATTGTAGATTTGAGCCGCTGGTGCATAAATTAAGTCGCACTGGACATGAGATCGATAGTTTTGACCAACTCTTGGCAACTGCCAATAAGTACACGGAGACAGATAAGATGGCAAGCTGCTCATCACAAATCCCAAAGGAAGCTGAGCACCATAAGTATCAACTAAGGGAGCAGAGAAGAGACAAGGAGTCACTCCCCAATAGCGCCGAAGGGATCATTGATAGCCCTTGCGACTTACACCGTAGAAGAGATGGGAGACCAGCGGGCCACACGAAGGCACAGTGCCATTACTACAGGCGAGGGAAAGAAGGTGATTCATCAATCGCGACTTACCATGGACCAATGAAGCATAAGGACAAGGCAAGCCCCCGCCAAAAGCCTGACACTTCATTAAGAAGAAATATAGGGCAATTTCATACCGTGGATGTACAAACAGCGGGCAAAAGAGGATAAACGAACAGCAACCGGAGCTGTGACCATATACCAACGCTGGAAAGATACCGCCGTTGGACAGAGTGATCGGTCATTTGGAGTCGCGACGATCATCACCCAGAAGTAAAAGATCCAGGACAGTTGGCCCTTGTTGTTGCACCACAAGACACGGGATACAGGCTGGACAAAGTCCTCATGGATGGAGGTGGAAGAGTAAACATCATATACCAAGACACGCTCCGTCGAATGAATATACCCGAGCGGCGTCTACGGCCAACCAGGAATGATATCCAAGGCATAATTCCAGGAGTAATTACTCGACCTATAGGAAAAATAACCCTCGAAGTCAGCTTTGGGACCAAGCGAAATTTCCACACAGAACTCCTAAACTTCGAGGTTGTAGCTATCAAAAGCCCATACCATGCGATCTTCAGGAGAGAAGCTTATGTCAAATTCACTGCCCGCCCCTGCTACGTCTACCTACAGTGGAAGATACCAGGACCAAACGGTGTGATCACGGTGCATGGAGACAGACAGAGGGCACTAGAATGCGAGTAAGCAGGCGCAGTAGTCGCAGAAGAAGCTTGTATCGCCAACTCCTCACACGGTCTCAGGCCATCGGTGAGCCTTCGTAGCCCAAAACAAGTCGCATTGGGGATGCAACATGGATGGACAGTGGGACGCACTCACCAGATGGTGAATTCCAATCATGCAGTGACGAATCAGGAAGATAATACTTCAGAAATCGCTTTGATACAAAACGAAGACAAGAGATGGCGCATATGCATAGATCCAATCTCAATCAACAACCCCAGTCAAAGAGGTCCAGTTATTGTGAGACCCTACTCCGTGTGACTAATTTTCCAAAGACGTGAACCAGCATAAGTCGCAACTCAGTGCGACTAATCTTCCAAAGGATTTGCCTCTTGCTTTGGCATGAAAAACACATCGGAGCTATCATGCTCGACCTGAGTCGCTTTTAGCGACTCAAACATGAACCAACTAGGTGTTCAACCCTACTCCGTCATGAGTATCAATTCACAACCAAGTGCGATGAGTATCAAGTATGCATGACCTGTGAGGAACAGAAAACTCGCATTAAAGGGTCTGCATCGTCTTACCACACCCTGTAAGAAATTAAGTGATTATGAAATAAAGCCGGCGTCCTTGACATTCAAGGGTTCGTCGTTTCACCTCAACTATCATTGAGTCGCTGAGTCTTTTGAATTTTATACATCACTAACCCTTGAGGGCTTTTTACAAAGCACAGCGAGCACAGCTCGCTACCTCAACCTTTGCCAAACGAGTGGCATTATCCTTAAGTTAGAAGCGTCTTGCATTATGCGGCCAAAGTACTGGGGTGTGGCGTCAATCGAGTCTGAATGTCTATCATGGCCTTTCTCGACCCTGAACACACATGCTCCTAGGAAATACTGATCCGCGCGAGCGTCTACTTAATGGAAATATCATAAAAGAACCTGCTTATAGGTCACAAAATTACTGCTTATAGTACACAAATGTTTTACAAAGTAACGGGCACGTCGCTATTGACAAGTCCCACGTTACTATTGGATGTTTATTTCTGCTTCCGAGTCGCAGGAACAGGAGTCTTCACGGCTTGTCTTGGGGTTGGAGCGGCAGGTGTCCTTATAACCAGGGCACCACCAGACGAAGTAGAAGGACAACCAGGTCCCGAGGATGGATTAGAAGCTTGAGATGAATCAGCCCCAGTGGATTTCTCCTTCGCAACTTTGCTGCCATCTGGATTAAACTTCCCCAGATAAGAGCCCAAGTCTAAATTCCTAACAAACTGTGTGGCGTACCCACGCATCCCCTTCCAGATATCGAAATACTCACTCATTGGAAGCTCAGTACCGTCGCGCGCTTCGCCCGGTCATGGCGAGCAATCTTGCCAACCTCTATTTCTGGATAATATGCCCGGAGTAATGTCAAAACATGAGCAACTCCGGCGTGAGCAGAGGACCCCTTCCAATCAGAGACATAGTGGGGAGCCTTAAAAAGTCTGTTCAGCCAATATTCTCATGAAACTGGAGCATCAGCCGTAGGGGCGATTTTTGTCATAACCTCCTGGGTTACCTGAAGGAGGCGCTGGCTAAAATCTTGAAGATATTCTAGCTGGTCCTTTAAATTGGAGCGGCATACTGAAGCACCAGGCCCTGCATCAAAAAACAAGATAATATCCAAATCAGCAACTCATGGTGGTCACCCAAATATGCATGATCAAGAGACAAAGGACTAAGGATGTACCGGCGAGTTGCAGGATGGCTGATTTGACAACAGATCCAAAACCCTCAAAAGTCTTGAGCAGCGAGTTATATTTTTCATCTCGCGTGGCGAGCTCCCTCGCATGGTCTCCTTTCAGTTGATCAATCAGTTCAGATTTGAGATTCAACCCTTCTCGCAGGGATTTTATGACTTCATCCTTCTCCATGAGCCGCTGCTTGGAAACTGCTTTGAGCTCTTTAAATTGCTCTTCACAGGAGTCAGATGACCTTTGAGTACTTTTATTTCTTGTGCCTGGTTCTTAATGATATCGCTATGTTGGTCCAAGGCAGATCGTATTATTTCAGGATTATCTAAGGACAGTCCCTTGCCTTTCATCGAGTCAGAGGCATCAAGCGAGGAATGCTCAAGCTGCAAACAAACAAAGAAAATATAAGCACTTCATACAGGCACTTGGGGGCTCAAAATTTGGAGCAGAGAAAGAATCAACACCCTGTTAACTGACACAAGGTCTTGATCCTTGGGGGCTACGGTATGTGTACCTGGCGACTTGAAGAAAATTTCTCAACCAGGTCGCGCAGCAAAGCAGCGTGCCTATCTCCAGCTGCGATTATGGCATCCGCAATTGATTCGGAATTGTTGGCACTTGGGAGATCAGCCGCTTCAGAAACCAGAGCTCCAACTTGAATTGGCACCCCTATAACATCAGGAGTCGCAGATGGCGCCGCGACTGGAATCATGGCAGGAGCCGCATCGGCAATACCCTCTTCTAAGGAAGGCTTCAGATAAGTCGCGCCATCGCTAGTTCCCATGTTTTCGTCAGCAACACCATCTTCACTCATGGTTGGCTGAGAGAGAGAAGTGAAAGAGGCAGACTTTGTGTCCCATTCAATCATGGCCCTGCAAGATATTGATGGTTATAAACTAAAGTAGCAGTGTCACAGCCATAAAAGGGAGGCAAACCCTACCTAGAGGAAATACGGACGCTCTTCATCAGGCAAAAAGAGGAAGGCGAGGATAAATCTTGCAGATCTTAGCCTACAGGACAGGAAAAACAGCGGTGATTAACAATTCTTCACGAAGACACATGAGTACAAAGGAAAGAGAATGCCACAAGCAAATACCCGAACTTATCGAGAAGCAATTCTTTGCAACAGGCTCGGAGGAAAGTGCAGCATTGTCAGGCTCAGCAAGCTTCAGGGATTTGGCATCTTTTATTTCCACAAGCAATGCCAAAGCCTTGCGACGTTTCTCAGGTTGCGAGGGATCTTCCGGGCTCTCGGATAAAAAACGCTTGGACGACCTGTGGGATACTTCAGGAAGCTCCAGGAACAATGTGCCCAGAGCTATGGACAGAAGAGCATCGGCCATTTGTTGCTCCTCTTCAGATGTGCTACCCCCAGGCTCAAAAGCAGTGCCATGTGTAATCATTTCCTCACCAGGAGCAGCGACTTGTTCTGATGACATGACAGCGGCTTCTTGGCTTGAGTCGGCCTCCTCTGACGGGAGAGTCCAAAAATGGGGATCGATCTGAAAGAGAATCAAGGTCAGAAATAATCAACTTTGACGGAAGAATCCTAGAAGGAAAAAGTTACAAGAAGAATTACCACAAAAGGCTTGTGTTCAGCCCAGAAGGGAGCAAGACCGACGCTATCATACGAGTTAATGTCCTCGTTCATCACTCGGCGAATGAAGTTTACCCATTCCCCTTTGTCCCAATCTTCAGGGCAAGTACGATCAACATCATCCGCATGATAGGTGAAATCCACCATAAGTCGCAGACGGCGGCTCATGGGCTAAATTCGCCATTTGGTCCAGCAAGATATGAGATCCAATCCGGTAAGGCCATGGAGCGTCAGCGCCCTCACCTTGTCCAAAAGGATCTCGATGGATGGCAACAAAGAAGGATCGGGCTTGGAAGACAAAGCAGGGGTAGCCTCGAAGGGAAGTGGTGACCAAGGAGGAAGATGAATTTCGCCCTCAGGAGAAGTGTCCTTGCAGTAAAAGAAGGTTCTTTGCCAACCCCTAACTTTATTGGCGAGTGCTAGCTTTGGGAAAATGCTACCCTTACGGCGTTGGAAAGATATGGCGCCGCATTGGAGGAAAGAAGCGTCTGTTGCTTCTCTTTGACTATTACAGCCAAAGAAGGCATGCCAGAAATCTATTGTAGGAGGGGCACCCAAATAATCTTCGCAAAGAACGTGGAAGTTACTCACTTGCAACATTGAATTGGGACCGATGTCATGAAGGCGAAGACCTAGCCGTTGCATCTGGGAGCGGAAGAAGAGAGAGCCTGGGGGATTGAATCCGCGTTCAACGTGTTCCACAAAAATCACCACCTCTCCTGGTTGCGGATCAGGAATTACCTCCTCGCCAGGGGCACGCCATTCACATTGATCTTTTTGTGGAAGAAGGCCGCGGGCGGCCAAAGACTCCAAAAATACCTCGTCGATCCACGAACCTTCCCAGTTGCAACAGCGGCGAGACATCTTTTCCAGTCGAGGGGGATTTCCGCCAGAAGATTGCGAGCGTAAGAAGCGGAAGCAAAGGCGGCGGACAGGAGTAGCGGAGGCGTAACCCAAGCAGATCGCCAGGGAGGCCGATGGGCCGTACTAAATAGCCCAGGCGTGGAAGACATTCAGATCTAGAAACCAACAGGCACGACCAGATGAGTCGCGCCCTTGAGCCGCCAAAAGGGTTATAAGTCGTAAACGGTGACACAAAAACTGAAGTTCAGCTGGGACGTCCATGTGTGCGGTTCAACAGTTCATCAAAACAAAGAAGCCTTCATCTGAAGTCCAAGCTGAACTTGGGGGCTAATGTCGGGGGAATACTCTGTGGATTAACCCGCGGCCCATATTGATAAATGTGACCCACTTTACTCGCGCTAGCAAAGGCCTACCTGAAAGCAAGCCCAATATCGCACCGCCACAAGGATAAGAATCTAGAAGACATATCCTGGAAGACGCGAGGACGAGTTAGTCTCCAAGTAGGTTCCAGTTGATATTCCTTGTGGAGGAAGTTTCCTTTGTAACCTGACGAGCCTCTGTGCATATAAAGAGGACTCGCAGGACTTAGACGAGGCCAAGCCCTCAAACCCTAGTTCATACGGCAAGTACCGAGATCGGATCACCTCCATTGTAACACCACATATATCATATCAATACCAATCTAGGGTAGGCAGGAAGTAGGTCTTTACCTCACATTGAGGGGCTGAACCTGGGTAAATCTATGTTGATCTTTGTACCTGCGATCCCAAACTCGGAGACGATTGACTCGCGCAATCCCACACCTACCAAGTCATCCATGACATCTGACATGACAAACCCACAACACATGGTAAGACATTTGTGTGAAGCTGGACACTTGGGAGCTTGCTATTGGATACTTTCTTATTCGACCACACTTGACCGGCGTCGATAGAGGGTTGACCAATGGAGTTGAAGGAGGAGATTTTGTGAGCTATCATGTTTACCATTCATGACATCATCATAATAAGGAGAGATGGAAAGATACAAGATTGATCAAGTCATAGTGCGAAGAGTTGTTCAACGCTACCAAGTGGGATCATGCATGTGATCTCGTGGTATGTTAAGTAGTTGTCCATATAGCTTTTGTGAACTAACCGATGATATATGTTGGTGGTGGTCAAAATTGTCGAGATTTGCAAGTTCTAGATGGTCATTTCGTTGATATCATGTGCTCGAAGCATGCCATCCACTAGAGATAAAGGTCAAGTGAAGTCGGTCCTAGGAGAACCTTTCCCATATTTGTTTCTCGGGGAGTAAGTTGGAAGTATTCACCGAGCGAAGCGTGATCAAGAAAAGGCGGTTCACCTTAAGGAGGCTAAGATCGTCATCATGTAATTCAAGTGGATTGTGCGATGCAAAGGTATGACCTTATACTGGTTTCTATTTAACCGGTCCCATGATGTTTGTTGGGAAACCGGGTTATATAGGATAGACAACCGTGCTATCCAGAGGGCTCTCGAGTGAGTAGCTTGATCGTATTATTCTAGAGAGTTCAAACCTTTGCATCCTTGGCATCATATTTATTGGTTCTTATTTTTGCTTTATCGTTGTGCAGCCTTGGTGCTTTTCCTATTCATCATGACAAGCTCATGTACTTCGAGAACGAGATTTGCCTGCTTTCATCTATTACATTTTTTATGTTGACAAAATGTACCGGTCCATGTTTGACAAAGGTTCCACACCTCTTCGTGTGTGGTATTTTATCTATTTCTTCTTCTCGAGATTTTCACTTTCTGCTGGGTACTTATCGCAATTATCTTTCCAACAAAATTAGTTTCATCTCAATCGGCGTTACTTTTCAAAAGTCATCTAAATTCTTTACGGGAGGTCATCTATGATGATCTAGGTAGGAAAAACAATTCAATCAAGCACTAGTAGGAAAATGCCTACCGCTGGCGGGCAGAAAACAGCTACCGCTGGCGAACAGGCGCCCGCCAGCGATACATACGCCAGTGGTAAGGCGGTTACCGCTGGCGTGCGCTATTTCCGCCCGCCATCGGTAGTGGCGACAGCACTAGCGGGCACAGCGCCTGCCAGCGGTAAATGAGCTTGCCCGCCAGCGGTAGACGCGCGCTGGGTTGTCTGCGTACGCCAGCGGTATAATTTCGCTGAAATATTTTTTTTTTGCAAAATCATATTCCAGTAGTATATACAGTATAAATACAGTATAATCAGCTACAGTATGACGAAAACAACAGAAATATAGACAATTCCACATGCAAATGACTAACTTGTTGTTTCATAACATCCATTACGAACCATACAATTCCACATACAAATGACCAAATTGTTGGTTCATCACATGCATTATAAACCATAGTAGCCAAGTTATACCAAAAGTTGTCATACACAAATACATCTCGTTTTTCTCGATAGAATAAATCACAAAGTTTTGAAAGCAACTACTTATGTAGACTAAAATCACATAGAAGATAGAGAACCGCAATGTTTAAGAGAGGGCGCGATGAAGTTGATTTCGATCATCCGGTTCTTGCTTTCTTTCAGTGGTTCCAAGTCCCTATTTTCTGCCTCCTCCTTAAGTGCTCTCCCACTTCTTCATCTGTATACACAAAAGATAAATAAAAATGTTAGGCAACCAAATTGTTCAAATGTGTCGTGCAGAAATATGCAAAGTAGACACAAATAAACTAAACCAACTCAAAAACAAATATCAAGTAGGGCTTTGAAACTAGAGCTAGGCAATTCAATTTAACAAGAGTACTAAATCGACAACACACCTTCACTTGTTCCTGTTCGGCTTTGACAGTGGCTTTGGCGGGAAAGGTTGAGAACCATTCAAAGAGTTGAATGCCTTGTGGTCACACTGCAGTGCCATGCAATTTTCTAAATCAGCGTTAGATGGTGTTGAACCATTGTAGTAGAACAACCCATTAGGTGGCTCGTCATGACAAACTTCGTGGACGATTATTGAAGCAAACTTCTTCTGGATTAGAGCAAACTCTTGCGTGATATCAGTATCAGTGGTTTTCGCCATGTCCTTGCACCATTTATTGATCGCAACTGGAAATTCTAGTCTTTGGTAATCCCGTATGTACTTCTTCATTAGAAAGAAGACATACCAGGCGTCCATCGGGCTGCCAGCGCCTTCTTGATGCTTATTTGATCCACTTTGTGCTTGAATGCCATCTTGCCTCGCTTATTGAAAGGTCTTTTTAGGATGCCTTCATTTAGAAAGCAGTAACCGTTGAGAGCATCATCGAGAACACTATTGATGTGCTTGTAGTCTTTCTTCACATCACTACCCGCGTCGAGATAGAAGGCAGACGACTCTTTAGGGTACAGAACGATGAGGGTGTCGTCTTGGTTTCTACACAAAACAATGAAAAGAGATCATCATTCTCACTTATGCACAAAACAATGTACGAAAAGATGTTATGGCGGCTAGGTAATGACTTACTTGGGAAAGTAAGGCATGAGAAAGATGTTCTTGGTACTATTCACCGTGAAGACATCTTCGATGAACTTTGTCACGCGTATCCTACCTGTAGGGTGTTCAGGAAGCAGTCGGACATGTAGTAGGGGTCGATTATCATGATGTCCGGGTTTTTATCATTCATGAGCCGGTGCGCCATACTTAGCACAAACAGGCGGACCATAGATCGGTGGAGTGCTTTCATGCGGTACATGTCAAAGATGTCATCAAATCTCACAAAGATCATGTCTCCGGGGGCTTCATCGACAAAGCTATGTAAAGCGGGTATACGTGACGTGATTCTCTGAGAAGTTTGCTCTCCCAATAAACAACACTTTCATGGAGCCTCCTCATGTCCCCAGACAAACAAGAGGACCACTTCGGCGGCAGGATCGGTTTAGCCATCACATGAGTAGTATGCCAGTCGGTGATGTCTACGCACGCTTCTATTCTTGTAGACAGTGTTGGGCCTCCAAGTGTAGAGGTTTGTAGAACAGCAGCAAGTTTCCCTTAAGTGGATCAACCAAGGTTTATCAAACTCAGGGAGGTAGAGGTCAAAGATATCCCTCTCAAGCAACTCTGCAATTAAGATATATGAAGTCTCTTGTGTCCCCAACACACCTAATACACTTGTCAGATGTATAGGTGCACTAGTTCGGCGAAGAGATAGTGAAATGCAAGTAATATGGATGATTATAAGTGGTAATTGCAATCTGAAATAAAAATGGCAGCAAGCAAACATGAGACAAAACGAGAGCAAACGGTGTTTCAATGCTTGGAAATAAGGCCTAGGGATCATACTTTCACTAGTGGACACTCCCAACAATAATAATATAATTGAATACATAAATATTGCCTCTTCACTATGCTACTCTGAACTATTCTCCCGTTGGATAGAAATACCAATCTACTGCGTAGGGCTACAAGAGCACACCTTAAAGTCTGAGTGAACAAACACCACAATATCATAGAACACCAAGACCATCGTGTAGGGCTGCAAAAGCACACCTTAAAGTTTGTCTTCCACATCTAGGGAACCCCAATGTCACTATGAGCGCAGCAAAATAGTACTAAACAAACACCACAATTTTATAGTGACAACCAACAAAAGAACACCTCATGATAAGTATTCCTGTAATCTTTAGCCTAAGAGTCACACACGGTGCGCACACTGTCAACTTCGCACCATGGGACAAAGGTGACTCCGGAGATTACATTAATAAAACCACTCAAGTAGCATAATTCATAAGATTACGAAGAGTAACATCCATGGATCCAACTAGATTACAAAGCTCATGATCACATAAAGATCACACCATGGGAGAGAGAGATGAACCACATAGCTACCGGTAGAGCCCTTAGCCTCGGTGAAAACTACTCACACATGGTCATGGTGAGCACACTTGATGGAGACTCCGGAGGGGGAATGGAGGAGCCTTCCGGAGGTGATCCTGGTGGCGTTTCCCCCCTTTGATCTTCTCCGGCGGTAGCCTTCTGTCTTCTGTTTCGTGGTTTTGTGTTTCTCCGCCGCCTCCTCACGAAACTCCTCGGGGGACTATTTTTATAGTCGGTTTTAGGTCAAGACGGAGTCGTGGGCGAAAAGATCGACGGCAACGGAGCTCCGAGGCCCAAAAGGAGGGGTCCCACGTGGCCAGTACATGGGCCGCGTGGGCCCACCTATTTTGGCCCTCGGGTCTCCGCTTGTTTGCTTCCTTCGCTCCCAAGTCTTCTTCCTTCCAAAAATTGACGCTCGTAAATTTGCAGGTCATTTGGACGCTGTTTGGGTCCCTGAAACATTAAAATAAAGAAATAGGGTTTTCTGCCTGTGCAGGGTGAATTCCATAAAAAATAGGAAACATATCAAATATTCCCAAAATCATTATAAAACAGTGATATAACCCTTATATGATGCAAATATGACTGGAATATAAGTAAAATAATGCAAAGTTCATGTATGCATTTTACATGCATCAACATCCCCAATCTTAACCTATACTCGTCCTCGAGTATGAAGGTGATAAAACTAACATGGACTTCGCAATTTAATACTATCAATGGATATCAAAGATGATTACTATTGCTACATAGAGTCAAATGGTTCATTCTTAAAAGGAATAGCAATATGCAAGATAGTTTATGAAGTGATATCAAGTATTCAATGCAAGGATGTTCAATGATAATTCACAAAGTGTAACATAAAAGAAAAAGTACTATGGACCACAAGTATGCATAATGATAAGTAAGAACATCCTACAATGGTCATAGAGTATTGATGAAAATCTGAATATAAAAGGTGGACACTTTGGAAAGATATAAATATGAGTAGAGGTAAAGCATGAATAAATTTCATCTAACTTCTGAACTTCTCTACTTAAGTTAATGATTGTAACATGGTAATCCTTGGTGTCAAGCTCTCATTACCCCTATCATAGCATCTTGAATGATTAAGTTTAAAGTGAAAGCAAATACGAGTAGTGTGCTTGACAAAGTACAGGTTGAATGTCTCATGCCCCTTGAATACAAGTACCTACTCCATGTGTTACTCATCTTGGGAAACAAAGCAAGTTCAAGTTAAATATCATTGTAAGTAATAATAGTATCATTAAGAGCGTCAACTGGGGTACCTCTTGTCCCAGGATATGGAACAAGCCCATATCAAAATGATAAGACAAACAAACACAATGAACAATCTCAACACCCTTTTTATTTACTATTAGATAGCTTTTTATTGTAAGTTGTATCACAGAAGGTTCACCATAGCATGTAAGTAAATTTCCACCATGAATGATGCATGGCTTAGATTAGCGGCCCAGGCGTCTCTCTAACCATTTATACAAACTCATTTAAACTCACTTCATTTCCACATTTATTTCACCCATGGTAAGCATCCATAAACAAAAGTACATGATATCACCTAAATGAAATGAAGTGCATGTTGAAAGCTTGCCATGTGACAGCACATATGAGCTAACTCTCAACCAAAGATATTTGTCAAGCCCACAACATCAAAATTTTAATCACAATGGGTCATGTTTTATTTATGCAATGAAAGTAAAGTGTGCATCAAGTTTGAGAGAGCTCTATAACCAACTTTTCCCATAACAATCAACAACATAAGCATTTTCATTCAGAGGTATAGATAACACAAATATCATGATAAACATACTCGGAATAGCATAAACCTAATAGGTAGATATGGTGGACTCACTGGAAAAACTTTGGTTGAAGGTGTTGGAAACAAGTTTTTGCTTGTTGTAATTTTTGGGCTAGCAAGAGGGAGAAAGTTAACCATCTAAATGCCTGCATGAGTGTCCATAGAACTAACCAATCCATGTTAAACAAAGTAAAATAACATTCAGCATCAAAACATGAATAAAAGATAGCTCTTGATAAAATACTTGCAAATTATTACTCAATAACAAGCTCATGAATTATGCAACTATATGTATCTTTTAAAATCAACTCCAACATCCCTTTTCCCAATCTAATAATAGCATCCAACATAAATCAACCCAAATTTCCAGTAGCTCTCTCATATATAAATTATACTGTGGTGGTCTCACAAAATAAAAATCAAACCAAAACAAACAAAAAGACGCTCCAAGTTTATGCGATAAAGTGTTTCGATCGAAAAATAGAAGTTAGACGTGTGCAAACCGAGAGTGTAGGTCCAGTGGGGTTGTCTTCACATCCCCAAGCTTATGGTCTTCACCATCCTTGGATAGCTCTTGGTGCATCTCCTCTAATCCCTGTGAAAAAACTTCAAAACACCGTTTCTCCGATTTCTTTTCTGTGGGGTGCATTAGTAGTGATAAACAAAAAGATTTCTTGCTGCATATAATCCTTGAACAAAAATTCATATGGATGTCCAGAAAGTGTATAATGTTGTATGCCTATTTATAAACTCATTTGGATCAAAAAGATTCAAGTTAAAAGTTCAAAGTATGCATCAAACAAAATGGGACAGAATATGTCCAGAAAAACAGCAGCAGCAAAACGTATTTTTCTACCCTACTTAACTTTGTCGAAAAATTCCGAAAAACTTCATGCATACAGAGGATGACAAGTTGCAACTACAGTTCAAATATGAGCTCATTCGGAGTTACAGAATAAGAATTAAAAATCATACCGTGCACAGATTCGTGTAAGAATAAAATCTCCGAACGCTATAAGCAACTTTTTCAAACCAAAATGGGTAAAACTTGGCACTTTATTAAAACTTCCAGAAACTAAACTAAAAACTAAGTCTCTTGTTACAGTAAGAGGACACAAAGAAAATAAAAACAACCGGGTTGCCTCCCGTAAAGCGCTTTCTTTATAGCCATGTAGCTAGGCTTACTTACTTGTTATCAAGATGGTTGGAGTGAGGTGGCTTGGCATCCCCAAGCTTGAATTCTTGTACTTATTTGATATATGTTGGGTGAGTCTAGGGGTAACATACCCAAGCTTGAGTGGTTGTCCCTCTTGATCTTTGTTCATCACCCTCAACTCTTCCACTTGAAAAATTCTCTTTACACAAAACTCAACATAAAACTTGATTAGAGGGGTTAGTGTCTCCATAAATTAAATCCTCATAGGTACAGCAAAGACATATCATGAGTTGATTCTAAACATTAGCTACTGTTACTATGGTTGTGCATTGCCCTTTGATCAATAGAACTACACAAAACAGAAGTAATGAGAGTAATGCAAAATAAAGACAGAATCTCTCAAAAACTGGACAGCCCGTAAAGAGTGAATTTTCAGAGGCACTTACGTTGCTCAAATCAGAAAATTTTGAACTAATGAAATGTGTAATAATAACTGAAGATTGTTGTCGTAACATTTCAGGTCAAAATTTCTTTTCTGTGATTTTTAACATTTTTCGCAGTGAAGCTTAGGAATCTGTTTTTTAGACAGCCATGATAGTTTTAATGATGCTCACATAGGAACAAGAATTGAAATGCAAAAGAGAGCATCAAGAGAAAAATGTGAAACACATTTAAGTCTAACCCACTTCCTATGCATTGGGATCTTGTAAGAAAATAAATCAATAAAGCACAAAGTGACTAGCATAGGAAGGCAAAGCAAGTGCAACTTCAAAATTTTCAACAAAAAGAGAGGAGACTTAATATTATTGTGGTATATGAAGTCATGTCTCCTGTCGTCGTATCGGCATCTTGGATAGGAGACGGGGTCCTGCTAGCCGAGGGTGAACGTAGGGCAAGAAGGTGGACGTCGTCAAGGTCGGGATTGTACACGGCGGTTTACCCAGCTTCAGGCACCACGGCGGTGGCGGTGCCCTACGTGCTGCTATAACTCACTATAAGGCAATATCGCCGTGAACAGGTTACAATGAGTTGGATGTATGAGAGAATCTGGATTGGTTGCCCTAAAGGCGTCCCGAGGTCCAGCTTATATAGGCGGCTGGACCTAGGGTTACAAGGTGATTACGTATCCAGCAAGTATACGGAGTCCTAAACCTAGCCGGCAAGTATGCCGCCTTCCATCTTGGTCTTGGTGGCTTCATGGGCTTCAGTCTTGGGCCTCCTCCTTGCCGGCATCCGCCTTCCTTGGTCGTCAGCTATCTGGGCCGCCCGGTAGGCAAAGCCTTCACCACCACTGCGGGCCACCCTGGACTAGCCGGATTGATCCATGCTGGTGATACCCCTAGTAGGTATATCCCCAACATTAGCCCCTGGGAGGGTTCGAGTTCTTCAGGCGCCGTCTTCTTTTGTCGGCAACGTCCGCCTTGTCTTGTAAGCGTCTGAAGAGCTTGAAGCATTCCAAAGTTGAAAGTAAGCGGCGGTCCGCCTAAAGTAGTCGGACAATTTGCCGCCATCATGGGAAAGACGGCCTGACCATTGTCAGGAATCTTCCTGGCACCAGTCTTGTCAATTGACTGGACCTGTCAAATGTTGACGGATGACGCCATGCAGTCCACGACAGTTTGGACTTGGGCATGCGTCATGATGGTTTCTCCACTACGCACAGAAATCGGAGCGAGGCCGCAGACCGTTGCCACGACGTGCAAATCGTGGGCACGTGGCGGAAATCTCGCGTCCCCCCAATCTCGGGCACGGATCTTGGCGCGTGGGGATAAATACCCCAAAGGGCACATCGATGCACTTCTTCTTCATTCGCACCCACCGTGGCCTCCTCACCTTCCCGAGCTCATCTCCTCCCGTACTCAACTCCGGCGAGCACGAGCGCGCCTCTCCCCCAAATGGCGAGCACTCAGCAGGATGCGGCGGCGACGGCGGCACTGGCTGCGGCTTCTGCGACCCCCGCCGGATCTGGATCTGTCCCAGCGGCGGCGGCGGTGCCCGTAGGCGCATCGATGACCTCTCCCGTGGCCACCGTGGCCACGGGCGGGGTTTCTACTTCTTCCCCAGCTCCGGCGGCGCCTGCAACCGCCGCTCCAACCTTTCCCCTCCCATCCCTCGCGGCGACCAGCTCTGAGGCTGCGGCGGAATCTGCCGCCGACGAGGATGACGACGCCGAGGAAGAGGAAGAGGCTGGAGACCTGGGTTCCAGGTACTGGCTGCCGTCAGTTATGACGTCAGCATACTGAAGGAGCTGGAGGAAGGCGGATACATTCCGCCAAAGACGGAATGCTCCTGGAGGGTTCCAGGCGACGAGGCGGTGCCTGACCCCCAAGACGGCGAGCGCGTCATGTTGGCTCGCACAGCCTTCGCGGTATGTCTCTGCCGCTTTCCGCCTTCTTCTTGGCGGTGCTTAGTTTTTATGGGCTGCAGCCACACAACATAGCGCCCAATAGTATTCTAGTGCTAGCCGGCTTCCAGGCTTTGTGCGAAGGGTACTTAGGCATAGCTGCGTCCATAGAGCTTTCAAGTACTGCTTCCTGTGCCGCCGGCAAACCATACCAGGCGGCCACCTAGCAACCTGCGGTAGTGTCACGTTCAACTGCCGCCAACCCGACTGGTACCCAAAATACCATACATCGAGTCGGTGAAGCACTGGACCAGCACTTTCTTCTACTGCAAGGACATCCCGACACCTGGCAGCACACAAGGGATGCCGCCTTCGTCAACGGTCCGCCAACCCACAAGGCTGCTGGACGGCAAAGGTGCCGCTCAGCAGCTTGTCGGCGGAACTTCGAATTGCCGTTAGGCGGATCGAGTTCTTGACGAAGACGATGTTGGCTCCACGACTTGACGGAGTTGACACCGTCATCTGCTGGGTGTCGAGGAAGATTATGCCACTCCGCCATCGCCCACTGAAGATGTGCGAGTACAAGGCGGATGACGCCGGCAACAGCACCCTTGATCAGGATGCCTTAGAATACCGGCTTAGAGAGCTTATCAAGCCTCTGTCGGTGAAGGCGGCTGAAGGCGTCGCCATGTTCACCCATGACAACCCAGCCCCAGCGGTAAGTCAAAGCTACTTTGTTATTTCACTAACATCCTTGCCCACTAGGTACTGATTAATATTGTCTTGTTTCCTTTTCAGCTGCAAACCTTGGGGAGGAAGTTGGCTCCAAACTGGTACGACAGGTGCCAGCAAATCGAAGAAGCGCAAGCTGAGCTCCTCCACCAAGGATTTGGAGAAGAGGAAGAAGGCGGCCACCTCTGTCGATGCAGAGGATGAGACCGTGGGGAATGTCCCTTCAAGCGGTAAGCAAACTTTGGCTTTCCCTGACTTAGCTATTTTGATATGTTTGTGCTGACAAACTTGCATGTTTCTGCTTACAGGGCAAGCCTGCCATGCCCAAGCTCCGCTCCAACTTGAAGATTGCTGCCGGCAGGGGCAAGCCACCACGCTTCTCCAGCTGCTGCGCCGACAACGCCCACAGTTGGCGTTCCCGTGGTTGTATGCCAGGGAACGTACACAGCTGCTGGTACCGCAGAGGCGGCTACGAGAAGATGGCGGGCAAGAAATCAGTTGCCGGCATACTTTTTCCAAGACGGCTGAAGCTTCGGCTAGTGATGCCGCTCGATTTATTGCCATGAAGCAGGAGATGGATGACCAGATGGCGGCCGAACAAGGCGGATCATCCTCCCATCCTGGCTCCCAATCTGGCAAAGGGTTGCAAGACCCCCGGCAAACACTGAAGACCATGCGTGACGGTACCCGCAACTGGTACGCGCACATGGACGAACTCCACGACCCTGCACGGACAACTTGAGGTAAAATAGCCTATGGTCCCAGCCCCCGAGCACTTTGGCGGCTAAAAATTTAGCCGGCAAAGTGGTCTCGTTGACTAAATAGTGCTAACCATAATGTTGTTTTCGTGCATGCAGGCCGTTCTTGCTTCCAATCTTGAGCTATTTCGTGCTCAAGAGAAGAAAACAAGGAATGCCAGGAACTGCAGCAGGACGTGGAGTTGAAGAACGCCCAAATTGCGAGCTTGGAAGAAGCTCGCAAGAAGGATGAAGGTGACAAAGCTTTCTTTGCCTTCTTTTCGTCCGACTTCTTTTCCTTTTCCGACAAGTATTTTAGTCGTCTTTTCTTTTTATTTGTAGAATTACTAAACACTGCGCAAGATATTCTCAAGAACTCCACTGACATGCAAGCTTTGATGAACGAAGCTGCAGATCTTGCCGGGCTGGTGACCAAACTGAAGGCGGATCACGCCAAGGAGCTGGATGAGCGTGCGTTGGCCCATGCTGCCGAAGTTAGCAAGTTGACTGGACAACTTGAGGCCATGAGCAACAACCTTGACCAGGTGAACAAGAACGCCAAGGAGCAGCAGGACCAACTGTCAAAGGCGGTCCAGCTAGCTCAAGAAACGCTTGAGAACCATCTGGATGAGGTCAACGCCATCCACGACCATGTCTTGGGTATGCCTCCAATCCTTCATCTTTGTCACCTTGCTTTCTTGAAACTTGAAGCTGCAGTGTGTAACTTTGTGTTTGTGCAGTGCCGGCTAGCTTGGGAGATGACCTGGCTACAACGCCGCGCCTTGCCCGAATCTTGAAAGTTGGCGAAATCGTCAACCAGATTGTCGGCGCAGGCAAAGCATTTGCCGCCAAGTTCTACCCTGGGGAAGACGGCGATCCCGTCATCTTCGATGCTCTGCCGGACCTGCTGGAGAAGGCGGCAGCTGAACACGACAGCACGCTACGCTCAGCAGCACGAGGCGGCGCCAAGTTGGCATTGGCAATGACGGCGGCGTGGTACCCGGAGGCTGATATTCATCAAGTCACCGAGTACTTCCCCACCGAAGACGAAAACAACCAAGCCATCGTGATGCAGGACGTGCTGCGGTCTGTTCGCGGCTATGCGACCCGGGTTGCCAACATGGTTGACATCCGCAAGTTCTACAAGGAACACCCGGACCCGCATGTTGCCGTAGCCGATCCCTCCTTGGCGGATCCTGAAGCTTCCGAGGCGAAGAAGGCGAAGCCGGAGCCGACAAGCGCAGCCCCAAGGATGGCGGAGCCAGCCCCAAGAATGCCGGCGTCAGCCCCCAGGATCTCTCCACCAGCTCTACCAAGGCGGCAATCCCTTAGACTTCCTCCTGCAAAGGCAGCACAAAACACTGCGTTAATCTGTTAACGCATAAAACTTTATTTTGGGTTGTAAATATTTATGGGCCAACTTTTATGCTACACTTGGCGGTAGGCTTATTAAGTGGCCCGCCTTAATATGTATCTCGCCTGCATGTTTAGCTTTTTCATATGTTGGCGGAACCTCATCTTAGTTACTTTAGCTGAGCCAACCAGGTGCAATACCAACTAATTTAGACTCAGAGACCAAAGCCAGCATGTTGGTGCCAACGACATACTACTAGGCGACCCACACACAAACAGACAGATAAGCATATTAGGCGGTGCAAAGATTGTTTGCGTTTTTAGCCGGCAGACGGCAAATGTCAAAAAGTTTGGACCTTAGCACGGAGCAAAACTTATTTTGTTTGGTAACTTTTATGACAACAGATATATGATTGCGAGAAAAGACAAAAGATGGCATGATCCCAAAACTGAATGAGCAAACCACAGACTTTTATTTCATAATCATATAGTACTTATTACAATGTGGAAATTGCTAAGTGTAAAAAGGACGTAGCTGCTCAATGTTCCAGGGTCGCTTGGTTTCTTCGTACTTGTCGTCAACCTTCCTTTTGCGCTTGCGACCTCGCTTCTTCTTGTATCCGTCTCGTGCATCGACCAAGTAATAAGAACCATTGAGCAACACCTTACTGACCACAAAAGGTCCTTCCCAAGGCGGGGATAACTTATGCAAGCCCTTTCTATCTTGGATTAGGCGGAGAACCAGGTCACCACTCTAAAACTTCGTTGCCTCACCCTTCTGCTGTGATAACGCCTCAAACTTTGCTGATAGATGGCGGATCGCGCAAGGGCAACATCTCGTTCTTCATCAAGTAGGTCAAGGCCATCCTGTCTTGCATCTTCTGCGTCTTCCTGGACGTAGGCTTGATTCTGGGAGAATCGTACATCATGTCGGTTGGCAACACTGCTTCTGCGCCATAGACTAAGAAGAAAGGAGTAAACTTGGTTGATCTGTTTGGAGTTGTGCGTAAACTCCAAAGGACAGACTGCAATTCATCCACCCAAGCCCCAGCCGCTCTGTGCAATGGTACTTCGAGACGTGGTTTGATTCCTTGTAGACTAAACCATTTGTACGCTCTACTTGACCGTTTGCCTGCGGATGCGCTACTGAGGCTAGATCTAGGCGGATACCATGCTTATAACAGTATTCCTCGACTTCGCCTTGCGACAAGTTAGTGCCATTGTCGGTGATGATGCTATGAGGCACCCCGAACCGAGAGATTATTCCCCACAGAAAGTTTGCGGCTGTGGCGCCGTCTAGCTTTTTGATAGGCTTAGCTTCAACCCATTTGGTAAACTTGTCTACAGCCACAAGTAAATGTGTGTAGCCACCAGGCGCCGTTTTAAACGGACCAACCATGTCCAAGCCCCAGACTGCGAAAGGCCATGTGATGGGTATTGTTTTAAGCTCTTGAGCCGGCATGTGTGATTGTCTGGCATAAAGTTGGCAGCCCCTGCATCTTTTAACAATGTCTTCTGCATCTTGCTTGGCTGTCAACCAATAGAAACCTTGTCGGAAGGCTTTTGAAACAAGGGCGCGTGAGAAGCATGATGTCCACATACGCCGGCATGTATCTCATCCAACAGTTCTCTGCCTTCTTCGGGCGAAATGCAGCGTTGGTAAACACCAGTGGTGCTACGCTTGTACAATTCGCCTTTGATTATTGTAAATGCCTTGGCTCTTCTTATTATTTGCCTTTTCAAAACCTCATCATCCGGTAACTCCTGATTGATCAGGAAGTCCAAATATGGCGTCGTCCAATCCGGCTTTACCAAGTAGACGGTCAAGGAGGTCTGCTCCTTTAATTGACGGCTTGTGTAGGTGTTCCAGGAAAACATCTTTTGGTACCTTTTTGCGTTCAGACCCCATTCTGGCAAGTGTATCTGCCGCCTCATTTTGAGCTCTTGGGATGTGGCGGACCTCGTAGCCTAGAAAACACTTGGCGAATTCGTCAACGGTAGCTCGATATGCCGCCATTGTTTCGCTCTTTGTGTCCCAAGTACCACGTATCTGTTGCGCCACCAAATCTGAATCTCCGTAGCAGAGGACACGCTGGACGCCAAGTTCCTTGGCAATGTGTAAACCATGAAGGAGAGCTTCGTATTCAGCAACATTATTAGTTGCCTTGAAGTGAATTTGTAACACATAACTAAGCTTGTCTCCTTGAGGGTTTCTTAAAACAATGCCAGCCCCCGAGCCCTGAAGCATTTTTGATCCATCAAAGTGCATGATCCAGTATGCATCTTCAGGGAGAGGTACTTCGTCCATGGCCTCCGTCCAATGCTACAAATCTGCTAAGGCTTGAGACTTAATGGCCGTTCTGGGCTTATACAGATGTCGAAGGCGGCAAGTTCAATGCCCCATTTGGCAACGCGGCCTGTTGCATCTGTATTATTGATGATATCCCCCAGAGGTGCCTTGCTCACCACGTTATTGAATGTTCCTGGAAATAGTGCCTTAACTTCCTGGCGGCGTAAAAAACACCGTAGACCAGCTTCTGGTAATGCGGATAACGCTGTTTTGAGGCGGAAAATACTTCACTGATGAAGTAAACCGGACGTTGTTCCGGCAAGTCTGAAATTTCCGTCTTGCGTTCCACAACCAGTACCACGCTAACAACCAAGTTAGTTGCGCAATATAGAGCAGCATTGGTTCCTGCGAACGAGGAGCTGCCAAAATTGGAGCAGACGTTAACGCGTCCTTGAGTTGCTGCAAGGCGGCGTCTGCTTCGTCTGTCCACTCGAAGTTGTCGGATTTCTTCAGAAGCCGGTAGAGAGGCAGTGCCTTCTCACCAAGACGGCTAATGAAACGACTGACGGCAGCCGCCGAGCCGGCAAGTCGCTGCACGTCCTTCAGGTCCTTGGGCCTGGATATGTTGAGGATCGCTTTGATTTTTTCTGGATTCACTCTATCCCTCGTTCGGAAACGATAAAGCCAAGCAATTTGCCGGCAGGAACCCCGAAGACGCATTTTTTCGGGTTGAGTTTCATCCTATATACCCGGAGGCTATCAAAGGTTTCTCTCAAATCATCAAGCAAATCTGCCTTCTTTCTTGACATGACGGCAATGTCGTCAACATAGACGTGAACATTGCGGCCAATTTGCTCGTGAAGGCATCTTTGCATACACCGCTGATACGTTGCGCCGGCATTTTTTAGACCGAAGGGCATCGTGATGTAGCAGAAGGTCCCATAGGGCGTAGTGAACGCTGTTTTGATTTGGTCGGATTCTCGCATTTTGATTTGGTGGTACCCGGAGTACGCATCCAAAAAGCACAGCAGCTCGGAGCCGGCTGTGGAGTCTATGACCTGATCTATACGAGGCAAAGCAAAGTGGTCCTTAGGACAGCACTTGTTCAAACCGGTATAATCAATGCACATTCTCATTTCCTTATTAGGTTTTGGAACCATTACAGGATTTGCCAACCAATCAGTGTGTACTACCTCCCTAATGAACTTGGCTTCTTGCAACTTGATGATCTCCTTCCCTATTGCTGTCCGCTTCTTCTCACCGTAGCGTCTTATTCCTTGCTTCACTGGTTTGGCTCCTTCGTAGACGTTAAGAGAGTGCTCGGCAAGTTCCCTCGGGACACCTGGCATGTCAGCTGATGACCATGCAAAGATGTCCTGATTCTCACGGAGGAACCTGACGAGCGCGCTTTCCTATTTGTCGTCCAAGCCAGCCCCTATGGTGACTTGCTTGGAGCTGTCACCTGGGACCAGATCCGCCTTCTTTGTGTCTTCGGACGCCTTGAAAGTGTTCTTTTGCTCAGCGGTCTTTACATGCTCCGGCAACTGTGATGTATCGAGCTCTTTCTTCAACATGGCTAACTCCTCTGCGTGGAGGACTGCCTCAGCGAAGGCGGCGTTGCCACGCTCACACTCCTTTGCTTTCTTGAAGTTGCCACTGATGGTAATTGTACCATTGGGTCCCGGCATCTTCAGCTTGCTGTATATGTAACACGGGCGAGCCATGAATTTGGCGAAAGCTGGCCGTCCAAAAATGGCGTGGTAGGCACTTTTGAAGGGGACTACTTCGAACCTGAGATACTCCGAGCGGTAGTTTGTCTCAGGCCCAAAAGTAACCTCCAATCTGATGCTTCCCATTGACTTGCTTGCTTTCCCGGAACAATGCCATGAAACTTGACTTGCTATAGTCAAGCTGGCTTTCCGACAAGTTCATGCGCTTCAGAGTGTCCGCGTAGATGATGTTGAGGCTGCTGCCGCCATCCATCAACACCTTGGTGAGCCTGAAGTTATCGACAATTGGGTCGACGACAAGGGCGTATTTGCCGGGGTGAGGAACGTGATCTGGATGATCATCTCTATCCCAAGTTATTGGCTCCTCTGACCAGTCTAGATACTGGGGAACGTCTGGTACTGTGGCGTTTAGCTCGCGCATCTCCGCCTTTTCTTCTTTTGCCGAAGGAGTGCCCAGGAAGCACACCAATTGGCCATGTACCTTGGGATATTTCCTTTCTTTGCGCATCAGCTTGGGTTCCTCATCCTCGACATGGACATGCCCCATCATCGTCTTCCTTCTTTGTCTTCTCAGCCTTTTTGCTCTTTTTTGATTTCCAGCCAACCTCGGGGTCCTTCTTGAAGTCCTCCATGAACCGGCATTCCCCTAATGTGTGGTTGACTTTGCCTAAGGACGCGTGGATTGGGCAGGCAAGGCTTTCGCCTGATCGTACGTCAGGCGCTGCTTGCTGGAGCCGCCATCTTTACCCTTTCCTTTCCACTTGCGGTTGCCGCCTTTGCCTTCGAAGGCGGCGGCGACCTCGTTTGATGGTCCGGCTTTGTCATCCTGGGGAGCCTTGCGTTTGTGACTTGCTCGCCTGTTTGGCGCCATATCATGTGCGCCATCTCCATCGCGTGCATCATCATCCGCCTGTGCGTACATGGCTGCTACTTCGAGCATGACTCCGAGATCCTTGACTTGCATGCGTACGAGCTTATGTCTGAGACTTGAGCCCTTCAGGAGGCCCGTGGTGAAGGCATGGATTGCTTGATTGTCGTCTACGTTCTCGCAGCTTGCCTTTGTTTGAATCCACCTTGCCAAGAAGCTTGTAGCTGTTTCATCTGGCTTTTGCACGCAACGAACCAAATCTGTGTATGTATTGGGTCGCTTGTACGTGCCTTGGAAGTGCTGCGTGAACACCTTTTCCATGTCATGCCAGCTATGAATGCTTTTCTCCGGCAAGTTTTCGATCCAGCTTCGGGCTGTCCCCTCCAACATGAGGGGAAGGAAGCGTGCAGCGACGAGGCCATTGCCTCCGGCAATTTCAACTGCCAGCGCGTAGTCCGACAACCATGAGTTTGGCTTGTCCGCTCCATTGTACCTTTGATGAGTTTTTGACACTGATGTCATGTCTCTGGGTACTTGAACGTTGCGGATGGCTGGGCCAAAGCACTCAGGTCCTAGATAGGCATCTTGCTTTCCAGCCTTGATGTCATTGAGACGATGTCTCGCGTCTTGCGGACTGAGCTGTTTGCCAGATCTATCAGCATGGGCTCGTCCTGCGCTGCCCGGCTGTGCCTAGGCTCATTGTTGTGTCCCCGGCTTCCGCCTTCGTGCCTGGGCACTGGTGGTGGGGACTGTGTGCGGTCCCTGCTTCTTCTTGGCGGCGGGGCATCGTCGCGGTTGCCGCCACTCCTTGGCGGCTGCTTGCTGCCCCTGCTTCCGCCTTCATCCCGCCTAGGCGGTGGAGGTGAGGCCTTGCGCCTGTTGCCTCGTCACGCTGCCTTTGGAGGTGGTGATTTGCGTGGGTCTTTCTCCTTGTCCTTCCCTTTTCCGTGGCTACTGGAGCCGGACGGATCTTCTGGGTTGCCACCGGCCGCAGCTTTGCAAGCGTTGGATTTTGATTCCAACTTTCCTCCCCTTGCGTCCGCCATGTCGGCGCGAGAATCAGCACGGGCCTGCTGCTCTAGAGCTTTGTGAGCAAGGATCGATGCGTAGTAGATCTTCTCGTCCTTGTCATAGTCATCATTGTTGAGGATGTCCAAGGCGGCTGCAGTGTTGAGGACAGGGTTGCGAGGATGACGTCCCCGTTCTTGTCCTTACGCTGCGGCGCTGTAGCCCACTCGAAACCAAGCTTTTGGGCAGGGGATTTGAAGGTGTCATGATCCCTGCCTTTCCTACCTTCTTCTCCGCCACTTGTCCTGCCGGCTTGGGCAATGGGGTGGTGGTGAAAAGATTGCGCTTGGGGTCGCACTTGGCGTTATCTTGGCGTTTTCCTCCTTGGCTTCGTCGAGGAGGCTCTGGACCTCTGCTTGCTTGCTTTTGAGGTACTCAGTTTGCTCCACCAAGGTGTTCCGAAGTTTCTCCAAATCAGCCGGATTGGTTTTGTCGTTTACCGGCGTGTGAAGAACTTCCGCCAGAGCCGCCATGCTTCCTATCTTGCTGGGCTCGCCCTTCTCCAGAATTTTCTTCTTTGGAGCCCCAGGAGGCTCTGGAAACTGTGGATCGGTTGCCGGGGTCCCCAGGTTGGCGGCGTCAGTTGCCGCCTTCTCTGAGCTGCACCGGTGACATCCGCCACAAAAACCTGCTGCATGTTGACGGAAGAGCCCGTAGCCGCCTCAGATGGCGGAGGATCAGGTGTAACAAAACACTGCTTGACCCGTTGCTCAACATGCTGGCAGAATCTTCTTCGGAATCAGAATCTACGTTGACGTGAACGGTAGATCTGGATCCGGCATCCGACATCGCATCATCCTGGAGTGCAGGAAGAATAGATTCGGGATCTTGACTGTTGGGCTGGGAGTCTGATCCCAGTCCCGTCATGCCGACAAAGTGTAGATCTGAATCTGCGGACTCCTCAGAGGAGGCAAACTCAGATCCGTCTTGATTGTAGGGCGGGTGGGATGGCGAATAAATTCGCGGCAACCCATACGCCTCAGAAGTGTAGCCGATGAACACATCGACGCCGCCAAACGGCACAACTCCGCATCCGACAATGTAGTCGTCTGCGGGGATGTAGGACTCGTCGCAGCTGATGTAGTGGTTGTCGCCGTAGCGAACAGCGCGGCCGACGGCGATTGTTTCGCCGATGCCGCCAAGAGTTCCCGCCTGGAACGTGACGCCTGACGCCTTAGGCCCCACGGTGGGCGCCAACTGTCGTCGTATCGGCATCTTGGATAGGAGACGGGGTCCTGCTAGCCGAGGGTGAACGTAGGGCAAGAAGGTGGACGTCGTCAAGGTCGGGATTGTACACGGCGGTTTACCCAGCTTCAGGCACCACGGCGGTGGCGGTGCCCTACGTGCTGCTATAACTCACTATAAGGCAATATCGCCGTGAACAGGTTACAATGAGTTGGATGTATGAGAGAATGGAGTTGCCCTAAAGGCGTCCCGAGGTCCAGCTTATATAGGCGGCTGGACCTAGGGTTACAAGGTGATTACGTATCCAGCAAGTATACGGAGTCCTAAACCTAGCCGGCAAGTATGCCGCCTTCCGTCTTGGTCTTGGTGGCTTCATGGGCTTCAGTCTTGGGCCTCCTCCTTGCCGGCATCCGCCTTCCTTGGTCGTCAGCTATCTGGGCCGCCCGGTAGGCAAAGCCTTCACCACCACTGCGGGCCACCCTGGACTAGCCGGATTGATCCATGCTGGTGATACCCCTAGTAGGTATATCCCCAACATCTCCCTCTCTCATAAAAACTTTCAGTAGCATCATTGATAAAATCCACAATATAACCATCACATGAAACATTCTTACCATGATCCATATGCATAAAAGTATCAATACTCTCCACATAAGTAAAAACAGTTTCATTAGTAATAGTGGGAGTAAAACTATCACATCCATCATTATAATCATCATAAATAGGAGGCATATCATAATCAACATAAACTATATTCTCAATAGTAGGTGGACTGAAAACATCACAATGATTATAATCATCATAAATTGGAGGCAAAGTATCATCAAAGAAATTTTTCTCCTCAAAACGGGGGACTAAAAATACCATATTCATCAAAACCAGCTTCCCCAAGCTTAGACTTTTCCATAGCATTAGCAATAATGGTGTTCAAAGAATTCATGCTAATAACATTGCTATCACTATTATGCAAACACACTTCCATAGATTTTTTAATTTTCTCTTCAAAAGCATCATGTCCTAATTCAATATAAAGTTCATAAAGATCTCTAAATTTTTTTTCCATTAAGCCTAACTAGTGAAATAAAAACAAGAAACAAAACAATATAACTGCAGAATCTAAAGGAAATACCTTCAAGCACACACACGTCAGAGTGCTAGAAAATAGCTAAGTAGCTGGAGGATGTGAGTACCTTTTACCTTACCTCCCCGGCAACGGCGCCAGAAAATAGCATGATGTCTACGCACGCTTCTATTCTTGTAGACAGTGTTGGGCCTCCAAGTGCAGAGGTTTGTAGAACAGTAGCAAGTTTCCCTTAAGTGGATCACCCAAGGTTTATCGAACTCAGGGAGGTAGAGGTCAAAGATATCCCTCTCAAGCAACTCTGCAATTAAGATACAAGTCTCTTGTATCCCCAACACACCTAATACACTTGTCAGATGTATAGGTGCACTAGTTCGGCGAAGAGATAGTGAAATGCAAGTAATATGGATGATTATAAGTGGTAATTGCAATCTGAAATAAAAATGGCAGGAAGCAAACATGAGACAAAACGAGAGCAAACGGTGTTTCAATGCTTGGAAATAAGGCCTAGGGGTCATACTTTCACTAGTGGACACTCCCAACAATAATAATATAATTGAATACATAAATATTTCCTCTTCACTATGCTACTCTGAACTATTCTCCCGTTGGATAGAAATACCAATCTACTGCCTAGGGCTACAAGAGCACACCTAAAAGTTTGAGTGAACAAACACCACAATATCATAGAACACCAAGACCATCATGTAGGGTTATAAAAGCACACCTTAAAGTCAGTCTTCCACATCTAGGGAACCCCAATGTCACTATGAGCGCCTCAAAATAGTACTAAACAAACACCATAATTTTATAGTGACAACCAACAAAAAAACAACTCATGATAAGTATTCCTATAATCTTTAGCCTAAGAGTCACACACGGTGCGCACACTGTCAACTTCGCACCATGGGACAAAGGTGACTCCGGAGATTACATTAATAAAACCACTCAAGTAGCATAATTCATAAGATTACGAAGAGTAACATCCATGGATCCAACTAGATTACAAAGTTCATGATCACATAAAGATCACACCATGGAGAGAGAGATGAACCACATAGCTACCGGTAGAGCCCTTAGCCTCGGTGAAAACTACTCACACATGGTCATGGTGAGCACACTTGATGGAGACTCCGGAGGGGGAATGGAGGAGCCTTCCGGAGGTGATCCCGGCGGCGTTTCCCCCCTCCGATCTTCTCCGGCGGCAGCCTTCTGTCTTCTGTTTCGTGGTTTTGTGTTTCTCCGCCGCCTCCTCACTAAACTCCTCGGGGGACTATTTATAGTCGGTTTTAGGTCAAGACGGAGTCATGGGCAAAAAGATCGACGGCAACGGAGCTCCGAGGCCCAAAAGGAGGGGTCCCACGCGGCCAGGGCCGCGTGGGCCCACCTATTTTGGCCCTCGGGTCTCCGCTTGTTTGCTTCCTTCGCTCCCAAGTCTTCTTCCTTCCAAAAATTGACGCTCGTAAATTTGCAGGTCATTTGGACGCCGTTTGGGTCCCTGAAACATTAAAATAAAGAAATAGGGTTTTCTACCTGTGCAGGGTTAATTCCATAAAAAATAGGAAACATATCAAATATTCCCGAAATCATTATAAAATAATGATATAACCATTATATGATGCAAATATGACTGGAATATAAGTAAAATAATGCAAAGTTCATGTATGCATTTTACATGCATCAGTCGGGGATGGTTATCCTGTCCGATACTTGGCGCGACTTCAACTTAGACCCCGGCACGGGCTCATGGACTCATCAAGGGCATGTTTCTTGCTTTTTTCTGTCCCGTCTTCTTAGGCTCCTTAACTAACGTCTCTTTGAGCACAATATTGAGTGTGCCCTAGCTAAAACCGTCAGCTAGATGACAAGGTTCAGGCGTTTGTTGAGAACAGAATAGACGCTTAGTGCAATTATATTTCTCAGAGAGATTAGGTTGATCAAGAGGACTATTCAGCATCAAATCACGGTCATGTTGATCAAGAGGATCTGTTTCTGCTCTTGTACTCGATCTAAAGGAATGGGCCGCACGCCCGTACGAATTTGAGCATTACTTCACGTTTCTAATTCTGTAACTGATATATATATTTAGGCCACGCTTTCGGGGTAAGCAGTTTTGACCCCGAAGCACATCTGATCCCGCCAGATTACAAAATTCGAAACAAATAGTAAAACAATTCACACATTTCTGGCGCAAATCAGAGGCAAATATGTACACTTTTTCTAAATACGTGCACAGTTTCGTGCATAAACGACATTTTTTGGTGCTCTCTACAAAAAAAAATATCAGTACCTAAAAAAGACATTTTTAAATCCAATGTTGGGCACTGATTTTTTTTTCTCTAACAGAGCACCTGTCATTTTTGGTGCACAGACGCTGGATTAGTCCATCCATCGTTTACTAGATCGACTAGTACTAGTGTACTACTACCAATCCAACTGAATCAAATTGATTGTAACATTTTGATCTCCAGGAGTAGGTGCGTCATGCATGATCATCTATTCCTTGGAGTACACGCTGGTATATTGATGTTTTATCAGAAATGTTTTTTATTTCAAGTGCCAAAAATGTTTTTACTGAAACTAGTGTTAAAAAATATGGTGCAAACTAGTGCACGTTTCCAGCAAAGTAGACGAGCGTGGATTGTCAATTACCGAGTATTAAGAACTTTTCTGTGTACTAGTTGTCAGCAAAAATAGCAAACTTGCAATGTCATGATTTAAAAATGGCATACCATAGGACTGAGCCGGGTTTTCTCGTCAGGGTCGAAGCAATAGGTGACAATAATGCAGCCGACCGGAGCGAGTTTCACCGGCCGACTAGCTGGTTTTAAAAACACCGGAGTTGGAAAATACCACCATCGGAGGCGGTCCAATTAGTCGACCGACGGCAGTCGTGGAGACGGTCTAATTTCTTAGTGCAAAGACAGAGGGTCCGGTTTTGTCCAAACCACACGGATATAGCAGAGCCGGTCAAAAACAAAAACAGACTGCATTTGTCGGCGTCGGTGGTATTTAAAAGCCGGGTCCGATCATAAGATACGTACAAGGTGGCGTCATCCTAGCTACCTGCCCGCCCGGCCGCTGTGTTGATTAGTTAGTTATTTTAGACAGGATCGATGGCGGTGACGTACATATCTGATGGATTCCACTTGCGAACAAGATGAAAATCGAATACTGTAGTTAAGATCAGACGGCATATCCTCTTCTTCCCGCAAGTCATGCCGACTCTTGTCTCCTTCCTAGCTTGTACATGCATGAGGATGGGGAGGATGTAAGTATTATGCCTTTCACAAAACTAGCACAGTGGCCCTCGCAAATGCGAGGGCATCGCCTATGTGTCTTTACACCAGTATACAAAATATACGGTTATATACCTGCAACACATGAGTAAAATTTCTTGATATGCCCTTCAGTTCTTGGATGCAATAACATTAGATATGTACGTCATCATGTTTACCATTCATGATATCATCATAATAAGGAGAGATGGAAAGATACAAGATTGATCAAGTCATAGTGCGAAGAGTTGTTCAACGCTACCAAGTGGGATCATGCATGTGATCTCGTGGTATGTTAAGTAGTTGTCCATATAGCTTTTGTGAACAAGCCGATGATATATGTGGGTGGTGCTCATAATTGTTGAGATTTGCAAGTTCTAGATGGTCATTTCATTGAGATCATGTGCTCAAAGCATGCCATCCACTGGAGATAAAGGTCAAGTGAAGTCGGTCCTAGGAGAAGCTTTCCCATATTTGTTTCTCAGGGAGTAAGTTGGAAGTCTTCACCGAGTGAAGCGTGATCAAGAAAAGGCAGTTCACCTTGAGGAGGCTAAGATCGTCATCATGTAATTCAAGTGGATTGTGCGATGCAAAGGTATGACCTTGTACTGGTTTCTATTTTACCGGTCCCATGATAGTTGTTGGGAAACCGGGTTATATAGGATAGACAACCGTGCTATCTAGAGGGATCTCGAGTGAGTAGCTTGATCGTATTGTTCTAGAGAGTTCAAACCTTTGCATCCCTGGCATCATATTTACTGGTTCTTATTTTTGCTTTATCGTTGTGTAGCCTTGGTGCTTTTCTTGTTCATCATGACAAGCTCATGTCCTTCGAGAACGAGATTTGCCTGCTTTCGTCTATTACGTTTTCGATGTTGAAGAAATGTATCGGTCCATGTTTGACAAAGGGTCCACACCTCTTCGTGTGGTATTTTCTCTATTTCTTCTTCTCAAGATTTTCATTTTCTGCTGGGTACTTATCGCAATTATCTTTCCAACAAAATTAGTTTCATCTCAATCGGTGTTTCTTTTCAAAAGACATCTAAATTCTTTACGGGAGGTCATCTATGATGGTCTAGGTAGGAAAAACAATTCAATCAAGGCATAGTAAAGGTACTTATTGATGAGTTTATGTGAAATGTTGAGTTAAAATGGGTATTATAGGGTTTGGGAGTCTAGTATGTGTACGAACATATATATGGGGAACAAAATGGAGAAAACATTTGGACAACAAGTTGTGTGCACTTGTCTACGGACAGGAAAGCAGTATAACACCAACTTTAAAATGGTAGATATCAAGGAGTTTGTGTAGAAAGTGAGCACCAAAGTGTGTATAATAAAGGTTCGGCACAAATTCTCTATGGCAGATCATACAGGACTATTTTGAGAAACATTCGAGCACTAAAGTTGTGTAAAATTAGTAATAAAGGGTCTTGGTCCAATTACACTCACGGAGGTCATATATTACGATGCTCTGGAGCGCCATATTGGCCCAAAGCTCGACCCGTGGGCCCCCTGTTGTCTACCCCTTTGACCCTCATGGAAATTCATTATCACATGTGAGTTTTCTACTTGTCTGCTGAGGTAGCTAATAGGAACATGGAAAACAGAAATTGAGCCCACGGTCTCACAATCCTTCCAGTTGCGTTGAAGTGGCAGTTTAGCAAGCCATATAAGGGTGCAATCTTCGTACATGGTAAGACATGTGTGTGAAGCTGGACACTTGGGAGCTTGCTATTGGATACTTTCTTATTCGACCACACTTGACCGGCGTCGATAGAGGGTCGACCAATGGAGTTGAAGGAGGAGATTGTGTGAGCTATCATGTTTACCATTCATGACATCATCATAATAAGGAGAGATGGAAAGATACAAGATTGATCAAGTCATAGTGCGAAGAGTTGTTCAACGCTACCAAGTGGGATCATGCATGTGATCTCGTGGTATGTTAAGTAGTTGTCCATATAGCTTTTGTGAACAAGCCGATGATATATGTGGGTGGTGCTCATAATTGTTGAGATTTGCAAGTTCTAGATGGTCATTTCATTGAGATCATGTGCTCAAAGCATGCCATCCACTGGAGATAAAGGTCAAGTGAAGTCGGTCCTAGGAGAAGCTTTCCCATATTTGTTTCTCAGGGAGTAAGTTGGAAGTCTTCACCGAGCGAAGCGTGGTCAAGAAAAGGCAGTTCACCTTGAGGAGGCTAAGATCGTCATCATGTAATTCAAGTGGATTGTGCGATGCAAAGGTATGACCTTGTACTGGTTTCTATTTTACCGGTCCCATGATAGTTGTTGGGAAACCGGGTTATATAGGATAGACAACCGTGCTATCTAGAGGGCTCTCGAGTCAGTAGCTTGATCGTATTGTTCTAGAGAGTTCAAACCTTTGCATCCCTGGCATCATATTTACTGGTTCTTATTTTTGCTTTATCGTTGTGTAGCCTTGGTGCTCTTCTTGTTCATCATGACAAGCTCTTGTCCTTCGAGAACGAGATTTGCCTGCTTTCGTCTATTACGTTTTCGATGTTGAAGAAATGTATCGGTCCATGTTTGACAAAGGGTCCACACCTCTTCGGGTGGTATTTTCTCTATTTCTTCTTCTCAAGATTTTCACTTTCTGCTGGGTACTTATCGCAATTATCTTTCCAACAAAATTAGTTTCATCTCAATCGATGTTTCTTTTCAAAAGTCATCTAAATTCTTTACGGGAGGTCATCTATGATGGTCTAGGTAGGAAAAACAATTCAATCAAGGCATAGTAAAGGTACTTATTGATGAGTTTAGGTGAAATGTTGAGTTAAAATGGGTATTATAGGGTTTGGGAGTCTAGTATGTGTACGAACATATATATGGGGAACAAAATGGAGAAAACATTGGACAACAAGTTGTGTGCACTTGTCTACGGAGAGGAAAGCAGTACAACACCAACTTTAAAATGGTAGATATCAAGGAGTTTGTGTAGAAAGTGCGCACCAAAGTGTGTATAAAAAAGGTTCGGCACAAATTCTCTATGGCAGATCATACGGGACTTTTTTGAGAAACATTCGAGCACTAAAGTTGTGTAAAATTAGTAATAAAGGGTCTTGGTCCAATTACTCTCACGGAGGTCATATATTACGATGCTCTGGAGCGCCATATTGGCCCAAAGCTCGACCCGTGGGCCCCCTGTCGTCTACCCCTTTGACCGTCATGGAAATTCATTATCACGTGTGAGTTTTCTACTTGTCTGCTGAGGTAGCTAATAGGAACATGGAAAACAGAAATTGAGCCCATGGTCTCACAATCCCTCCAGTTGCGTAGAAGTGGCAGTTTAGCAAGCCATATAAGTGTGCAATCTTTCTACATGGTAAGACATGTGTGTGAAGCTGGACACTTGGGAGCTTGCTATTGGATACTTTCTTATTCGACCATACTTGACCGGCGTCGATAGAGGGTCGATCAATGGAGTTGAAGGAGGAGATTGTGTGAGCTATCATGTTTACCATTCATGACATCATCATAATAAGGAGAGATGGAAAGATACAAGATTGATCAAGTCATAGTGCGAAGAGTTGTTCAACGCTACCAAGTTGGATCATGCATGTGATCTCGTGGAATGTTAAGTAGTTGTCCATATAGCTTTTGTGAACTAACCGATGATATATGTGGGTGGTGGTCATAAGTGTTGAGATTTGCTAGTTCTAGATGGTCATTTCGTTGAGAGCATGTGCTCGAAGCATGCCATCCACTAGAGATAAAGGTCAAGTGAACTCGGTCCTAGGAGAAGCTTTCCCATATTTGTTTCTCGGGGAGTAAGTTGGAAGTCTTCACCGAGCGAAGCGTGATCAAGAAAAGGCGGTTCACCTTGAGGAGGCAAGATCGTCATCATGTAATTCAAGTGGATTGTGCGATGCAAAGGTATGACCTTGTACTGGTTTCTATTTTACCGGTCCCATGATGTTTGTTGGGAAACCGGGTTATATAGGATAGACAACCGTGATATCCAGAGGGCTCTCGAGTGAGTAGCTTTTTCGTATTGTTCTAGAGAGTTCAAACCTTTGCATACTTGGCATCATATTTATTGGTTCTTATTTTTGCTTTATCGTTGTGTAGCCTTGGTGCTTTTCTTGTTCATCATGACAAGCTCATGTCCTTCAAGAACGAGATTTGCCTGCTTTCGTCTATGACGTTTTCGATGTTGAAGAAATGTACCGGTCCATGTTTGACAAAGGGTCCACACCTCTTCGTGTGTGGTATTTTCTCTATTTCTTCTTCTTAAGATTTTCGCTTTCTGCTGTGTACTTATCACAATTATCTTTCCAACAAAATTAGTTTCATCTCAATCGGCGTTTCTTTTCAAAAGTCATCTAAATTCTTTACGGGAGGTCATCTATGATGGTCTAGGTAGGAAAAATAATTCAATCAAGGCATAGTAAAGGTACTTATTGATGAGTTTATGTGAAATGTTGAGTTAAAATGGGTATTATAGGGTTTGGTTGTCCAGTATGTGTATGAACATATATGTGGGTAACAAAATTGAGAATACATTGGACAACAAGTTGTGTGCACTTGTCTCCGGAGAGGAAAGCAGTACAACACAAATTTTAAAATGGTAGATATCAACGAGTTTGTGAAGAAAGTGAGCACCAAAGTGTGTATTCTAAAGGTTCGACACAAATTCTCTATGGCTGATCATATACGGGACTATTTTGAGAAACATTCGAGCACTAAAGTTGTGTAAAATTAGTAATAAAGGGTCTCTGTACAATTACTCTCACGGAGGTCATATATTACGATGCTCTAGAGCGCCATATTGGCCCAAAGCTCGACCCGTGGGCCCCCTATCGTCTACCCTTTGACTGTCGTGGAAATTCATTATCACATGTGAGTTTTCTACTTGTCTGCTGAGGTAGCTAATAGGAATATGGAAAACAGAAATTGAGCCCACGGTCTCACAATCCCTCCTGTTGCGTAGAAGTGGCAGTTTAGCTAGCCATATAAGTGTGTAATCTTCGTACATGGTGTCGGGGGAATACTCTGTGGATTAACCCGCGACCCATATTGATAAGTGCGACCCACTTTACTTGCGCTAGCAAAGGCCTACATGAAAGCAAGCCCAATATCACACCGCCACAAGGAGAAGAATCTAGAAGACATATCCTGGAAGACGCGAGGACGAGTTAGTCTCCAAGTAGGTTCCAGTTGATATTCCTTGTGGAGGATGTTTCCTTTGTAACCTGACGAGCCTCTGTGCATATAAAGAGGACTCGCAGGACTTAGATGAGGCCAAGCCCTCAAACCCTAGTTCATACGGCGAGTACCGAGATCGGATCGCCTCCATTATAACACCACATATATCATATCAATACCAATGTAGGGTAGGCAGGAAGTAGGTCTTTACCTCACATTGAGGGGTCGAACCTGGGTAAATCTGTGTTGATCTTTGCCTGCGATCCCAAGCTCGGAGACGATTGACTCGCGCAATCCCACACCTACGAAGTCATCCATGACATCTGACATGACAAACCCACGATAGTTGGCGCCCACCGTCGGGCCTTCAGTCAAGAGCGTCACGTTCCGCGCAGGATCGGAATCAGGGTTCAAGGACATCGCCATCGGCCAGGTTGAAAACATCAATGGTGTTCCTTTCATCGACAACTCAGAGTGGGGACCCGAGGCAGATCACGTTGAGTTCGGGTATATTATTCCCATTGGGTCTGTGAAAATCTTCGTCGGGTCCGTCAGTCGCAGATCTATGGACGCGACTCTAGGAGCCGAATCAGGAGAGGAACTGCGGGCAGTCAGGGTCCGCATGCTAGAATAACTGCAACAAGCCACAGCAAAAACATCCGCCCCCGTCCCATCAAAACCAATTTGGGAACCTCTGCCTAGCCGGGAGGAAGATCCCAAAATCGAAGAAATCGAAGCTGTCAGGATGGAGCTTTGTGAAGAAGCGCAAAGGCTCGTGGCATAGCGCAAAAAACTCCAGGAAGAAGATCGGCGACTGCGGCATTGGCAGCAAAAGCAGCAGGCGATTTGGACCAAGACGAACAAAGGGGGGCAAGAGATGAAGCAGAAGTTCCACAACAATCGGGAGAGCAATGTGCACGCCGTGATCGAGATATTATCATGAATAGCACCGGTCGGAGATACGCGAGCTGATAAGGAAGCTCGCCATGCGATTGATCTACTACAAACTGCTGCCCTACAGCAAGCAAACATGTATGGAATCATGCCTAATGAGCCGCAACATGAGGTATCGTGGGGCAGGGAAAGATGCGGCGTGGAAGAAGTAGACAACCAGCTAGCAGTTCTGCAAATATCACCAGGCAAAGAGAATAAGGCAGATGATAAGCCACAGACGCTCGAGGTGACTCAACAAACCCAGTTTGAAACTGACTCAGATGAAGATTCAGCACCTGTGAGCTCCTATTCGTTATTGAAAGGGCCAGCATGCTTTGGGGAGGAAATACGCCTCACTCGTTTCCCTCTGAACTTTGGCGAGTCGCAGCAAGTCACCACCTATCATAGCGACCAAGACCCCGCCTTATGGATAGAGGATTATGAAACAAACATGACAGGAATTGATGTAACTCAGGAGGTGCGCGCGAAGTATTTCCATTTGACAATACAGTGAGAAGCCAGGGATTGGCTGCTAAAGTTGCCGCCAAGGTCAGTAAACACGTGGGAGGACCTGAAGGATAAGTTCATCAAAAGATTCCAGACAGAAGACATGAAAAACTTCAGACAATGCATCTAGAGGGAGGGCGAATCAAGCAGCGATTAGATAAAGAGAGTCACAGAAATCCTCGGCTCTGCTAAAAATATCACAGTGCAATCTGCAGTACAAGTTATAAGGAAGAATTGTAGATTTGAGCCGCTGGTGCATAAATTAAGTCGCACTGGACATGAGATCGATAGTTTCGACCAACTCTTGGCAACTGCCAATAAGTACGCGGAGACAGATAAGATGGCAAGCTGCTCATCACAAATCCCAAAGGAAGCTGAGCACCATAAGTATCAACTAAGGGAGCAGAGAAGAGACAAGGAGTCACTCCCCAATAGCGCCGAAGGGATCATTGATAGCCCTTGCGACTTACACCGCAGAAGAGATGGGAGACCAGCGGGCCACACGAAGGCGCAGTGCCATTACTACAGGCGAGGGAAAGAAGGTGATTCATCAATCGCGACTTACCGCGGACCAATGAAGCATAAGGACAAGGCAAGCCCCCGCCAAAAGCCTGACACTTCATTAAGAAGAAATATAGGGCAATTTCATACCGTGGATGTACAAACAGCGGGCAAAAGAGGATAAACGAACAGCAACCGGAGCTGTGACCATATACCAACGCTGGAAAGATACCGCCGTTGGACAGAGCGATCGGTCGTTTGGAGTCACGACGATCATCCCCCAGAAGTAAAAGATCTAGGACAGTTGGCCCTTGTTGTCGCACCACAAGACACGGGATACAGGCTGGACAAAGTCCTCATGGATGGAGGTGGAAGAGTAAACATCATATACCAAGACACGCTCCGTCGAATGAATATACCCGAGCGGCATCTACGGCCAACCAGGAATGATATCCAAGGCATAATTCCAGGAGTAATTACTCGACCTATAGGAAAAATAACCCTCGAAGTCAGCTTTGGGACCAAGCGAAATTTCCACACAGAACTCCTAAACTTCGAGGTTGTAGCTATCGAAAGCCCATACCATGCGATCTTCAGGAGAGAAGCTTATGTCAAATTCACTGCCCGCCCCTGCTACGTCTACCTGGAGTGAAAGATACCAGGACCAAACGGTGTGATCACGGTGCATGGAGACAGACAGAGGGCACTAGAATGCGAGTAAGCAGGCTCAGTAGTCGCAGAAGAAGCTTGTATCGCCAACTCCTCACACGGTCTAAGGCCATCGGTGAGCCTTCGTAGCCCAAAACAAGTCGCATTGGGGATGCAACATGGATGGACAGTGGGACGCACTCACCAGATGGTGAATTCCAATCATGCAGTCACGAATCAGGAAGATAATACTTCAGAAATCGCTTCGATACAACACGAAGACAAGAGATGGCGCATATGCATAGATCCAATCTCAATCAACAACCCCAGTCAAAGAGGTCCAGTTATTGTGAGACCCTACTCCGTGCGACTAATTTTCCAAAGACGTGAACCAGCATAAGTCGCAACTCAGTGCGACTAATCTTTCAAAGGATTTGCCTCTTGCTTTGGCATGAAAAACACATCGGAGCTATCATGCTCGACCCGAGTCGCTTTTAGCGACTCAAACATGAACCATCTAGGTGTTCAACCCTACTCCGTCAGGAGTATCAATTCACAACCAAGTGCGATGAGTATCAAGTATGCATGACCTGTGAGGAACAGAAAACTCGCATTAAAGGGTCTGCGTCGTCTTACCACACCCTGTAAGAAATTAAGTGATTATGAAATAAAGCCGGCGTCCTTGACATTCAAGGGTTCGTCGTTTCACCTCAACTATCATTGAGTCGCTGAGTCTTTTAAATTTTATACATCACTAACCCTTGAGGGCTTTTTACAAAGCACAGCGAGCACAGCTCGCTACCTCAACCTTTGCCAAACGAGTGGCATTATCCTTAAGTTAGAAGCGTCTTGCATTATGCGGCCAAAGTACTGGGGTGTGGCGTCAATCGAGTCTGAATGTCTATCATGGCCTTTCTCGACCCTGAACACACATGCTCCTAGGAAATACTGATCCGCGCGAGCGTCTACTTAATGGAAATATCATAAAAGAACCTGCTTATAGGTCACAAAAGTACTGCTTATAGTACACAAGTGTTTTACAAACTAACGGGCACGTCGCTATTGACAAGTCCCACATTACTATTGGATGTTTATTTCTGCTTCCGAGTCGCAGGAACAGGAGTCTTCGCGGCTTGTCTTGGGGTTGGAGCGGCAGGTGTCCTTATAACCAGGGCACCACCAGACGAAGTAGAAGGACAACCAGGTCCCGAGGATGGATTAGAAGCTTGAGATGAATCAGCCCCAGTGGATTTCTCCTTCGCAATTTGCTGCCATCTGGATTAAACTTCCCCAGATAAGAGCCCAAGTCTAAATTCCTAACAAACTGTGTGGCGTACCCACGCTTCCCCTTCCAGATATCGAAATACTCACTCATTGGAAGCTCAGTACCGTCCGCGCGCTTCGCCCGGTCATGGCGAGCAATCTTGCCAACCTCTATTTCTGGATAATATGCCCGGAGTAATGTCAAAACATGAGCAACTCCGGCGTGAGCAGAGGACCCCTTCCAATCAGAGACATAGTGGGGAGCCTTAAAAAGTCTGTTCAGCCAATATTCACATGAAACTGGAGCATCAGCCGTAGGGGCGATATTTGTCATAACCTCCTGGGTTACCTTAAGGAGGCGCTGGCTAAAATCTTGAAGATATTCCAGCTGGTCCTTTAAATTGGAGCGGCATACTGAAGCACTAGGCCGTGCATCAAAAAACAAGATAATATCCAAATCAGCAACTCATGGTGGTCACCCAAATATGCATGATCAAGAGACAAAGGACTAAGGATGTACCGGCGAGTTGCAGGATGGCTGATTTGACAACAGATCCAAAACCCTCAAAAGTCTTGAGCAGCGAGTTATATTTTTCATCTCGCGTGGCGAGCTCCCTCGCATGGTCTCCTTTCAGTCGATCAATCAGTTCATATTTGAGATTCAACCCTTCTCGCAGGGATTTTATGACTTCATCCTTCTCCATGAGCCGCTGCTTGGAAACTGCTTTGAGCTCTTTAAATTGCTCTTCACAGGAGTCAGATGACCTTTGAGTACTTTTATTTCTTGTGCCTGGTTCTTAATGATATCGCTATGTTGCTCCAAGGCAGATCGTATTATTTCAGGATTATCTAAGGACAGTCCCTTGCCTTTCATCGAGTCGGAGGCATCAAGCGAGGAAAGCTCAAGCTGCAAACAAACAAAGAAAATATAAGCACTTCATACAGGCACTTGGGGGCTCAAAATTTGGAGCAGAGAAAGAATCAACACCCTGTTAACTGACACAAGGTCTTGATCCTTGGGGGCTACGGTATGTGTACCTGGCGACTTGAAGAAAATTTCTCAACCAGGTCGCGTAGCAAAGCAGCGTGCCTATCTCCAGCTGCGATTATGGCATCCGCAATTGATTTGGAATTGTTGGCACTTGGGAGATCAGCCGCTTCAGAAACCAGAGCTCCAACTTGAATTGGCACCCCTATAACATCAGGAGTCGCAGATGGCGCCGCGACTGGAATCATGGCAGGAGCCGCATCGGCAATACCCTCTTCTAATGAAGGCTTCAGATAAGTCGCGCCATCGCTAGTTCCCATGTTTTCGTCAGCAACACCATCTTCAGTCATGGTTGGCTGAGAGAGAGAAGTGAAAGGGGCAGACTTTGTGTCCCATTCAATCATGGCCCTGCAAGATATTGATGGTTATAAACTAAAGTAGCAGTGTCGCAGCCATAAAAGGGAGGCAAACCCTACCCAGAGGAAATACGGACGCTCTTCATCAGGCAACAAGAGGAAGGAGAGGATAAATCTTGCAGATCTTAGCCTACAGGACAGGAAAAACAGCGGTGATTAACAATTCTTCACGAAGACACATGAGTACAAAGGAAAGAGAATGCCGCAAGCAAATACCCGAACTTATCGAGAAGCAATTCTTTGCAACAGGCTCGGAGGAAAGTGCAGCATTGTCAGGCTCAGCAAGCTTCAGGGATTTGGCATCTTTTATTTCCACAAGCAATGCCAAAGCCTTGCGACGTTTTTCAGGTTGCGAGGGATCTTCCGGGCTCTCGGATAAAAAACGCTTGGACGACCTGTGGGATACTTCAGGAAGCTCCAAGAACAATGTGCCCAGAGCTATGGACAGAAGAGCATCGGCCATTTGTTGCTCCTCTTCAGATGTGCTACCCCCAGGCTCAAAAGCAGTGCCATGTGTAATCATTTCCTCACCAGGAGCAGCGACTTGTTCTAATGACTTGACAGCGGCTTCTTGGCTTGAGTCAGCCTCCTCTGACGGGAGAGTCCAAAAATGGGGATCGGTCTGAAAGAGAATCAAGGTCAGAAATAATCAACTTTGAAGGAAGAATCCTAGAAGGAAAAAGTTACAAGAAGAATTACCACAAAAGGCTTGTGTTCAGCCCAGAAGGGAGCAAGACCGACGCTATCATACGAGTTAATGTCCTCGTTCATCACTCGGCGAATGAAGTTTACCCATTCCCCTTTGTCCCAATCTTCAGGGCAAGTACGATCAACATCATCCGCATGATAGGTGAAATCCACCATAAGTCGCAGACAGCGGCTCACGGGCTAAATTCGCCATTTGGTCCAGCAAGATATGAGATCCAATCCGGTAAGGCCATGGAGCGTCAGCGCCCTCACCTTGTCCAAAAGGATCTCGATGGATGGCAACAAAGAAGGATCGGGCTTGGAAGACAAAGCAGGGGTAGCCTCGAAGGGAAGTGGTGACCAAGGAGGAAGATGAATTTCGCCCTCAGGAGAAGTGTCCTTGCAGGAAAAGAAGGTTCTTTGCCAACCCCTAACTTTATCGGCGAGGGCTAGCTTTGGGAAAATTCTACCCTTACGGTGTTGGAAAGATATGGCGCCGCATTGGAGGAAAGAAGCGTCTGTTGCTTCTCTTTGACTATTACAGCCAAAGAAGGCATGCCAGAAATCTATTGAAGGAGGGGCACCCAAATAATCTTCGCAAAGAACGTGGAAGTTACTCACTTGCAACATTGAATTGGGACCGATGTCATGAAGGCGAAGACCCAGCCGCTGCATCAGGGAGCGGAAGAAGAGAGAGCCTGGGGGATTGAATCCGCGTTCAACGTGTTCCACAAAAATCACCACCTCTCCTGGCTGCGGATCAGGAATTACCCCCTCGCCAGGGGCACGCCATTCACATTGATCTTTTGGTGGAAGAAGGCCGCGGGCGGCCAAAGACTCCAAAAATACCTCGTCGATCCACGAACCTTCCAGTTGCAACAGCGGCAAGACATCTTTTCCAGTCGAGGGGGATTTCCGCCAGAAGATTGCGAGCGGACAGGAGTAGTGGAGGCGTAACCCAAGCAGATCGCCAGGGAGGCCGATGGGCCGTACAAAATAGCCCAGGCGCGGAAGACGTTCAGATCTGGAAACCAACAGGCACGACCAGATGAGTCGCGCCCTTGAGCCGCCAAAAGGGTTATAAGTCGTAAACGGTGACACAAAAACTGAAGTTCAGCTGGGACGTCCATGTGTGCGGTTCAACAGTTCATCAAAACAAAGAAGCCTTCATCTGAAGTCCAAGCTGAACTTGGGGGCTAATGTCGGGGGAATACTCTGTGGATTAACCCGCGGCCCATATTGATAAATGTGACCCACTTTACTCGCGCTAGCAAAGGCCTACATGAAAGCAAGCCCAATATCGCACCGCCACAAGGATAAGAATCTAGAAGACATATCCTGGAAGACGCGAGGACGAGTTAATCTCCAAGTAGGTTCCAGTTGATATTCCTTATGGAGGAAGTTTCCTTTGTAACCTGACGAGTCTCTGTGCATATAAAGAGGACTCGCAGGACTTAGACGAGGCCAAGCCCTCAAACCCTAGTTCATACGGCGAGTACCGAGATCGGATCACCTCCATTGTAACACCACATATATCATATCAATACCAATCTAGGGTAGGCAGGAAGTAGGTCTTTACCTCACATTGAGGGGCTGACCTGGGTAAATCTATGTTGATCTTTGTTCCTGCGATCCCAAGCTCGGAGTCGATTGACTCGCGCAATCTCACACCTACCAAGTCATCCATGACATCTGACATGACAAACCCACAACACATGGTAAGACATTTGTGTGAAGCTGGACACTTGGGAGCTTGCTATTGGATACTTTCTTATTCGACCACACTTGACCGGCGTCGATAGAGGGTTGACCAATGGAGTTGAAGGAGGAGATTGTGTGAGCTAGCATGTTTACCATTCATGACATCATCATAATAAGGAGAGATGGAAAGATACAAGATTGATCAAGTCATAATGCGAAGAGTTGTTCAACGCTACCAAGTGGGATCATGCATGTGATCTCGTGGTATGTTAAGTAGTTGTCCATATAACTTTTGTGAACTAACCGATGATATATGTGGGTGGTGGTCAAAATTGTTGAGATTTGCAAGTTCTAGATGGTCATTTCGTTGATATCATGTGCTCGAAGCATGCCATCCACTAGAGATAAAGGTCAAGTGAAGTCGGTCCTAGGAGAACCTTTCCCATATTTGTTTCTCGGGGAGTAAGTTGGAAGTATTCACCGAGCGAAGCGTGATCAAGAAAAGGCGGTTCACCTTAAGGAGGCTAAGATCGTCATCATGTAATTCAAGTGGATTGTGCGATGCAAAGGTATGACCTTGTATTGGTTTCTATTTTACCGGTCCCATGATGTTTGTTGGGAAACCGGGTTATATAGGATAGACAACCGTGCTATCCAGAGGGCTCTCGAGTGAGTAGCTTGATCGTATTATTAGAGAGTTCAAACCTTTGCATCCTTGGCATCATATTTATTGGTTCTTATTTTTGCTTTATCGTTGTGTAGCCTTGGTGCTTTTCCTATTCATCATGACAAGCTCATGTCCTTCGAGAACGAGATTTGCCTGCTTTCATCTATTACATTTTCGATGTTGACAAAATGTACCGGTCCATGTTTGACAAAGGTTCTACACCTCTTCGTGTGTGGTATTTTCTCTATTTCTTCTTCTCGAGATTTTCACTTTCTGCTGGGTACTTATCGCAATTATCTTTCCAACAAAATTAGTTTCATCTCAATCGGCGTTACTTTTCAAAAGTCATCTAAATTCTTTACGGGAGGTCATCTATGATGATCTAGGTAGGAAAAACAATTCAATCAAGCACTAGTAGGAAAAGGCCTACCGCTGGCGGGCAGAAAACAGCTACCGCTGGCGAACAGGCGCCCGCCAGCGATACATACGCCAGTGGTAAGGCGGTTACCGCTGGCGTGCGCTATTTCCGCCCGCCATCGGTAGTGGCGACAGCACTAGCGGGCACAGCGCCTGCCAACGGTAAATGAGCTTGCCCGCCAGCGGTAGATGCGCGCTGGGTTGTCTGCGTACGCCAGCGGTAGGCCTTCGTTTCCACCAGCGGTATAATTTCGCTGAAATATTATTTTTTTGCAAAATCATATTCCAGCAGTATATACAGTATAAATACGGTATAATCAGCTACAGTATGACGAAAACAACAGAAATATAGACAATTCCACATGCAAATGACTAACTTGTTGTTTCATAACATCCATTACGAACCATACAATTCCACATACAAATGACCAAATTGTTGGTTCATCACATGCATTATAAACCATAGTAGCCAAGTTATACCAAAAGTTGTCATACACAAATACATCTCGTTTTTCTCGATAGGATAAATCACAAAGTTTTGAAAGCAACTACTTATGTAGACTAAAATCACATAGAAGATAGAGAACCGCAATGTTTAAGAGAGGGCGCGATGAAGTTGATTTCGATCATCCGGTTCTTGCTTTCTTTCAGTGGTTTCAAGTCCCTATTTTCTGCCTCCTCCTTAAGTGCTCTCCCACTTCTTCATCTGTATACACAAAAGATAAATAAAAATGTTAGGCAACCAAATTGTTCACATGTGTCGTGCAGAAATATGCAAAGTAGACACAAATAAACTAAACCAACTCAAAAACGAATATCAAGTAGGGCTTTGAAACTAGAGCTAGGCAATTCAATTTAACAAGAGTACTAAATCGACAACACACCTTCACTTGTTCCTGTTCGGCTTTGACAGTGGCTTCGGCGGGAAAGGTTGAGAACCATTCAAAGAGTTGAATGCCTTGTGGTCACACTGCAGTGCCATGCAATTTTCTAAATCGGCGTTAGATGGTGTTGAACCATTGTAGTAGAACAACCCATTAGGTGGCTCGTCATGACAAACTTCGTGGACGATTATTGAAGCAAACTTCTTCTGGATTAGAGCAAACTCTTGCGTGATATCAGTATCAGTGGTTTTCGCCATGTCCTTGCACCATTTATCGATCGCAACTGGAAATTCTAGTCTTTTGTAATCCCGTATGTACTTCTTCATTAGAAAGATGACATACCAGGCGTCCATCGGGCTGCCAGCGCCTTCTTGATGCTTATTTGATCCACTTTGTGCTTGAATGCCATCTTGCCTCGCTTATTGAAAGGTCTTTTTAGGATGCCTTCATTTAGAAAGCAGTAACCGTTGAGAGCATCATCGAGAACACTATTGATGTGCTTGTAGTCTTTCTTCACATCACTACCCGCGTCGAGATAGAAGGCAGACGACTCTTTAGGGTACAGAACGATGAGGGTGCCGTCTTGGTTTCTACACAAAACAATGAAAAGAGATCATCATTCTCACTTATGCACAAAACAATGTACGAAAAGATGTTATGGCGGCTAGGTAATGACTTACTTGGGAAAGTAAGGCATGAGAAAGATGTTCTTGGTACTATTCACCGTGAAGACATCTTCGATGAACTTTGTCACGCGTATCCTACCTGTAGGGGTGTTCAGGAAGCAGTCGGACATGTAGTAGGGGTCGATTATCATGATGTCCGGGTTTTTATCATTCATGAGCCGGTGCGCCATACTTAGCACAAACAGGCGGACCATAGATCGGTGGAGTGCTTTCATGCGGTACATGTCAAAGATGTCATCAAATCTCACAAAGATCATGTCTCCGGGGGCTTCATCGACAAAGCTATGTAAAGCGGGTATACGTGACGTGATTCTCTGAGAAGTTTGCTCTCCGAATAAACAACACTTTCATGGAGCCTCCTCATGTCCCCAGACAAACAAGAGGACCACTTCGGCGGCAGGATCGGTTTAGCCATCACATGAGTAGTATGCCAGTCGGTGATGTCTACGCACGCTTCTATTCTTGTAGACAGTGTTGGGCCTCCAAGTGTAGAGGTTTGTAGAACAGCAGCAAGTTTCCCTTAAGTGGATCAAACAAGGTTTATCAAACTCAGGGAGGTAGAGGTCAAAGATATCCCTCTCAAGCAACTCTGCAATTAAGATACAAGAAGTCTCTTGTGTCCCCAACACACCTAATACACTTGTCAGATGTATAGGTGCACAAGTTCGGCGAAGAGATAGTGAAATGCAAGTAATATGGATGATTATAAGTGGTAATTGCAATCTGAAATAAAAATGGCAGCAAGCAAACATGAGACAAAACGAGAGCAAACGGTGTTTCAATGCTTGGAAATAAGGCCTAGGGATAGAAATATAATTGAATACATAAATATTGCCTCTTCACTATGCTACTCTGAACTATTCTCCCGTTGGATAGAAATACCAATCTACTGCGTAGGGCTACAAGAGCACACCTTAAAGTCTGAGTGAACAAACACCACAATATCATAGAACACCAAGACCATCGTGTAGGGCTGCAAAAGCACACCTTAAAGTCTGTCTTCCACATCTAGGGAACCCCAATGTCACTATGAGCGCCCCAAAATAGTACTAAACAAATACCACAATTTTATAGTGACAACCAACAAAAGAACACCTTATGATAAGTATTCCTGTAATCTTTTGCCTAAGAGTCACACACGGTGCGCACACTGTCAACTTCGCACCATGGGACAAAGGTGACTCCGGAGATTACATTAATAAAACCACTCAAGTAGCATAATTCATAAGATTACGAAGAGTAACATCCATGGATCCAACTAGATTACAAAGCTCATGATCACATAAAGATCACACCATGGGAGAGAGAGATGAACCACATAGCTACCGGTAGAGCCCTTAGCCTCGGTGAAATCTACTCACACATGGTCATGGTGAGCACACTTGATGGAGACTCCGGAGGGGGAATGGAGGAGCCTTCCGGAGGTGATCCCGGCGGCGTTTCCCCCCTCCGATCTTCTCCGGCGGCAGCCTTCTGTCTTCTGTTTCGTGGTTTTGTGTTTCTCCGCCGCCTCCTCACGAAACTCCTCGGGGGACTATTTATAGTCGGTTTTAGGTCAAGACGGAGTCGTGGGCAAAAAGATCGACGGCAACGGAGCTCCGAGGCCCAAAAGGAGGGGTCCCACGCGGCCAGGTACATGGGCCGCGTGGGCCCACCTATTTTGGCCCTCGGGTCTCCGCTTGTTTGCTTCCTTCGCTCCCAAGTCTTCTTCCTTCCAAAAATTTACGCTCGTAAATTTGCAGGTCATTTGGACGCCGTTTGGGTCCCTGAAACATTAAAATAAAGAAATAGGGTTTTCTGCCTGTGCAGGGTTAATTCCATAAAAATAGGAAACATATCAAATATTCCCAAAATCATTATAAAACAATGATATAACCCTTATATGATGCAAATATGACTGGAATATAAGTAAAATAATGCAAAGTTCATGTATGCATTTTACATGCATCAGTTGGGGATGGTTATCCTGTCCGATACTCGGCGCGACTTCAGCTTAGACCCCGGCACGGGCTCATGGACTCATCAAGGGCACGTTTCTTGCTTTTTTCTGTCCTGTCTTCTTAGGCTCCTTAACTAACATCTCTTTGAGCACATTATTGAGTGTGCCCTAGCTAAAACCGTCAGCTAGATGACAAGGTTCAGGCGTTGGTTGAGAACAGAATAGACGCTTAGTGCAATTATATTTCTCAGAGAGATTAGGTTGATCAAGAGGACTATTCAGCATCAAATCACGGTCATGTTGATCAAGAGGATCTGTTTCTGCTCTTGTACTCGATCTAAAGGAATGGGCCGCACGCCCGTACGAATTTGAGCATTACTTCACGTTTCTAATTCTGTAACTGATATATATATTTAGGCCACGCTTTCGGGGTAAGCAGTTTTGACCCCGAAGCACATCTGATCCCGCCAGATTACAAAATTCGAAACAAATAGTAAAACAATTCACACATTTCTGGCGCAAATCAGAGGCAAATATGTACACTTTTTCTAAATACGTGCACAGTTTCGTGCATAAACGACATTTTTTGGTGCTCTCTACAAAAAAAAATATCAGTACCTAAAAAAGACTTTTTTAAATCCAATGTTGGGCACTGATTTTTTTTTCTCTAACAGAGCACCTGTCATTTTTGGTGCACAGACGCTGGATTAGTCCATCCATCGTTTACTAGATCGACTAGTACTAGTGTACTACTACCAATCCAACTGAATCAAATTGATTGTAACATTTTGATCTCCAGGAGTAGGTGCGTCATGCATGATCATCTATTCCTTGGAGTACACGCTGGTATATTGATGTTTTATCAGAAATGTTTTTTATTTCTAGTGCCAAAAATGTTTTTACTGAAACTAGTGTTAAAAAATATGGTGCAAACTAGTGCACGTCTCCAGCAAATTAGACGAGCGTGGATTGTCAATTACCGAGTATTAAGAACTTTTCTGTGTACTAGTTGTCAGCAAAAATAGCAAACTTGCAATGTCATGATTTAAAAATGGCATACCATAGGACTGAGCCGGGTTTTCTCGTCAGGGTCGAAGCAATAGGTGACAATAATGCAGCCGACCGGAGCGAGTTTCACCTGCCGACTAGCTGGTTTTAAAAACACCGGAGTTGGAAAATACCACCATCGGAGGCGGTCCAATTAGTCGACCGACGGCAGTCGTGGAGACGGTCTAATTTCTTAGTGCAAAGACAGAGGGTCCGGTTTTGTCCAAACCACACGGATATAGCAGAGCCGGTCAAAAACAAAAACAGACTGCATTTGTCGGCGTCGGTGGTATTTAAAAGCCGGGTCCGATCATAAGATACGTACAAGGTGGCGTCATCCTAGCTACCTGCCCGCCCGGCCGCTGTGTTGATTAGTTAGTTATTTTAGACAGGATCGATGGCGGTGACGTACATATCTGATGGATTCCACTTGCGAACAAGATGAAAATCGAATACTGTAGTTAAGATCAGACGGCATATCCTCTTCTTCCCGCAAGTCATGCCGACTCTTGTCTCCTTCCTAGCTTGTACATGCATGAGGATGGGGAGGATGTAAGTATTATGCCTTTCACAAAACTAGCACAGTGGCCCTCGCAAATGCGAGGGCATCGCCTATGTGTCTTTACACCAGTATACAAAATATACGGTTATATACCTGCAACACATGAGTAAAATTTCTTGATATGCCCTTCAGTTCTTGGATGCAATAACATAGGGTGTGTTTGCGGTTCGTTTCAGGAAACGTTTAATTGAATGACTATTTTGTTACTTAGACGTTGACAGTCGAGGCTTTTTTTGTTGGTGATCATCGATTCATGCTGATGCTCTCTAGGAATGGACATGGTTGTCCTTCTTTTCTTTTTTAATTAATTGGTTGTGTGCATACTTGAATTTACTTTTTCTTGATGTATACATAACAGGTGAGCATATTCTCTCATGCGGAATATGTCATAAAAAACACAAAACATTATTGGTAGGAAAAACAAATGATGTGATTTTTCATTTAGCTCTTCCACATTTTTCCCGCTTGTTTACTCTAATCGTATAGAATATGTATAATGTTTTCACCACCCATTTCGACGTACATAGCTTAAACTTTTGCTATTGGTTTAAACATTGCTCTTACCATGGATCTAGTTTCCATGATCCATATTTTTGGCTGTTTGCATTATGGTCTCAATTGCTAGAAATGGAATATTTGCATACACTTCAACTACTATGTAACATTTAAATTATGGATAATGTTGCTATAGAACTAAATGAATGTGCAGCTCCAGAATTATGGAAATCATGGTCTAATAACTTTAACCTCCGTGCATGTCTTGTGCTAAATATTTATGAATATTATGTAGATCAATGTGGAAATTTCAAGCAATTTTCTAAGGAAAATAGGATTGTGTCATATCTTCATAGTTTGGAACAACTACATATTCACCCTTGTATGCATAGCACAGCTCGCCTTTATTTTTCAAATTGTTCGAAGGGAGTCTAGGGATGCAGAAGAATTTCTTATCATGCAACAATGTTTAGTGTAAGAAGAAAAATGATCATCGTATAGTCATAATTTTTATTTCTGAATAACGTTGGTACATGTAAATAAAATTTGTATATTAATATTGAAATTCAATCTCTCTCTCTCTCTCTCTCTCTCTCTCTCTCTCTCTCTATAAAGAACAACATGTCCAAACATGAGAAACATAACTAAACCATATTCCAAATATTTATATATACACATTTTCTGTGCACGAAGTAGTATTGTAGTTGTTCGAGTGTATTCGTTAAAACATACTTATCATTTTTATAGCCCAAATGTCTCTTTCGTGCAATTCCTTGATATATCACATGGAACATTTTTTTGTGCTACTCCACGATTTCCTTTGTTTTTAAAAGGTTATACATTTTTTCCTATTCATCTTCGTATTTCACATTTTTTTAATGGAACATGGAATCTTTCGTTTGCCGCCCGCCGGAACATGAACTCTATTTCAGTGGAAGGAGAGAAACAACTTTTATTTCAATGGAGTGGCTCCGGAGCTTGATTTATGGAAAGCTAGATTCAAAGAAGAGTTTTCTTTGTTGGTTCATAGGACCAAAGAAGACAAACATAACTTTATTAGATCTCTCGATAGTTTTTAATTTTGATTTTCTGCACTTACTTTCCCATGTAAATATATAGGCATTAGGAGTGTAAAATCTTGCCAAATCCTTTTCTGTGGTCCTCCCCTTCTTCGGGGTTTATTAAATATATAGGCATTAGGAGCCTTTCCTACTGTCATAAAAGCTAAAAAAAACATGGACTCTATCCATACGCCTTTTTTGCAAGAGTGTAAAATCTTGCCAAATCCTATCCGTAAATTGCAAATAACCTTGGACTTACAATTAAACATGTCGGCTAATGATATTGTATCCTTCAATTACATGGTGGTTTTGTCGGATGTTTGCGATTGTCTGAGAATTTCCAGCGGGTCTGCAATGTTTTTTAGTCGATAGATTGGTTTTGATACATACAAATACATATAATCTTGAATAAAAAGAGGATAATAATATTGGTGGTTGGATGATTTCTTATAAAATTCTAATATATATGTTTTTTTATCTTATTGTGATTGTAATATGTTTTAGATCAAGTCGATAATTTATAGACTATAGTATATTCACCTGGATGCATTTTTTGTTTTTGAAGATTTTACACGTCTAGTGTGAGTGAACTTTCATCGGAGTGTTGTAGTCTAAGTTTATATAATATTTGTATTCCTTTTTAATGTATGTACTAAATTTAAAAGTCTTGTTGTCTTGCGATGAATATTGTCTGCTCAATCATGCACATTTTCTAAAAAAATAAAAAACTTGCACGTGTCAGATTCTTATATGTCGACCAGTGTATATTGTAGCAGACCTTCCGACACAAAAGTCTTGTTAGCTAGCCAGCCAACAAACACACATAATAAAGAAAAAATGAACTGACTCATTATTAGAGATGTATATTTATGCTACTTGCTCTGATTCAAAAAATGTGCCGCAAGATGTACTATAAATTGTATCTGATCAGTTGTTCTCCCGACATTTAAATTGGATCGGACTTCGGATGTAGTACTGGTTTTCTAACGCTGTTAAATTAAAAAAAAACTACGTGGACCACGTATCCATACATAAAGCATGTGCCCGTGCCTTGCACGTGAGGGGCTGAGCCAATCCAATCTATATCAAAAGCTCGGACGTGTTATTTTTTCTAGATTTTGTTTTCGAGTGTTTTTTTGTGAGTCCTGCTAGTTCACGACTGACCTACAAAAATAAGTTGTGTTAAAGGGTACTGTATGGTACGTGACATGGACTTCAAAATAAAGGGACTCCACATGAAAGTTACGTAATCTCTCGGTTAATCTAAACCGTAAATTTTAGATCTAACAGGTTAAAATAATTCTGATGATGTGGATTAACGTGGTGACTCGAAAAACTAACTCATTTTGCTTTTAGTATATAATAGATAGATGGGTTATCATGTACAAATAATTATGACTTTCATGCCACATGACCAAGTCATATGCGTAAATTGTACACGGAGATGCATCTTGTCATGAAAAGCAATGTTTACAACTGCTTGTACAATTTTTTTCACCATTTTATAAGTGCCAAAATGAGGTTTTTATTGTGAAGCAAGTAAAAAATATATATGCAATGACACCACTCCAATTTTAAGACAACGTAGTCCATATTTATAGAATAATTTCTAAGAATTATGAATGTTTAATGTTGTGGTCGCCCTAGGCAGTGTTGTCGACGAGCGAGAGAGGATAGGAGTCTAGGATCTGGGAAGGCGTCCTGTTGGTGGCAGATCCGGTGCTTTCTCTCGATGATGTCGATGTCAAGCGGTGCTTCCATGATGTGAGAAGCACGGGGAAATTCCCAAGTATAATGGAATTTTATGACATTTAAATAGTTTTAACTACTTTTGCATATTTAAATTATTTTACGCTGATTTACTGAAAATTGAGTTGCAAGTGTGTTACAGCTTGGTCGTCAAAACTCACATAAATCTTTTTTAGGTACATAATTAGTCAATATATAAAGAAATCAGTTTAGTAGTGAAATATTCATACCCTATCTATAATAGTTTTACTCGGATTTTGACCGTTTAAAAAACAGAAAACAAATAAGAAAATTTAAAAAATACACCTTTGGCATGAAGTCATTTTATGTGTAGCTGATAAGAAAATAACAAAATTGCAATATGATTTTTTAATATAAATTGTTAACAAAATGGGGCTATCATGTATACAATTCATGACTTTAAAGGCAAATTACCAAGTCATGAGCATGTGTGTGGACGCTATAATGTGCCTAAATTTTGCATTTAGGTGCATCGTCTTTACTTGACAAAAAATGCTTCCCAATAGAGTGTCCAACTTATTTGTACAATTTTATTTTCATTTTTAAGTGTGAAAAATGAGGTTTCTAGTTTGAAGAAAAGGAAAAAAATATGGTGTAAAACTAATATGAGACCACTCTAACTTTCACATATATAAAGCAAACCATATTTGCTGAAGTTTTATAAACATTAGTACGGAACATGTCCCGATCGATTAAGCCAATGTACATATTTTAGTGGTGTCCGGTTATTTCCTAGTTTGTATAGAAAGAGGATGAGTAGGAGATGATGATGGATTATTATTAGTAGCTTCGTTGGCTGGTTAGCTGTTCCGTCATTTTTTTTAAGGGAGCTACACTGCGTATTCACCACCAGATACAACACAGAAAACAAATGAAGCACAGAAATACGCAGACGTACAGGCCAAAGAAGCCGAGCACAACAGCGAAGAACGCTGAACCACCGCCACGCCTGGAGAAGAACCTCCACGCCGGAGAAACGCCGGAGAAGAAGGCCCCAAGCCGCCACGAAACCCGGGAAGAAGACACCCCACGCATGTAGAAGCCGCATGAGCCGCCCGCCGCCAGCGACGGAACCGAAGAACTCTTAACGAGCACGGCCATGGCGCCATCACCCCGCAACGACCAGTCTTCCATCATCCCCTGCACTGGACTTGAACATGGCCTGCCGGAGCCACCGCCGGAAGCCCGCCTTGACCACACCATCTTCCCTCGCCACCACGGCCGGCCGAAGACAGAAGGAGCAAGGCGAAGAAGAAGCCGAGCGCGCAGACGGAGCCACTCCAACCCAAGCCACCATGGCCGGCCGGAGAAACCTGAACTGCGCACCAAAAGCCGCCGGAGAACTCCAAGATCCCACAGAAGTTTCTCCTGTACAAGCAGAGGAGCCGGCCAGCGCCAGGCACGGGCTCTCCGCCGCAGCACCCCCAGCACCCCCGAGGCATGGCCAGGAGAAGCCCACACCAAGGCGAAGGAGGGGGCGAGGGACAAAAGCTCCTCGAGCTAGCCGTCACCTCCGCCGCAACGACCGCCCAGAGAGCACAAATCCCCACTGGATCCACCGATCCGGGGAAGAACCACACCGGAAGCTCGCCGACACCGCTCCACAGAGCGCCGCCGAGGAGGAGAACGAGCTCCAGACTTATTAGCTCCTATCGGCACCGGTTTCCTCCCCAAACCACCACCGAGGAGAGCAACAGCTACCCTAACTACACGCCGGGAGACCAGGAACGCGACCCCCACCACCCCCGCCGCCGCAGCGACGAGAGGCGGCGAGGATCTGCTCCGGCTCCGGCGGGAGGAAGGGGAAAAGCACGCGCCGCCCTGGTCGCCTCTCTCAGCTACTGTAGAGAGAGGGGAAGTCTATTCGAAACTCTCTTACGGTGATAGCTGTTCCGTCATTTCCGATCCCTTGCTCGGGTGCAACTCGATCGTACGTATGTACATACGTACAAGGAGCCGGTCAATTTATGGTGGCGTCATCCTACCTGCCCGATGTGTTGATTAAAAAAGTTAGTTCGTTGCAAAAAAAAAAGTGTTGATTAGTTAGTTAAGTGAGGATGGCGGTGACGTAACGTATCTGCTTCCACATGCGAACAAGATCCAGATGGAATAGTTAAGATTATTAGTACAAACGCCGGCATATCCTCTTCTTCCCGCAAGTCATGCCGACTTTTGTCTCCTTCCTTCCTTCCTTGTAGTACATGCATGGGGAGGATATCGGATGTACTGTGGAGTAGTACTTGTTGTAAACAAAGCCATGGTTAACAGTAGGACAAATAAATGTGGTCAACCTAAACCCTAATTAATGGACCATCTAGAAGAAACATGCATGATGCCGGTAGGAGGAGATCGACCACTTAAGCAAAACATGGAACCCATGTTGTCCTACGTACTTCAAGCAAGGGCCACCTCCTGAAAAGACGATCGATGGTTTCTATGGGTTATATATAAAAAAGCAAATGTACGTTTTTGTGTTTTGCCGCCATTTTTTCCATGGAGCCCGGTCTCAGCTCCATGCATTGTCTGGTCAGCAGGCAGGCGTTCCATTACTTGGAGCTCGCGGCAAGCTGCCTGCAGGAAAGTCGTGGTAACGAGGAAACAGCTAGCTAGCTAGGAGGAGGAGATGGATCGAACAAGCTAGCTGTTTGCAATGTTTGACTTGCCTAACTCGATCGGCATGCAGCTAAATCTAATGCATGTGTCAAATGTGTGGCCTTTGACAAGTCGTCTGATGAGAAAGAAAGAAAGAAAGAAAGAAAGAAAGAAAGAAAGCTTGGTTGCACGTTGACAAACAAACCTGAATGAATGAATGAATGAATATTCCTATTCCTTCCCGGCCGTTGTTGAGTTATTCAGTCACATGCACGTATGCCGTGATGCACGCACCGCCCCTCTCTGTCATGCACATGGACCTTTGATCGTGATCTCCACCTACACTACTACGGAGTAGTACTTATATATATATACTCCCCCTACCCAGCATCTCTAAGCCACCAATATTCCTTCCACTAATTAAGCAAACGCTGCCTGCCATGGAGCCACCACCACCGGGCGGCGCCCTGTCGCGCAGCCGCCGGAGCAGCCGGAGCTGGGGCAGCAACATCTCCCACTCCTTCCGGCAGCAGGGCCTCCAGCCCGACACGGACGACCCGTTCCGGCGCGGCTCCGCCACCTCCTCGCAGCGCCGGCACGACGACGACGAGGAGAACCTGCGGTGGGCGGCGCTCGAGAAGCTGCCCACATACGACCGCATGCGGCGAGCCATCCTCCTCAACAGCCACCAGCTCCACGAGTTCGCCGGCGCCGAGGGGCTGGTGGAGATCGACCACCTGGCCAGCGGGGACGGTGGCCGCGCGCTGCTGGAGCGGGTGTTCCAGGATGACAGCGAGCGCTTCTTGAGGAGCTTGAGGGACCGGGTGGATCGGGTCGGCATTGAGATGCCCGCCATTGAGGTGCGGTATGACAACTTGTCCATCGAGGTGGACGCCTTCGTCGGGAGCGCCGCGTTGCCCACGCTCTGGAACGTCACAACCAACTTCCTACAGGTATGCATGCGACTCTCCATGCATGCTCTGCTTCATCCTTTTATTTTTCACATTATTCTGATTTACCGAATCTTGTTTTTTTCTCATGACTCATAGTTCCCAGCTAAAACCGATCAAATCTATATGCGGATTTCAGATTTCACCACACAAAAATTCAACATGTACTAGTAAGTACTCATGTTTTCAAAGGAACACAAGAGTACAAACATGTTCACCGATGTTCAACTTTGTGTGTTGACAAAAATCAATCCAACTAATTTTATCACAAATGTTCAAAAAAAAACTAATTTTATCACAGGAAACGTGCATGCTTTTTTCATCTTTTTTCCTCACGTGTGAAGTAATCGATCACTTTACTACTAGCACACGGCGACGTGGACAACAGAGCAGCTCCCTCGCTGCCACGTCACCCAGGCTGGCTTTCCCCACTCTGCTTCTTCTTCCTCTTCCTCCTCATCTCATCCTCCCACCACGCTCTTCCCTACAGCACTCATCCGCCCAGCACCATGGACAACTCCTCCCCACCGCCGGTCGCGGGGCCAGCAGGCCGGTCGGTGGAGAAAGATTTCACGTTTTGCTCTGCTCACGGTCCTCCCCAGCGGCGGCGGCGGCGGAAGCAACTCTGCAAGGGAGAACAAGCCCGAGATAGATAGATGTTCAGCGGCCTGAACCCAAATCGTGCCATCATTACGCCAGAGCAGAGCAGAGCAGGCCTAGATCCCACATCCATCGCCTGATACAATCAACGGCGGAGGCGCCTTGGAGGTGTTTGACGGAATGTCCAGCCCAAAATAGCAGCTAGCTAGTACTGTCTACTGTCTTGATTCGCTGAATATGCTCATATCCGTTACTTCTGTACTGCATATGCATCATCATGGCTAACTTGGATATTACTGAGTTGCTAACCCGATGCCTCATGATCAAATGCAGAGTCTTATTGGGCGCCTTGCATCCTCCAACAAGAAGACCATCAACATACTCCACAACGTCAACGGCATCATCAAACCATCAAGGTAACCATCGCCTTCTCCTTCTCCTTCTTCATGCTACTGTTTCTTTATCACAAATATTCAGTCGCCGGAATTCTCGCTTTTAAATAGGCCTGGCCAGTCTCTTTTTTCAGTATCTAACCAGTCAACCTTGCCTTCCTGCAAGAAAGATTCACTCCTTACTTTTTTGTATCATCCCTCCAAATGTATAATAATATACTATAAAACTTAAAGTATTCCTCATGTCTGTTATTTTTTCAGGATGACTCTTCTTCTCGGACCTTCCTTCCTCAGGAAAGAGCACGCTTATGCGAGCCCTTACCGGCAAGCTTGACAAAAGCCTCAAGGTATTAACTCGATCGTCCGTGCTATTCTTTCTCTGCTTATGCTTTATAGCCTCACGCATAAAAAATAATCACCATCTCAATGGAAAATCGCAGGTAACTGGCAACATCACGTACTGTGGCCACACTTTTGCGGAGTTCTACCCCGAGAGGACCAGCGCGTATGTCAGCCAGTACGACCTCCACAACGCGGAGATGACCGTGAGAGAGACGCTCGATTTCTCCAGGCGCTGCCTAGGCGTCGGCGCCAGATACGACATGCTTGCAGAGCTTGCCAAGAGGGAGCGCGATGCGGGCATAAAGCCAGACCCGGAGATCGATGCTTACATGAAAGCTACTGCGGTGCAGGGACAGGAGAGTAATATTATAACGGATCTTACTCTCAAGGTGAGATTTCTAACCTATCTGCTCATTGCACCCAACGCTCTTACTAAATTGTGCTCATGGAGTCTAACCAAAAACGTTTGTTTCAGGTGCTTGGGCTTGACATTTGTGCTGATACCACGATCGGTGATGACATGATCAGAGGAATTTCTGGTGGGCAAAAGAAGCGTGTCACAACTGGTATGCACGCAGACCTAGAAAGAATAAGCACAACCGCTCAGTTCATTGTGTAAAAGAAATTTCTCATTTGTTATGGTTATCTGATTTTTTATCTTTCGTTGATGTCAGGTGAAATGTTAACCGGACCTGCAAGGGCTTTGTTCATGGATGAGATCTCCACTGGTTTGGATAGTTCTAGCACATTCCAGATTGTAAAGTATGTGAAGCAATTGGTCCATGTGATGAATGAGACTGTCATGATCTCCCTCTTACAACCACCGCCTGAGACATACAACCTCTTTGATGACATTATTCTGCTATCAGAGGGATACATAGTGTACCATGGGCCACGTGAGAACATCTTAGAATTCTTCGAATCTTCTGGATTTCGGTGCTCTGACAGGAAAGGAGTTGCGGACTTTCTTCAGGAGGTCACTTCCAAGAGAGACCAGCAACAATATTGGTACCGTGAACAGGAACAATATTGTCACGTGTCAGTCCCAGAGTTTGCTGAACGCTTCAAGTCCTTCCATGTAGGCCAGCATATGCTCAAGGAAATGCAAATCCCTTTTGATAAATCAAAAACCCATCCTGCCGCGTTGACCACCAAGAAGTATGGCCTATCCAGCAAGGAGTCGCTCAAGGCAGTTTTGTCAAGAGAGTTGTTGTTGATGAAGCGCAACTCATTTATCTACATCTTCAAGGTCTGCCAGTTGATCATCCTTGGGCTCATGGCGATGACTGTTTTCCTCAGAATAAAGATGCCTAGTGGGCAGATTTCTGACGGTGGAAAATTCTTTGGAGCTCTGACTTTCAGTTTAATCACCATCTTGTTCAACGGGTTTGCTGAGCTACAACTGACCATAAAGATGCTTCCTACATTCTACAAACAAAGGGATTTCTTATTCTTTCCCCCATGGACCTGGGGATTGGCAAACATAATCCTAAAAATTCCTGTTTCGCTTATGGAGTCCGGGGTATGGGTCGTCCTCACGTATTATGTGATGGGCTTTGCACCTGCTGCAGGAAGGTAGGCATCCGTGTATAATCCTTGTACCTACCTAGCTTTTTGCATTTTAAAATTTCAAATTGACAATTCCATTACTCATTTATCTGCTCATTTTAGGTTCTTCCGTCAGCTCTTAGCTTTCTTCGCTACTCACCAAATGGCTATGGCTTTGTTCCGATTTATGGGTTCGGTTTTGAAGTCAATGGTTGTCGCCAACACTTTTGGGATGTTTGTGATCCTTCTTATTTTCATATTTGGAGGATTTCTCATCCCTAGAGGTAAGCATGCTATCATGACAAAATCATTTATATCTAGCTAGCTAGGCACGATAAATCAGCAATTTGCACCTCATTTGCATGGATGGAAGTAACCTTCTCCATCCCAAAATTTGAAGTGGACAGGTGACATTAGACCATGGTGGATCTGGGCTTACTGGTCATCTCCTATGATGTATAGTCAGAATGCAATATCTGTCAATGAATTCCTTGCCACTAGATGGGCCACTGTAAGTTTTCTGAAAGGACCCTATATTTTCTTGGTTTAGTTCTCTAAACTCGGACACAATTATATCCTTGTGTTGTAAAGGTGACACATCTCAACTAATGCGAGTCTTTCAATGTTATTACAGCCATACAACGACAATTCTACTGCAACAACAGTAGGCAAGGCTCTTCTTAAATCGAAAGGACTTTTTACTACTGATGGCGGGTTCTGGCTTTCAATAGGAGCCATTGTAGCATTCGCTATTTTGTTCAACATCTTGTACATTTTAGCCCTTACATACCTAAGCCGTGAGTACCATTGTTTTCTTTTGTCTGAGATTTTGGTTTGATGGCTTGACGAAGAAGGTACTTACACTACATATAATATGTTTTCTTCTAGCTAGCGGCAGCTCAAACACACTAGCTTCGGATGAAGAGAAAGAGTCAGACGCCAATGCATCATCTACTACGGCATCTTCGGTACCTATGGGTGAGTATCTATGTTAGACTATTGCAACATTTATAATATTTTTAAGTTCATGTAATATTTATCAAGTCAATTGATGCCTTAATACTAGTACTAATTAGCCACTGTTTGCACTTGCAGTTTCTGTAGGTACTAATGGAGCCACAAATAGGCAACCTAAGACAGGAATTGTCTTGCCCTTCCAGCCTCTTTCACTTTCTTTCAACCATGTAAACTATTATGTGGACATGCCTGCGGTAAGCCTACCTATCTCCTCCTCCCACATACTCCCTCCGTTCCTTAATATAAGGTGTCTAATTTTTAAGAAAAAATTCAAAATATAAGGTGTTGCGATTTATGGACAATTTTACCCATCAAAAAACGAGTCACAATCTGGATTACAGGAATTTGACGGATTGTTTTCAATTTGTGGCTGATAAGGACTCCTTTCTCTTGTTATTTTTCAGTAGAAAATTAGTCCACCACATACAAAATACTGGCGTCTTAATATCCGTGCCAAAACCTTAGACACCTTATATTAAGGAACGGAGGGAGTATTGTGTTAGGACATAAGTTTTTCACATGCATGATAAATTTATCTGCAGATGTGGATATAAAGTTGTTTTGGGTCTAGCATTAATATGTATCATCTTGTGTTTCAGGAAATGAAAGAGCAAGGATTTGCGGAGAGTCGTCTCCAGTTGCTCACTGATATTAGTGGTGCTTTCAGGCCAGGTGTTTTGACAGCATTAGTTGGTGTGAGTGGAGCTGGAAAGACCACTCTAATGGATGTCCTGGCAGGAAGGAAAACTAGTGGGTCTATTGAAGGAAGTATCACCCTGTCTGGTTACCCTAAAAACAAGAAACTTTTGCCCGCATTAGCGGTTATTGTGAACAGAATGATATCCATTCACCGAATGTTACCGTATACGAATCCATTCTCTACTCTGCCTGGTTGCGTCTTTCATCAGATGTTGACGACAAAACTAGAAAGGTATATATTCAAGCCATCTTTCACACTCAAGTATAGAAGCAGTGTAAATATATTTGAAAGTTCATACTGTAATTGTTTCTGACTAAAGAAATCAATCTCCACCCACACAGATGTTTGTGGAGGAAGTCATGACCCTTGTAGAGCTTGATGCGTTGCGTAATGCTATGGTTGGTCTCCCTGGAGTTGACGGGTTATCGACTGAACAAAGGAAGAGACTTACAATTGCGGTGGAGCTGGTATCAAATCCTTCAATCATATTCATGGATGAGCCAACTTCTGGTCTTGATGCTAGAGCAGCAGCAATTGTCATGCGGGCGGTGCGAAATACAGTCAACACTGGCCGCACTGTGGTTTGCACAATCCATCAACCTAGCATCGATATATTCGAGTCCTTTGATGAGGTACCCACTCTTTCTATTTTTGTTTATCTCTCTCTTTATATTCATATATTATTTTTTATAACTACTTTAGTTCTAGAAATGTAAATAATTCACGCCGGTTCTATTTGCAGCTTCTACTTTTGAAAAGAGGAGGGCAGGTTATTTATGCTGGTGATCTTGGTCGCCACTCCCATAAACTGGTTGAATATTTCGAGGTGAGTTACTTCGGTACATGTTTCGTTGTAGGTTAGCCAAACAGGTCTTGAACTGCAAAAGTAAAAGGAACTAACTGAGGATTGCATTGCAGGCAATTCCAGGTGTTGAAAAGATCACAGAAGGATATAATCCTGCAACATGGATGCTGGAAGTTAGCTCCCCTCTAGCCGAGGCTCGCTTGGAAGTAAATTTTGCTGAGATTTATGCTAATTCTGCTCTTTATAGGTAAGTACCTCAGTCGTTGATGTCATTCCCGTTACAGCAAGTATATATTCTCTTGAAACGAGCGTAAAAAAATGGAGATCCCGACTGAGTTCTTGTTTGTTAAATATGACCAGGGAAAACCAAGAACTTATTAAGGAATTGAGCATTCCCCGCCAGGCTATGAGGATCTCTCATTTCCTACAAAGTATTCTCAGAATTTCTATAACCAGTGTATTGCAAACTTGTGGAAGCAATACATATCTTATTGGAAGAATCCACCCCACAACGCCATGCGCTATCTGATGACTTTGCTCAATGGTCTAGTATTTGGCACGGTGTTTTGGCAGAAAGGAACGAAACTGTATGATCCCATTTTCTTGCTATAATTGAGGGCAATACTGTTGAAAGATGATTTAACGTTAGCTCTTATCAAGGAACTAATTCTTCTTTTTGTATGTGTGGGCAGAGAGTCACAACAAGATTTGTTCAATCTACTTGGAGCCACTTATGCTGCTGTCTTCTTCCTTGGAGCTGCCAATTGCATCACAGTTCAGCCTGTTGTGGCAATCGAGCGGACGGTTTTTTACCGTGAAAAGGCGGCGGGGATGTATTCTCCATTAGCCTATGCATTAGCTCAGGTAATTTGTTCTTAATGTGATACTCATTTTGATTGAAATTTCATATTTTTGGATGCATTAGCTCAGGTTGGAGTAGTTTAATAGTGCAGAGATTTTCTTAACATTTTGGATGTGAGCAAATCTAAACCCATCCTTGATTTTTCTGAACATTGTGTGATTTGTGCAGACAAGCGTGGAGATCATCTACAACATCGTGCAGGGGTGTCTATACACTCTCGTCATCTATTCGATGATTGGATATGAGTGGAAAGCCGACAAGTTCTTCTATTTCCTGTTCTTCATCATTCAAAGCTTCAACTACTTCACATTATTCGGCATGATGTTGGTGGCATTGACCCCATCCGCGATGCTCGCAAACATACTGATATCATTTGTAATGCCTCTTTGGAATCTGTTTGCTGGATTCCTCGTCGTCAGAACGGTAAGCAGAGCTTAGATTAACCGTGTTGCACGTCGAATAACCAAATTCAGCGATTGATTGACTGATTGTGATGTTATTACTGCAGGCAATCCCGATCTGGTGGAGGTGGTACTACTGGCTCAACCCGGTGTCCTGGACCATATATGGTGTCGTCGCGTCACAGTTTGGCGAGAACACCGATCCTCTTACGGTCCCCGGTGCGGAGTCTGTTATGGTGAAAAAGTTTCTGGATGATAATTTGGGGATAAAGCACGATTTCCTCGGCTACATTGTGCTAGGCCACTTCGCCTACGTCATCGCCTTCTTCTTCGTGTTTGCCTATTCCATCAAGGTGTTGAACTTCCAGAAACGTTAGGCAGACGGTGTGCATTCTTTGTAGTTGCTAAGGAGCAATCTAGTGTGTGCGTTTGTATTTGTGTATATTACGTGCAGTAGGGATTGAGAGACATTCCATATTATGTGGTAATGTTATGTAAATGAGGTTTAGTAGCGATACACCTTCTTTTAGTATTAAATGGGAAAAGTCCATTTTTTGTCCCTTACCTATTATTGCCAGAATCTGTCTTTGGTCTTTGGACTCAGTACCGGATGGATACTCACGTTCTGGGATTGTTATATTTGGTCCTGGTAAAAGTGTATGATTCAAAAGAAGTTGTGGTCAAGTTGTTTGGCATGGTTTGTGCGAAAGAACACTTGCCCATCTAGCTAGCAAATGAGAACTCTTGCCATATACTGTTATTTACCAACACATGTTGAGATTTATGTTTCAGTTGATAAAGAGAAGGTATTTCTCTCGTCCCAGATAGGATACCATTCACTCTACATGTAGAATGACGAGGTGGTGTTGAAAAGGAAAATGTTGAGCCTCTGTCTGTAGTCTTATGTGGATACAAATATCTTTGTAGATGTCATCTGAAAATACATGTTTGACAAGTACAATTGATTGTTCTCTTATTTGGTACTACATCTTGCTGAGAAATTTGTATTCCTTATTTTCTTTTGCAGCACCTATGGCGGAAAAAGCACATACCACCAGGGGAACTAACCAGAAATTTCTTTTGTAGCCAATAATCATTTGGTGAACTGTCATTGTAGTGGGATTGAGAACATTAGGATAATGTCTTGTTCTCTGCGATCAATATTTCTGTACGTGTACCAATACCAGCACATACATGTTCGAACACTGCCTGAGAGTCACCTGGAAGGCTTGAACCAGGATTCTTCTGAATGCAGCGCCATGTTCAGATTCAGTAATATTAAACCTTGTATCTGGATCATTTCTTAGTTTGAGACATTATTAGCAAATTCAGAAAGTTGGACGCGGTGTTGGTCCCACACATGCCGCTGCGAACCAGAGGATGCTTAATGTCTCAGAGCAACGAAAGGAAAGAGCTTAGCTGCCGTTAAGAGGAAAGGAAACTTTCCTAGAATGACGGCCGCGTTTGTAAGGCTATATTTTGGGAAATTCTTAGAACGTGGAGAAAATCGTGCATGAACTTTGACATATGTTTTCTTCCATAAAATCCATCCGCTCAACAACGCATATACATAGATACACAAGCGCACAGAATCATCATGGCGGCGGAGGACGATCCAGCAACGGCGGACATGCCGCGGGTGGTGGGCGTGGTAAGCACGCTCCTCGAGCGCGCCACGGAGCGGAACGACGAGGCGGCATGGTTGGGCGCCGAGCCGGTGGCGTCGGCTTCGGCGTTCCGGGCGACGACGAAGCCCGACATGTCGGTGCGCGCGTACATGGCACGCATCGCGCGGCTCGCGGGCTGCAGCCCGGCGTGCTTCGTGGCGGCCTACATCTACCTCGACCGCCACCACGCCCTCGCCGTCGACTCCTACAGCGTGCACCGCCTCCTCCTCACCGCGGTGATCGTCGCCGTCAAGTTTCTGGATGACATGTGAGCTCGCCTGCGCTGCAAGATCTAACTGTGTTATGAAACGAGTTTATATTCAGGATGTGTTATGCAGTTTATGAAACGAGTTTATTCAGGAAGGGTTACTAATTAATGATAGAAATTTTGGATCGATCATGACATGATTTTACCAGAGGGTTGCTGGTCTTGCAGATGCTACAGCAACGCCTACTTCGCCAGGGTGGGCGGGATCGGCCTGCCGGAGATGAACCACCTGGAGCTGGACTTCCTCTTCGGCGTCGGCTTGGACATCAACGTGCCGCCGGAGACGTTCCTCCACTACTGCGCCATGCTCCAGTTCGAGATGCTCTGCATGGAGCCTGAGCTTTCTCTTCCGGCCGCCGCCACACCTGAACACGACGACAGCTGCAGTGGCAGGCAGCAGCAGCAGGCTAGATAGGTTTCTTGCAAGCAAGAACAATACATGCGCATACACTAGACTACGTCTGTACAAAGCCATGAAACATAGCTTCACCATTGAGAGACTCAGATTTCTAAAAAATGCGAGTTAAATCCAAATGATTCAAGTACACAAGACTTGAACCCGTTATGTGACGACGCTGGGAAGGGATGTCTACTGATGATATGGGTTCAGCCTTGAAACACGGTGTGAATTGATTTTGCTAGCATGCCCGTGTAGATTCAGTCAGCAGCACTCAGTGGCCTTATTTTGCAAATGATTTAACATGTACACCGCATCACTGAATGTTAAGACAACCAAAATCAGGATGCGTTCACACATGCTCCAGAATAACTATGAGAAACGAGCAATAGTTTCAGATCCCAAACTTTTACACCAGCAAACAAAAGGAGTTAATGGCACCCGCGGTCACACAACTCGACGCCAATGTGCACTTAAGTCACACTTCTCCAGAATGTGATTATTTGGTCACACAACTCGACAAGTGCGTGCACGCAGGTCACTGGCCCTACTTGTCAGTTCGTTTTGGACGGTAAATTTTCAGAAAACCCCCTGGAGTAATATTAATTTTACAAAATGGTCCCCCTGGAGGACCATTTTGTAAAATTAGAAGGACCATTTTGTAAAATTAGGAGGACCATTTTGTAAAATTAGAAGGACCATTTTGTAAAATTAATATTACTCCAGGGGTTTTCTGAAAATTTACCGTCAAAAACAGACTGACAAGTGGGGCCAGTGACCTGCGTGCACGCACTTGTCGAGTTGTGTGAACAAATAATCACATTCTGGAGAAGTGTGACTTAAGTGCACATCGACAACGAGTTGTGTGACCGCTGGTGCTATTAACTCAAACAAAAGCCACCAGGCCGCACAGGCTAAAAACCAGTAAGCCCCAAAAGCTATACATCATCCACTTCAGATATCTTCTTACCTTCAGACATCAGCATGATGTTGATCACGGCTGTGTCCAGAAGAAGACATCCCGGCATCCTGATTAGGGGCTCCCAGGACAGCTTGCGGAGTCCTTGAGCCAGCGGTTGCTTCGCCAATTGCCGCTCTCTGCCCTTCATCGTCTCCCTCCCTCAAGCGCTCCTGTTCCTGGCCTGCGTGAAGACCTGCCCAGTAATCAAAAGTCAAGCCAAGTTATCACACCAGGATGAACAATCAGCAGACTAGTTATTGCTACCACCTTCCACATCAGCCGTGAGCTTCTTGATCCGTCTATAAGGGCGAGTGTCCCGTGTTCTCTTCGCAACACGGCGGCGAGTAGGTATCCTGATCGTTGATAACGGCACCATGATAGGGTCAGCATCGGGCGCCGATGTGACGCTCACAAGACAATGTCCCATCTGATTAGCTTGCCTTAGAACATATGCTCGTTTCCATTTCTCATCAGTTCTCACTAAAACGTGAATCCAGGGTGGCTTTGTATAGAGGGCAGCGACAACCTTCCTAGGGGTGTGGCAGCCCATTTCCAACCTGCAAAATGATAAACCAGAATCTCAGTTTCTATGGACACGCGAAGAAAATCAGTAACAGAGAAACGAATGCAGAGTTTTTTATCATCCAACTTATCAGAGTAATAAATAAAAGATGAGTTAAATGAAGGTTGGACATGGCAGAATCCTGAGGTATCTTAAGAAAATCAATAGGCAGTTCTAGTTGTAGTACACCATGATAGACATTCATCACAGTTAGTACCAAACTTGATAGGCTAATTACTATTTTTCATGTCCTATGTCATAAACGATGCTAGGAATTCAGCATTACACCCGAGCAGATTTTCTCTATCGTCTTATAGTGTTAAAGCAACAGTCATTCTACGGTGGAGATTTTACGGAAGTTAACGAACGGTCAAAATTCAATATAAAATTTGACATTGCCAAATTTGTACGATTGAAAAAACAGAAGGGAAAAGGGAAACACAGAGGAGCATAGTACTGATTTCCTCCTGACTCTAAATATTAGTTGGGCTCTTCTGAATCTTATAAGATATATTTAGGAAGTCACCAAGGGAGTTGATGACGGGGGTAAGTGTTTGATCCGGAAGGAAAGGATGAACACATATATAATTTATCGGATTTGCTAGTTCTAAGTCGCCTGAGAACTCGTTAGTTCTCAGTCGCGTCTGTCACCGTTAGATGTGCGCTTTAAGATTCGTGCATTTTCCTTTTTTTTCAACACGTCGCTCGATCTGTGCCTGTTTGTCTGTTGGGAGCGTGCGACCGTCCTTGCCCAGACGTGTGGCCTGTGGGCCTTTTTTGGCACGCAGTGTCCTGTATCGTGGGCTTTAGTAGTAGCTGTTTTTTTTCTTTTTATTTTTTTTGCTCGTTGCTATTCTTTTGACTACGGCTCATTTTTTCTTTTTTCTGTTGTATTCAGCTGCACGATATATTTTTCCTTTTTTTCTTTTTTCTGTTGTACGTTCTATTTTTTCTTTTCTTTTTTGCTTGTTGTATTTGGTGCTCACCACTTAGTCGTACGACTATATTGTCTCTCTTTTAAACATTCTTTTTTGATTGATGGTTACATGGCTTCAAAAATGATGGCACGATAATTATTTTCGTATCTTTCTTATCGTCTATTTCTATGTCTTATTTTTTTCACCGTTGTAACAAGTCACTTTTACATTGATTTTCTCTACCTTTTTATGTGCAAATTAAACAATATATTGAAGTTGCTTTGTCATGTGTAACTAAGTAGAAATTACATGTCATGTGTAACTAGGTGCTTGTCTGGTTTTAGTGGCTGCATCCGTGTTTACTCTAGTTTTTGTTTTTATCTCACGATTAATATCAATTTTTGCATTTTCTTTTTATTTGTACGTTCCTAACTTGGTGTACATCTATCTTGTGCCTTTTGTTGTGTCTTCCTAATTTTCTTGTTTTGTTATTTTACGTTGATAGATAATGAAGTTAGAACTCGGTCGACTCCTCAATTGTTGAATCGCCCCTTCATTCGTGCTAGCGTGAAGTTTACAACCGGATTTTTCAGTTGCAAGTAGGTTGGAACTGAATTTTTACTTTTCTAATTATAATTTTGTTGTAACTGGGAGAAAATGTTTTTGACCGTGGGATTTGCGGTTGGTTTGTGCTGGTTGGGAGTTGCAATTGGGTTGCAAATGAGTTTTTCCAGTTGAAAGTGGGTTGCAGCTGAGTTTTCTCTAGTTGCGAGTGTGTTGCAATTGAGTTTTTTCCAGTTACAAGTGGGTTGCATATGAGAATGAATGTCCGTCTTTGTTTTTGTGAACTGTGCTGGCTGCGAGTTGCAAGCGGGTTGCAACCAAGTTTTTCCAGTTGGAAGTGGGTTGCAACTAAGGAAAATATTAATTCTTTAGTTACAAGTGGGTTGCAACTAACATTTTTTCAGTTGCAACTAGATTGTAACTGAGATTTGTTTTAGTTGCAAGTGTTGCAACTGAGTTATATTTATCAATTTTGCCGATTCTTGGTCGACGAAGATTTAACTTAGAGCTCGGTCAACTCATGAAATGTTGATTGCGTCGTGACGTGTGATAGCTTGAAAGTTACAGATGGGTTATAACTGGGTTACATGTGGATTGCAGTTGAGTTTTTTTCAGTTGCAAGTGGGTTGCAACTCATAGTTAATTTTTTTCAGTTGCAAGTGGGTTACACCAGACATTTGAGTTTTTTTTTCTAATTACAAGTGGGTTGCAACTGAATTTTATTCGTTGCAAGTGGGTTGTAACTGAGATATTTGAGTTGCAATTAAATTATTTTACGAGTTACAAGTAGGTTGCAACTGAGATTTTGAGTTGCATTTTTTTGCAAATTGCAAGTAGGTTGCAACTGAGATTTTGAGTTGCATTTTTTTGCAAGTTGCAAGTGAGTTGAACTGAGATTTTTGAGTTTCAAATGGTTCGCAACTGAATTTTTTTAGTTGCAAGTGGGTTGTAACTGAGATTTGTTTTAATTGCAAATGTGTTGCAATTGAGTTTTTTTTGAGTTGCAAGTGGGTTGAAACTGGTATTTCTGAATTGCAAGTGGATTGAAACTGAATTTTTTCCTGTTGCGAGTGGATTGCAACTTAATTTGCAGTTACAAGTGGGTTGCAAAATAGTTTTTCCCATTTACAGATGGTTGAATCTAAGATTTTTCAATTGCAATCAGTTGCAACTAGGTTTTTTTTGTCAGTTACATGTGAGCTGCAACTAAGGTTTTTATTTGCAAGTGGGGAGAGAAAAATATGAATGTTTGATTTATGCCGTGACTTGCTAAGGATGAGAGTTATAAGCGGGTTGCAACTAAGACTTGGTGACATCATATAACTAATAATTACTTTTAATAATTCTAAACTATTTTTTATGAGGAGCATCCTTTTTTTGTTAGTGTATACTATTATGTAGCTACCTTCTGTGCATTACCGGAAAAAAATCCATGCCAACATGCCCTGCGCCAAAAACAAAAGAGAAGCAGCTAGCAGCCTAGCAAGCCCGAAAAGCAAAGGCGAAGCGAGTACGTATAGAGCTACTCCTACGCGTTGACTGGACAAAAACGATCGCTCCACGGTCGACTGAGAACTAACGAGTTCTCAGTCGACTGAGCACCAGACAGTCCCATAATTTATATATGCATATAATCAGATATAATTCTTTGGGTTACCATTTCTGTTCTGTATGCCGTCGACTGTTTATATATTCCAAATATATGTCCCAGTAAATAATATGGTTTCTTTGGGCATGAGTGGCGTCATACTAGAGCAATGATGGTAGGAAGTATGTTATAAATATGGTCTTTAATAAGTTCATACAATTGCACATGATTCCTCAATAAAATAACCGTAGATGTATCCATATGGATAAACAAGACTTGAATTCGGCATTAGTGACGCTGAATAGATTCTTCTTCATCAGAGATTGCACATTAACTTTTGATGAACACATGTCATGTAGGGCATCATAGATGTCCCATGCACTTGCTTTATTTTAAATAGATGATGATGTAGCAAGGGTTCTATTCAAACTCATCTGCCTTCAAAAAACCAGACACAATACATATGGATTTATGAGGAAATAGGTAGTGTTGTACAGGAAGTGTTGTTCAAAGTTGCCACAAGGTACTATACCAAATAACCACACTTTTTTGAACGGTCGCCGGGGGATAAATCCCCACCTGAAATGTTCATATCAAAATGGGCTTGAGAGATTAGAGGAGAAAGAGACGGAGGGGAACTATGGATATGCATCTACAGAGCATTCCAGCCTGATCTGGATTCACCACAGCGGATCCATTCGGTCTCTCTCTGTCGTCGAATCGAATGCGAAAGAGGGAGGGATGGTACTTACCGCGAGAACTAAGAGTAGCGGAGCGCTGCGCCGTCGAGAGCACCCACGGAAACAAGACGGCGGCGGCGGCAGAGCCGTGGCTTTGCCAGGTCCAACTCCTTTCTTTTTACCCCAGCCACGTACGTCTAGTCTTCTATCAGATCACTAATTATACTTCAGCCTAAGTGATTTCCTTTTTTCAAGAGGCAGCCCAAATTAGTTTTTTTTTTTTGCGAAACACAGTACAACGCAGGCGCTCACATACATGCGCACACACTCATCCCTATGAACGCACGCACGCACACCCTACCCCTATGAGCACCTCCGAAAGAATGAGCCCGCGGATCGAGTCTTGAGATTGACGAAGTCACCACAGGCGTCTCGCTGTCGACGGGAACGTCGCCTCCCACTGATGAATATTCCGCCTTGAATGAGAAACACCAGCGTCAAACCTGGGGTTTGAACTCTGGTGGCCTGGGGGTACAACCACCCTCCTAACCATCCTATCACAGGCAGGTTCTCTAGCCCAAAATAGTTTGGCACCGACCGAATATCAGCTCTGTGAACAAATAGGTATATGTTATTTATAACGAAATTAATTAGTCAATATCCGGAAATTATGTGGGAGGCCCCCGAATATTATCTGAACTGTACGGCCCCCAAACGGAGGAGTGCGGTGAATTGGAAAACTGAAAAAGGATATTTCATATTTCTAAGTTTCGAAAAAACTATGAACGAAATCCTAGAGCTAGACAATGATTATTTCTAGCAGTGCGCAAAAATCAATGCAAAATATTATGTAGCTTGCCTTGTGTAGAAATGACAAAGTTTTGAATATGAGATGTGAACGGTGCAAAATTCGAAACTTTTCTGATTTATCAGGATTTATTGTTTTTGAACAAACATAATATGAGTTTTATCGAAAATACTAAATCGTCGTCAGAGTCGAGGACAATCACGCCGACAGTTTCCATGGACATGTGTATGGTGTCCGCGGCTCAATCATCCTCGTGCACTTGTTTGATGAGTCGGCGATCAGGGGATGGGTCCTTCTTGTTGGACTTCGCCAGGTCGGCATGAAGCAAATCAAATAATATGGTGGAAAATAGCACATTTCCATTTTTGTACACAAAGTCCTAGGGGCGAATGAAAATTTACGAGTGTTGGGCGGGCGGGCATAAAAGACTAATATTTTTCCATCTACACCCACCCAAAAAAATTCTTCATAACTTGGTCCAAAGTTAGCCCCCCTACACCTCGGCTTGCACTGTCCGCACATGGACTCGTATAAGGTCCGCCGTCTACCGATGCATGCGCCCTCAATGGCTAGCAGGACACCCTTCTACGTCAAGAAGAACAAGCAGTTCTATCATGGATTCATGAGTGCCGCATCTTCGGCGAAGCGGCAGCGGTCTTCCAGAAGTGCACCATCGAGGTGACTAGCTCGTTCGCGCCGACTTCCCGGTAAAGACTTACCTCAGCTGGCAGTGGAAGGTGTACGCATCGAGTGCGACCTCCAAGGCTTGGCCGACCCCAAGGGATGGCTGCAGCCGGAAGCAAGGTAGGACAGTCATCGACGACATGTACTTTGGCGAGCACCGCAACTGCGGCACAGACGCCGAAGCGAGTACCTGGCTTCCACGTCAGCCAAGATGCATCTCAGGCTGTGAACTTCACAGTCTACAGCTTCATCCAGGTTGATCAGTGGCTGCCGGCCACAAGAGTCGACTTCGCGCCGGGCCTTGATCGGTGATCCATGCCACCTAGTCTATTTCTCAGCCAGATTAATTTATAATTACATGTTCACTGCGCACCACTGTCTGTAGGGCCGTGGATGTACCACTAGTAGTGTAGGGTAAGCTTTTTGCCCCGTAGCATAATCTCGATGGCGAGACTATGCAGCGGATTTTCCTACCACGTTGTTTATTTTTGGCATATATAACTTAGTTGCTAATTGTTAATATACAATACATTTAAAATGCATTTTAAACACTAGATGAATGTACACGCCAGAATGCCTCTCTCCTGGAATAGCATGTTATTATAAGTTATCGACAGACACATATCTCTTACATTGTACTAATGATATCTTCCTAATTTGATAATTATTAGTAAAAATATATTGGAGCGTTTCTTGAAAATATCAGAATATATATGTCCCATCTACAAAATAAGATAAGACAAAAATATTTGATTGGAGGCCCGTATAGGCCAAAATGTGATTTTATATATCAATAGAGAGTACACGGAATTTCTTAGTATTTTATATACATTGGCAATTACGAATTCCTTAGCTATCGGAGTTCACTAAGAAAGTATTATGCACAAGTTAGTTAATAACGCACATTTGATCCGTGTGAGATGTACATTAGTGTTTTTTTCTTGGGACACACATTAGAGCGACATGTTCATATTGACACCGGCGACCATTTAAGTGGCATTTTCGTCGCTCTAATTATGTATGAAATGACATGCATGCGAGTGCAAATCAAAGCGTCCCTGATGATCACACCGGAGACAATAATGAAGCTGTTCGAACATGCCTAATCTGATGGAGCGACCCGGACCAGGACGGAGCCTTCCATCCTCTCGCTACACTGGCAACGCAAATCCTATATATCGCCCGTCCGTCGATGGGCTGGCCCGTTTTGCAGATCTTTTCCTTTTTTGTTGTTTTCTCTTCTTCTCTGATTTCTTTTTCTTTTTATTTTCGTTTTCTTTTCTGCTTTTTTTATTTTCCTTTTTATTTTTTATTTTTTAAAAAATTTGGATTTTGAAAAGATTTCAGTTTTGAAAATGTTAAATTTCATCAATGTCAAAATTCCCGGCCCACGTCGCTTACGGACTTCTACCCCTGAGGGGAGACGGTCCATAAGGAGTTGCCACACGAAGATTTTGATCTTTAAGGGGAGGGGAGCCTTCCAAAACGGAGAAGCCCAAGATCTAATGGGATTATTAAAGAGACTCCGATAGGCCAACTTTACGGTGAAGGTCCCAGAAGGCGCCAAGTGCCATGACACGAGGTCCTTGCCACCTAGCAGCACCTCTGGTAGCGAACTCCGTAGCTCAGTCCAAGTTGTAGCCTCGGCAATACCAAATGTTTGTTGGAACGAGATGTACCAAGTCCCATTATGTAGTGCCGAGCCCACCAGCTGCATCAGATCTGAGCATATAGAAAAGAGGGAGGGGAATCTATGCTGTAACGGCCCCTCATCAAGCCACGTGTCCATCCAAAAGAGGGTGCCCCCACACCGTTCCTAATATCGTGTTTGATGGTTTGGATGGATCGCCAAAATTGGGATCCATCCCGGCGGTTCTGCAGGTACTTCGCTTTGATTAGCTGCAGCCATATCCCCCTTCCTCTCTCTAAGTATCCGCGAAACCCATCGAAGCATGAGCGCGGATTCATCTTACGAGACGCTAAAATGTCTATGCCCCCCATGTCCTTGGGGGCGCACACATGTCCAAGGCAAAACTGCTATATATGCAGTACATGTTTCTCCGGAATTTCAGCCACGATATATATGCGCTCGTCGACCAAATGTTTGTATCCAAACTAGGTATTCCCCACTTACAAATATGTTTTTTCCCTGAATTTAGGGTAGCCTTACTATAATAAGGGGATGTTATACGGAGATGAAAAAAGGGAAATAAAGTTGTCGTAGATGAACATACTTTTTCCCAATAAAATTCAGAAATTTTTCATAAGAGCAAACTTACCCACTTTTTGCATGTAATCGTAATACCATATAATTTTACCAAATTTGAAGAGATGGTTCATGGCCAAGAATGCGGTGGAGTTTTAATTGACGTGGGATATATAAATGTTGGACCGTTCTAATAAGGGCACGTGCCCGTGTTAGTTTTTTATGGGTATAGATAGAATATGGTAACTGACCCATGCATGCGGCCACGTAGGTTTCTTTTGTTTGAAAACTTGAAAATGTTTTATTTATTAGACCGTAAATCAAAATTCAGATCCATTTTCACCGTTGGCTTTGTCGAGCAATGAGATATTTCAAACTAAATCAAATCTTGATATGTTTGCTGCGATTTGGCGTTCCTAGTTGTGGGATGTTCACCTTGGTGCACTCACAGCAGTCCGACTTCGCCTTGATTTACCTTGCCTATTTTTGGCCCATGTTCATCAGCCTCTCTCCGTGTTAGATATTGTGTGCAAGTGGTGGAGAGAGAGTCTGAGACCGCACTCTAGGCCACCGAGTCGTGCGCGCGGGTTGGTTGGCTGCCCTCCTGTTCAATCTCCAACCACATCAGATATTTTCACCGCGGCACACTTCTACTTCACGAACAAAGCGGGGCGAGGCAAGTCGAAGCCGGTGGGAGAGGACTGCAAATAGGGGTTGGAGAAGTTTGCGCACAGGTTCAAGGCAGACTAGCAGCTGCTAAGGGCGTGTTTGGTAGCCTGCCCCTCTTTTGGAGATCACCGAGGCAGGCTCCAAGGGGCCCTGCCGAGCAAATACAGGCCCTGAGCCGTGTTGTGTGGTTCGTTTGGTAGGCTGCAGCAAGGAACATGGCATGGGCTAAACTCATGGTATTGGGTGTTTGGTTACATGCTTTGCATGCTCTAATGCAACTAGGTTGTGTTTGGTTCGATGCAAAGTTGCCGCTATGGTAACCTCTTCTACCTTGTGATGAGGTTACTGTTGCTACAATGTAACTGTCGTGGCTCCTGAATGTGAGATTCAGAGTAAACCTCACACACACGTGTAGTAAACATGAACAGTTATTTGATACCCTGATCTTATCTATAGACCAATTTATTGAATGCAAGATGACTGAGCTTTCCTATCATGAACATTGTATTATGTCAGCATCAATGAATGACATATTGTTGGTGAGAGCAATATGGCTAGGTAGACCCAGGTCATGGATATACAAAGAGATTCCAATGGAGTGTTGTTTGTCCTTAGTCACATATCACAGTAAGGTTATTATATGACATGTACATAAACCATGAGGTTATTGAGGTTATTTATTCATGAAGTGTTGCTTTGGTACTGTCAATTATCATGCCGTAAACTAGTTGATCAAAATGACAGTCATTGTGTAACACCAAAGGGATGTATATATCTTAATTAATGTTACACGATGGGAAATTACTCCTCTGTAACAAGAGACATACGTCCTGGGGCCACTCGGTATGAATGATATCCAATATGTTATCTTGGAGACAATGCATGATGAAGTTCGAGTAAAAATATACTTACCAGCTAACGAGATAGTCAAAAATATAATGAATCAAGAATTGATTCATGGATATATCAAAATATTAATATCTCAGGTAAAGTTTAGTATCGTGAGTAATGGGAATAATATAAATAATCAACATGTTCAACTGAGTATTCTTCGTATAACAAGTGGGAGTCAATATGGATGTCCATGATCCCGATGCTGATTATTGATCGGAGAAGTTTCTTTGTATCATGACCACTTGTCATCGAACCTGTGGGGTCACACACTTAAGACGAGTCTGGTTAGTTGTGGCAACGGTATGTAGGGACGGGCATTCTTTCACTCAAGCACACTACACAGTTCTACATAATTCCACCGTGGTGGCTCCATATATCGAGAGACACAAGAATATTCTACGGTCCGAAAACCCGGGGAAGGCTTACTCCTGGATTAAAGGGGAACATGAGAAGACTTTCGGCAGTTGGTTACAGACACATCTCATGAATAACACCATTGTTGGAGATCAGCTGTACTTGTTGGCCAGGTGTCCATCTTTGACTATATGTACTTTCCAAGGGTACGAGATAAATGGAAATACATTTTACACGATCGCCCAAGATAAAAAGAGCACCAACCAAAACAGTGGTGTCCGCTTTGATGCAACAGACGACAATGGGCAGAAGGACACATATTATGGGTACATAGAGGAGATATGAGAACTTGACTATGGACCTACTTTTAAGGTCCCTTTATTCCGGTGCAAATGGGTCAACCTGACAGCTAGCGGGGTAAAGGTAGACCCTAGTACGGAATGACAACAGTGGATCTCAAGAATCTTGGGTACCACACCGAACCATTCGTCCTAGCCAATGATGTGGCTCAGGTTTTCTATGTGAAGGACATGTCTACCAAACCAAAAAAAAGAAAAGATAAGCAAAAGAATACATCGTCCGATGGGCCAAAGTTCTTTCAGGGAAAAGAAACATCGTAGGAGTGGATGACAAGACAGACATGTCAGAAGATTATAATAAGTTTCATGAAATTCCGCCCTTCACAGTGAAAACTGACCCAAGCATCCTGTTAAATGATGAAGATTCTCCATGGCTACGGCGCAGAAGAAAACAGAAACAATAGATAGGGATGTTGGTGATGTGTAATAATGTATTAAACCTTTTATGTAATGCATTCTATGGAATGTATTAAACCTTTATGTAAGGAGCATGTGTAAGAAGCTTCAATCAGCTGCAGTTTTACCAACACAATCTCTGCATTCTCCAAGATCTTTAGCATTTCCAAGTGATAGAACAAAACAAACGGTTTCCCCTGCATACAGCCCGACGATGGCTCGTGAGTGCCCGCATATCAAATGCACCGTCGGACGTATGCAGGGAATCCAAATGCTTTGTTTATGAAATGAACTACAATGAGTACAGAGTGAGTGCCAAACATGTCCGAGACGTGGGCTATATATAGGGTCACTGTATTCTGAAAACTCTAAACACTGAAGAGAACAAAACACACGGTTTCCCCTGCATACAGCCCAACGGTGGCTCGTGAGTGCCCGCATATCAAATGCACCGTTGGACGTATGCAGGGAATCCGAATGCTTCGTATACCAAAATGAACTACAATGAGTAGACACTGAGTGCTGAACATGTCCGGGAGGGGGGCTATATATAGGGTCATGTGGCTCACGAAGTGGTCGTGATAGTGCTGATCCAATAGCTCACAATCCCTCAAAAGAAACACACCCCTGATCCAATGTCTCACAAGCGCTTGAAAGAAACACACGATCCGTGTGCTTCTTTAGTCCCGGTTGATAACACCAACCGGGTCATGTGGCTCACGAAGTGGTCGTGATGGTGCTGATCCAACAGCTCACAATCCCTCAAAAGAAACAAACCCCTGATCCAACGTCTCACAAGCGCTTGAAAGAAACACACGATCCGTGTGCTTCTTTAGTCCCGGTTGGTAACACCAACCGGGACTAAAGGCGGGCTTTGCGGTCATGACTCGTGTCAGTCACGTGTCCTCCCCCAGCGCTGCCTTAGCCACGTGTCCTCCCCTAGCGCTGCCCTGGAGATCTTTATATATTGTCGTCGACGGGGTAAACCCTAATCCACCATTCCTAGCCACGAACGCATCGTCTTCACGAGATGGATCCGCCATGCCCACCGTAGCGCCTTCTGGACGAGGTCGAGCGTGCTCGGCAAAGCGCGCTTGGGCGCTACCGCGGGAGCCTATCCCGCCGTATGCCCACGAGCCCGGCGTGGAGAGGAATGCCCTGCTACCGGCCTCCTGCTCCGGTGCCGTAGGAGGTGCGGAGGACATACGAGCGCGCGTGGTCTGACGTCCCTGACCCCGACGAGGCTGCGTACACCGCACGGGTGACGTGGGGTTCCACGGCCGCATACGGCGACTTGGCCGCCGCACCTCCCGACGAGGAGGAGGACGACGACGACTTCGACTGGAGCGACCATGGGGAAGAGGGCGGCGGGCCGCAGATGCAGGAGGCCATTGAAGCCTCCTTCCAGTCCATCTGCGATGACCGTGTCCAGCGAGTCAGGACTTCCTGCCAGCTCAAGACGAAGGAGGCTTCCGAGCTGGCCTGGGCGCTGAAAGACTCATCCTCCATGGCTCATTCCCTACGCCGCAAACGTGCGCGAGAACCAGGCGGCCGTGAACGGGGCTGGCTCCTCCCGCCGTTCCCCCTAATCCTACGGCCTCCGATCCAGCAAGTCCGTTTATGTAGTATTTTAACTGTTAATGATGTGTAATAATGTATCCTTTTATGTAACTGTGTGGGATGTTGTTAAGGATGTTTTTAAAATAAAGAGATGATTATTACAAATTCAAACAATATTAGTTAATGCATTTTTAATTGAAAATGGCAAAATGGCTCACAATTTTTTAACGAGTCCGGTCTGGTCACTTTTGGATTAGTTATTCATATTCAAAACACTTTTCATGTTGAAAGTTTAGTGAGATTCAAAAATATGCAAAAAAATATTAGTTAATCCATTTTTTAATTGAAAATGGCAAAATTGTTAATAGTTTGTAGAGACTAATTTTGGATGTACATAAGTTGTTGATTGGACAATTTTTTAGAGACTAATTTGAGCTGATTTGGATTATTAAATCAATAAATATGAAAGAAAACAGAAAAAAGAAAAGGAAACAAAAAAGAAAATAGAAAACAAAAAAAAATCGAAAAGCCCATTAGTCCCGGGTGGCATTTCCAACCGCGACTAAAGGTCCGCTGGGCCTTCGCGCCCAATTTTTTGCGGCCCAGAGGGACCTTTAGTCGTGGTTCGTATTACCAACCGCGACTAAAGGGTCTTTAGTCGCGGTTTGTATTACCAACCGCGACTAAAGGTCGGTTTCGCGGGGATTTGGGTGGCTGCAGATGAAATTTTTCGCATTTCTCCCCGAAATCAAAGTTTCTCTCCGCCTCCGACGCCCCCGACGGCGAAGCCCTGCTCCGCCACGCCGTCGATCTGCCGCTCCCGCACGCCGTCGAGCAGAGGAGCCGCCGCCCCGAGGTGCTGCCTCCCTGCCGCACGCCGTCTGCGACGCCGCCGTCGCCGCGTCGACCCCTCCCCTGCCTCGCGCTGCCGGGCCGCCGCCTCCAGAGGTAGGTCCTCTGCCCCCTCCTCGCTCTCTCTCCCCTGTGGTGGCGCGTGGTGGAGGCCACGGCCACGGCGTGGTGGCCGCCACGGCCACGGCCACGGCGTGGATGACGCCACGGTTACGGCGTGGAGGAGGCCACGGCCACGGCCATATTTTTTTAGCAAAAGTTAGAAAATTTAGCAATTTAGTAAATGTTATTAGTAAAGATGTTAGTTTAGCAATTTAGTAAATGTTATTAGCAATTTAGAAAAGTTAGAAAAGTTAGCAAAAGTTAGAAAATTTAGTAAATGTTATTAGTTAGCAAATTTAGTAAAGATGTTAGTTTTGCTAGTGTTAGCAAATTTCATAACTTAGCAAAAGTTAGAAAATTTAGCAATTTTAGTGTTGCAATTTTGAGATGCAAATTTAAGATGCAATTTTATAGACGCAAATTTAAGATGCAATTTTATAGATGGAATTTTTTAGATGCAATTTTATAGATGGAAATTTTTAGATGCAAATTTAAGATGCAAAATTTTATAGATGCAATTTTATAGAAGGAATTTTATAGATGCAATTTTATAGATGGAATTTTATAGATGCAATTTTATAGATGGAATTTTTTAGATGCAATTTTATAGATGGAATTTTTTAGATGCAATTTTATAGATGCAAAATTTTATAGATGCAATTTAGTACTAATTGTGAATAATGCAAAATTTGTGTTTCTGTATGCTAACCTTAAGATAGGGATAGAGATAATATTATGCATTTTGAAATAATATTGTGTGCATTTTGTAGAAACTATGGATCCACCTAGTCCAATCCGCAGAGACCTAACACAGGAAGAAATTCTCGAGAATATAATCCACGACGCCCCAGGTGCTGATCCAACCGAATCTCCGTCGTCGTATCTGAACCCCTCCGGGGATGGAATGGAGGTCGACCGAAGTGAGGATGAAGCCGACGGCTCCGATGATGGAGAAGGCGATAGCTCCGATGATGGAGAAGCCGGTGGACCCTTAACGAAGTCCGGCGAGGTATATATGAAGTTCGGCGATCAGTAGATGCATTACTTGAGTTGTATATATAAATTGACGAATGTTTCTTCTCTTAGGCCTCCACATCGAGCAAATCTTCCAAACGAGGCCCGACCAAAAAGTTGGCCCCATCTACGCATTATACATTTGAGGTCATATCCCCTACGGGCGAACCGAAGGAACCCAAGAAGGTTGCCGATGTATTTAAAAAACAATGCGGAGTTCTGGTTAGGGATCACGTCCCGATCACCGTTCGAGACTGGAATAAGCGCAAAGGGGCGAACGATAGTGAGTATGTCGCCGAAAGGTACAAAGAGGGTCTTTGGAATGACCTCATGGCACATTTCACCCTGCCAGAATTTGAGGATCCTGCCGACACTGCAAAATTGAGGAAGAAAGTCATGAAGTGGACTCTTACGAAGATGGCCGAACTATTCCGGGTGTGGAAGAAAAGATTATGGCAAGAATATCTGAAGAAAAAGACTGCTCCAGTATTCGAAGGCTATCTAGCGAAGCAGGCGAATCACTGGAACGCATTTAAGGAGTACAAGGAGTCACAAGATGCCAAGGCGATGTCAGTAAGGAACAAGAAAAATGCTGAGAAGAAGAAATATCACCATAAATTGGGGCCAGGGGGCTACGAGACTGCCATGCCAAAGTGGGATAAAAAAGAGCAAGAGCTGCTTGCTAAAGGGATCGAACCAGAATGGATGCGCGAAGAATGGGAATTGAGGGCAAGAAATTGGTTCCTTGCGCATGGGGGTTCATACGACGAAACAACAGGGGACCTTGTTTGCAGTGACGGGATTAGGATACCCAGGGAAAATTGGCTTAAAGTGGTGAAAGAAATTAAAGAGGGGAAGTTAAAGTTTCGTCCCGATAGAGAGAAAGACTTGCTGACACTGGTCCTCGGGAATGACGAAAAAGGAGGACGAACACGAGGCCTTGGCCCTAAGTATCCGTGGTGGCTTGGGTTTGCCAAAGACATAGAAACTTACAGAAGCCGAGCGAGAGCAAAGCAGCGACAGCAGGAGGAGGAGGGAGACAGGTTCAACCAGTTGCTTGCCAGAATTAACCACCAGCAGCAGCAGATTGACGAACTTAGAGGAGTAGTGCGCCTACAAGATCCTGTACTCGATATTACCGCCGGCCCATCTCAGCGGAAAAGCAGCGTGGGTGACTCGGAGGTCCCGGCTGACGATGCACGGCGGATGATAGATGGCGGTCCCGGCGACGATGCACGGCGGATGATAGATGGCGGTCCCGGCTACCCCGTGGATGGAATCAAGGATTCAATATCTTGTGAGCTCCATCAGAAATTGAAGAACATATCCATGAAGGTGGCGGTCGGATATGCTTTACCTTGTCCACCTGACGCACGCTGGCAAGACCGTGAGATTCCAGCTGGCTATGCTAAAGTCGGGTGGATGAAATCGTATCGGGGTTCATGATATGGAGCTTGACATCCCTGGACCTGAAGATGAGAGGACACTCGGAGAAGTTGTGGGTGATATCATTCTATGGGACAAGAACTACATCAAGTTTCCAGGCTTGACGCCAAGGACAACACCGCCTCCGAGTCGTCGCAGGTCACCTACACCTCCATCACCTCCAAGAAGCCCACTCCATGACTACGACCACCACAGCGCGAGTCCATCTCGATCTCCGCCGCCGGACTTGGGTCGGCCGTCTTCGCCGCCGCCTTTGCCCGCTAAGGACAATAAGCGGAAGCGTGCTCCGTCGATGAGTACTAACCGACGCAGCAGCCCAAAACGACAAATGTCGCCCCTCCCAAGAGTACCTCATAAGAATCTTCCCATCAGAACTTACGATCGTACTGACGAGCAAACCGCAGCGATCGCAAAGGCCGAAAAAGATGCGCATTTTGCAAAGAAGAAACCCAAGCCCGCCCCGGTATACACCGAGAAGCAAAAAGCGTGGGCACGTGATTTTTGAACACAAAATCGCAATATGAGTTGCACCATAAGCCAGATGACTATCTACGCACACTTCGGAAGGAAGTGGAGAAGAGCAAATCAAGTAAAAGTGCAAGCGGGAGCAAATCAAGTAAAAGTGCAAGCGGGAAAAGAAGGGACGTTCCCCAGCTCGGAGAACAGGCCAAACAATCGATCCCACCCCTCAAGGTGTTATCCGAAAACGTTCCCCAGGTGCTGCAGCAGGATATGGAAGAAGCTACGAAGTTGGCGGCCGCTATGGGTGTGACTGTTGCTGAATTGCTAGGTTCCCAAGACGACAAGTTACCCAAGGCTGATGTTGTCCCTACATATGTCCCAGGGAAGCGTTTGGTTAGTAAAGAGAAGTTGGAACAACTGCCAACACAAATGCGGAATTTGCATGAATGGTACTTGAGTGTGGTAGGGGGGCAGAACAATGATCGTGGCGAAAGTCCCACATGAGTACTTCTTCCGACCCGAAGAGGTCCATGTTGAGTTTTCAGAACTCTTCCAGTTATACAATTTCGATGCCCTCGACAAAACTCTCATGAGTTGCTATTGTCTGTAAGTTGTTGAATTCATTGTCTACATATAAGTTGTTCAGTTGTTCAGTTCATTGCATGTAATTATCCTCATTATATCCTTTTGTACTCTATTATGCAGAATGAAGATCCGGGAATGTAAAAGAAAGATCTATAGTGTTGGGTTCATTGACCCAGATAAAGTACATATACATTCGCTAACGACGAAACCCGACGAGACGGCGGAAAACCTTCTAAGGTTTCTAACGGAGCAAAATTTTGTGACCATACTGTTTCCTTACAACTTCCAGTGAGGGTCTTACTCTGTTGTACACATTCACTTTTGCTTACTCGATGTTAAGTGTAATTGATGAGTTACTGACGTATATATAAACGTGTGCAGGTTCCACTGGATTCTGCTAGACATTCAAGTTGATAAGGGAAGAGTTGAAGTCATGGACCCATTAAAGAGACACCTGGAAGAGTTCCGCAACATGCAGGACATGCTCCAGAGGTAATTTTCGCGCTATATCGGTCTCTTTCGTTGATTTCATGAGATATCAGGTAATGAATAACTCATTCATTAATTCATTTTCTTTGTCGGGCAGGGTTTGGAACCTGTTCAGGAGTGTGGTGACGGGTTCCTTTAGTGAGAAGCTGACGTTTACTCCGGTCACGGTAAGTAGTACGAGATGTGTCCGCGCATCTCTTTAATTCTAGTTTCAATACAATTATGATGCTAGATTATTATTTCGATTGAATTCATTCTCGTAAAGTGCGTGAGGCAGCCACCGGGGACGAATCTATGTGGATACTACGTTTGCGAGTTCATTCGCACGTTTACCACTGAGCACAATGATTATAGACTCGACGTAAGCAATACATTCACAACATTATTTTATTACCGTCACTTTTTGTTATCATGATTGATGTTCATATTGATCTCCTTTTCTTATATAGTTCGAGAGAATGCGGGATCGGCTCCTACCAGAGCAACGCCTACTAGGAATTGCAGAAGAACTGGCGGGATTTTTGTTGAAAGAGATGGTAGACGACGCCGGAGAATTTAGTGTGAATAGGCGCTACTGATAATCCACGGCCATGTAATCGAATAGATGGGCTCTAGTCCCGGTAATTGTGATCTCCATGTAACTATCAAAATTGTATATATTTGTATGCTCGATTGTAAGACAAATTATCTTATATATATGCACGAACGTGTACGGTATGTGGTAGCGTAGAAATACGAAAACTATTTTGAAGAAAGAAATAAATAAAAAGAAAACAAATAAACCCTAAACCTTAAAGAAATAAATAAAAGAAAAAAATTATCATTAGTCGCAGCCCGTTATACGAGCCGGGACTAAAGGGGTTGTCCCCCAGCGCGTTCTGCGGCGGCCACGTGGGGGGCCTTTGGTCCCGGCTAGTAACAGGGCCAGGACTAAAGGTTGGGCCTTTAGTCCCGCTTGGCCTGTCCCGGTTGGCCAACCGGGACTAAAACCCTCACGGGCCGGGACAGTAGGCCATGTCTCCACTAGTGTCAACCTATTTGATGATATGAGTCCTCATGTGTGTATTGCAGGATTATAATAAGTCTTACCAAAGCTCACTTCCGCATTTGGAACTTTGAAAAGAAGGTTAGTGACCAAGGCTTGATTCCTGTAGGTCTTACAAGTTGTAAAATTAGTCGGTGTGGGTTTTGAGGGCTGACAGTAGGAGACCAGTTATTAGAACACCGATTTTTGCATGAATTGTAAATGCTAAATATCTATTAAATATTCTAAATAGTGCATAATTTTTTTCCAAACCAGTATTTAGTAGATGATATGATTATTTATGGAGGTAGGTGCCATACAAAGTAGCCTTGATGTGATCAGCTGGTTAGTCGGCTATGGCGGCAACAAAAAATGATAAGTAAGCAGGACCATGCATGTGGAAAAAATAGAACACAAAGATTTACTATGAGCCATCAATGTATAGTTGTTTTATAAATAGGTGCTTTAAAAGTTATGGATGGCGCATAAATAATACAAAATCCTATTGTTATTCATAGAGACCATGGATCTCAATGCCATTCTCGTTGTCATTAAACAAGGTTTTTACCAACAACCTAATAAATCTTGCTACCAAATTCAGTCACATTTCGCAACACAAATATTTTGTATATAGCTGATTTCGTAAGTGTAATAGTATAAACTTTACATCTGAGACGAGGACGGTATGTGAACATCCAACCAGGTCTCAACATAAGAACTGATTGACTGTTTTTTTTGTCTATGTCTTGTCTCTAACAGAACTAGCTAGCTGGGTTACTTGCGCATTTTTGTACATACATTTAGCACACTTTGTTTTTGTCCCGTTGACTAACTGCTAGCGACTATTTAATTAATTCACCACTATACTACTAGTAGTTAAGATATGCATTAGTTTCAGAGAAAACGAGGGCAGAATTTAGCTAATGCATATGTGTGGAAGATACAAATTTTTAGGGCCGTTCCGCCGGCCTATCGTGCAAGATAAGTTGCTGACCGATGACAGGAAACATACTCCCTCCGTTCGGATTTAATCTACATTCTAACTCTCAAATTTGTTCGGAATTAATCTACATTCTGAGTGGGTCCCACCTCGGTAATTAAGACGAGAGAGAGTCCACACCCTATGCATGCACAGAGATTGCATTAATTAAGAATGGTTTAACCAATGAGGTGCTTTGTTTTTTATGAGACCATAATTATTATACATGGTTGGGTGTGCAAAAGTAGTACTAATAAATGCAGCCTAATTTGTCTGAAATTTTCTAGAATGTAGATTAAAAGTGAACGGAGGGAGTACGCTTCAATCTTGGATCACAAAGCCCTTCCTTCTTTGTACTTGTTTGTGTTATTGGGTTGTAGTTGGACCTAGTCTTCGTGACTGACTGAAAAGGGGGCAGCTCTATTGATTTAAACGAACATGTTAGCATCAAGTTGTACTTGCCTAATTGAGTTATGTCCCATTTCTCCACAGAGAATAGTAAACAAAATTATGCCAGAAAAGGAATATTTGGGTCCTTGCGACTGTGTGTTCACCATAATATATACAGCGTTCTGTTCATGCACTGTCTATCTAACTAGATCTTTTCAATACACCTCGATCGTAACTTCAAATCACTCCAACGCTGCAGTTTGGAAGTCCAAATTTGTTGCAAGGAAGCAATGGATTGTGGCCGGAGGTCGCGATGGTTGCCTCCATGTTTACAATTACGGTACTACTACAATGGAGAAAGTCACGAGTTTGAAAACTCACAGTGAGCGGATCACTTGTTTGGCAATCCATCCAACCAAGTCTTATGTACTTGCGGCATCCTACGACTTTGAAATTGAGATGTGGGACTGGGAGAAAGACCCCAAGTCTGCTCGGACATTCAAAGGGCACACTGGTTCTGTGTGCCAAATATCATTTAACCCTAAGGACACGAATACTTTTGCTACTGTTTCCGAGGACAGGAATATTAAGGTTCGGTTCTAAGCCTTTCATTTTTCAGACGACCCATTTTATGATAAGTTTGTTCCTTCTGGACTTAGGTTCTGTAATTTCTCAAGTCCTGTTGTACTTTCAGATTTGGAATCTCAATTCTACCGACCCTACTATCACAATGAAGGGTCACAGATCTAAAGTGAGATGTCTGGATTACTTCGCTCATGCTGGCAAGCAATACTTGATTACAGGATCTGATGATAAGACTGCCAAGGTGTGACTTTTTCCGAAACAATACCCCCCCCCCCCCCCCCCCCCCTGTTCATATTAATTTCTAACATGCCCTCCTCTTAAAACAGATCTGGGACTTACAGAAAAAGTGTTGCGTTAGAACACTTGAAGGTCACACAAAGAGAGTGAGCACGGTATGTTCCCATCCAATCCTTCCACTACTGATGACAGGTTCATGGACGGAACTGTTCGTCTTTGGGACTCAAATTCATTCAGGTCAGCCTTTTGACCGTAATTAATTACTGAATACGATATTCTGGTAACATATCTTCTAGTTACCACTTTGTTAGTATGCTAAACAATAATGTATGCACTTTGTACTCTTTCAGGCTTAAGGGTATACATAACTTCGGGTTAAAAAAAGTTCTTGCATTGGCAAGTATTATGGATGGCACTGGAAGGTGAGTTACATTAACATTTTGTTTTTTCGGTTTTATTTTGGGGTATCAAATAAACCATCACGATCCCTTTGGTTCAAAATCATGTCGTAGGAACCTTGGAGGATGTTCTCCTTACAAATTTTTCATATAGAGTTTATGTAGGTTGGAGATCATAGGAAATTTTACTCTGCATGATATTCCATAGGAGTTTCTTTTCCCTTAATCCCCAAGGCTACTTTGGATACAGTTCCATAATAAAAATTCCAATATGTTTTTCCTATAAAGTTTACTTTCATTAGGGGCTACTTAGGTGCAATTGGATTCGAACTTTTCTTTCGGTCAAACCACTTATAAATATTCTTTTGTGTTTAATAACAACTATGGGCGCAACTATTCATGAATCAACATGGGAACTCTTTGGCTCAAATTTGTGTTTCATATGATTGGACAGGGAATAATCCTGATCAACGGTAAAACGTCTCTGAACCAAATGGCAATAGTCAAGTTCTTAATTTGGCATTGTGTTGATGTTAGAAAATCGAATTACCCACGAGACTCTCACGCGTCTTAATTTTTCTTTCTTTGTTATTGTGAAAAGGTTGTGACGTTTGTCTTTTCGTTTTCCTATATTCGTGAGGATGCAGGGTTTTGATTGGATACAACTGTGGATTGGCATTTTTGTCCCTTGAGGATGTTGCTAGCAGGAGTGAAAATACCATGTGATGTATTCTTATCTCATTGTTGAGTGGATATATAAAATCCTGGTTCACTGAGTAACTGGTTAAGTGGTCGACTTTGTAGGAGCCATTTTAAAAATTACTTTATGCCAATAGGAGGAGTTGGTTGTAGTAGTTTTGTGTTTTTTTACCTATTAATTAAATTGTTATGTACTACATCTGTTTTTTCTTTTGAATACACAAGCTTCTCTTTTTTTCTTTTGAATAGACAAGCTTAAGTTATTACGTACTGCATCTCTTTTTCTTCATAATAACGAAATTTTGAATATCATTCTTCACATATATCAACTTGACATATGTCATTAATTACAAGAATCTTCAGTTGCAGAGATCATTAAAAAAATTGGTCATGTATTGATCTAATTGCAATTATCACTGCTTATGATAACTTCATTTTGCTACGAAGATATCGTTGTAATAAAACGCATATGTGTTGTCACATCGGTGGAGTTCAAGTAACATTTTGTACCAAAACATTGATTTGCCAATACCTCCGACATAACTATGTATTTAAGGTATCGATTAGTACAATAACATCTGTGGCGCCCCGACCCGACTGCTATACAGTGATACTGTATCCCCGGTTATCCGATACCACCAGACACACTATCACAGCATAATAGAGAGATCAAAACTTGTGGAACAACTGGCACATCACAGACTCTACGACACAAATCATTATAGTTCAACTCTTATAATAGAGAAAGATAGCAAATGACAACCAGAGGTCACAGACCCAACATTACAACAAGCGGAAGCAAATTAAGTTGTTCTAAACAACAAGATCCAGATTATGGCCTAAGAGGCCTACAAATAAACATTCAAGCGCCAGCTGTTCCGTGATGTCCCAAGCTGCCACCTGGGAACCCCAGACTACTCGTCGACGTCCACAAAGAACCCACCTTCGAGGTCGGTGAAGTCCTCCTCTGAAACAAAACAAACGACGTTGAGTTCGACGAACTCGCAAGATTATATATAGAGCTTTAGCTCGATGAGGCTTTCAAGGTTTTATGGCTGTTTTGCATAAAGCTGATTTTATTTATGAAAACATAACTCAATGGCATCGACTATTCAGAGTATTTTCAAAAGGGGGTAAGAAGTGACTCTTTTCTCTTGAGCAACTTTCTCAACACCAACTATCATCAGCCACTGTACCGGTTCATCAAAGGCACCTCCCCGAATCACCCTCGAGGAAGCTCACCTTGCAATTTTGAAATGGTACCTTGAGTACCCAGGTTTTAATCATTCCGTTCATGTTATTCTATGATCTTATCGTCCTTTCCCAAATTGTCCGTAACTGTGGACACGGCTTTTCGAAAAGATTTACCCTGCAGGGGTGCACTGTGTTTACCTTCGGTACCACCCGGCTTATTGCCTACGCTTAGCTCTCTTCCGGGGAAAGCCGGCTGAGTGGGAACGGTTACAACCTTTACCTTGCTTGGGACTAACCCAGGATCATCAGTGGCGGTAGGACAAGGAGTGCCTGCAACACTCTGTCCCGTGGCCACTTATTTTCCTGACACCACCATCCTCATCTCAGTCTTGGCCACCATCACAACGCACGCGCAAATGGAAGTCCAAACTACAGGACCCTCGGCTAGTCCGCCACAAGTTAGTCGGTCGACGAGGTCTCCATATACCCCACCGAATGGAAGCGCGCTCATTCTTGGTTCAAGAGGTAAAGAACTCGCACCTAGGCGGCGAGAGTGAGACAAAACACCACCATACCAAAGTGGCCTCTCATCCCCACCTTTAAGCATCTTATTACCTGTCACCACAAATTCTCCACCATCATCTGAACACTTCAACAACCTGTTTCCAACATGAAGTATCCATCGGACGGCTAAGCATTTAACTAAGCATGACTAAGCATCAACATTGCATAGTTAAGTATTTCAGGCCCACAATACAATTCCTATGGATAATAGGAGGGGAAAAAGGTAATTGGCATCGGAATCTTAATGCAACTATAGGATACTCTAATCCAAGCAAATTGACATTTAGAACCGCATGCAATATTATAGTGGAGAAAATATTTGCGGAAAATAGGATAAGACATGCTCAGAGGGGGATTACGCTTGCCTTGACCAAGGTGCTGGTAGTACGGCTCTTCGGGTATGGTGGAGTAACCCCGGCTGCTTGATCTACCGAAGCATAAAAACACGGGAAGAAACAATCAATCACCACACATGTTTCACAAATGCAATGCGCAAACACATGATGACATGACATGTTAAATCCCCGGGAGGAGGATGATTCAACTAGTCAAATTAAACGGAGCTCGGATGCTTAAAGGGGCGCATCCCGAATACACCGGGGAGTCAGGTCATGAATCATCGTTAGTTATCGATTAAGGTAGTTGAAACCCTAAGGTTAACTTGTAGATGAAATGACATGATCAGGTGATGAAATGCAGGGTTTTGGGTGATTAAATAAACCTGATATTTATTTTAGAGGTTTGTTCACAATTTTCCGGACATTGGGGTATAACACACGCATTTTTCCGAAGCACCGTTAACAAACTATTACATTTTATTTCCTCTTTTAATTATACCTTGGTTACATTTATTTTCCCACACAGTACCATATTTCTCCAAAATAAAAGAACAAAAGGAAACAGTAAAGCTATTTTGGTACTGGACCAAATCGGAATTTCCGATTTTTCCCAAATCAGAATATCCGATTGAACTATGGACCAGAAATTTGGCTAAGGACTCGAAGTCCATAAGCACTGATGAAACTCGGATCATCCGAATTCGTCTCCGTCGGAAAATCCGATGAACCCAGATGATGTGGAAACTGCTAAGGACTGAAAGTTTTCGAGCACTGGTGGAACTCGGATTATCCGAGCTCACTAGCTCCGGAATATCCGAGCAAGGGGAGAGCACGGCGACGCATGGCTGCCGGCGGTGCCACGGCAACACAGCGAGCGAGGGGAGAGGGGAAGGCAGTGGAAAGCTAGGACCGCGAGCTCACCCTGAAGTCGTACACGTGTTCGGGGAGGCCAGGGACACGGCGACGGCGATGTATTCGTCCACGGTGGCGCTCGAAGTGCAGCGGGGAGGTAGTGGACGGTGACGGCGATTTCGGTCGCCCCAGCTCGATTCCGGTGGCGTGGAGGAAGAGCTCGGCACGGCGGAGCTCACGGCGGTTTCGGCTTGGCTCGGGGAGCTCCCGAACGTCAGCGATGCGTCGGCGACGGCTGCGCGGTCTGTCCGTGCAGAGGGAGACGAGGAAGAGGGAACGGGGAGAAAACTCGGGGGAGGGAGCAGGTGAGGCTTCGTTGGGGTGCTCCTCGTAGGGGTAGGCAGAGATGGGGGGCCCGGCGATGCACGTCGTGCGGCACTGCCACGGCGACGGCATGGCGCGCCACTGTGGCGACAGGAGGAAGGAGAGAGACGACCTGTTTCCCGAAAACCCCCTGGAGAATTTTGGTTCCTCACGGATAGGTCCTTTTCAGCTTTTATTTTAAAACCTTTTAAAACCAGCACCTCCAGTGATTTAATTAGAGCACTTAAACACTTTGAAAAATTATGAAATAATTTGTGTGGCCTTTTCATCTCATGTGGGAGCTCCACAAAAATTGGCGCCTCCAAATAAAATGTTTTGAACCACTTTTGTTTAGAAAGGTTGGATATGGCATTTTGCTAAATTTCAAAATGTTGCTCCTTTAACAATTTGGAGCAAGTGCAAAATATTATTTTGTAGCTCTTGGAATTTCCTTGACAAATATAAGTTGACAAGCCTTTGTATTTTGCAAGGTTGAGTGCCTTCATTAATTTGAAATTGGTTGAAACAAGTTTGGCATTTGGTTTTTGAATGTTGCCAAATCCACCACAATTCCCTAGCAACAACAACAATTCCCTAGCACAATTCCCTAGTAACAACATGATGCATGAATGCCTTGATGCAATGAACACAAAAGCGGAAAAAATTACACGGGTTTTTAGGTTCTCAACTTTGGGCTGTTACAATTCTACCCTCCTTACAGGAATCTCGTCCCGAGATTCTTAGAGTAGGAAAGAGGGAAAAGGGTTACGAGGTACTACACGATCTTCTTGCTTCAGGTGGCATCTTTCTCGAAGAGGTTGGTCGAGGGCATCATGAAGATCTTCATCGGCTTTCCTTCGAGGTCACTAACAACGTACACTCTAGGAAAAAGGAAACCTCTCCGGGAGGGTGGATCTTGGTGAAGATACAGCGGTCGAGTACCTCCTAGTAGAATCTTAGAATGGGATTTCAAGCATCCCGTGAATGGACAGTTAGGAGACACAAGCGTTAGACGGGAGATTGATAAGAGTTTCCAGTTGGTAGACAACTGTTTCTCAAAGATTCAAAATATGAACTTTGCACAAGGCCTTGAATTTCTGAGGGAGAGTGTTGAAACAAGATTCCAACAGATGAAGAGGCAAACTTCTACCAAACAGCTTGAGTAGAACTTTCCTCACGGAGGAGCATTTCAGATCACAGAAGAAGGGTTGGGAAGATCGACCGAGAGAACTTTAGAAACTCCGCAAACGTGGGTATTGGAGACACTTCTTGATTTTCTAGACATCGGGAACAAGCTTCTTGACGATCACCAACCATCGTTTCTGATTGAGATTTAGATCTGGTCAGGTGTAGAGATACCTTAGACTCCACATGGATGAATAGGAAGTCTTTGCACGGGATACCAACAGATTACAGGGGCTAGGAACCCCAAGAGTTGGATTACAAGGTCAAACTCCAAAGGAGGAACGAGATTGAGGAACTCAAGTATTAGCGACTTGTCAGAGGACAATCTGCACCTACTCGAATTACTTGCGACAATACACCATTGACTCTCTGCTGGGAAACACCAACGAAGAGAAAAGAAGTTCTCAGACTTCCTCTCTTTCTGGAACAATTTAAGGAGTGGCCTGGATGCATAGATGAAATTTCTCAAGGAATAGAGGTAACAACATACCATTCCGAGAGTATTCTACACGTGCATGATCGAGTTGAAATGATTCGGAGGAAACCAGACAATTCACTCAGATTCACGGCGACATCTTTCAGCAATTGCACGTGAACCAAGGAAAGTCACTTCTAACTCCAGAACTGTAACAGCCCACTTTTGGTAATGCAAATTATGGACCAAATTTTCACTTTTTGCATTCCATACATGCATCATGGCATACATTTAAAATTGCTAAACAACACAATAGTTGGTTTGGCAACATTGAAAAGTGAAATGCCACACCTGCTTGAATCAAAACTTCACACAATGATGTCACTCAACCTTGCAAGATACAAACACTTGACAACTATATTTGTCAAGGAAGTTCCAAGGGTTCAAAACAATATTTTGCACTTGCTCCAAAATGTGAAAGTAGCACCATTTGGAAATTGAGCAAATGCCATACCCAAACCTGTTGAACAAGTGTTGCTCAAAACATTTTATTCGACCACACCAAAATTTGTGGTGCTTCTATATTATATTGGGAGGCTACTGGATTTTTCTCGTATTTTATAACATGTTTAAATGCCTCAAATAAATCTGGGAAATGCTTCTGGTTTTAATTTAAAAGAGAAAAGGACCCGTTTGTAAATAGTGGAGGACCTGTCCGTGATGGAAGAATTCGGCCAGGGGCTTTTTGCGAACTGGTCGTCTCTCTCCTCTCCCCCGTAGCGACGCGCAGCGCGCGCTCCCGCCGGACCACCTCGTCGCCGTGCCCAGCGCCACTACGCCCCGCGCCCTCCTGCCGCGTCGAGGAGAAGAGGAGGTCCCCACCGTGCGCTGCTCCCTATCCACTCGCTCGCCCGCCCCCGTTCCCCATTTTCGTCCATCTCCCCATGCGCCCCGCACCGCCGTCGCCATGGCCGTGAGCACGCCGCCGATATAGAGCTCCCCGTCCAGATTGGAGACCACACGGGACCGCCTCGCCGTGCTGCTCCCCCACGCCGAAGCAATCGTGCCGGAACGCCGCAAATCAACGCCGCCGTCCCCGTTCCTCCGCGCAGCCGTCCGAGCTCCGCCGCCGCTTCGGCGGGCAATTCCGTTGCCGTGAGTCCACCCCGCGCCTCGCCGTCTGCACCAGCGTGTCCCTGGTAAGCTCCTGGCCCTACTGACCTTTCCCCTCGCCTCTGTGTCGCGCGCCGCCGTTGCATTCTTGCCGCGCCCGCGCTCACGTCGCACTGCCACCGTTCGTCGTTCTTCAGTTTCGTCAGTTAACGAGGGAGAAGTCGACACCGCTCCCACCCAGCCGGCTCTCCAAGGAAGAGAGCTAAAAGCTAGGTAATGGGCCAGACGGTACGCGTGGTAAACATTGTACACCCCTGCAGGGTAAATCTTTTCGAAAAGCCGTGTCCACGTTAAGGACAACTTGGGAAAGGACGATAAGATCATAGAATAACTTTAACGGAATGATTAAAAACTGGGTACTAGAGGTACCACTCAAGATTGTAAGGTGAGCTTCCTCGAGGGTGATTCGGGGAGGTGCCTTTGATGAACAGGTACAGTGGTTGATGATGGTTATGTGAGTAAGGTGATGAAAGAAAGAGTTACTTCTTACCTCTTTTGAAAATATTCTGAATAGTCGATGCCTTTGAGTTATGTTTTCATAAATAAAATCAGCTTTATGCAAAACAGCCATATAACTTTGAAAGCCTCATCGAGCTAAAGCTCTATATATAATCTTGCGAGTTCGTCGAACTCAACGTCGTTTGTTTTGTTTCAGAGGAGGACTTCACCGACCTCGAAGGTGGGTTCTTTGTGGACGTCGACGAGTAGTCTGGGGTTCCCAGGTGGCAGCTTGGGACATCCCGGAACAGCTGGCGCTGTGATGTTTATCTGTAGGCCTCTTAGGCCATATTTGGATCTTGTTGTTTAGAACAACCTAATTCGCTTCCGCATGTTGTAATGTTGGGTCTGTGACCTCTGGTTGTATTTGCTATCTTTCTCTATTATAAGAGTTGAACTATATGATTTGTGTCGTAGAGTCTGTGATGTGCCAGTTGTTCCACAAGTCTTGATCTCTCTATTATGCATTGAGGGTTGTGCCTGTGTTAAGGCATCAATCGGGGTGTTGCGTTGCCGATGATCCATTCCGAGCAACGCCTGCCAAAGGTTTTGGCCGGGGATTGGTAAACCCGTAACCTCCGGTTGTATCGCTTAACCGGTGACACACAGCATCACTGTATAACAGTCGGGTCGGGCGCCACAAGTTGGTATCAGAGCAGTACTGCCTGTAGGAAACCCTTCTACTGGTCGATGTTGAGTCTAGTGTTTGTGAAAATATTTTTAACCTAAAAATGAGTTGTGAAAACCATCTTAGGATTCTTTTTACTCCTTATCTGGTTACCCTCTAATCTCGGAGCAATCTTACCTCGATTTGAGTTTAAAGGTTTTACTCCTCGTCTGTTACTTCAAAATGATTAGAAACGGGGTGGGTTCGACCTTTAGTGTTATGTGTCCGTTGCTCCCGCTGCGTTGCAATCCCAAATCAACTCAGATGTTTCTACCGAGTTAATCTTTGATCCTTTCTTTGGGTTTTAACCCACGGACTTGAACATAAGGTCCCGGATTGTGTCAACTAGAGTGTGTTAAGTTGTGATTTCTTAACTCTCACTAGTAGCACATGATGCTGATCTTTGACCCAAGTTCTATCTTGTTGTTTTCCTTCTCGCAAAGTATTATCGTCCCTAGTCTGTGTACTTGTGTAGACGCTAATGCTATTGTTCGACCATTCGGAGAAAGATACTAACCGTGTCATTGTCAAATCTCCAGAATGGCTCGAGGAGGTCGTGGAGGCCGTGGTGGTCGCGGTAACCACAATGATGATGAGGATGATCTGCCGCCACCACCCTCGATGGCTGAGGTCTTGATGGCCATTGAGGAGAACCGTGGGCGCAATGAGCGCTTGCTTGAGCAGTTGGTGCAGCAGAATGCACGGAGGAACGAGTGCAACACTCTCACTGAGTTCCTGCGCTCGCAGCCACCCACCTTTGCTGATGCTAAGGAGCCACTGGAAGCTGATGATTGGCTTCGTGCTTTGGAGCGCAAGTTCTCCGCGCTGCATGTCCCATTGGCGAGCAAGTCAACTTTGCCACCTATCTCTTGGTTGGTGCTGCTGGCTGTTGGTGGGAAAGCCATGTGGCTTTGTTTCCAGCCAACCATGTCTTCACCTGGGCTGATTTCCGCACTGCCTTCCGTGCGGAGTACATTCCCCAGCCGATCATGGACTTGAAGAGGAGGGAGTTCCTGGATTTGCAACAGGGACGGATGGACCTCCGCACTTATGGTCGTGAGTTCAACCATCTCTCTCGTTACGCCCCAAGGGACGTGACCAATGATGCTGACAAGCAAGAGCTGTTCCGCAAGGGTCTTCCCGCAGCTCCGCTATGAGCTATTGCCCTTCAGGTTCCAGACCTATCAGGAGCTGTTCAACCAGGCTTTCACTCTTGAGCAAGGAAGAAAGGAACTTGAAGCTTCCAAGAGGCCCGCACACGGGGACCACCAGAGTTCCTCGGGTTCTGAGAGCAAGAAGCGCAGGGTGTTTGTCCCTACAGCGCTGTACCTCGTGCTCCATTCATGCCGAGGCAGCAGGATACAGGCCACCTCCTCCGCGCCCCACTACTTCGACACTTGGGGTAGGCGGGAGTGGGTACCGTCCTATGCTACCTGCTCCACCTGGACTCACTTGCTACACCTGTGGCCAGGCTGGCCACTACTCCAGGGAGTGCCCCCAGAAGGCACCTCTCGCGATAACTCCTGCACGAGCCCCTGCCACTCCAACTGGCAAGGCTGGACCTATTGTGCGTGGTCGCCTGAACCACATCTCTGCTGAAGAAGCTGAAGAGGACCCCGGCGTTCTCATGGGTGAGTTACGAATCAACAACAACGTGCTACAGTTTTGTTTGATTCTGGAGCATCGCATTCATTCATATCCATAGCTTTTGCAAAAGACCACAAAATACCGTTTGAGAAAATGAGTCCCTTGGTGATTGCCACTCCTGGCTCCAAATGGCAAACCGATGGGGTTACTCCTGAGTCAGATTACTATCGGTTACTTCTTTCCTTTCCTTGGTAGCTCTGAGGTCAAGTGGCATTGATGTCATACTGGGCATGAACTGGCTAGCCAAATACCAGGCTAATCTCGACTGTGCTGCCAAGACCGTCACCGTGACCAATTCTTCCGGTGACAGTGTGAAGTATTGGTCTGCATTGTCAAGACCTCCGTCCTCCATCATACCCAACTCACCTGAGATTCTCCTTTGCTTTATGGAAGGCGAATCCTCCTGAAATCCAGGACATACACGTGGTGTGTGACTTCCCGGATGTGTTCCCGGAAGAATTGCCTGGCATGCCTCCTGACCGAAGTGTGGAGTTTGTCATAGAGCTACTTCCCGGTACCGCTCCAATTTCCAAGAAGCCCTACCGTATGCCGGTGGAAGAGTTGGCTCTGTTGAAAGAGCAAATTGATCAGCTGTTAGCTAAGGAGTTCATCCAGCCTAGCAGTTCACCTTGGGGTTGTCCGGTACTCTTTGTCAAGAAGAGGGATTCTACCGTGCCTCGTCTAGTCTCTGACTATCGACCGTTGAATGCGGTGACAATCAAGAACAAGTATCCTATTCCTCGCATCAATGATCTGTTGGATCAGTTAGCTGGTGCAACGGTATTCTCCAAGATGGATCTGAGGTCAGGCTACCATCAGATAAAAATCAGAAAGGAGGATATTCCAAAGACGGCATTTGTTACTCGTATGGCTCATATGAGTATACCGTCATGTCCTTTGGTCTCACAATGCCCAGCTACTTTCATGAGGCTCATGAACTCTGTCTTCATGGATTATCTTGACAAGTTTGTCGTCATTTACATTGATGACATCTCATCTATTCCAAAACCAATGAAGAGCATGAGGAACATCTTCGTTTGGTTCTGACAAGACTTCGAGAACACCGCCTCTATGCCAAGTTCTCCAAGTGTGAGTTTTGGTTGGATAATCTTCTTCCTTGGTCATGTGATATCCGCTAATGGTGTGGCTGTCATTCCCGACAAGATTCAGTCCATTCTGGATTGGAAAACTCCAATGTCAGTCAAGGACATTCGTAGCTTTCTCGGATTGGCGGGTTACTACCGCCGATTCATCGAAGGTTTCTCCAAGATAGCCAAGGCCTGACTGACCTTCTCAAGAAGGATAAAAAGTTTGTATGGTCGGCCGAAGCTGAAGAGAGTTCAAACACTGAAAGCCAAGCTCACGTCCGCTCCTGTGCTTGTCCTGCCGGACACAGCAAGGATTTCGTCGTCTTCTGTGACGCCTCTCTACAAGGTTGGGCTGTGTGCTAATGCAAGATGGCCATGTGGTGGCATATGCTTCTCGCCAACTTAAGCCGCATGAGCTCAACTACCCAACTCATGATCTAGAACTTGCCGCGGTGGTTATGCTTTGAAGCAATGGAGACCATACCTGTTTGGTAACCGTTGCGAGATCTTCTCGGATCACAAGAGTCTGAAGTACCTCTTCACCCAGCCGGATTTAAATCTCAGGCAAAGGCGTTGGTTGGAGTTAATCACGGACTACAATGTGAGTCTGAACTATCAACCCGGCAAAGCAAACGTCGTGGCTGACGCGCTAAGTCGGAAGTCCTATTGCAACAATCTGATGATTGAAAGGCCAACCTGCCTTCATGAAGAGTTCTCTCGTTTGAACTTGGAAATGTTCCCTCCGGCTACCTTGCAAATCTGGAGATCAAATCTACTCTTGTAGACCAGATTAAGGATGCTCAAACTCGTGACAAGGGTATTCTAAAATCAAGGAAACATTGCTAGGGGAAGGCCAAATGTTTCTGTCAATGAATCCGGAGTTGTTTATTTTGGTGACCGCTTGGTAGTGCCAAAGAAACGAAAATTGAGGGAGTTGATCCTCCAAGAAGCTCATGAATCTCCTCTCTCTATTCATCCCGGTAGTACCAAATGTACCAAGACCTTCGACCACAATTCTGGTGGACTCGGATGAAACGAGAAATTGCCAAGTATGTTGCTGAATGCGACACATGTCGACGGGTAAAGGCTGAACATCAAAGACCTCCGGTACTCTTCGCCCTATTGCAGTCCCGAGTGGAAATGGGATGAAATTGGTATGGACTTCATCACCGGGTTTCCCCGATCTCAAAAGGGCAACAATGCAATTGGGTAATCATTGATCGTCTTTCCAAGGTTGCTCACTTCCTACCAGTCCGTGATGATATACGGGCAAGTCAACTTGCTGACTTTATTTGGCTCGTATTGTTCCATTGCATGGGGTCCCTCTGAGGATCATATCGGACCGTGGAAGTATCTTTGTATCCAAGTTTTGGCAGAGTTTCCAAACTGCTATGGGGTCCCGTCTCAACTTCAGTACCGCCTACCATCCTCAAACTGATGGTCAGACCGAAAGAGTGAACCAAGTGTTGGAAGACATGCTTAGGGCATGTGTGATCTCTTTTGGCAAGGGTTGGGAAAAGTATCTCCCTTTCGCGGAGTTCTCCTACAACAATAGCTATCAAGCTAGTCTGGGCATGGCTCCCTTCGAGGCTTATATGGAAGAAAATGCCGCACTCCTCTAAATTGGTCCGAGACCGGAGAGAGAGCACTCTTTGGTCCGGATGTGATCAATGAAGCTGAGGAGAAGGTTCGAATCATAAGAGAGAATCTGAAGATTGCTCAGTCTAGGCAGAAGAGCTACTATGATAAGCACCATCAGGAATTCACTATGAAATTGGTGATAAAGCTTATCTCCGCGTCTCTCCCCTTCGTGGCGTTCGCCGCTTCGGAATCAAAGGGAAATTGGCCCCTCGCTATGTTGGCCCTTTCACCGTTCTAGAAAAGCGAGGAGATCTTTCTTATAAGTTGGAGTTACCGGTCAAATTCCCAAATGTACATGATGTGTTTCATGTCTCCCAACTTCGCCGGTGTTTCAAGGATCCTATCCATGGGGTCAATCATGAAGAGCTAGACCTCCAGGAAGACCTCACTTATCGCGAGCATCCTATCCGTGTCCTGGATGAAGCCGAAAGGAAGACCCGTAACAAGACTACCAAGTTCCTCAAAATTCAGTGGTCTCATCATTCCGAGGAAGCAGCAACTTGGGAACGAGAGCCTAGTCTACGTGAGGAGTATCCCGACTTCTTCTCGCAATCTTAGAATCTCGGGACGAGATTCCTGTAAGGAGGGTAGAGTTGTAACAGCCCACTTTTGGTAATGCAAATTATGGACCAAATTTTCACTTTTTGCATTCCATACATGCATCATGCCATACATTTAAAATTGCTAAACAACACAATAGTTGGTTTGGCAACATTGAAAAGTGAAATGCCACACCTGCTTGAATCAAAACTTCACACAATGATGTCACTCAACCTTGCAAGATACAAACACTTGACAACTATATTTGTCAAGGAAGTTCCAAGGGTTCAAAACAATATTTTGCACTTGCTCCAAAATGTGAAAGTAGCACCATTTGGAAATTGAGCAAATGCCATATCCAAACCTGTTGAACAAGTGTTGCTCAAAACATTTTATTCGACCACACCAAAATTTGTGGTGCTTCTATATTATATTGGGAGGCTACTGGATTTTTCTCGTATTTTATAACATGTTTAAATGCCTCAAATAAATCTGGGAAATGCTTCTGGTTTTAATTTAAAACAGAAAAGGACCCGTTTGTAAATAGTGGAGGACCTGTCCGTGATGGAAGAATTCGGCCAGGGGGCTTTTTGCGAACTGGTCGTCTCTCTCCTCTCCCCTGTAGCGACGCGCAGCGCGCGCTCCCGCCGGACCACCTCGTCGCCGTGCCCCGCGCCACTGCGCCCCGCGCCCTCCTGCCGCGTCGAGGAGAAGAGGAGGTCCCCACCGTGCGCTGCTCCCTATCCACTCGCTCGCCTGCCCCCGTTCCCCATTTTCGTCCTTCTCCCCACGCGCCCCGCACCGCCGTCGCCATGGCCGTGAGCACGCCGCCGATATAGAGCTCCCCGTCCAGATTGGAGACCACCGACGGGACCGCCTCGCCGTGCTGCTCCCCCACGCCGAAGCAATCGTGCCGGAACGCCGCAAATCAACGCCGCCGTCCCCGTTCCTCCGCGCAGCCGTCCGAGCTCCGCCGCCGCTTCGCCGGGCAATTCCGTTGCCGTGAGTCCACCCCGCGCCTCGCCGTCTGCACCAGCGTGTCCCTGGTGAGCTCCTGGCCCTGCTGACCTTTCCCCTCGCCTCTGTGTCGCGCGCCGCCGTCGCATTCTTGCCGCGCCCGCGCTCACGTCGCACTGCCACCGTTCGTCGTTCTTCAGTTTCGTCAGTTGGCGACCGGAAACTCCGGCCCAACTCCGGTGTCACTCCGGACCGGGTCCAGTGGCTGCCGTAATGGGCTGAGAAATTGGTGGACCGGAGACTCCGGCCCGTGAGCCTTTTGGACCGGAAATTCCGGCCTGGACAGAAAGTTTGCAATACCTTTTCTTTTTCCTTTCACCCATGTATCCCAAAAATGTATAAATTACATATTGTTGCTAATCAAATCATCAATGGTTACTTTAAAAAGAAAAGTTAGAGATTTAATAGCTTTTATCGGGACCTCCGAAAAATGTGTTCCCTATATCAAAATGCTCAGAAAAACATGAGTGATCCAAAATCTTTATCATCATGCATCATCGATCACAATTACAATAATGTGCTCTAGTAGTAATGATAATCATTAAGTTTTAATATGGGGTTTCTTCCAAATGATGCAATAAATATAACGGGGACCCCATTTAACTTGTTGGTCATGTTTAAAGCTTCTAGGGTGCATTTAAAATGTCATATCATCATCTTTGTATGCATTGCACAATTGCCATGTGTTGATTGTTCTTCCGGTGTTGTTTGTGCATCGGTAGATCAAGGAGGTGAAGTGCCACCCCCGTCTTGTGACGATCCGTACTACCAGCCGTATCAACAAGGCAAGCGTAAACCCCCCTCTGAGCATATCTTATCCTATGTTTTCCGCAAATATTTTCTCCACTATATTATTGCATGCGGTTCCAAATGTCACTTTTGTCGGATTAGAGTATCCTATAGTTGCATTAATTTCCCTATGCCATTATCTGTTTCCCCTCCTATTATCCATAGGTTTGTGTTGTTGGCCGAGATACTTATCAATGCTATGTGATGCTTAGCCATGCCTAGTTATATGCATAGCTGTACGATGGATATATGTGTTGTTGGAAACAGGTGTGAAATGTTGAGATGATGGTGGAGAAATGTGGTGACAGGTGATAAGATGCTAAAAAGGTGGGGATGAGAGGCCACTGTGGTTGTGGTGCTTTGTCTCGTTCTCGCCGCCTAGGTGCGAGTTCTTTACCTCCCGAACCAAGACTGAGCGTGCAACCATGCGTGAGGCCTATGCAATTGCAGGAACCCTCATAGACTAAATAACTCGAGCGGGGCTAGCCAGGGTCCTCTAGTTTGAGCTTCCATTTGCGCGTGCGTGAGATGGTGGCTGAGATTTGGTATGGGGATGGTGGTGTTAGGAAAATGAGTGGCCGTGGGGCGGGGTGTTGTGATCCTGGCAGTCCTACCGTCACTGATGATCCTGGAAAGTCCTTAACGAGGGAGAAGTCGACACCGCTCCCACCCAGCCGGCTCTCCAAGGAAGAGAGCTAAAAGCTAGGTAATGGGCCGGACGGTACGCGTGGTAAACATTGTACACCCCTGCAGGGTAAAATCTTTTCGAAAAGTCGTGTCCACGGTTAAGGACAACTTGGGAAAGGACGATAAGACCATAGAATAACTTTAACGGAATGATTAAAAACTGGGTACTAGAGGTACCACTCAAGATTGTAAGGTGAGCTTCCTCGAGGGTGATTCGGGAGGTGCCTTTGATGAACAGGTACAGTGGTTAATGATGGTTTATGGTGAGTAAGGTGATGAGAGAAAGAATTACTCCTTACCTCTTTTGAAAATATTCTGAATAGTCGATGCCTTTGAGTTATGTTTTCATAAATAAAATCAGCTTTATGCAAAACAACCATATAACTTTGAAAGCCTCATCGAGCTAAAGCTCTATATATAATCTTGCGAGTTCGTCGAACTCAACGTCGTTTGTTTTGTTTCAGAGGAGGACTTCACCGACCTCGAAGGTGGGTTCTTTGTGGACGTCGACGAGTAGTCTGGGGTTCCCAGGTGGCAGCTTGGGACATCCCGGAACAGCTGGCGCTGTGATGTTTATCTGTAGGCCTCTTAGGCCATATTTTTGGATCTTGTTGTTTAGAACAACCTAATTCGCTTCCGCATGTTGTACTGTTGGGTCTGTGACCTCTGGTTGTAATTTGCTATCTTTCTCTATAATAAGAGTTGAACTATATGATTTGTGTCGTAGAGTCTGTGATGTGCCAGTCGTTCCACAAGTCTTGGTCTCTCTATTATGCATTGAGGGTTGTGCCTGTGTTAAGGCATCAATCGGGGTGTTGCGTTGCCGATGATCCATTCCGAGCAACGCCTGCCAAAGGTTTTGGCCGGGGATTGGTAAACCCGTAACCTCCGGTTGTATCGCTTAACCGGTGACACACAGCATCAATGTATAACAGTCAGGTCAGGGCGCCACAAGAACACATACCTTGTGAAGACACAAAGTTAGTTCCAACAATTTTCCAATGCTAACGCCCAATATCCAATATGAATCTCCTCAAACATGGAGAAGATAAGAAGGTAGTTGATGGGCTCAACAACAAACTTATCCAGATACTCCAAGACGGTAGACTCATATTTCACCAGAACGAGGCATAAGTATTGGTCAGACTAACACATTCAGTAGATTGGTCTGAGTTTGATTTGACGATAGCCCAATTCAAATCAAAAGATTTGTAGGATAGCATATCCAACGAGGAGATACTTCCTGGCTTCAACACGAACAGACTAGACATCCCATTGAGAAGGAACTATATCGGGATAGAGCTCTGGTCTTTTAACTCTCCAAGTTGTTTAAGCTCAACCGAATAATTCAGGACATCCAGCCCGATTTTCTTGGAGAAGGGAGTTGTTCAGAGAACCAGCTTACTCATAAGCTCAACATCACGGTCAGGTGACAACCTGGCGATACTTCTGGAAAGACCCCCAGAATATCACGATCCACATATAGGATATCACGACATACCGGTGGATCTTGAGTTCAAGAGAGGATCATGCCTTTCAAGGCACAACGAGGTGGTCTTGGGAGCTTCGGCACGAACCTAGCTCTTTGACCGAGGGAGTGCATCAGAGCCAACTGACTTGGTAGCACTGTCAAACTCAACTTATTGATTGGCTAACCAATCATGCTAAGGAGGACAATAAATGTCCTTGGATTTTTGCGCAGTAAGAACTGCTGAGAATATCCGATAGTTACATTATTACTCACGTCTCATCACTCTGGAGTAATAAGTCACTCGGAGATCGGAGAGTAACAAAGTGTAAGAGCATCACTTCATCAAGAGGATCATGATACTTAGCTCGATACCCTGATATCAAAGAGTGTGACACTCTAATGTGGAGCAGAACAAAAGCTAAACAAGGCCCTTCTTCTGCAGATTACAATACTCTAACCTGGTCCGAGAAGTGGACAAGGTACTAGAGTTATTTCTCCAAACAAGACGAAGGGGAAAATCTTGACGGATCGAGAGAGTGACTTGCATCGGAACATACCAACGCACGATAAAACTTTACTGTCAACAGACAGACAAAGGTCGGAGAGCAGATTAGAGTAAGAAACATACTCAGGAGAAATCCTAAGATGTTGAAGATGCACCGGTTATTACTCAATTGTGATAACCATGCCCCAAAAGGAGAGATGCAGCAGAGTCATGAACATAGATGGGTGATTCGCTCAGAGAGTTCTGGCCATAACCCAAATGAGTCCACGACAGAATCTCCCGCTATGGCAGAGTTAAAGTTACATAGCCATCCGAGGTGTGGGAAATTAAGGTTCAACCATTTACCACACAGACCACATAAAGGACTTGGGTTAAAGGTCAGCTTCATGTGCCGAGAATCATAAGTAGCATAGCGATCACATGGGTAACAACCCACACAATTCAACATACCAGAATCACAGCACAATCCGGGACCTTCGGTTCAAGACCTTGGGCTCCTCCATTCTCCGGGTTTTAACCGTGGTCTTGAAGAATTGGAGTTGCATCGGTCCGGCGAAAGGAGTTGGAGACTCTGAATCCGACAACCTGATACATAACTAGAGATGGATCCTAGCCTTTAAGATCTCGTGGTTCCTACTCCGACGCCTATTTGTAACTCGTGTGCTGGAGTAACCGGTTAACAGATTTAGGAACGGCCCACCCAACGTGTCACCTAATTTTGAAACACCAGATGAGATAACGAAACCTTTTTAAATCAAATAGAGGTAAGGTGGCTCAGGGTTGGAGCGATACCAGGTACGGAGTAAAAAGAATCCTAAGCAAGTTTTCACAACTCATTTTTAGCTTCAAAATAGTTTTCACAAACACTAGACTCAACATCGACCAGTAGAAAGGGTTTCCTACAGGCAGTCCTGCTCTGATACCAACTTGTGGCGCCCCGACCCGACTGCTATACAGTGATATTGTGTCCCCGGTTATCCGATACCACCAGACACACTATCACAACATAATAGAGAGATCAAGACTTGTGGAACAACTGGCACATCACAGACTCTACGACACAAATCATTATAGTTCAACTCTTATAATAGAGAAAGATAGCAAATGACAACCAGAGGTCACAGACCCAACATTACAACAAGCGGAAACAAATTAAGTTGTTCTAAACAACAAGATCCAGATTATGGCCTAAGAGGCCTACAAATAAACATTCAAGCGCCAGCTGTTCCGGGATGTCCCAAGCTACCACCTGGGAACCCCAGACTACTCGTCGATGTCCACAAAGATCCCACTTTCGAGGTCGGTGAAGTCCTCCTCTGAAACAAAACAAACGACGTTGAGTTCGACGAACTCGCAAGATTATATATAGAGCTTTAGCTCGATGAGGCTTTCAAAGTTATATGGTTGTTTTGCATAAAGCTGATTTTATTTATGAAAACATAACTCAAAGGCATCGACTATTCAGAATATTTTCAAAAGAGGTAAGGAGTAACTCTTTCTCTCATCACCTTACTCACCATAAACCATCATCAACCACTGTACCTGTTCATCAAAGGCACCTCCCCGAATCACCCTCGAGGAACCCCAGACTACTCGTCGACGTCCACAAAGAACCCACCTTCGAGGTCGGTGAAGTCCTCCTCTGAAACAAAACAAACGACGTTGAGTTCGACGAACTCGCAAGATTATATATAGAGTTTTAGCTCGATGAGGCTTTCAAGGTTTTATGGCTGTTCTGCATAAAGCTGATTTTATTTATGAAAACATAACTCAATGGCATCGACTATTCAGAGTATTTTCTAAAGGGGGTAAGAAGTGACTCTTTTCTCTTGAGCAACTTTCTCAACACCAACTATCATCAGCCACTGTACCTGTTCATCAAAGGCACCTCCCCGAATCACCCTCGAGGAAGATCACCTTGCAATCTTGAAATGGTACCTTTAGTACCCAGGTTTTAATCATTCTGTTCATGTTATTCTATGATCTTATCGTCCTTTCCCAAGTTGTCCGTAACCGTGGACACGGCTTTTCGAAAAGATTTACCCTGCAGGGTGCACTGTGTTTACCTTCGGTACCGCCCGGCTCATTGCCTACGCTTAGCTCTCTTCCGGGGAAAGCCGGCTGAGTGGGAACGGTTACAACCTTTACCTTGCTTGGGACTAACCCAGGATCATCAGTGGCGGTAGGACAAGGAGTGCCTGCAACACTCTGTCCCGCGGCCACTTATTTTCCTGACACCACCATCCTCATCTCAGTCTTGGCCACCATCACAACGCACGCGCAAATGGAAGCCCGAACTAGAGGACCCTCGGCTAGTCCGCCACAAGTTAGTCGGTCGACGAGGGCTCCATATACCCCACCGAATGGAAGCGCGCTCATTCTTGGTTCAAGAGGTAAAGAACTCGCACCTAGGTGGCGAGAGTGAGACAAAACACCACCATACCAAAGTGGCCTCTCATCCCCTCCTTTAAGCATCTTATTACCTGTCACCACAAATTCTCCACCATCATCTGAACACTTCAACAACCTGTTTCCAACATGAAGTATCCATCGGACGGCTAAGCATGACTAAGCATCAACATTGCATAGTTAAGTATTTCAGGCCCACAATACAATTCCTATGGATAATAGGAGGGGAAACAGGTAATTGGCATCGGAATCTTAATGCAACTATAGGATACTCTAATCCAAGCAAATTGACATTTAGAACCGCATGCAATATTATAGTGGAGAAAATATTTGCGGAAAATAGGATAAGACATGCTCAGAGGGGGATTACGCTTGCCTTGATCAAGGTGCTGGTAGTACGGCTCTTCGGGGTATGGTGGAGTAACCCCGGCTGCTTGATCTACCGAAGCATAAAAACACGGGAAGAAACAATCAATCACCACACATGTTTCACAAATGCAATGCGCAAACACATGATGACATGACATGTTAAATCCCCGGGAGGAGGATGATTCAACTAGTCAAATTAAACGGAGTTCGGATGCTTAGAGGGGCGCATCCCGAATACACCGGGGAGTCAGGTCATGAATCATCGTTAGTTATCGATTAAGGTAGTTGAAACCCTAAGGTTAACTTGTAGATGAAATGACATGATCAGGTGATGAAATGCAGGGTTTTGGGTGATTAAATAAACCTGATATTTATTTTAGAGGTTTGTTCACAATTTTTCGGACATTGGGGTATAACACACGCATTTTTCCGAAGCACCGTTAACAAATTATTACATTTTATTTCCTCTTTTAATTATACCTTGGTTACATTTATTTTCCCACACAGTACCATATTTCTCCAAAATAAAAGAACAAAAGGAAACAGTAAAGCTATTTTGGTACTGGACCAAATCGGAATTTCCGATTTTTCCCAAATCGGAATATCCGATTGAACTATGGACCAGAAATTTGGCTAAGGACTCGAAGTCCATAAGCACTGATGAAACTCGGATCATCCGAATTCGTCTCCGTCGGAAAATCCGATGAACCCAGATGAAGTGGAAACTGCTAAGGACTGAAAGTTTTCGAGCACTGGTGGAACTCGGATTATCCGAGCTCACTAGCTCCGGAATATCCGAGCAAGGGGGAGAGCACGGCGACGCACGGCTGCCGGCGGTGCCACGGCAACACAGCGAGCGAGGGGAGAGGGGAAGGCAGTGAAAAGGACCGCGAGCTCACCCTGAAGTCATACACATGTTCGGGGAGGCCGGGGACACGGCGACGGCGACGTATTCGTCCACGGCGGCGCTCGAAGTGCAGCGGCGAGGTAGTGGACGGTGACGGCGATTTCGGTCGCCCCACCTCGATTCCGGTGGCGTGGAGGAAGAGCTCGGCACGGCGGAGCTCACGGCGGTCTCGGCTTGGCTCGGGGAGCTCCTGAACGTCGGCGATGCGTCGGCGACGGCGGCGCGGTCCGTCCGTGCGGAGGAAGACGAGGAAGAGGGGAACGGGGAGAAAACTCGGGGAAGGGAGCAGGTGAGGCTTCGTTGGGGTGCTCCTCGCAGGGGTAGGCAGAGAAGGGGGGGCCCGGCGCTGCACGTCGTGCGGCACTGCCACGGCGACGGCATGGCGCGCCACTGTGGCGACAGGAGGAAGGAGAGAGACGACCTTTTTCCCGAAAATCCCCTGGAGAATTTTGGTTCCTCACGGATAGGTCCTTTTCAGCTTTTATTTTAAAACCTTTTAAAACCAGCACCTCCAGTGATTTAATTAGAGCACTTAAACACTTTCAAAAATTATGAAATAATTTGTGTGGCCTTTTCATCAAAATGTTTTGAACCACTTTTGTTTAGAAAGGTTGGATATGGCATTTTGCTAAATTTCAAAATGTTGCTCCTTTAACAATTTGGAGCAAGTGCAAAATATTATTTTGTAGCTCTTGGAATTTCCTTGACAAATATAAGTTGTCAAGCCTTTGTATTTTGCAAGGTTGAGTGCCTTCGTTAATTTGAAATTGGTTGAAACAAGTTTGGCATTTGGTTTTTGAATGTTGCCAAATCCACCACAATTCCCTAGCAACAACAACAATTCCCTAGTAACAACATGATGCATGAATGCCATGATGCAATGAACACAAAAGCGGAAAAAATTACACGGGTTTTTAGGTTCTCAACTTTGGGTTGTTACAACATCCAAGGAAATGATATCCCACAAGTATAAGGGATCGTTTTGATAAGTAAGAGTGTCGAACCCAACGAATAGCTAAAGGTAGGATTATTAATTCTCTCAACTTCTATCAACCATTCATAGAACTATACATACACCGAATGTTTACTTCATCTAGGAAATAAAAACAAAAACCAATTTACGGGTATGAAAGACTAACTTTACAATATAATAAAGAACAAGAAAGTTAGTTGTTGCAGCAATAAAATAACATAAAGTAACATAATCATGAGTGTGGAATAATGGTAGAGAGTGGGCAGTATTGTCCAAAATTAATTATTGAAGTAAAAAGGTTCACCGTCATCTATTGTAGTTTTTACGTGGGAGAGCTTATGCTAACATACTTGTGATTACATTTACTTACGATTGGTACTCTACACTAGAAGAAATTCTTCCATAGACCACGATTTTCCGCGGTGACCGTGGTGTATATTGGCTTTCGGCCACGAAATTTTGCGGTTATTTTTATTTCATGGTCGATGGTAGCAACGACCAAGGATTTCCAAAAACTTGGTCTATGTCACACCTATTGCCCAAGATCTTTCTAAAATTTCGTGGTTAAAAGCTATGTTTCGGATTGCAAGGAACCTATCGCCCACGATCTTCCTGAATTTTCGTGGTTAGAACCTACGTTATCGATTGCGCGTTCGATTTTTGACTAGGATCGACACTCCTGATGTTCATATAATGTCGAACGAGGCCATTTGCGCTCTTAATGCGTCGAGCCACACACCCCACGCTCATATCAAGATCGAGATTGCCTCTTTTTTCCGGTTGCTCTGTTACTCAATGGTTGGGTTCGATGATGTTCTTGCCGAGTGTTCCACCATGTCAGTGACTCATTATCCTGTTAATCTATTGATGACGTGGATCACACGCCCGCTGGGAACGCCAAGAGGAAGGTGTGAAACAATGTAGTAGCATGTTTCCCTTGATAACAAAGGTTTATCGAACCAGTAAGACTTGAAAGACTTAACGCGGTTTCAATGCAATCCAGCGCAAGAACTTAATGACATGGACCTACACACAACACCAACACTCCACTTTGCCTCAACATTTCAGGAAGGTTGTCAATCTTCATGTCTTGCTGAAAATGTCTTGCTGAAAACGAAGAGATTAAACGTATGGTGTGGAAAGCAATTATAAAAGCAAAAAGGACAAGCGAGCTAATGATGATTGGAAGCAAAACAACAAGTTGTAATCAGTGTAAAAGAATTGACCGGGGTCCGATCCACAGTTAACTAGTGTTGTCTCTCCATAAATAGATAACATGGTGGGTACACAAATTACAGCTAGATAATTGACAAATTGTGAGGGCATGACAATGCTATTATGACATTATATAGTTCACTGTAATATTTAATTGGGCATTACGTCAAAATACATAGACCGTTATCCAACTGCATCTATTACTAATAATCCACCTTAGGATCGCTATGCAGCATGTCACCAAAAAGTATTAAGTTGCAAGCAACAGATTATTGCAATAAGCAAAGTGCATAATGTAAGCAATGGTTATAAACATATAGCAATAAACACCGTTGTTTTACCCATAGTAGCAACAACACATCCTCGGTCTTAGTCGTTTCTGTCATCTGAAGACCAGACACACAAGAGACATGAACCTACTATTTAGCATAAATACTCACTCTTGGAGATACAAACAATCACTTGATTAGAATAACCATATGGATCGGAGAGCATGCAAGATCTTAAATAGAACATAGATCTAAATAGATGAACAAAGAAGATCATAATTTCACAATTCATCGGATCCCAGCAAACACAACGTGTAGCAATACATAATAGTGATCTTGATTATGTTAGGCAGCTCACAAGATCTAAATATGGTGGCACAAGAAGAAGAGACAACCATCTAGCTACTGCTTTGTACCTGTAGTCCAAGGATGAACTACTCACGCATCACTCCAGAGGCAGACATGGTGATGAATAAGCCTCCGGTGATGATCTCCCCTCCGGCAGGGTGTCGAGAAGAGGTTCAGAACCCTCCCAAACTAGGGTTTGAGTTGACAGCGGCCTCGGATATCTTTCTGGATTATGTTCGGGTGTTTTAGGGTTTCCTCGACGGATGCAATTTAAAGGCCAAAGGGCGTCGAGAGGCTGTGGAAGAGGCTCCAGGCGGTAGGAGGGCGCGGCCCCACCCTAGGTCGTGCCCTAGGGTCGCCCCCTCCAATGGTGGGGCCCCTGTGGCTGATTTTTTAGCCTTCTCGATGTAAAAATAATTCCCGTAAATTTCCAAGTCTTTTGCAGAATATGTTCATGTAAACGTATATCTCAACAGCCAACTTTAATTTTACTTCAAAACACAACTTATCAATACAATGGCATGAACATGCCCAAGATGCTGTCCTGACCTCAGTAACCTTGTCTTGTTCCATGAAGGCTGTCCTGACCTCATGTTGCGCCCTGGACATGATGCTTGGGTTTCGCATCAGCTCTGCCATGGCCCATTGTAGCGTTGTCAATGTTGTCTCTGTCCCCCCTGCAAGAAGGTCCTGCACGTATTCTTTCTTGTCAATGGATTGATCGATGCACACATGCATTCAGTTGTAGCTTCAAGATTAAAGTAGTACGGAGTACAACTTACGAAGAGCACTGCTTTGATGGTGTTCATGGTGAGGGGGTACTGAAGGTTTCCTTCTCCCTGCACCCTCAAGAGCACATCCACGATGTCTTCCAGGTGTTGAGAGGAGGCGGTCCTCCTGCTGTCGTCGAGATGATCATCTATGGCACGCCCCATGAAGGCTAAAAAGGCCTCTCGGAACACGTCGGTTCTGCGCAGTGTGGTGCTCAGAGCGCGCGCCAGCCTCGACGACGAGAAGAGGTCGGGCAGGGTGACGCCGCTGACCAACCCCACCGCCTCATCGACGTGGCGGAGCAAGGTGTCGTGCTCCGTGAACTGGCCACCCATGATCATGTGCACCGTCGTGTCCGTCAGGTACGCCGCAAGCATGTCGCTGAGATTGACGACGTCGGGCACCCCTGAGATGGAGCTGATGAATCTGGCCGTCTCCTCTGCCCTGATGGAGCCGAAGGAAGCGATGCGCTTGGCGCTGAGCAGCTCGTGGAAACAGATCCTGCGCATTTGCCGCCAGTGGTCACCGTACGGGGCGAAGACGATCCCCGGGCCATGCTTGCTCACGGCCTTGAGAGCCGAGTTCATTGGCCTCGCGCAGAAGGTGGTGTCGTGCGTCTTCATCATCTCCTTGGCAGCCTTGCCGGAGGAGACGACGATGACCGGGTACGCGCCAAACCTGAGGAGCATCAGATGAGGGCCGTGTCGCCGTGATAGGTCTCGCAGGGCACGGTGTGGGAGTGCACCAAAAAGATGGTGGAGGCTGCCGATCACAGGCAGCTGCCATGGGCCTGGAGGGAGCCGTAGGCGAGAGCCAGAGGAAGCTAGTAGGTAGTAGAACCGAATGATGTACACAAGAGGAAGAAGAGCAAGCAAGATGTAGCAGTATGCATCATTCTCCATCGTGCTATGAATCTACTAGAGCTGCGTTCCACATATATATAGTTGATGCGTTCAATATCAACATGGGCTGCTTAAGAATAGAGAAAACTATTATGGTGGGAACAACCAAACACAAGTAGGCCTTGTATAACTAGTTTTTAGAAATGTACATTTACTTGGCAAACAACATGGGCGGCTAAAGAGTAGAGAACGAATATTAATTATGTTGGCGTTGTTTGGTTGTCCATCCGAAAGAGAATTTGCCTACCCAAATTGCCGCTCTGGCCAAAATCAATAGTTACTGCTTGGTGTGATTATGGGGTGGGCTAGTTTTGTGATAGGAAAGGCTGTGCGGTGTGTCCCTGCATATGATGGATCTTGAATGGACTTTGATTGGGAACTAGAATGTTATATTAAAAATCCAGTGATAGGAAATGTAAACTGAACTTACATCTGCACAAAAAGTTTGGTAATATTTGTTGATGAATTTGTTGGAGGAAGGGGAGGTTAACAAAGTCTTATATGCGGTAAACATAGATGCGATTAAGCAACATGTGCTCATGTAGTCCTTCTCCTTGGATGTATCTTCAGCGAGAATCTGATTGCAGAATTGCAGAGACAACACGACTTGCGATGACGCATGCAATTGCAGCTGCAGCACCGCCAGCTTTCACTGGGGATAAACATCTAGCCAAAGCCTAGCGGCCTCCCTAATGGCATCTAGGCTGGGTGGAACGACCATGCATGTAGAATACGAGCACCTTACGTCGAAGCTCTAGGGGGGCGCCCTTAGGCTAGAAGAATCCACGGCGGGGAAGGCGAGGGCAAAACACAATGGAATCAACTGGAGATGAAACGCCACCGGGTGCATTCGTTGGGCTAACTAAAACATGCATGTTTCACGTGGTGAAGGTTGCACGGTACGTTGGCGTTAATGAATAATGAACATCGATCCTTATGCGTGTAAAAATCTAATAATCAGTTTATTTCCGGAAGAAGAAGTGGTCGTACAACTGTGAATTATTATATTTTTAGATTCCATAGAATAGATAGCACCGGCAATGTTGTACTTGAGCGACCACGTGGTGTCACCGTTATTTCTGCCAAACTACCGGCAAATTGGGTAGTGGATACGGCCTAGAATGATTATATTAAAAATCCAGTGGACAGTTATCTCTGCCTGCCAAACTAGTAGTAACTGAAAATGGTGAATTTAGTCGAAATTTCACCGCACGTTGTCAACTTACCGTGATTTATTTAACACAGAACGAGTAGAAAAGAAGAAAAAAAAGGAGAGGGCATACCGTGTCGGCAATGCAATTCAATTATGGGCCATCGTACTCTTTTCTTAACCATGAGCGAGCTCTGTTTGGTTTGTCGGTTTCTCTGTTTTCTTGCCCATGATTCCCCAAACTTTCTGATTTGATTCCCCAAAACCAATTCCTCCATCTTTATCCATCCATCCATCCCCCAATCCCAGATTGATTCCTTCGTTGTTTGAGATCCTCTGCCCTGCTAGAGTCGCCGCGTTCGATTTGATTTCCCCTCTGCCCTGCCAGCTAGGGTTTCGATTGGAGATTTGATGGAGGAGGCCATGTCGCCGCCGACGGACTTCCTCGACTACCTCGGCCCGGACACATCCGCCACCGTCTTCACCATGCTCCACCATCCCGCCGACCTCGCCCGCGCATCCGCCGTCTCCCGCTCCTGGCGAGCCTTCGGTACGCACGCACCTATTTCATTCTTTCTCCTCCTGCTGGATCTATCATATCATTGCCGATGCCAACCCCAACATAAAAACACTCAATCATGTACATTCAGTCATCACCAAACCAGTTCAGCAAGACCTGGTCTTTCTATTTTATCTAGAAACCACTCGCTAATTTGCCATAGGTTCGACGAGGCCACAGGAAATCTCATAATCCGAATGATTGACGATGCCATCTCCTGACCATACATAATTAAAATATAATTGGTGCCTACAGAATCATATACTACCTGTTACTCTCATCGCCTGCTTAATTGATATGCTATACCATGCGCTTGTTTTTCTATCCAGTGAATGACTAATCCATCTCTCAATCTTGTAAATTCAGTTACCGCCAACAAATTCAGAAACGCCCAGTCTGAATGAATCCATCCTTTTTCCCAAGACTATACTCACAGTTATTGACGATGCACCTCCGAACAACTACCCTACCGACGACTACAAGCTACACCACTAATTCAGCCCTGCTTGCTTTTCCATCCGGTCAAACAACTATTCCAACTCTTGAGTCCTGTACATCCAGTCGTCGCCAACCAGTTCAGCAACGCCCGGTCTGGGAATCCATCTATTTTATCTTGAATTCTACTACTCGCTAATTTTCCATACGCTCCACAAGGCCAAAGGAAATCTCATAATCACAATGATTCACCATGCCACCTCCCAACCAAAATGAAAACTAATATTAAATGCTGCCTACACAAATATCTTTTACCTATTACTCTCATCAGCTGCTTAATTGCTGCTTTGCTAGCATATGCTTGTTTTACTTTTTAGTATACAACTAATCCAACTCTGAATCTTTGTTTCTCCAGTCATCGCCAACAATTTCAGCAAGGCACAGTGCCTGCGGGTCTGCCCGGAGGTGTCCATCTTCACGCACGTCGAGGTGCGCAACAGAAGCAGGAGTAGCTATGCAAGCCAGGACAACAGCACCTGCAGCTCCTCCCGCCATGACCATGAAGACGACGGCGCTGGGTCGTCAAATGAGCACGAGAGGCTCGCCCGGGACCACAGGGTGTACACGCACCTCGCCCACGACCTCCTTGCCCCATATACCGCCAAAGACTGCATCATCCACTGCATCGGCGCGTCCAGCACCGACAACTTCCCCGAGGAGACCATCGAGAACACCCTCGACCCCGTCGACCGCGTGGACATGCGGCCGTCATATTGGTCCAGAAGCACCCGGCTGTGCCCGAGTGCCTCATATACAAGCTCCAGGCCGACCTCTGCCTCGTTGATGAGATCAGGGTGCAGCCCTTCAAAGGTCTCTTGTTGTTGTTAACACACTAGCTAGTACTGCGGTGTTTTCTTTCTCTATGCTATGATGTGCAAACAAAAAAATAGAAAAGGTGCCTGCCTGGTGTGTTAAAAACTAACACCCTTAACCGTGCAGCGTTTTTCCAGTACGACGACCCGATATACTCGGCAAAGTGCATCCGGTTCCAGATGGGCTATCCAAGGTCGCCTCTGCGGCCTGAAACACTTGTCTGCGATGAAAATGAAGGGCAGCTCATCGATAATCGCAACTATGTCTGGACATACACGTCTCCAGAATTCCCAATGTTGCAGGTCAGTTGTTTAGATGCTGATATTCCCAGGTCTACTACTTAAACACCTTTTGAGCATAGGATCTCTTCTAGAAATAATAAAATCATACAGCTATTATAGAGAGAAAAAAGTATTGAATCAGTAGCAGCGTTCTAGAACTGCTGATTACAGAGGTATGCTTGAACTTTGCCTGTTGAGCACATAATCTCCTGGTAACCACCTTCCACAGAAATATATAATACAGCTGTTATAGAGCAACATCATTCGGTTGTTTAGATGCTGATGATATTTACATTGAATATGGAATCTCTTCTAGAAATAATAAAATCATACAGCTTATACAGAGGAATAACATTCTTTGAATCGGGACCAGTGTTCTACAACTGCTCATTATCTGCTTGATCTTTGCCTGTCGAGCACATAATCTCGTGGCAACCACCTTCCACAGAAATATATCATTCAGCTGTTATAGAGCAAGAGCATATTCTTATTTTTTGAAAGGCTGAACATGAAGAAACAGCATTTGGTCGGTAGCAGTGTTCTAATAGTCTTCAGGTGGCCTGAACTTTGCTCAATGGAATCGGAGTATAGATGTTGGAAAGTAAGATGATGTTTGTGATATTCCAGGAAAACAGTCTGCAATCCTTCCAAGTTACCACGACCAGTTTTGTGCATCGGCGGCGTGGTGAAGGTCGAGCTTCTCGGGAGGGTCCAGAAGCAGGCGATGGACAGCCTCTACTACATATGGTGAGCACCTGTGGAGGAGATAGACACTGTATCATTTCATCTCTTTCCATTGCACTGATACATTGACAGGTCATTGTACTTTTTTTTCCTCCAGCGTGTCTCATGTCCAGATAGTGGGGAATCCGCTGTCGCGGGAACTCGGGGTCGCTCCTTGCGGGAAAGGCGTGGTCCTGGCCTACTACCCGGATCCACGTAGGTGCAGCATCGCCCGCAGCGAGTCGTCGTCGTCTGGGGACGACGGCCGCAGCAGCAGGTGGCACGGCTTCGCGTCAAGGTTGTGGCACTTGGGCCCGGCCCGAGGGATCGGAGGGCTGAACCAGGGGGGCCTGCTGAGCAGGCTGTTCCGTGCCCCGCAGCGGATTCGGGACGAAGATGATGTATCCGAGGAGGAGGATGAGGAGCTTCCCTAGAACTTAGAAGAAGAGAAGTCTATGTCGTCGTCGAGCTCAAGTGTGTTTTACTGTTTGGTTTCGGAACAAAAGATAACATAGTTACTGCTGCTGCACATAAGAGTGAGTGTCCTTTATGGTGAGGAAGTATTTTTCTTGTGTAACTGACAAACATCACAGCACAGCACAGCACAGCACAGAGAGACGAGTCTCGCTTGTGATCAAATCGATGCTAATACTAGCAAGAGAATAAAGTATATCTGAACTTGTTCAAATGTATAAGAGTGAGTGTCCTTTATGCTTTGAAGCGTGAATTGAGAAAATAGAATGAATTTAGCATGTATATTTGGAAGAAAGAGCTTTCAGTTGAATTTAGCATGTGCTGGAGCGCCCTGGAGGTCTCTGCTCCGCGACTGGCCGGACGCTCCATATCCACATGTTGGATGCCATCGACAGACCGAACGCCTTTCTGCTGTGCCATCCACACAGCCTGGGAAGCAGTTACACGGCGAAATTTCGTTTTCCAGTCGATCAGGGAGCCAAGTGTCGTGGATGTGCCTCTGTGGTCTTCTTACAGAGGCGACTCGTCCATGTACAGAAATCTCTTGGCATTTTGCGAAGATCAAAATATGCTTTCAGGCCTCTGTGGTGGGTTTAGGGGTTTAGGGTTAAGACTGACACGTGCCCACAGGATTAAGACTGACAGGGATATTCAATATGGCTCTTTTAAATCAATCGCTTTTAGAGTCAACGCAGAGGATGGCGTGATGGTATCCACTTAACCAGTTAACTGAGAAATGCATCATCACTCTCTTATTACACCGCCACGGATTTCTGGTAAAAGAAACTCTGAATGATAATATTAGTCTTGTCTTGCATTGAACTGAAGCGCTCTTTGCCTGGATATCTTCCTTACTCCCACAAAAAGAAAAAGAAATCTGGAAATGGAGTAAATATATAGAATATATATAATGCACATACATGCGTAAATAGATATCTTTACATCACTTCAAGGGCCGCTTTCTGCGTTGTTTACAAATAAAGGAACTCTTTGGTATTCTTCTGAATGTGGAGCTTTCTGTGAGACATATTGGTTCCTTACACGAACCGCTTGAATATGCTGTACAAAATGTTGAGCACCATAGTCGATCCTTTGTTCCACGAACCGCCAGAAGCATATGTAATGTGCAAAAAGATAGACGAGGAAAGGCTCCATGCAAGAAGCGGATGTGCCACAAACCAATGCTGGCTTTCTTGGTTTCAGAGGCGACTAGTCGAAGATATGGACTTCGGGTGAGAACATTTATATCTCGGGTTAAGGGGTTCTTTTACCTCTAAAATAGAAGAAAATTCCCGTCAAAAAAAATAGAATAAAATTATCTAGAGGCTAAAACCCTTGTTTCCAAATAAAACCATATGAAATATAATCAGCATTATGCTAAAAAATGCTATATAGCCTCGTATTTTCAGTATGACACACGAGGTTGTATTTTCCACTGGCAGTCCGAATTAAGATCTGCATTATATGGAAGACAATAGCAACATTAACAAGTATCATAGAACAGAAAGTAAAATCACCAGCACAAGTATCATGAAAGAAGCATTGCAAAAAAGAAAAAGAAGTTTCAGTTGAAATAATCTTGCTCCTACAAGGTGGCAACGAAAAATCTGGCCCTGTGGCTGCGCCACCCTGCCTCAAGAGCTGACGGGTAAGTAGTTGATAAGTATAGTAAAAACAGCATCTGTCAGGACCTGAGAGCTCTTCCACCATCAAAATTTATATGCTCCATGGAATTGTCTTTCCTTGAACTTTTCCTCCACGCATTGTGAAGTTAATCTTTATGCGAAATTGGGCATGTCCCGAAAATTCATGTAGACCTGCACGCATGATTGACCAAATTAAGCTGACACGGCATGCAAATGCAACGTCAGATTGCACAACGGAAATCGCATGCTTGAAGAGATATTTTTCAGACAAAAGGACTCTTCCAACTTAACTAGCAGTAGTACAAACAGAGAAGAGAACCAATAAGAAGTTGTATTCAACTCTATTGTGCAGCCAACCCTGAAACGCAAGTCTCTTTAATTACTTCTACGATGCAAGTCCAGTTTCTAAAAGTTGAGAAGAATAACAAGTATTTATGTTTCTGTACAGATAAGAAGTGCTAATGCATGGTATAATAGATGTGGGCACAGCACAGTACATTTGCAACACTTGAAAAAGACGGTTCCAGGCTGCTTACCTCCTCTGCAGCTGGACCAACAGGACAATTTTGCAGCTTCACTCGAATTGGACTGTCGGGATGTGACAAATCTTGTGGGCATCCTCCCCTTGGCACCTCGCAAGCAGACTTGGACATTTAGCAATGCCGAGGAGCTTCAAAGCAGAGAGACTCTGTATGCTTTCAGGCAAAGATGTCAGTTTGGGGCAATCACCGATGAAAATTTCTTCTAGGCAAGTCAACTGTCCCAACCATCCCGGTAAAGTCACTAGGGCTTCCAAGTCTATCAAAGTCAACTTTGTAAGAGCGGTGAGGTTCTTCATGCTTTCAGGAAAAGAAGTCACGTTGCAACAGTCTAAGACGCAAAAGTCTTGTAGACAACCAAGGTGGCCCAACCATACCGGGAGTGTTTCCAGATCCTTCAACGACACCAAATATAATATAGTGAGAGAGGTAAAGCATCGGATGGCCTCTGGCAAAGTCCTCAAGCCACTCACGGAACGTAAATGAGATTCCTGAAGGGTGGGAAAGTGTTGAAGTCTATCCCACTTGTCTTGAGAGGAACTACAATGCTCTAGAGAAAGCATAGAAGGACTAATGGAAGACGAGAGCTTTCCAAATCCTCTTTCTGGCAAAACTGTCTCGCTGTTGTCCAAAACGCATATCATACTTCTTGGGGGATATGGTAGGAACTTCAACTTTGGGCAGTTCTCTACCCCCAACTGATGCAAATTAGGGATCAGAAACTCTTCATTTTCTTTACGTCTGCCATCTCCGTAGAATTCCTTACCAATAATCCTAATGTTGGGAATGTTCTTCAGATACAACATTCTTAAATTTGGCAGTGCCCCGAATGGAGGAAGACAATCACATGCTTCCAAACCATCAAGAAACAGTTCATTGACAAAAGGGATGTGGGTAGAGATGTCAGACATCCAGTTAGGGAAATCCTTGCTCGCATATCCATGTAGCCTAAAGTGTTCAAGAGTGCGAGGAGGTACGAGCCTATCCAGAACAGATTTACATCCTTCAGTATCCCAGATTTTGTTTTTGGAAAAGCCTTCATTATCCCAGATAAGTTTTAGTTCTCGAATATCTGATTTCTCACGCAGTTTGACTCTGTCTGCATCTTCCAGACGCCTGACATTCTGAAGGCCTGCAAGTATCAGCTCTGAACAAGTTAACCCCACAAGATCCACTATACTGCTGCATCCTCTACTTTCTATCTCATGCACACGATGATATACTGTTCCCACAAGATTTAGACTCGCTCGAATGGCTGGAACCTTTTCAACCACTGCAGGAAGTGCATAACTGAATACAAGCTGGGTTAGAGTAGTCATGTCACCAATGCTATCAGGGCAGTCAAGCACCTTTATAAGGCCACTCATGTGCAGTATTTGAAGCTTAAGGTCACCAAATGAGGAGGGGAGCTCACGGAGCCCCAGGCAGTATGACAAATAGAGACACCTCGAACCACGTTATTATCCGTCCCCGTTCTTATCTCCTCCCAGCTACTGTTGAGAGGCGGAAAAGGGCGACCAGGAGTTCTGCGATTTCCACCGGCGAGGCTACCGGGCCTCCTCACCTCCGGCTGCCCGTTGGGCGTCGTGATGCGGGGAGGACGGTAGTCCTTCGTGCGGTGTGTAAATACAGGCTCGGTAGGTGTAGGGTAGGGTTGCCTGCCGTGGCCGCCGAGGCGGAGTCGTCGGCCATGGTGCGAATAATCTGGATCCGGCTGCTCCGTCCGTCCGGGGTCTTCGACGCCGGCGCTTAGCTTCGGAGTCCGTCGTCTCGCGGATTCGAGTCGTTGGATCTGGTGATGGCGTTCCCGGGTGTGGTCGGCGTGGCGGCGTCGGCGACCTCATCGTGGGATTTTGTTCCTCTGGCATCGTCGCCTCCGCAGTGCTGCTTCCTCCAGCGTTACTGCGGCGCCAGTGAGGATTGTACAGGAGTGGCGGGAGCTGGTGCTTGGCTCCGGCTGGCTCCTCCGTTTCTTCGGGAGAAGCTTTCTGGGATCTCGGTGGTCTTCGCCGGTCTTTGGCGCGGTGGTCAGGCTTCTTCTGCCAGCCTTGGTGGCGTGGGGAGGAGTGCTCCTGGCCCTGTGCTCTGCTGCAACTTGTCTTCGTCTCCTCCATCTCCGGCCGGCCGCGGTGGCGAGGGGAGAAGGTGCGAGCAAGGCGAGCTCTTGGCGTTGACTCCGGCAAGCTGTCTTCGTGCTCAGTGCAGGTTTGTTTGGCTCGAGGGGTGGTTCCGGGGAGGAGGCGCCATGGCCGTGCGCTTTCAACGAGCTTCGATCCCGTCGCTTGCGGCGGGCAGCTTCTGCGGTCTCTACATGAGTGGGGTGCTCCCTTTTCCGGCGTTGGCGGTGGCCTGGTGCCTTCCTCTTCGGCGTTGCGGCGACGGAGTTCGGCGTCAGGTGTGGCGGCGGTTCATTCTTACTTTGTAATCTCAGTTGTACACGCAGTGTGGATCCTTTCAAAAAAAAAATAGAGACACCTCAATTTAAACAGCTTGGATAGTGAATCAGGCAATTGCCGTAGTTTAGGACAACTTGTTAGGTTCAAAGACTCAAGCTCCAAGAGGCCATCAAAACATTCAGGGAGTTCTTTCAGGTTATGACAATCTGAAAGATCTAGGTGTTTCAATTTTTTAAGTTTACAAAATGATTCTGGAAGCACTGAAATCTTGTAGCAACCAGAGAGGTTTACGAACCCAAGTTTCTCAAGGTGGCCAAAATCAATTGGCAGATTTTCGAGCTCATGGCAACTTGATAGGTTCAGATGCTCTAAACACGGAAAGCTAACATGGTCAGGTAGTTTGGTGAGCTTTGAACAACTTGACAAGTTTAAGAATGAGAGTTTAAGGCTACCAAATTCATCAGGGAGCTTTTGAAGAGCACAACAATCTGACATGTCTAGGTGGCACAATCTTGTAAGCCCACAGATTGTTTCAGGCAACTCTTGGAGTATAGAACACCGGGATAAGTTGAGGAAAAAGATTTGAGAAAGCTCCCCTAGTGATGCAGGTAGCTTACTGAGGCTGGTACTGCCAGATAGGTCCAAATAGCAAAGTTTGCTAAGGCGACAAATGCTATCAGGCAAGGTTTCAAGCAAGGAATTGGACACAATAAGAGTTTCCATGTTTTGAAGTGCATGAAAATGCTTAGGAAGTGATGTTATTTGCAAGCCTGTGGCATCAAGATACCTAGCTAGGATCAATCGATTAATGGAAGATGGCATCACCACGCTACTTGGAGCAGGTTGACCTTTAGCTCCTGAATGTCCACTTAGGTCCAAGACACGTATGTACTTGGATCGAGAAAATGCCTTTTTTGGGAGTTGCAGTCCCCCTAAATCCCTAAAGTGGAGGGATCTAAGTTTGCCTGGAATTTTCTTGAAAACCTCAGGTTCATTCTTGAAGTTGGTTAACTGCGCATGTCGGCAGTAACGAGCTCTGTTCCAGACGGTGCTTTTGGTAGCATCAAGATAAATGTATTCATCAGCAACAATTATGGATGCAAGATCATGCACCAAATCATGCATGACGAGTTCAACAGGAACTTTGAATTGCAATGGACTTGGACTAACCTGCAGAGAGAAATGTAAACCTCTTGAGAACAGGAAACAGTAAAATGAAGTTAAGAGAACACACTAAATCCAGTAAAATTGCAACTTCCTCAAAATCTATGGAGCCCTTATACAGAACAAATTTTTCTACACACAATTTTTTCACTAGAAACCATGGATCTTCATAGTGTTTTTATGCCATTAAAAATGAAGTGTAGGGCCTAATAGAGAACAATAATAGAGCATAACCTATGAGAGTGTGTTCTTGGCTATAAAGTAAAAAAAATAAACCAGCGATGCAAGAGAAATGGTGTATACGTACTAACCGAATCTGATCCTGGAATCTGAAGAAAGGACATCCCCAAAAGATAGTTGATGCACCTTTCACCATCATGTCCTAGATACTCAGTGTATCTAAGTGCATTCCATTGCTGGATTAGACGATTGCTGTCCATGAAAAAGCCCTTGGGGAAGACTGCCAAATACGCGAAAGCCATTTTGAATTCTGGTGGCATATAGTAATAGCTCAGCATTAGCCTGTCTAGTGTTTCTTTCTGATGTTTTTCTCTCAAACCCAAATCAACCTTGGTGTCTCTTATCTCTTCCCAGGCTCTCACGGTCCTTGGCTCCGACATTACTTGCCCAAGAGCATTTGCCACGAGAGGTGAACCGCCACACTTCTCTGCAATCTGCCTTCCAGTTTCTTCCAAACCAGTATGGTCATCATCAGACCCAAATGCTCTTCGCTTCATTAACTCCCAACAGTCATCAGGTGATAAACCACCCAAATCGATTTTTTCAGACATAGGAACTGAGCAAATTTTCCTCTCATTCGCAAGAAAACCGGTGCGCAATTTTTGCACTACGCTTAAGTTTCGGGTAGTTACTATAATACAGCTACCCTTACGGCCATGCTGTAACATCCCCTTCAACTCTTCAAGTTTATTTCCATCTTCTTCCCAAAGATCATCCAGAACAATCAAGTATCTTCTAGTAGCAAGTTCTTTTTTCAGATGAAACTGCACATCACAGTTGGCAAGGTTGATATTGATATTCATGCTTTTAAGAATGACAGTCCCAATTTTGTCCAAATCAAGATTGGACACATTAACACAGGCAGAGACGTCAAAGACACTGACCCTCTTGTCTGCGCGAACTGATTCAGCCAGTGTTGTCTTGCCTATGCCACCAATAACAACAATTGGAATGATGGAGATATCCTGATTAGCTTGGCGTGTCAGCAGCAGGCTGATTATCTTCTCCTTCTCGACATCCCTCCCCACAATTCCAGTTTTCAAGCCATCGCCATTGTTGGCTGCATAAGTTTCATTGTTTCTTCTCCCTTCTCCCCTTGATTCTTGACGCACAAGACTGAGACTCCTCCTGCCCTCGTCTTCAATTTCGACTATTTTCTTCACCACATTCTTAATCTTGTGGGGCATGGTTATTCGATGCAGGAGTTGATTGTTTCTGGAAAACCATAAGTTGACCTACAAAATTAAAAGTCGAGAAGTCAACTTCAGTCTGGAAGCACATCTTTTTTTCAGATTAGTTTCAGACTCTCATCTACCGCAGATGGAGAAGAAAGATGCGCGTTACGAAACAAGGGATGAAGATGGGCTATGGCATAATAATCAAGGAATCGATATCCCTTTAGATATACAAGATTCAGTGTCTGAATGAATACCTTAGATTGGCTCCTGTTGATGAGCTCCTTAGCTTCCCATTCGTCAAGCACATCCTCCGCGTCGTAGGCAACGCGCTTGAATTTTGTAAGCCACAGCTGAAATACTCTTCCGCCTTCTCCTCCTCGACGCAGCTTGTAGTCGGCGTCAAGTAAAATGGCCTCAACACCTCTCATCTTCTCCTCCATGTCCAGCAGGTTCTCTCTGTACTTCCACTGCAGAGTGATCTCCTCCGCGGCGAATTTACCAAGCGTGCGGACGAACTGTTTCCCCACTGCACTCGCAATCACACCCTCGAGTCCGCTCATGGTTCCTCAGCGAAGAATACTGCTGTGCTGTGATTGTGAATTGTAGGAGTGCAGCCAGACAGGCACAGGGAGGCGTCCTCGTCACCACTCACCAGAGTATATTATTTGTGTCGGTTAGGTGCGCAGTCAAAACTGGTCCTCAGAGCCAACAGCCTCCACCGGTTAGCACCCCGAACAGGTACGAACAAACCCTCAAACAAAGAGCATATCATGATTGGGACGATACCATAGCTCTGTTCCCTAGCTAGTTGTACGTATTTTTTTAGCAAGTGGAAGATTTCATTAAGCAAGAAAAATCGCAAACTAGACTAGTGTATAGCTAACTCCTAGTCCTAGAGACAAGCACAAATGTGTACGTCAGATGCATTCTTACTGGCTACGAATTCACTTGTCTAGCTGAAAACCAGATTACAGTTCTGTTGTTTCTACATACTAGTAATTGGGCACGTGCAACGCACGTGTTTTTAATGACATCAGTCTAGGGCGGAGTGTGATTTACATGGAAGCTAGAAACATAATATGTCAGATAAATAGATTTTACTGAGCCGACTCAAGAACAACATAAAAAAAACTCACCTAAGAAGTTAGAATCTCGAGTCCCATCTTCGACATGGTGTTAGTGTATTTCAGATAAAAAACAGTAGCTGAAATAGCCAAGAAGCATGTTACTCTTCTGAAAAACTTCATGATGGTTGACCATCTGACAAAAATAAAAGAATTTCATTCGTATGGCCATTTATATGCAAGGGCGACGATTTATGATATTGCTTTTGGCTCTCTGCGAGTGCCATTTTTCAGTATATGTTAGACGAAATTAAGCATGGATAAGAAAATATATTTTTTTAGATAAAAGGCTATAAAGCCCAGCTTTAAATTAATAAAGCCAGTCGGCCACATTTGGTATAATTTGGTTAGGTCTTCTCATAAACAATGGAGAATAAAGAATTGACACAGTTATCTGGCACCGCAGTGGAAAGAAAAGAATGTGACAGAGGTTGCATGCCTACATCATTGTTTTCGATTGTAAATGCATATCAAGCCAAGCTGGACTTGCCCCTAACCATGAAGGCGAGGAGAACTTGCCTGTGGCAAGATGGTTAGGAGGGTGGTTGTACCCCCAGCCCACCAGAATTCAAATCCTAGATTTGACATTGGTGTTTCTCATTTAGGCGGAATATTATTCAGTGGGAGGCGACGTTCCCGTCGACAGCGAGGCGCCTGTGGTGACTTCGTCAATCTCAAGACCCGACCGCCGGCTCAGTCTTTCGGAGGTGCTCATAGGGGTAGGGTGTGCGTGCGTGCGTTCATAGGGGTAAGTGTGTGCATGTGTATGTGAGCGTCTGCGTTGTACTGTGTTTCGCAAAAAAAAAAAACCATGAAGGCGAGGACTGTCCCGCTGCAAACTAAAGAATGGTCACATGGTAAGGGTATCAAAGTTCTGTAGTATATAACTGCAAGACAAAGCTTTATGTGTTATATATAAATGCAAAATCTATCAAACGTCGGGATAATATAATTGCTTGCTGGGGTAACTAAACATGAGGGTAGAAAAAATATAACCTAGAGAAGACATAAAAGGTTACACTTATTTCCATGGAATTTTCTACATTCAGCTGAGGCACATGCCTATAGGATTGTCATGGCAATAAAAGAACACATGTGACTGGGAAAGGTAAACCTTAAGCTGGCATCCCCAGCAAGTTTGTACGCCTGTTGTTACTCTGCCGTGGTGGCTTTATTAAGTTAAAGTCGGGCACGCCGTGCCTTATGTTTAAAAAAAATGAATAACCAATGAAATACTTATTTTAAATAAAGATGAAGTATTGAACTGATCGCATGGCAGTGCTTAAGTTGTCTGTATGCTCGTGTCGATTAGTACATATTTTGCAGAAACAATATTCTGTCATAAAGTACAGAAGTTGTATGAATTTAAAGAATAAAGCTCTAAGCATATCGTTTCTGAAAATTATATTTCAGTTATCTTAATGGTTCCTCTTCTGGATCTTTAGTAAAAAACCTTGACGGAATTTGAATCCATTGATTGGAAAATCTATTCCAAGAAAAATCGCTCAATGGTCATGTGCTGCAAACATTGAACTTTGGATTAATACAAACAACCTGCATGAAATATAAAAAAAAACTTAGATCTGCCGTGTGCGGGCATGCATGCATGGTGGGAGGCAGGGCCACTGACATGTGTTCGTGTCCCCTGCTCGTGGCCGGTGCTAATCGTGTCCTCGTGATGAAAAGTAGAGCGCAACCGAGAGCGAGCCCAGGATGAGACGCCGATAGGCTGGGTGCGCGGGTGGTGGCTGGTAGACAAATGCATCGCCGCATCATCGTCGCTGTTGGCTGCCGCAAGCTTCACCGCATTACCGGGCTGACGATGGGAAGAAAAGAACTGTCACGGCCCTAGTCCACGACCGCCTAGGAGACAGAGCAGGCCACGAGGGGAAGAAAGAGAAGAGCGGAAGCACCTGGACGCCCGCGGCTGGCCCTTGTCCACGACCACCGCCGGCTCACCCGGCTGTGCCGGCGACGAGGACGGGAGCTTGCCACTGCCGGCGGATGAAGAACATGTGGTCGCGAGATTGGCCAAGCCGTTTTGAAGTGTTTATTTGAGTGGTGGCAAATCATTGTAATTATCATCAAAACGAAAATGTGTGTTGAGTTGTCAAACATTGGAGCGATCTGGAGCGTTGATCAGATATTGAACGGATCAAATTTAATGTATCCCGAACATGTTTGCTCTATTAATAGTACTATCTCTACTATATAATATGGCTACAGGTGATGGTTGGTACGTTTTTTCAATATCCGATTTTACCCCTGTGTGCTACAAGATTTTACCCACCTCTACCATCGATAAGTGATAAAAAAAACGAGTCATGCCTGTCTCCTCTCCACGGACGCAGCCCTTCCTCCTCCCCTAATTCCTCTCTCTCCTCTTCCTAATTTCTCCCGTGGACGGCCGGCGTGGACAGCCGGCGGGCGGCAGGCTTGAGCGGCGCGGGGCCGCGGGGGCGCGAGCGGGTGGAGGAGGCGGAGGAGCAGGTTGGATGGCCGCGGTGTCGCGAGCGGTGTGAGTTCGGCGGTGGATTTAGCGGCGGCGGCGGCTTTGGCTCGTCGAGTTCGTCGCGGTCGGAGCTGCGGAGGTCGATGCGGGTAGGCTGGAGCAGCATCGGCTCGACCTGATTGGGCTGGGGTGAGGGCCTCGTCGCCGAACCCTCGCCGCGTGTGGCTTTCCGCTCCCCCTTGGCTGCTGATGGGGAAGCTCGATCCAAGACCTGCCGGCGAGGCCGCCCTTATTCCCGCCGACAACGTCTCTTCTCCGGCCTGCGGAAGATCCATGGACGGAAGCGGGAGAAGAGGAACGACCTGGACGGCTGGGCCTGCGATTTGGCCAGACCATGAGGCCATCGAGTCCGATCTGGAGCTCCACCACGCAGAAGGGCGTCCTTCGTTTCCTTTGACCTGTGCTCTAGCTTAGTTCCTCTTCCTCCTTTTTTCCCCCTCTTCGGTGTTTGCTTGCTTCTCAGTGAGTACAGCTGATGATTCGGGTCATGGACCCATCCTGTGATTTACTGGGAAAATTTCTGCTATATTATCTTAACAATCTGTATGTTATGTGCTGATGCTGTGAAAATTTCCTGTGATTTGTTGTGAAAATTTCTACTATATTTGTTGGAGAAGTAGGTACGCCTGTGTGCAAAGCTGAGAGGCTACAGAGCGTGGAGCAGTAGCTGCCGAGCAGGGAGCGGCCCTTGCGGCGCCGCTAAGCCACATAAAACCGCAAGAAATAATTAGCGGCTTCCACAAAAACTGCTAAACGCGTTCGCGGCTGAAGCGGCAGCTCCGTTTTGTCCAGCGGATTAGCCACTTACATCCTGAGGTGAGGCCTAGAGCGAGCGAGGGTGGCAAGCAGGGAGAGGCGCAGCAGGGAGACGCAGCGCGTGTTGGGCGAGCAGGGAGAGGCGGGGAATCGCAGGTGCTCGAGGACGGCAAGATGCGATTGATTTGGTCAGCGTTGATTGGACTGGGCTTGCTTGGATCCTTACGGCTGGTTTGGCTAGCACGAGTGGTCCACCCCACAACTTCTCTTCGGGCATGCGCAACCAGGCGTGAAAAATGATATCTAGCCCAAATCTATGCACTGGATGTGCAAGTGAATATATAGTGCCGTTCTTTCCATAAAAAATAGTGTACTCCTCTGTACCAAAAATATAAGGAGTAGTTCTTAAAATATCAGCCAAAAAATTATTAGCTCTAAAATTCTTTAAAAAAATATTAATTCTCAAAAACAAAATAATGTATTACGATAGATGTCATTTCTCAAAAAGGAAGAATAAGGGATTGGAACGATTAGACTTTTGACTATGTACGCAACGGTGCTCCATTTAATCTGGAACGATTTCTTAGCAAAGTCAGCTTAATGTACCAAAGTGGGTCTGAGGAAAAAACATAGGGATGGACACACGTTTCGCCCGCGAGCCGCGAGCTTCCAGGTTGCTACTAGATCAAGGAGCCTGGCGTGAACGTGTTGCGAGATTATCGGTGCTTAAGATGATCAATAAATATAGATTAATGAAATTCGAAGAGTGATACCTCGAGTGTCCATTAAAATGAAACGACAGACCATAAAAACAATTTTCTTTAAAAGACTCTTTACATTACACATAGAGAATTGAATTTAACCATTTCGTTCAAGTTTTCCGCCATGTGTGCTTTGTTAGATTAGATAATGGAAAACGAGCCAACTGGTGGTAGGGTTACAAGAGTCGATCGAATTTCAAAAATAATCGAGTAACACCCATGTTTTTAATTGAAAGTTTATTTATTTTTCTTGCCCGTTGCAACGCACGGGCATGTTTGCTAGTAGATATAATTCCTCCGTTCCATATTAATTGACTTGTGTTTGTCCAAATACGGATGTATCTATACTTGTTTAGTGTCTAGATACATTCGTTACTATACAAATGCATGTCAATTAATTTGGAACGGAGTGAGTACATAGTAAAGACCTGCTCTTTTGTGCTGGTTAATTAGCCTTCAAAGCCTGACCTGCACAAGAACCGAACTTCGTAATATTAGGGTGTGTTCAGTTCTGAGATGGAGTGGAATGGAACCATTCCATTCCACTGTCATGGAACCGTTCCATTCCTGTGTTCAGTTTGGATAAAAAATTGTTACGGAACCGTTCCATTCTTGTGTTCTTTTCTGGGATGGGGTGGAATGGAATGAGAATGGAATGGAATGAGAACGGCATCAAACTCGATTAATTATTTCCTAATCTAGATTAATTATTGCTAAACTTGATTAATTATTGCTAAACTTAATTAATTATTCCTAATCTTGATTAATTATTCTTATAATTAATCTTGATTAATTATTGCTAAACTTGATTAAATTAGAGTTAATCGCCCAGCATTACTGTGCCATTCCACCTCGTCCGGCCGAATCGGCCGGACCGGTCGGTTCCGCATCTAGAGGGAATATGCCCTTTTGTGGAACCACCTAATTCCGTTCCTCGCTCCAACCGAACGCAAGAATGGGTTTTGGGAATGGAATGGTTCCATTCCATTTCACTCCATCCCAGAACTTAACACAGCCGTAGATTGGTATGACAAGACATAATCAGGCACGCACATCCTCCCAGCTCTTGAGACTCTCACACAAGGAATGTGCACTGATTGAGGAGTGGGGCTAGTGGTGAGGAAGACGATGGGCAGGAGCAGGAATTGACCGAGGAGGCAGGAGACGGCGGCGAGGTCGCGGCCCTCCACGCGCTTGACCGCCGCTGGTCGTTTAATGACGACCGGAATCGAGTCGGGTCGGGATTGGAGTGGCCGCCACCGTCGGCCAGATCTGGGCCTGCTCAGTTTGCATAAATTAGAGAAAAACAGATGCAGCTGCAAACGTGGATGTGCTCTACAGATTTCACATGCAGACGTGGTAGTGAAATGCCACCGAAAACCTAGGGCGTCTCCAATGTTGAAGTAAGCATTTGTCTCGAGGATCTAAAGTCAACCATAGATAGAAATAAGCATTGTGAGACTCCGTCTTAGCCAGAAAATTCTTAATTTTGGTCTCAGAGCATCTCCACTGGCGGCGCCCAACTGCATTCCCAAATAGTCATTTTGGGCGCGCCGGCACCAAACCGTCCCCAGCGGTGCGCCCAATAGCCGAAAAGTTGTCGGCAAGCCCCAATACAGCGTCCGACAACCCCGCTTTGTGCTCAGGGACGCAAACGGACGTGTCGGCAACCGCGGCAACGCGCGCCACGTCGAAACCCGTCAGGCGGGGCCGACGCATCAGCGACGCACCGCTGGTCAGTGTGATTTATTGCGGCCGCTGAGCGGTTTCTGATGCGTTGTGACGCGTCGGGTCTCGTCTTCCCGACGTGAGTCGCCGGAGTTACGACGCATCGAAACCGGCATCAGAGATCCCGCGCGTTCCCGCACAGTGTTCCCGCGCTTCGCCTCCCCGTCGTCTTTATAAAGCCAGCTGCGCCACTCCCGTCGCACTTCACCGCTCTTCTCCCCTTGCTGCACATTCCACCAGTGAATCTCAATGGCGCACAATGACCAAGCGTCCGGCAGCTGGGGGCGGCGCAGCGAAGAGCTGCCTCCGGAAGGCCGAGGCAGCTTTCTTCCACCGCCATCGCATCCGCGTGCCGCCGGGGATGCGCCTCGCTAGCGGCGGCGGCGGCTAGAACATGTCGGCGCTCGGGTACGTCGTCCCGCCCCTACCGGAAGGGTGTCGGGTCCAGGATCTCGTCCGCCTACGTCGCCAGCAGCTGACGCCGGAGCAGCGGGCGGACCCCGAGTATGCCCAGAATAGCCCCAACTTGCAGGCGCTCCTACAGGCGGAGCGCCAAGTGGCGGTGGACAACCACGGCGGCTCGGAAAGGCCGTGGCAGAACAATGCCATGTGGTGGCGCCGCTCGTGTGAGGGCCATGACTTCCACGCCGTCATGCAGGAGTACGGCTACGCCGCGCCTGACGACTACTCACGCGAGATCTGGCAGATGCCAGCGAGCTCCTCCTCCTCCGCGCGGTCCACGAAGCCACTGACCCCGCGGTTCGTGAAGGTGAAGAGCGAGTCGACGCCGCCGCCCTGGGGCGGCTTCAAGATAAAGGCCGAGCCTGGGTGGTCGGCGCCGCCGCGAAGGAGCATCAACGGCGTGACCATCCGCGACTTCGGTCCGCCGCCACCGTCCACGAGGGTGAAGATCAAGGAAGGGACGTCCTCAACCCGCGGCAAGGTCAAGATCGAGCCAGGGATGTCCACGTCCCGCGCCAAGAAGCGCGCCGCGCCTCCGGCGACACTGATGGAGGAGGAGGCCGAGGCGTAGTTCCTCTAGGACCTCGCCCTCGTGAAGCTGTCCTTCGACACCGTCCAGCCGGCGTCAAAGGAGTTCGCAGAGAAATGGTCGTGTCGTGACCTGGACATCGTCGTCATCCCCGACGATGACGAGCAGGCCGCCGTGGCAATGCCGGCCACAGCTATGAAGGAGGAGCCAGCGTAGGAGAAAGAGGCGCAGGAGGAGCCGCCACAACACGACGAGGGCGGCGCGTGGGACGTCAACGCCGCAGTGGCGGCGTACAACTGGGACAACTACTACGGCTACATCACCCGCTTTTAGTTTAGGTTTCATCAAATTTTGTAAAAACTGTAGAATTTCAATGAAATGTGTTAAGTTTTAATGAATTTCGTCGCTCCTTTTTTTTCTGTAAAACCTATTGGGAGCGGCCGGTGGGGCGCGGCGCTACCAATAGGTGGCAACACGTGCCGGCGAGCCCAATAGCGCATGTCCGACAACTTTGTCGGACAGGAGCTATTGGGCGTGCCGGTGGAGAGAGCATCTCCACCCAAACCGAACAACATTTGGGTGCTGCCGGTCACGTGTCCGGCCATTCCCAGGTTGCCTCCCCCACCGGCACCTCCCAAATCGAGTACTCATATTTGACTGAATTTTGCAGAATACGAACAAAAGACATGATTTTCATTGAAACTACATGCATTACGAACGAAATTTAAAGTAAAACTTAAACTACAGTTAACCTGGACCCAAACAACAACTAAACTAACTAATCTAGACGCCGGGAGCAGGGGCAGCGTCGTCCTTGTCCATCACCGCGTGAGAGAGGCCGGCCTCGTCGTCGTTCGCCGTCGTCGGTGAAATAGGGGATCGAAATAGGGGATGCCAGGGGAGCCCAGGTCATGGGGCTGGCTAGCGACATGCGCCAGCCAGCGCCTCTCCGACCTGCCGCGCACTATCATGTCATGCGCCTGCTCCGCTGCGTTACGAGCGTGCGCATGCATGCGCCTCTGCTGCCGGCCGCGCTCTCGACAGCGCGGGCATGCTGCCGCTCCTCCTTCGCCAGCGCCTTCTCCGCCATCTCCCGCACTTTCGTCTCCCGGCGCGCCAACTCTACCGCCCGTGCCTCATCGGCTCGCTGGAAAGCTGCTTCCACCCGGCGACGATGGGCGTCCGCCACATCGAAGCGGCAAGCCTCGCACGCCAGGTGTCACGCCCTCAAGGCGTTCAGCTTGTCTTGCGCCGCCCTCTCGGCGGCGATGAAGGGGCGGCCTTGCTCCTCTAGCGTCGCGCTCTCCAGGGACCGATGCATCGCGAGCCTCTCTGCAGCGGCGCCCGTGGTGGCAAACATGGCGTGTGCCTGCTGGTACATCTCATTGGAGTGTGTGGTGAGGAGGGAGTTCATCACGGCGACCTGCTCCGGCCACGGCTCCGGCGCCATCTCCACCTCGGGCTGCGGCTAGGGCACCATCCCAGCTCGGGTTGCGGCTGCAGCTGCAGCTGGAGCTCATGCGCGTCCAGCACACCCTCCTCGTGGACGTCACCGCTGTCGGGCAGCGAAGGGTTTGAACCCTCCGCCGGGTAACGACGGCGTGCGGGCTTGGCGAGGGTGGCCCAGGAGGTGGCTTGGTGGCGAGGCATGCTGTCTACGGCGGCAGGGGGTTGTTTTTGTCTACGGCGGAGAGGGGAGAGCACGACGGAAAGTGGTGGCACACCGGGGTATCTAATAGCTGGTCGTGCGCGCGGGAAAGCAAGGCGGGAAGCGGCGGGAAACGTCGGGAACTATGGCGTGCGTGGGAACCAGCGGGTGGGTGGTGATGCGACGCGACGGTTTATAGCCGAGGACGCGTCTCCGCCGCACTGGCCTGGCAGCACCGGTGGGAAGGCTGCTCCACCATTAAACCGGCGAAAGGACTAGTGTGTGGATGACCCGTGGGACCCATCTATCTGTGAGCCAAGTTGGGCACGTCCGGCCACTGTCTGACGCCCCCGAGCAGCCATCCGAAGTTGGGGGGCCGGGTCTGGGGTGCCGGACAGAATTTGGGTCGAGCCGGACCGTTGGGGGTGCCAGTTGCGTGAAATTTGGTGTCTGCACACCAATGGGGCTTTAGGGGTGTTTTGGGGGCCGCCGGTGGAGATGCTCTACCAGCGAGACTCGGCCACAAACAGTAAAAAAGTTTCTTTCTCCCTCCTCTCTGCCTCTCGCTTCAATGCACACGGCCTGGACTGTGAAAAGTAATGAGCAGTTGAACGTGCGAGTAGAAAAGCTGCGAAGTGGGCTCTTCTTAAGGCTTGTGACTGAACTTAAGCATAGTGGAAAGTTTAGATGGCTATAGCGTACAGGGCAGGGCCCACCTTAAGACCAAGAAATGAACTAAGCACTGGAGTCGCCCTTAGCGTGATGCGGGGCGGTCAGAGATCTCAACAAATGCGAAGTTATGTCTACCATCTTTGCGATAAAGAAATAAAGAAAAAGGGAGTGAGAACTAGGAATACCAAAAGCGAGGACAAAACTAATGGTGGAAAAAATGAGGACAAACTAAAGGTGAAGTAACGGAGTGGCAAAACTGAGTAGCGGAGTAACGGAGCAGTGGCAAGCCATTTTATTATTAATCAAAGTTCAAATAAGAATTACAGACACCATCAGGTGGAGTACCTAATCACACATGCCTACCACAATCAAGATAGACCGAGCTCCTAGCAAGGTTATGTGCGTCAACATAAGAGTCCACTAGTACAGAACGACACATCGGATACCCCTCTATGTCGAGCTTTCCGCGTGAGAAAACCCGCCCCGCCAGACAAGCCTGCCCGCGTCCCGTCCTTCATAGGCAACAGTCGCGAATTTTGGACCGTTGCCTATATATTGGTAACGGCGGTTCCTGTCACTCCGTGTGCGATATGTACTTCAATGGCATCGAACATTTGTATACAACCGTTGGCGAGGTTGCGTATATAAAATTCCTTTTTTAGGACTATCCTGGATATTATAAAAGACTGTTGATTCACCCTTGGTTCCTCTGCTCCATCTTGTTTCTACTCTGCACTCGTGTCCTCCATGGCCACGAGCATGAGCTCGTCGGGGAGATCGAATGTGTCCTCCTCCTACGCCGCCGGGGCCGGGTCAGATCTGCCGCTTGTGAAGTGTGTTTGATGCCGCTGTCGAAACGCGATTCGTCGAGTATCGCATTCGGATCTGAACCCAGGCCGGATCTACTTCAAGTGTCCAGATCATAGGGTTAGTTCGACGCTTCGACCAGTTTTGATTGATTCCTATTCTATGTGTGATACTGATTTGGCTCTGGATTCGATTTACCATTTGACAGGGGAGGGGCGAAGAGTATTCTGGGAGCTGTGATTTTTTTTGGAGATTGAAGATTATGTTAAGATGCTGCTTGCTAATGGCGTCGAAATGGAAGCTGCAGAGCTGGAAAATGTAGCCTTGATAGTCAGGAAGGCGAACATGGAGATGAAGCCGCACACTGCAGCAGCTCTAGCTGGTTTGGCATGTAGCCCAACAAACACTTCGACTAAATCTGACCATGTTGTTGATGTGCGAAAGGAGCGGCAGAAAGGAACAGAAATAGCTCAGTTAAATGTTCTTGTGAGCACTTCTAGAATGATTTTGTTTGTTTGTGTTCTGTTGTTAGGTGTGAACTTGTATGTAGCAATGAAAATTAGTAGAATGTAATAGGTTTGTATGCAGCTATGGAAATCAGTAAAATGTAGTAGGTTTGTATGCAGCTATGGAAATCAGTAGAATGTAATAGTTGTGAACTTGTATGCAGTAGGGTTGTATGCAGCAACTTATTATTAATAAGTATCCAATGGAAACAGTTATATAAAATGTCCGTTGCCAATTTGGTGGTTATAAATGTACTGTCGACATAGCAAGTCATCAGTCTCATCCTCACTCTCTCACTATCTATCTTCCACCCTAGCCGTCGCACACTGTAGCTTCCAACTCTCCTCCCTCTCATGGCTTCCTCTGTCGGCGCTTCTAGATCCGACCATCGCCGATCTAGAGGCGGCCATGTTTCCGCTGGTCATGCAGCGCGTCGGGCGGATCTGAAGGCGGCCATGTGTCCGCTGGTGATGCAGCGCGTTGGGCGGATCTTGCAGCGGCGTCCTCTGAGCCATGCCGAACTGGTGGAGGTCATTCATCAGTTGGTGATGCAGCACCTCCGGCGGATCTACCGGTAGAACCACATCTGGAGGAGGAGGTGGCCGATCTAGAGGAGGTGGTCAATTTGGAGGTGGAGGAGGTGGACATCGACGAAAGAGGAGGAGGTGCCCAAAGATGCGAGGCCGCCGTCGACGGAGGAGGTGGCTGATGATGCGACGCCACCGTCGACGGAGAAGAAAAGATGAGGTATAAATCGCTCAGCTCATGACCTAGTGTTCCTCACATGTCCTATGTTCATCAATTGTGCTCTGTTTTGATATGTCATATTCTCCCGCGACATAGGCAAGATCTCATGAACTAGAGATGCTCTGTTTTGATATGTGATTTGTATTAGCAACTAATGAAATGTTCTATTGGTTTTATATTAGATTGTGAATTATTTTGGTTAATTGTGCTTTGTTTTGATTTGTGATTTGTATTAGCAACTCATGAAATGTTCTATTGGTTTTGCATTAGATTGTGAATTACGGTGACACTATCCAAGATGGAGCAAGCCTCAGTACGAAGAATTTGGCAAAATTAATTTGCTACGGAGGCTTGCAAGCTCGATGTGGTTTCTTGTTTTAAGTTTCTCCATCTATCTTTGGGATGTGTGTAGCAATTAAGTTGCATATGTGATTTGGAGAAGCATGAAACCACTACTCGAGTCTTTTGGTAGCTCGAAGACCGTTTTCGAGGTTTCGAAACGGATAGCGAGCTGAGGAAGAAGGAGAAGAGTGGAGGACTATAAATGGACAGCGAGCTGAGGAAGAAGGTGAAGACTCGACATGTGTAACTGATCATCTTTTGATGCTATGTAATGGTTACAATTGTTATATACATTATGAATGGATTTGTTAGCATTTTTGTGCTTCTGCTGTGAGATTTTAAATGTCCAGTGGCAACTCTATTCCTGCTCTAGACTTATGAAGAAATCTCAATGCAAACGAGTAGAAATAGAATCTCCGTTTCTGATGTTCCGATACATTGGAAACGGAGGTATGTGCACCACCGTTACCAAACAGTGGCCTCATCGGCGACGGTTCTTAGCCTCCGTTCCCGATGAGGGCCTTCACATCAGCATCGCGGGCGGGGACACGGACCCTTTTTCTGTTTCCGATAGGGGTTTTGGCCTGTTTCCGATGTGTCGTTCTGTACTAGTGGTCTCTCGATTCATGAACAAAAACGACTAAACTGAAACATGTAGCTCTAGCATTGATCTTCTTAACAATATGGCCATGGGGACCAAAAGTCCCTCCCCCTCCAGGCTATGAATGGAATTGCTATTGTCGGAACCTAGTCTAAATTTCTGCAACAACAAGTCAGCCGCAAATGGCCAAGCCTTCACTGCATGACAATGCCTCTAACGTCTTTGGGTCAGTTACACCATCGAGAGCAACACCTGATGCTCCCAATTCAAGAAAGCTCCTTCACCATCCCTGAACAGCGAAGCTATACTGAATCAGTTCCAGCGGACGTGTGCAAACTCTCGGAGGGGTGAGACGTCGGACTACCGACGTTTGACCCTTACTCTATCGGATCCTGAAGGCTGGACAAGGGAGTCGACAACATTCTTTCAGCTAGGTTTAGCTGAGAGAATCTTCCACATGCTTCATCCATTTCATCATCGACATCTCTTCCGTTTCAACGATGTTAGTAACGTACTTCAGCTAGATCATTGATTCGTATTTCAATTGTATATATCTTCATATTAGATTTTTGCGGTTATGTTAGACTGAAACCTGCTTGTACCCTTGGTGTATCAGGATGTGCCAGGATGCCATGGGTGGAAGCATCCAGGCACCATATTGCAAATCAGACTTGGAGAATTCACCCGTACCACATAGTTCAACGTGCTCCAACAAGCCACAATATAATGCTTATTTCGGTATCATTTCAAATTTAAACTGCATCAGCATACTAAGACACCCCTTAAGGGATAACTTGGACGAATGCCAGCCCCCACCACCCCCCTAGGACGAAAGAGCGCCGTAAACCAGCGAGGATCAGAGGGTTTTTCTTCGTCCGCGTGACCACAACTAGGGAAAGGAGAAATATAACGAGGAAAAAAAACATCAAACGACGAGGAGGCCCATCTAGTGAAAGTGGGCCGGCCTCTTGTGAGGTCTCTCCTCAGCCGCTCGCTCTCTCTCCCTAGAAAACAAGGTCTCGCCGTCGTCGTCGGTAGGCAAGTGGGCCCCCACAATCCTCACGAGGCGCTCATGGCTTCCGCCACCACCACCAGCTGCTGCTGCTGCACTCCCCAACTCCACCTCCTCCGCCGCCCCGCACCGTACCCCATCCGTCTCCGTCTCCGCCTCCGCATCCCTCTCCCTCGCCTTCGAGCCCAAGCCTCCCCCTCGCCGGAGCCCTCACCAGAACCCTCACCGGAGACCTCCTTCGCCGGCTGGTCAGACGTGGACCAAGACAAGGAGGAGGCCGCGGCAGCAGGGCCACTCGGAGGTACCTTCCCTTCTCTAGCTACTACCTAAGCCATCTAGAGGATGCTACAAGTAGATAAAAACGATGCCCAAAATTCACCTCACCATTTCCCAACTGACTGACTGGCCTCCAAACTACCTGTTGCGCATGTCTCCACGCCGCTCTCATATCAGCGATCAGAGCTCCTTGGCTGAAGGATTTCGCCGTCAGAACCTTAGCCAGAGCAAGCCACTTCGGCCCCTCCACAGGGGCATCCACCTCTTCTTCCCAGATCAGGTTATCCGTCTCGTTCTCCTCCAGATGGAGACGTTCGAGCAAAGAGCTAGGATCATCCGCTGCTCCCCTGCGAGAGCTTGTGCCTTCCGCCATCGCCATAGATCGGATCGGGTTAAAACCCTAGCCAGTCAACAAAACCCTCCTCAAGGGACAGAAGGGCAACTGAGAACCTCACGCGATCGATCCCGGTGGCAAAGATCACAAGAAAACAAAACTCCGACGGAGATCGCCGGAGGACTGCAAAACCCTAGGTTTTCGCCCTAGGGGACTCTAAGATTCGTGCCGTGACAACCTCCTCTGCCGACTTGTTTTTTCGAATTTATGATGCACGCACTGCTGCTTAGTCGTAGGCGGTGATCGTGGGATGGCACCATCAGATACTCGGGCATGCGCTGATTTGTAGGATCGAAGTTAGTTTGTTTTTCCGCAAGCATAAATAACAGAAGGAAGCAGAAAAGCTGCAAGTTGCACGCAGCATAAATCATTGACTTTTTTTCTTGTGTTCATCGCACGAGTTTTCGTTCTAGGTGTGACAGTCCCCCCTCATAACCCCCGTTAGCGTGGATGGCCAGTTTTTCTTTTTGTGAAAAGAATGATACGTAGAGTCGGTTTTTTTTTTTTTTGGTCATGGAACCCAAATGTTGGAGATTGGAGATTTGGAGCCCCAATTGTGATTTGTTTTTGTTTTGTCGGCATAGAAAGAAGAGGAAAATGGCAAAGCAGGAGGAGGCCCATCTGGTGAAAGGCCCATCATCTCCATAGCATCGTCTCTCCTCAGCCGCTCGCTCTCTCTGTGGAAAACAAGGACGGACGGACGGACGGAGGGCTCGCCGTCGTCGTCGCTAAGTAGGTGGGTGGGCCCCACAATCCCCCAGTCAGGCGAAGATGGCTTCCGCCTCCACCACCACCACCTGCTGCTGCTCTCCCAGCTCCACCTCCTCCGCCGCCCCGTCCCCCACCCCATCCGTCTCCGCCTCCGCATCCCTCTCCCTCGCCTCCGCGCCGCCCAAGCCTCCCCCGAGCCGGAGCCCCAACCAGAGACCTCCTTCGCCGGCTGGTCCGACGAGGACCAAGACAAGGAGGCCGCCGCAGCAGGGCCATTCGGAGGTACCTTCCATTCTCCTCACACTCATCTCTACCTAGTACTAGTAGTACCTAAGCCATCTACAGAATGACTAGAAGTAGATAAGAGTTCATGCCAAAATTCACCTCAACATTTCCCAAGTGACTGACCGATTTTCTTCCATAGGCCTTCTCGGACCTGGCCTCGCAGGGCTATTCTTCCTCGCCGGCATCACCTACGCCGCAATTTCTGTCACAACAAACCACAATGGTATGTATGTATTTTTGTATGTAGGTGTGCTCCTCCCTCGTCATAAATCTAAGTATACACTGCCTCTCATGTTCGTCTTCAAACACTTATTGGCCCTCACCTTGACATATCTATGCAGGATCAAGGCCACAAATGGAACCCTTGCCCACCCACAGCGAGACTGCATCCTACTCCACTGATAATAACAGCAGTACTCCTGACCAAAAGGATGCTGCCCAAGATCTGTTACCAACCAATACACAGGAGGATGCAATCACTGAGGAGAAGGAGGCTGCTACAACAGCACCGCCTGCAGAAACGAATGAGACACCAGCTGGGGAAAGCGGCGACCTACTTCTTACTAATGATAAACACACTGCTAGCGATGGAGCAAGCCAGCCTGGCTATCCTGTTGTCACTCAGGACGAGGGACCGGCTCCTCCTGCGTCCACCTCCACGGAGTACAACACTGCTGCTTCTGACGAACTGTCCGACAAACTTATTGCCCCCTCTGAGGGAGCTACTGTCCTTCAAGACACATCATTAGACTCTGAACCGAGTTTGGCAGAAAACCAGCATATAGATGATGATGAGGATGATGCTTTAGCATCCGATATCATGGTGCTAGATTCAGGCGATGTTGTGGTGATCAAGGACGCTGATGCGTCTCGTCCACCTGAAAAGGACTCCGAGCAGCAGGATCCTCAACCTTCCAACAAAGATGAACTCTCTGGATTTACTGACTATGTACAAAATGGAAGCGCTGCTGACCACGCGCTGAAAGAAACGTTGGCAGCAGATCAGGATCGAGGACAATATGAATCAGATAACCAAAGTGAACTGTTCAAGTCTACAGCGCCTGCCAAATCTTTCACTTCTGCTGGGATTCCTGCTCCCTCTCTGCTCTCTGCGGCTTTACAGGTGCCTGCTGGCCAGATTGTGGTTCCAGCCGCGGTTGACCCGACACAGGGAAATGCGCTGGCCGCGCTGCAAGTTCTAAAGGTATTCTGTTTTTTCCATGCATCCCTCTGTTTTCATTGTTGGAAAAATCATTACTGGATAAGGATTGTGGTGAGGAAAACCATCCTCTCTGTAGTGGATAAGGATTGTTGTCATATCAGCCGTCATTGAGTTATTATTTCCGCAGTATGTTGACAGTCCTAGGATTTGATAGAAACAGAAAACCTCTATGTAGTCCTAATCCTATATCATTTGCTTCCTCGAGATTTTGTCCGTACTCTGGCTTGCTTTGTAGATAAGTTAACTACCCTGCTATATATAGCATAATGCGATGCTGCTCTTGCAGAAATTGCTCTAACTCTTCTCTAGAGAAAATCCGCATCTCATTTCCATAACATAAACTGTTAGTAAGGAGCTGATTGTTACACGGACAACCTACTGAATTATATGGAACTCTTTGTTGAACTTTTATTATCTTTGAAGGTCATTGAACCTGGTGCTCAATCTGGTGACTTGTGTACCCGACGTGAATACGCTCGATGGTTGGTAGTTGCAAGTAATTCTCTTTCAAGGTACACAATTTTGCTTGCTGTATGTTCACATTCAGGTATTGCTGCACTTTACCTCTGTTTGTTCCTTGAGAGCAAACCCCCCTTATAGTTTTTGAATCACTCATCCTCTGTTGATATATTTGAGTTATGCTGTGTCATCATCTTGATTATTATTGCTATTTAGCTGCTGTAGCTCATTTTCACTTGAATTTTCTCTGGATATTGCCTGTTAGTTACGGAATACAAAAAATAAGACAGAGTAACAGCGGCAGTTGACATTTGTTCTTGTAAATTTAATCTGGCTCTCTAAACAATTTCTTGCACTAACTAGCTTATTGTTCTGGCTTGCAACTGCAGGAACACTTACTCGAAAGTTTGTCCAGCAATGTACATCGAGAATGTGTCTGAACTTGCATTTGATGATGTCACCACTGAAGACCCTGATTTTCCATTTATACAAGGTGGGAAACAGAAACAGTCTTCAGGACAAAATACATCTTTAGCACAGTTTATTATGTTTATACAAGCATAGTAAATCACTAAATCACTACTGAATTGATGATATGCTGTTCTTATTTATTTGAATGTACCCTTAGGACTGGCCGAGGCAGGGTTAATATCTAGCAAGCTTTCAAGATCTGATATGAACATATCTGAAAATGTTGAGAACAGCCACTACTTCTTTTCGCCGGAGAGGTAATCGTCTCTTCCATGCACCTACTTGACTCTTTGCTTGCTGTATGTATACATGTGTTTTTTTTTTGTTTTTTACGGAATACATGTGTTTCTTGTGTTCAACTGCTAATCAGCTGTCCTCGTTGCAGTCCCTTGTCACGTCAAGACCTTGTGAGTTGGAAGATGGCTCTAGATAAAAGGCAATTACCTGAAGTCGACAAAAATGTGAGAAACAAAAAGTTCTTATCGTTTGTGATTGTTTATTTTGAAAATATCTGGTTATGCTGATATCTGTACTCTTTGTGTGACCAGTCTTTGTACAGGACTTCTGGCTACATAGACATTGATAAAATAGATGCAGCTGCATGGCCTGCTTTGGCAGCTGACTTGGGTGCTGGAGATCAGAGCATTACAGCTCTTGCATTTGGTAGGTTTATATATATATATATATATATATATATATATATATATATATATATATATCTGTGTGTGTTTTCCTCCGTTTTTTGGCTCCTTGATGATCACTAAAACTCTGTTCTTTTAAAGGTTTTACAAGACTTTTCCAGCCGAACAAACCCGTGACAAAAGGACAAGCTGCCCTAGCACTTTCAACCGGCGACTATGCTGAAGTGGTTATGGAGGAGCTTGCTCGTATCGAAGCAGAGAAAATAGCTGAGGCAGCCGTGAATGCACACAGCGCATTGGTCGCACAGGTCGAGAAAGAAATCAACGCGGGTTTCGAGAGGGAGCTTACAAGGGAAAGAGAAAAGATAGAGAGCCTTGAGAAACTGGCTGAAGAAGCTAGGGTCGAACTGGACAAGCTGAGAGCAGAAAGGGAGGAAGAAAAGAATGCTCTGGTTAGGGGCAGAGCTGCCGTTGAATCCGAAATAGAAGTTCTTTCGAAGCTGAGGTGTGAGGTAGAAGAGCAGCTGCAGAATGTGCTGAGCAAGAAGGTGGAGATCTCATTCGAGAAGAACAGGATCGGGAAACTTCAGAAGGAAATAGAGTGTGAGAACCAGGCTGCTGTGCAACTTCAGTACGAGCTTGAAGTTGAAAGGAAGGCTTTGTCCATTGCCAGGTAAGATTTTGCTTGGCAATTCGCTGAACCCATCTCTAATTTTGCATACTAGTTTCTTATCTAGCTTCCACTCTTCCTTTTTAGTTAACTTCTTTCTGGAACCTGCGATTTTACTGATAATGTTGAAGACTGTATAAGACACCTCACGTTAGAAAGAAAATAGTAAAATCACTGGTCATTGCTATGTAATGGACCTCTATGCTTTTAAACTCTCCAAACTTGAAGGTTAGACGTAGGTACACTATTAATTGCCAAAAAAGGTACACTGTTAAACATCTATGTTTGATATTCAAATTTCAAGGCAACTCTTTTAAATTGTTGACTAATGCGCACAGTTTCCATGATCTTTATTCGTGACTGGTGTATGAGTTACCTAATAGGCCATTGTTTGATACTAGTACATATGACTGCCTGCCACCATGTATTCACAAATAATACGAACATGTTCTTGAACCAGGGCTTGGGCAGAGGATGAAGCGAAGAAGGCTAGGGAGCATGCGCGGGCCCTTGAGGACGCCCGGAACCAGTGGGAGCGGCAAGGGATCAAGGTCGTGGTCGAACATGACCTTGAGGAAGACGCGTCAGCCGGAGTGACGTGGGCCAACGTCGGTAAGGAGCACCCAGTCGACGAGGCGATCAACCGGGCGGATTCTCTTCTTGAGAAGCTCAAGTCCTTCTACGCTGAAATCAAAGTGCGGTCTGGCCACGCCCTAAAGCAAGTGATGGAGCACGTGAGGTCCTTCATCTCGAGCCTAAAGGAACGAGCGGCGGAAGCAAGGACCACCGTGGCCTTGCAGGCGAAAGATCTGTCATCGGAAGCCAAGGCGCTTGGTTCTAGGGTCGCGGACAAGTCCAAGAGGGTCGTGGAAGACTGCAAAGAGGGGTTGGAGAAGTTTGCACACAGATTCAAGGCAGACTAGTTATGCTAAGTGGTGGCGACAATTCATAGGCGAAGAGAGAAGAATCATTGATAGGAATAAGAATGTTTTGCAGCAGAAGTAGCAGCAGCTGCTTCTACTTTTTGGGCGTTTGTTGTTGTAAAGAAGAATAGTGGAGCTGGAACTGGGATTGCAGGTTCCCAAAAGAAATAAAGCTGGCATTCTGTATGTACCGAACGAACTGATTTCATCAGTTTTGTTGAGTAAATGCTGAAGCATTATCTACAATTATTCTTCTCCTAGTTCTCATACCTTATTCGTGGATTCATTTACAAATATGAGCCTTTTTCCAGTTTTTGTATGTAAATGAGTTTGCTTGACGGGTGTGTATCAAATTTCATTTCCCTGTAGCTTTCTTTCCTGTGCTAATCGACAGTGACAGTGTAGCATACCCGAGATTCTTAGTGATGGTTTCTTTCCTGGTTGTAGATGTATTTTTTACCGATTCTTCATTTGTCGCATTCTTTGAAATTCCAGAAGGATCGTCCAAAGGAAGTTCTGCATGACGTGGAACCCTACGTGACAACAAGGCGTAACTTGTCAATGCATCTCATTTCTAAAGTTATAACATTTAATGTAATATGATGTAAATAACACAATATATTATTTCATTAGTAATTTCATGACACAAAGTGCTGACCATGTTCCGTTCAATGTCATGTCTAACAACTGACTAGTGCTTGGACAATTATTATGTATATTCTGAACCACCATATAAGTAAACTGCATAGCACGATGAAATATTTGCAACTAGCCAGTACCGCATAAATAGCATAACACCTAACCCTCAAGCACTTGGAATTTTTCATATTGGTCTGAGATGGCTAACCATGCTTGTCGCGTGGTCCTCAAGCAGTTGGACTTTGATCTGATGCTCATCGCAGTACATGCATCATGCCAGACTTTCAGGTATTATTATAAGGCTATGTGTTGGCTAACTGGACTAATACCTCAAACACCAACACAGACAGACAGTCAGACACACACCCCCATCAGGCTCACTGTCAAACACATGAAACCAAAGCACGACACTTTGGTAACCATCTTGTCATATAACATTTGAAACCTTCTAAGCTAACTAGAAAAATGTCAAAGGCACAAAACAAGTACAAACACAAGAAAATAACACTGAACGAAATTAAACGTTTTTGCCCACAAGTCATATGTGCGTAAAGTGAAGTTGGGGATACAACCCTAACCTGGTCTGGAGGGTGTGGTTGTTGAAGCAATCACTGGAATTTGCGAAGTTCCCCTTTTCCACGGCCTTGCACTTATCGAACAGCTCTTGCGTCTGCTCTAGTGTTTTCTCTTCCTTATTACGACCCACCTCCTCAATATGGCTGGGCGGCGGTGGTGGGTAGTGATGCCCTTCAAGCCTAGAATGTGGAGTGTAGAAGCTGACAACTGGACACAAACCCCAGAAGTCTCGCTCATCGCACACCTTCCTGACCGGCAGCGATTGTAGTTCGATTGTGAAGAGGCCCCAACCGTGGCCACGCAAATCACATTTGCTCCCTCAGCAAAACATAACACATCTATTGAACCTCGGACATCTGGGAGAAAATTTTCCAAGCAGATGACCCGGCTCAGTAACCATCCTGCATGAGTGCCGTCACTCGCCTCCCTTGACCACAATTTGAGGCGAGTATCGAAGCTTTGGATAACTCCAAGCCACCGTCCGCCGTCAGCATGAGCTTAGAATCCATATAGTTTGGTATGTCGAACCCAGTTAGGCTGTGTGTGGCCAAGTCGTACTCATGGATCCTCTCCTCGTAATGCACGATGTAGAGAGACCTCCCAATGAGTAGGCTGGAATAACATGAACTAAAATAGAATAAACAACGATCGTGAGCTCGCCCCACGTGCCTGTCTCCGACGAGTACACGCACGCCGACTTGACATAGTCCCTGTACAATTCACCGACGTGGAAGAAGAAGACCAGGTTGAAGGGGCCCCCGTGGCAGTCGCGGTGGTCACACCCGTCCGCTGCGCATAACACGATGGCGGCCAGGTAGCCGCACTCGAACGCCGTGGGCATCGGTACACGCACCTGGGCGCCCGTGATTGGCTCCCACACGAGGAGTTCCTGGGTGCCCTTGCCCCTGGAGAGGAAGAGTGCGCGGCCGTGGCGGCAGTCGATGGCCCGCCAGGAGCGGTGGTCCGGGGTGGCGGCGAGGGAGAAGGACGAATTAGCGGTGGTGGGGATGAAGCGGGGGATTTTGGCGTCGATCCAGTTGTGGAGGAAGCTGAGCACGGGGGGTGTGGGGTGGAGCTCGTGGAGGCGGCGGCGAAACCCGGGACTGGAGACGGCGACGCCCCAGGTCTTGCAGACAAGGGAGGAGCGGAGGAGGCAGGCTGGATCGTCGGGCGGGAGGCGGAGGAGAATCTCTTCGACTATGTCGTCGGGGAGAGCCGCCACCGCTGCCATGGTACGTCCTCGATCGCTGGGTCTGTCTGGGTTTGCCCTAGCTTGGTTCGGCTCAACTTCCTTTAGGGTTGTATTGTATTGTATACTCCAGAAATTTCCAATCTTCGGTCGTCCGCTTCGTGTTCTGACCTACTCCACGCCGGCCCAGAGTATCGGCCGCTTCAGTAAATTGATTGCCATAACATATAGTATATAACTTTAATTATACTAGTAATTTTGCACGCGCCATGCGCGTCTCGACTAATAACGATATATTTACGAAAAGACATGCAAACAAATTAATAATATGGCTCAGTCATAAATTAATATATACTTTCAAGCAGTGATATCTTTGTCCCCGAATGTCACTCCAAATCATCCGAAATTTGGCTGAAAACATTTTATGATGCATCAAACAAGAATATACAAATAGTTAAATCATGAATATTATCCATTTATCCCAATTGAAGTTTCTAAAACTTAATAGTATGTGTATTAAGAAATCACAGCCATACAAGTACAGGTATGGGAAATCTGAAGAACCTAAAACTGGAGAAGTACTATTATGCCCTTTCCTAAGCCACGGTCAACCAAATAAATATATTTAGAGCCCTTGAAAGCATACACATCGTTCTGATCTCCATCCAATTTCGGCTCCATCAACCTGCAGGGCACCAAATTGCTGAAAAATCATTGGCGCACGGGGAAAAATTAAGAACGGGCCAGAAAAGTGAAACGTACAATCTAAAAAAAAACTCAATCCTCTCAGCCCTCACCATGAACTGCTCCAAACTAAAATCTGAACTGGGTCGATAAACATAAACTGCTCAAAATTAACGACTGAACCTATCCACTGAATAGAGAGGGGCAACGCTCTAGCATGTCTTAGCCGCCCTGCGCTGCAGTACACCGTCGGCCGTCGCCATGCTCGGGCTAGGAGAGCGGCCGGGACGGGGATGTGCAGTATGGCGGAGGGATGCGGATCATGTCGGACCAGACTTGGGCAGGGATCTCAGCGGGGACGCAGGCAGCCGCGCCGTGGCTGTCCAGAGCTGCGCACACGGGCGCCCAGGCAGGTGAATTGCCACGGCCCGACGCGGTTGACTGCCGCTGCCGCGCGCACCGGATTGGCCGGGTGCTCGCGCCGTTCTTAGTCAAGCAGGGCATGGTGGGCCGGTCAGAGAAGAGTTGGGTCGGGGCGCTTCAGAGCAGTGCCGATTGGGAGTTCAGAGGAGCGATACAGGTGCGGCGACTCTCGGTGAGGACTGAGGATGGGTGGCGCGCGACGGCCCCAGCGAGAGACGGGGAACCACCCAGGAGGCGCATCTGGATGGGGGGCACCCGGCCGACGACGGGAAGCAGGAGTGGTGGCTGCGGGCGCGCGTGGTCGCGTGGATGGTGGACGCGACCGCCCCGGCTGGCGACTGAAAAGAGGTGGCGAGCGGAGCCCCGGCCGCCGGCGCGTGGATGCGGCCATGCGGGTACGCGCGGCCATCGTACGAACCCGATGTCTTGCGGCGGAGGTTCGAGCAGAGGGGCGCGGCCCCCGGCGGTGGCCGCCGCGCCACGCCGCGGCGTGACGAGCAGAAGGCGGCGCCGGCGCAGACCCTGGCGATGACCACGGCGAGCTCCAACAGCTTCCGACCCCACTGCCCTCCACCAAGAGAGACGCCTCGGTCGGTCGCTTTCGGCCTAACTTAGGAGAAAGAAAAAAATAACGATTCGGAGATGTGTTGAGTTTAGCTCAACACGGATGGAACGATCTGGTTCAATTCGTTGATCAGCGATCGTATGACATAGATTTAATGTATCCGACGAAGTTTGCTCTTTTAATAGTATAGATTGGTTGGTTGACGGTTTTACTGTTTATTCTGGTTCAAGGTTGCACGCAAGATCTGCTCTTCTCTTGATTTGGGTTGGGGAGGGAGCACAAAACTTTTGCTCAAGTACTGTTGGAGACTGCTGTTTTACATGTCTCTCGCTGGAACATGTTGTATTTCACTAAAATTCAGAGAAATATTAATCTGCACGACGCGACGTCTAGCAGTAAAGTCGTGACTTGGACTGTACCGCATGAATGTGAAGCCGCCCCTAAATTCGCAAAATGCAAATTATTTGTGCTTTGGAGATATGCGTGTGTGTGTGATTAAAAGTGGAATAATGTGTTAAATATATAAGCAATTTAGCTATTGATTTAATCCGCGAAAACAGTAAATAGTTTATGACTAGAATAACCAGAATTATACTAATCATGCGATCTACTTGAATAGTAGATAAATAGAACGAATCTAAAGCAACTACTACAAGCAGAAACTGTAGCAGTATCGTAAACAGGAAGATCAAGTAATCATACGGTGCAGCGGCAGCCGAAGCGTTGGCGTTGCTGTTGTCGCCCATGTCGTCGATGAAGAGGCTGCCGATGTCGGGGAAGAAGTCGTCGTTGGGGAAGAACTCGATGCCAGTAGTCGCGCGAGTGCGCTCCCCAAAAACCTGATCGCCCCTCTCCCGTACAGGATCACAAGAGGCGGGGTTCCGGAGGCCTACTGTCCCTTCAACCGGTGCACGCCGGAAGACGGGATGGAGAAGACTTGGAAGACGGCGGCGCAAGGTTTTGGAACGGTGGTGCGAGACCATGTGTTGCGTATATGTGCCAAAATTGGCTTGGTTCGGTTTTATATAGTGCAGGTTGGGAGTCAAAGCAGCCCTCATAAACGCGTCCGTTTATGATTTAGAAACTGCCGTATTAAACACGTCCGTTTATGAATTAAAAACGGTCACAATAAACGTGTTTGTGAATCAGAAACGGCTGTATTAACTGCCGTATTAAACACGTCCGTTATGAATTAAAAACGGTCACAATAAACGTGTTTGTGAATCAGAAACGGCTGTATTAACCGTGTCTGTTAATGAATTAGAAACGGCCGTAATAAACGTGACCGTTACTAATTAATCAATGACTCATTAATTTTCCCAATTAACAAAATATAATAATGTGCCAATGAGAATTTCTGAATTTATCTTGGGCTAGTAAATACTAGTAAATTCCAACAATCCCCCACAAAGTCTCATTGGCTCATATCTCATCATTCAGTTCCAAAACATTGTTTTATATACCGGTACTCAGTGGAGACTGTTAAGTTGAACTTCCACTTAGAAACTTATGCTACACTAGATCACAACTTGGATAGTGGACTATGCCTTGAACTACAAGTTTGCTGCGACTTAGTTTCACACAAGCCCTTGACCAATACTGAGCTGCCGCAAGGCTTCCCCGCGGGTGGAGCTTATGCGTCATACTCCAAGACCTTTCATGAGTTTATTAAAGAGCACCCAACTCTCACGGACTGCGACGTTTAACAGTCAGACTCATATAGGTGTATTCCTCAAGAGATGCTCTGCAGGACAACATCTCCGCTTATAAAAGTAAGCCACTTGGAATACATTAAGATAAATATCAACCTGCCATACAGAATAGAAGAGTATTGCATCTTCATGGAGTGGGAAATATAATATAAGGATACTCTCCTCTCAGCTGCCCAACAGCTTGTCTCCCACTTCTAATTCACGGGATCTCCGATCACATAGAGTAGGTTACCACTGTGGACAACTCATACCGTGGGTCTCAAACCCATCTCCCTCGATGCACTATCTATCACATTACGTGATAAACCCTTTGTGAAGGGATCTGCCAAATTCTTAGACGTTTGGATATAATCCAACGCAATGACTCCGGAGTTCTTTAATTTTCGGACAGATTTCAATCTCCTCTTCACATGCCTTGATGACTTCATATTATCCTTAGAACTTTTAATCTTGTGTATCACAGTTTGATTATCACAGTTCATAAGGATAGCGGGTATTGGTTTTTCAACCACAGGTAAGTCCATCAAAAGCTCTCGAAGCCACTCTGCTTCAACAGTGGCTGTGTCCAACGCTGTGAGTTCTGCTTCCATAGTTGACCTCGTTAAGATGGTCTGCTTGCAAGACTTCCAGGAAACAGCTCCACCACCGAGTGTAAACACATAACCACTCGTGGCCTTAATCTCATCAGCATCAGATATCCAATTTGAATCACTATAACCCTCCAGTACCCTCGGGTATCCAGAGTAGTGAATTCCATAGCTCGCAGTGCCTTTTAAATAACGCATAACTCTCTCGAGCGCATGCCAATGATCATCTCCCGGATTAGAAACAAACCGGCTCAACTTGCTCACAGCAAAAGAGATGTCAGGCCTCGTGGCACAAGCCAAATACATAAGCGAGCCAATAATCTGAGAATATCTCAGTTGATCTCTAGCAGTCTGTTGATTCTTTCGAAGCAACACACTAGGATCATATGGTGTCGGAGAAGGCTTACAGTCGTCATACCCGAATCGACTCAAGACCTTTTCCACATAGTGAGACTGAAGCAGTGTAATCCCACCATCACCATCTCTCAGCAGCTTGATGTTCAAGATAACATCGGCTACTCCTAGATCCTTCATCTCAAAGCAACGAGATAAGAAATCCTTAACCTCCTTGATTAGATCAAGGTTGGTTCCAAAGATCAGTATGTCATCGACATACAGACAGAGAATAACTCCCTCGCCCCCACCATAGCGATAGTACACACATTTGTCAGATTCGTTTATAATGAAACCTGCAGCAGTTAAAGTTCTTTCAAACTTTTCGTGCCATTGCTTAGGAGCTTGCTTAAGGCCATATAAGGACTTCAACAACTTGCACACCTTTGCTTCCTGACCAGGTACTACAAAACCATCGGGCTGATCCATGTAAATTTCCTCGTCTAACTCTCCATTTAGGAAAGCTGTCTTCACGTCCATTTGATGAACGAGAAGCCCATGCGAGGCAGCCAATGAAAGTAGCACTCGAATCGTGGTCAGTCTAGCCACAGGTGAGTAAGTATCAAAGAAGTCTTCACCTTCTTTCTGGGTATAACCCTTGGCCACAAGCCGCGCCTTGTACTTCTCAATAGTACCATCAGGCCTAAGCTTTTTCTTGAACACCCACTTACATCCTACAGGTTTACACCCATAAGGACGATCAGTGACTTCCCAGGTTCCGTTAGCCAAGATGGAATCCATCTCGCTACGAACAGCTTCCTTCCAGTAGTCAGCATCAATAGATGCATAGGCTTCTGAAATGGTACTAGGGGTGTCATCAACAAGGTACACAATGAAATCATCACCAAAGGACTTTGCAGTCCTCTGTCTCTTGCTCCTAACAGGAGCTTCATTGTCATCCTCCACAGGGTTATCAGTGTGTTCTATCGAAATGGTAGGTTCAGGAATAACAGCTAATTCCTGACTAGATGTGCTAGGTATCTCCTGATTTGATGAGCTAGGCATACCCTTCATGGGAAAGATATCCTCAAAGAAAGTCGCATCCTTCGACTCCATAATCGTACCAACATGAACGTCGGATACCTCAGATTTGACTACCAAAAATCTATAACCAACGCTATGAAAAGCGTAGCCCAGAAGAACACAATCCACGGTTTTTGGTCCAAGCTTGCGCTTCTTGGGAATTGGAATATTGACTTTCGCCAAACAGCCCCAAGTACGTAAGTAAGAGAGTTTCAACTTTTTCCTTTCCCATTCCTCAAATGGAGAAACAGTTTTATCTTTTATGGGAACTCGGTTTAGGACATGACAAGCTGTCAATAGAGCCTCCCCCCACCATGCCTGAGACAGTCCCGAAGTGTCTAACATGGCGTTAACCAAATCAGTTAGAGTTCGGTTCTTTCTTTCAGCCACTCCATTTGACTGAGGCGAGTAGGGAGGCGTCCTCTCATGTATTATACCATGTTCCGCACAAAACGAATCAAATTCATTGGAAAAATATTCTCCACCACGATCAGACCTTAGCCTTTTAATCTTTCGATCAAGTTGGTTCTCTGCTTCAGCTTTATAGTTTTTGAAGTAGTTTAAAGCCTCATCTTTTGTTTTCAGAAAATACACATAACAATATCTAGTGGAGTCATCAATAAGCGTCATGAAATATTTCTTTCCGCCTTTTGTCAACACGCCATTCATCTCACAAAGATCTGAATGTATAAGTTCCAGTGGCGCCAAGTCTCTTGCCTCCGCAGCCGTATGAGACTTGCGAGGTTGCTTAGCTTGCACACACACTTGACACTTGGAACCTTTGACAGTAGTGAATTTCGGAATTAAATCCAAATTAGCTAGCCGCGTCATGCAACCAAAGTTAATATGACAAAGTCGTGAATGCCAAACATTATATTCAAATTCGTGACAAATATGATTAATAACTTTGGTGCAAATATCTGACAAAGATAGGCGGAACAAGCCTCCGCACTCATAGCCTTTACCAACAAATTGTCCATACTTAGATATTACAACTTTATTGGACTCGAAAACCAACTTATAACCATCTCGACACAGAAGAGATCCGCTAACGAGATTTTTATTGATGGAGGGCACATGATGAACGTTCTTCAGGCGCACGGTCTTCCCCGAAGTAAACTTCAGATCGACCGTACCAACACCACGAACAGAAGCATGTGAGTTGTTCCCCATCAGCACGGGAGAAGTCCCTGTGACCTGGTAAGAAGAAAACATGGAAGCATCAGCACAAACATGTACATTGGCACCAGTGTCAATCAACCATTCAGGAGAATGACAAACTGAAAGAATGGTAGGAAATATACCGTACCCAGATTCCTTCATCTCAGTGTCGCCGATGACAACATTGGCAGTCTTGCCGCTGTTCTCCGATGTGCGAAGCTCATGGCGGTTAGGACAGCGAGGTGCCCAGTGATTCGGATCACCGCAAACATGGCATGCTCCCTTCCTTGGCTTATTGTTGTTCTTCTTGAAGTTGGTAGACTGTGAAGGCTTGTGCCTATCGTCAGACTTGCCTTTACCCCCAGATTTGTTCTTGTTAAACTTGGGCTTGTGGGGCGGCTGGTAATTCTTCTTCTGTACCACATGGGCACTAGAACCAGCCTCAGCAACTCGAGCACGTGTATCCTTTGCTCTCGCCTTCTCTTCAACATCAAGCGACCCAATGAGATCCGAAACGGAAAACTCTTGTCTCTTGTGTTTCAGAGAAGTAGCAAAGTTGCTCCACGAAGGTGGAAGCTTGGCGATAATGCCACCGGCAACAAACTTGTCCGGTAAATTACACTTAAAGTGCTCAAGTTCCTTAGCGAGTGACTGTATCTCATGAGCCTGCTGTACAACAGAGCGCTCATCAGTCATCTTGTAGTCATAGAATTGCTCCATGACGTACAGCTCGCTGCCAGCGTCCGAGGCACCAAACTTGGCCTCGAGCGCATCCCACATGTCCTTGCCGTTATCAAACGACATATACGAGTCCACAATGGAGTCGTCAAGAACACTCAGAAGGGCACCCTTGAAAAGGGTATCGAGCTTCTCAAAAGCTTCCAGTTGTTCAGCATTGAGATCGCCCTCAGGCTTGCCTTTGGTGGCAGCATAGCAGTTACTGTTTTGAAACCAGTAAACTGCTCTCATGCGCCACCGTTTATACTGTACCCCTTTGAAGGGAAACGGCCTCATAGACGCGAGAAAGCCAGGCGCAGCAAATTGCCTATAATCAGGTTTTTGGATTGTTGAATATATAAGCAATTTAGCTATTGATTTAATCCGCGAAAACAGTAAATAGTTTATGACTAGAATAACCAGAATTATACTAATCATGCGATCTACTTGAATAGTAGATAAATAGAACGAATCTAAAGCAACTACTACAAGCAGAAACTGTAGCAGTATCGTAAACAGGAAGATCAAGTAATCATACGGTGCAGCGGCAGCCGAAGCGTTGGCGTTGCTGTTGTCGCCCATGTCGTCGATGAAGAGGCTGCCGATGTCGGGGAAGAAGTCGTCGTTGGGGAAGAACTCGATGCCAGTAGTCGCGCGAGTGCGCTCCCCAAAAACCTGATCGCCCCTCTCCCGTACAGGATCACAAGAGGCGGGGTTCCGGAGGCCTACTGTCCCTTCAACCGGTGCACGCCGGAAGACGGGATGGAGAAGACTTGGAAGACGGCGGCGCAAGGTTTTGGAACGGTGGTGCGAGACCATGTGTTGCGTATATGTGCCAAAATTGGCTTGGTTCGGTTTTATATAGTGCAGGTTGGGAGTCAAAGCAGCCCTCATAAACGCGTCCGTTTATGATTTAGAAACTGCCGTATTAAACACGTCCGTTTATGAATTAAAAACGGTCACAATAAACGTGTTTGTGAATCAGAAACGGCTGTATAACTGATATTAAACACGTCCGTCTATGAATTAAAAACGGTCACAATAAACGTGTTTGTGAATCAGAAACGGCTGTATTAACCGTGTCTGTTAATGAATTAGAAACGGCCGTAATAAACGTGACCGTTACTAATTAATCAATGACTTATTAATTTTCCTAATTAACAAAATATAATAATGTGCCAATGAGAATTTCTGAATTTATCTTGGGCTAGTAAATACTAGTAAATTCCAACATAAGGCTTGTCAATACTTGGACTTTGTAAATCTATCTTCTTTATTAAACATTGTTTCCTAGCTATGCCTTAGTGCCTTACACTCTTTTAACCACCAAACTTATTTTTAATTTTTAGACTGAATTATCATATTGTGCTCAAGAAACTGTTCATTTGCATCAAATATCGTAAATTTCGTGTAAGGTATTTATTGACTTGGTTCCTTAAAACCATCTAGAGCTTCAATTCCCTGTGACTGGGCAAATTCATGCAGATACAACACATTGTCTTTCAGTAAATTTCAGAAGCACATCAATCTGCACTAAGGCTCAGTTTGCGGTTGCTCAACTCTCATGTGCACGTTGTGCTTATTTAATAATCTGCTGTCGAAAATTAGACAGCAAAGTAGGCAAAAGCGGGTCAAACAAACACTAAGATGACAAAAGTGGGTTGGGCAAACAGGATTATGATAGTGGTATTCTATGCAACTTAAGTTTAGCTGTAAAAATGATGACTGAACAAAATCACATGAACGTGAAACTAGATGTTTAATTCATATATTTTACAAAATTTTAACTATTAGTGTGATTCCTTGTTTTGGAGATGTGCGTGTGATTCAAAGTTAATACCACTTCCAATAGCTGAACTTTGTAAATCTATCTTGCTAAACATTTGTTATTGTTTCCTACCTATGGTTACACTTCTCTATCGCCAGACAGAGTACCATTGTTCATAATGTAAACTTGTTATACGTGCACCACATGAATACCTTACTGTGAGCTTGGGGTACTTATTTTTGTGGCGATTCCCTGAACCCGTCTCTAATCTGCATACTAGTTTCTTATCTAGCTGAGACACCACTCTTCTTTTATAGTAAAATAGGAAAAATGCCTGTGCGTTGCAACGGGGTGATTTTCTATTTTTGTATGATGTGGTTTCGTGCCGCAGCTGTCATATAGAATATAATGCAAAATTATAACACCAGTTAACACCGTACATCACAAAACTCATTGGCACACACCTGCACGCATGTGTGAACTTGTGTATGTCGAACTATTTTGCCACCACAAACATACAGTCGTATGCAATACGTCTTTTAGACATTTTTTGTCCCCGCACCTTGATCTTTTTCCATGGCCATCCGAGAAGACAGTGGCCGTCTCCGTTTGTAAATCAAGCTGCAAGCCTGCAACTCGGTCCTCTCCTTCAAGTGCTTTTTTTCTACTTGATCACCAGTACACGAACTACACATCGCCAAGAACGCTCGCCCAGAGGACTAGAAGCCACCGTCCGTAGAGGTGGTGCGGACACCGGCACTGCTGCTGCTGGTCTACTCGGCGGCCAGAATAGAGCTAGCAGACGCGGCCTCCGAGTTCGCCATCTTCCAGGCCGAGTACGCGGAAGGGACGCAGTGCTCGGCCGCGGAGCGCGCCATCTTCCAGGCGGAGTACTGCCAGGAAAGCTTGATCGATACTCAGCCCCGTCGTCCCGGCCGATCACCTGGCGACACCTCGGCGTGCGCCGCTTTCTCTGGATCATTACGCGATCCAAGGGAGAAAATTGTGGTAATCGAGTTTGGACGGTGTATATATGAGTCACCAACCGTAGGTTCAAGTCGACATGGAGACCGAACCGGATACCCTTTGGACTCACGTAACTACGGTAGGATTCTGGGGTCACGCTATACAGATGAGAAAAGAAGAAAAATAACGAAACGTTTTTTTTGACTTACTGGTGGCATAGGTGGGTAATTAATTGCAACTTGAAGGGTAGATCAGATGACCTACCAAACCAACAGTGGAAGCCTTAGTGCCTTTATTATTATGTAGAGATGTAGAGATTATCAATTGTGTCGCTGAACTTTCTTTCTGGAACCTGTGAAGCTAGTGATAATGTATGAGTTCTTACAAGTAACAGTATATCCACTGGCAATTGCTACTAGTGTATATGACTGCCTGCCACCATGTATGTATTCACACAAATAACATGTGCATGTTGAACCAACCAGGGCTTGGGCAGAGGACGAAGCGAAGAAGGCGAGGGAGCAGGCGCACGGAACCAGTGGGAGCGGCAAGGGATCAAGGTCGTGGTCGAACGTGGGCCAACGTCGGCAAGGAACACCCGGTCGACGAGGCGATCAACCGGGCGAAGTCTCTGCCGGAGAAACTCAAGTCCTTTTACACTTAAATCAAAGTGCGGTCTGGCCGTGCCTTGGAGCAACTGATGGAGCACGTGAGGTCCTTTATCTCGAGCCTGAAGGAACGAGCGGTGGAACTGAGGCAAGGACGTGCAGATATCGGGGCCGCCGCGGCTTCGAAGGCGAAGGATCTGTCGTCGGAAGCAAAGGCCTTTGGTTCGAGGGTTGGGGATAAGTCCAAGAGGGTAGCGGAAGACTGCAAAGAGGGGTTGGAGAAGTTTGTGCACAGATTCAAGACAGACTAGGTGCTGCTAAGCACCGGTCCTTGTTTGTGTGTATCTGCACCGACAGACAATTCATAGGGGAGGAGAGAAGAATGATGATAGGAATGAATAAGATTATTTTGCAGCAGAAGCAGACAGCTGCTTTTTTTTTTAGAACACAGGCACAAAATGCCCTGATTTAAATTAATAAAGCAGACAAAGTCCACAGCAGGCAGCTGCTTCTCCTACATTTTGGGCGTTTCTTGTTGTAAAGAAGAATAGTGGAGCTGGAAGTGAACACACCTAGCTAGCAGGTTCCATGGAATAATAAGCCGCCCTTGTGTATGTACCGTAACGAGCGGATTTCATCAGTTTTGTTCCTACATATGTGTAGTTTTGACTGGGTTCATTTTGAAATCTGAGGCTTCTTTTCCAGTTTTTCTATGTGAATGAGTTGGCATGATGGGTGTCAGTTCCTTGTCGCTTTCTTTCTTGTGCTAACTGGCAGTGACAGTGTTGCATACTCAAGATTCTTAGTGATGATCTACTGATTATGTTGTTGCTCAAGTTATTGTACCATGGATGGATATGCGGATGAAGGTCAAATCAGGTTTATAGTGTCAGGTCTGATTATTTCTAAAAAAAGTGTCAGGACTGTGTACTACTAGCTACATGTGTATGTGGAGTAAGAAGCATGTACCAGAGCAAAATATCTGATAGATGCATTGCCTATCTGCTGCCTGCTTATTCATTTCTACTGTCCTTGAACAAAACAAAACAAAATTTGGTCATCTATCTGCAAGTGAAATACCTTGGATTACTTCCACGAGTTTCAAAAGTACAAAACTAACTGAAATACGTAAAGTCTCCCTGTTCCTTCTTCAATCTGTCAACAAATTTACCTATGCTTCCAGGTCATACCGAGCAATGTACACCAATTTTACATGTACAATTAAGTGTATGCATACATCAGTTTTCTCGAGTAAATGCTGAAACATCACAGGAAATACTTGCTTGATTCATTTTCGGTAAAAAACAGAAGGAAATACTAGCTTCATGTTGTCTTCAACAGACAAGACAACAAGGCAGATTTTTCTTACAGATACACAACTCAAATACACTTATTCTCTCCTCGTGGTATATACTACTAGATACATTCTTCGTTTGCAAACAACAGGATATGAATCTGTTTTCATAGCTTGGACGCCGTTTTGGCGTGAGCAGCAGCGGACGACAGGCGCGCCTTCAGTTTGAAGATGAGCTCGTGTGCCTCCTCGAAATGGGGGCTCGTGGCCTTTTTCACGTTCTCCATCCAAGCACGGATCTTCTCGCGAGGCTCCAGGATTCTGTCACGTCTCTCGTCACCCACCACCTGCAAGTAACCACCATCCTCCGTGTTTTCAGATTTTTAAAATGATGGCAGAAATGACACACACATAGTATTTATACAGAGACGTACTTCCAACTGCATTATCTCGCATACGAGGCTGAGATCTGCGATCGATGGCTGGGGGTTGCCGTTTAGGAACTTTGCATCGCCTTTGAGCCATACCGATTCGATTGTTTTCAGTGACCGCACAAGCAGGGTCTCGCCTTCTTTTGCAGTCTCGGGATTTGGTGTCAGACCAAGAGAAGGACCCAATGCAGTGTGCAGTACAAAGGTTGCTGCATAGGTTATGCAACGATCAATCCATCAAATGCGAGTATTGCAAGGACAAAAGGGTGTGGAAGGGCTAAATTATCGGGAAACATAATTTACATGATTATTATATGCTACAAACTGTAGTCAGTGTCTTCTTCAGATTGGCAGCGAGTTTTAGTTGTATTGGTGCATAACTCATTACCTATTATGGCACAACTCAAGTGGAGAAATATACGTGCAATGCTAAAACCTAAACTCCACAAGATGAACAATAGCCTGGCAAAACTTCCCTTCTGTAGATAAAAAAAGGGTTTCTCACCTGCACCACGGCGCAAATTTGAGTGATGCCAATCCAAGATGGACTCGATTTTAGCTCTGGTAAACAAGTCTGCAGGATACCTGTGCGAGAAGAAAAAAGTAATAAGACTGTGACTTCAAACTATCAATGAAGTACCCACCCTTAAAGAAGCGGGAAACGAGCTTCAGTTCCTTTCTTACAGAGAAGTGTTGTGACAGGCTCAGATTCAGAATTCAGAGACTGCCGCAACATTCAGAGAAACACAAGAAATGTAGGTAACTTTGGAGGTCCACTCAGATATATGAGCAAAACAAACCATAACAATGATCCAAGTCTAGCATCTACCGTACATATCCCAGCCACATTATACAAGTCCAGCAATGATCCATTGGGCTCTAGAAGTCAATAAGCTGATAGCTGACTGACACAAGTAGATTTTTACGGGCTAGAAAAGAGCAAGCCTGGTCCAACAGAGGATACAACTGAAGAAAAAAAAACTAAAGGATGATACAAATCCTAAGGAGAACACATTATCTGAAAATCAACAGAGGAATCTTAATTCTGGTCTACTGTTCACCAGTCAACCATGTAGCTTTCATTTTACTCAGATTCGACCAAATCAAAGAAAACACCATGGGGCTGTAGCATTCGTACAGTCCTAATATGGGGAAGCAGTAACAGAAACCATCAGCTAAAAGCTGACCAGAGTCGAATTAATATGGAACTAGGATGAAAAATATGTACACGTGCAGAGAAGCCATCAACTCAAAGCTAATCGCAGAAATGAAATTACACGCGCGATATGGAAATAGCATGGAGAATTAACCAGCTCAGAAGCTCATTAGCACAGAACTAACCGAACGCGGTAGGATGGTCATGATTCAGAAATAAACGAGTCAAGTCCACATAAGACACACAAGTATTTAGGTGAGCTCAGTTGACCGCAGAAATTAGAAAACAAGGTAATCTGATCCCTTATTTGTAGCATGCTAGTGTTGGGTGTATAGTTTACGAGACAGATGCAAAGTAGTTATCACATGTAGAAAGTTGGAAATGAAGGCTAATAAGTAACGCACCAGTGATCTGGAACTCCAGGGAAGACCGTGGCAAGGTACCTCAAAATGGCATGGCTGTCACACAAGATAAAAATGTAAGTTTGAAATCAGAAAATTTTGAGAAAGAAAAAAAATGATGGCACTGTGAACTGGCAAGTTTGATCGGGAGTATATTTTGGGGGAAAAAAAAGAGCCACTCGAATCACTAAGTGACACTGTGAAGTGGGTGGCGTATAAAGAAGCTCAATGCAATGAAATAGTCGTCCACACGAGTGACTGACTTTGAACAGGACAGTTTGGGGACGAGGAGGAATGGACGGACCTTTCGAAGAGTCTGAATCTGCCGTCAACGATTGCTGGAACCTGGCCCATTGGGTTGATTTCTGGAGAGGAACACACGGTTTTGTTAGTCAGGAACTACAAGTCCTGAATGAAAGAAAGAAAGGAAAATTCAGAAATCGGGAGAGAATAAGCCAGAGGGGAATAGCAGTAGGTGCTTACTCATGAACTCTGGTGCGCGGTGCTGTCCCTTGGCCAGATCCACCCTCACCTCCTCGAATTCGATCTTGTTCACCCTGCACCCAAATCGCCAAGCGTAAGAGAAATGAACCAGCAGATCAAACGGGACGAGAGGAGAGGAGAGGAAGGAGGTGTAGGGTACCTGCAGAAGATGATGAGGGCGCGGGAGGGCTGCGAGAGCCGGTCCGCGTACACCTTCAGTACCGCCGCCATGGCTGCCGGCCTAGCTAAGCTTCTGCCCTGCCCTGCCCTGAAGACAAGAGGAGGAGAGGAGGGGAAACATATTTAGGGATGTCTTCCTCCTTCTACGTTACGTAAGGAGTGACGTCACTAGTTTCCTGTCCTGACGTAAGGAGTGACGTAAGGAGTTCCTAAGGATTCAGTTCCTGCTGATTTTTTTCCTCCCGAGCATGTTTGATTCATGGGATTACAACCTGTAGGAACTCGTACGTGTGTTTTCACAGGAAAAAGAACATGAGCTTCGACCTCATTTTTCAGAATTCCTGTGTCTATAGGATTCGTTTGGCCAGGGCAGTCCATTCCTTTGAATTCCCTATTCCTTTGGCTTTCCTACCATATGAATCAAAGGAGGCCTAAACCTGTAAACCAACGAACGAACGCATGCTACACTATTGAGTGATCCACCAATTTTCTTTCTAAACCAGGCGAAACATTTGTCTTTTATATAGTCAACTTATAGTGCCCAAGGCCATGAAATAAATAGAAACACAACCGTATTGCATCGTTAGTGATTTTAGTTCCACATTTTATTGAAGATTACTTTGTTAGTTATTTTAGTTGCGCCTTTTAATTAGTTGGATATTTTTATAGTCTTTTTAGTTAGTGCTTTAAGTTAGCCATTTTAGTGACGGCTACTTTTTTTAGTGATATAATAGTTACATGTATTTTAATTTTTGTCCATTTTATTATGATTATTTTAGTGACTTTACTTAGGTACATATATTAGTAGTTCCGCGTTTTTTATACAGACACTTTATTGTATCATCACTATCTATATTACAGGAGCATCTCTAACTCGCAACATCTACACAAAACAAACCCGAAAATATAGAATAGGAAGAAATCCCAAAGATCGGGGAGTTGAAATATACCGTGACCATCAAAATGTTCAGAGGAGCTCCGTTCATGTTAGATGCTTCTACATGAAATTTCTCAACTATGTACGGAATCCTGGCACGGGAACGAGTGTCTATAATCCTTCCTACCTGGAAGAAAGTATCAAAGACTTAACACATCATCGCATACTTTCTCGTCCAAGATAGTGACATGGAACATGTTACCTCTTCATCCTGGAGACCTTGCAGAGCAAGCGGACCGCTTTTGACGATCTCCCCAATTTTCGTGGGCTCCATATCAGGCGACTCGATCTGTATGGCGTGCACACCCCCTACCTGGCGCGCCAACCGTCGAAGGATAGTGATTCACGATCCCCCGTCAATCTTACTTCCGGAGAACAAAAGCAAATTTATTTGTTCGGCAGGCGGTGCAGGTCAACAGGTTTGAATCGTAGACAAAGTTGATGAAGATCTCTCAGACTTTATTCATTGAAGTAGCTACAGAGCTAGTACAAAGGTGATCTCGACGAGTTATATGAGGTCTCGGCCGGAGATTATAGATGTGGATCTAGTTTTGTAAGTGTGTAATGGATGTTTGTCTTGGTCGAGTCCTTCGGTATATATAGGTCGAGGTGGTGCCCGATCCTCCATGCGCCAAGGGTTTCTTTTCTTGCCTTGTACGTTAAGTCTTGATCTTGTATCCTTCCTTTGAATGTAGTCCGTCATTGAGTAGATCTTCGTAGAGCCCTGGTGTACTACGGCAGGTCCAAATCGGTGGAGAAGCTTCTGAAATAGAGCTAGGAGTCTTGGACGACGTGGGATGAAAAGTGTTATAGGCTCGTGAGGTTAAGGCCTAAACCCACTACTATCCTACAACACAAATACCCAATTTTATTTCTTTGTTTCTTTCCGCTGCTCACTGACAGGTGGGTCCCATGACTAGGCCACACCAGAAATTTTTGACTAGTCAGTTTGTCAACAAGTGCCATGTTGACAAAATACGGATCTCTATGGTGAACCAGTGACCGTATTGAGCGTATTGTTGAGTGTACCCTATTGTGCATCGATCTAAAAGTTCAGGTACCCCAAGTGCATTTAACTAATTGTTCCACAGAACAAAAGGCCCCAGTGCATTGCCGAACCCAATGTTCTCTCTTGTCCATTCAAGTCTGGCTGGTGGGTTTTCTAGCGCATCTCACCCTTCCTCACGTGAGAGACAAAGGTTGACTCTGACACTCTCAGGGGAGCTATTTGGGGTAGTACGGTATAGCGTTGCGCTGACATGGAGTGCAGTTCGGATCAAAGAACATTGCTCCATTGCGTGCACTAGTGTGAGACATGGTGTTGGCCCATTATGTAAGGATAAGCATGAAAAGTTAGTATCGCGCCATAATTTAATTGGGCACCTCGATTTCCAAGGAGTATCATGTACATTATGAACAACAAAGTAAGGGGATGGTCGTATCCATGACATACTTAGCAGCCCCACCGCTACGCCAAAAATATTTTCAACTCGGACTCATGACTGTAGGCAGTACTAAGATCTTACGTGCTAGTACTATATAAAAAATGTGTAAGGGTGTTTGCGGAAAATACGGTGCCACATGTCAGCACCAGAGCGACTACTTTTGAAAATCGCTCATCTAATTTTATTTATTTCTGCAATCTCTGACAGGTGGAACCCACAATTATAGGCAGTAGTAAGGTCTTATGTGCTATACAAAAAAATGTGTAAGGGTGTTTTCGCACAAAACAAACAAGTATAATTGGGGAAAAGTAGTCGCCTATGAGGGTTTACTCCCATGTCACCATTAGGAGCAGCAAGTTCGATGAAGATGACTCTGGAGGTGAATCCCTGTCCCGGCAGGGAGCCGGAACAATAACTTCTGGTCCCCAAACTAGTGTTTCGGGTTTGACGGTGGCTCTGTTTCGTTTCAGGAAAAAAAATCCTCTGAGGGCGTCGTTTTTAGGTCAAGAGGTATTTTTTATGCGAAGGCGGCCAACGAGGCGGTGCCCGAGGCGGCCACATGGGTGGGGCTTGTGTCCTGCCCCTGGCCCGCGGCGGGCACCCGCATGGGCCCCTCGCGCATCCCCTCGTGTCGCCCTTTCATCGCCAGGTCTATTTCGTTCGATAAAAAATCTCCGAAAATTATGGTGCAATTTCGAAAATATTTTCTTACTAGCTTTTCTTAAATAAAAAACAGCAGAAGACAGGAATTAGCACTAGGCATCTTGTTAATAGATTAGTTCATTGCCACAAAATGATATAATACCACGATATAAGTATGTAACAATGATATAAAAGTAGCATTATATAACCCAAAATTATAGATACGTTTTATACGTATCAGCAAGCTATCTGAGGGCACAGTAGTAGACCCGCACGTGATCAAGATGCTTTGTTACGCACAGACTTTGGACAAACTAGGTTTTTTATTGGGCCGAGAGTTGGCCACTGACTTCATTTTGGCGTCATTTTCATCTAGCTATGGGCATTTCATTTTGAACTACCATATGCATGGGGTGGAGAGGGATCTGAATGAACTTTGTGGGATGCGCAGGGCTAAGTGTTGGCTATGCAGAATAAGCCTAACTTCAAGAAACATGGAAAGTCTAACACAAAAGGAAAGGCTAAAGATGCAATCTCCAAGCCCAAGCCTAAGCCTACAGACGGACCTAAACCTGACACGGAATGTTATTATCATGATACGGCACACTGAAAGAGAAACTGCAGCAAGTATTTTGCTCCTTAGCTTATGTATACTTGTGGTTAATGCTATAGACATTTTTTTCGCTGACTCTGTTATTAACTCTTCGATAGAAATTTTGTTTTGCGCTAGTGTAGTCTACCCCATTTTCCTTGAGGAACAAACCGACAATGGATCAACACTTTTCAGAAAAAACATCCACAATTGGCAAGATATGCCACGCGCGAACTTTCACGCAACTTGTAACTCTTTTGTTGAAAAATGTGGGAACATTAAAATATCTCTCAAGGTTAAAGTTATGTGTGATTAACTTTCAGAAAAGCATACTAGTGCAAGATGATGTTTTGTTTTGGGGGCGGATGTCCGATGAAACTAGGTCTGGAGTGGAGACAAAAAATTGATCTTCATTGATGCTGCTCAGTCTACAATGTGACACGAACTCAATAATTATTAAAACTGGAGTTGGACATAGTACAGTATTCTGGCATGCATTCAGCTTATACTTTCGGTGATAATGCAGCATGTGACGGACGCAGCAGCAGCTCCGTGACGTCGGAGGCCATGGCGGACACGGCGTGCACGTCGTGGTTCTCCGCATCTATGGGGTCTCTCGTGGCGTATCCCTGGACCAAGGTGAGGGAGCACAAACTCGGGACGTCGGCGTCCACCGCTTCCAGGAGCTTCTTGGAGGCCTCGCCGGCGAGCCCGGCGCGGATGTCGTCGAGCGCGCGCGCCACCGTGTGTTTCGTCTCTCCGTACCACTTGAGGCAGCGTCCGAGGTTTAGGAGGAGATCGGACGTGATGTTGGCGATGGCGAGGCTGATCGCGGCGGCCGCTAGCCCGCCGGCGTCCGTGGCGGAAGAGGCCGCCGGGTCGGCCGAGAGCGCGCCCACACAGTAGTTGTACTCGGTGTGCTTGGTGGAGTTGCGGGAGACCGCGGCGCACGTGGCGTTGATCACCGGCGTAGTGGTGCTTACGGCGCCGTGGACTGCGACCAGGAGGAGCGAGGGAGGAGGAGCGCCATCCGCCGCGTCGCCATTGCTGCCTTCGAGTACCACAGTATGTGCTGCCATATTTATGAAGGGATCTATTATCCTGATGGAAGGAAATGAATATTTTGATTTCCTTCTTAATGAGGAGATAAATATATTGATGCCCTTCTCAATCACGGAGTCCGCTCACCTAGCAACTAATTAATTGGCAGATATATATCCTTCCTTTTTTTTTTGGGCAAATCTACAGAGAGGCGCCGCACAAATTGGTGTACGATGTACATCTCAGGAGGAAGTTCTTTGTAAATCCGAAGTTCTGGCTCCATGAATTTATGGCCAAAGCTACGGACACGCAAAGCATGATCCTGGCCGTGACTGTTTGGCATCTCTGGACTTCTCGGAACGATGTTCGAAATGGCGAAATTATGAGAAGCCCACATTCTGTGGCCGAACAGATTAAAGCATATGCGGAGATGATCCAGCTGCGCCTTTTCAAACCTGATCCCTCTACTAGGCGTGATACCCCTTCTTCTGTTTCAAAGTGGTCTCCGCCGCCGTTTACATTAACGTTGATGCAGCCATCTTTTCCTCTTCTCAGAAGACGGGAGTAGGCGTTGTGTTCACAAACTACAAAGGCGAGTGCGTTGTGGCCTGCAGCAAGCTCATTGATGTGTTCACAGCGCCTGAAACTGCTGAAGCGCTGGCGGTGCGCCGCGCTCATGAAGAGGGCTTCCGCAAGTTGATGGTGGTCTCGGACTGCCTATCTGTTATCCAACGCATCAACTCTACATGCATGGATCGCGGTGATGCTGGAGTGGTGATCCAAGACGTCAAGTCCATGTCCAGCTTGTTCTTTGAAATTTCTTTCAATCATGTTCGGCGTCAGTGTAACGAAGCAGCTCATGTTCTTGCCCGGTCGACGAAACTTTTATCTCTACTGTTTTTAGAAACTCTACTCTGGATTGCATACGGCAGACTCTTTGTAATGATTTAATGTGATCAATAAAGTACTGTTAGCCCTAAAAAAACTCTCTCTCATGTGCGGCGCCCAGCAAACCATCCGATTCGAATCTCCCCTCTCTCACCTTATCTATCCGCTCACCCATTCTCACCAGGCACAACTTATCCCCCTTTCTCGTGGAGTTTCAAGCCCTCTTTAGATTGTAGGATTTTCGTAGGAATCTTGGAGCATTTGAATCCTATGGATTTTTTTTCCTATGCAAGCCATTTGAACAATAGGATTGGGGCCATCAATTTTTATGGTATCCATTTCTACGACCCCAAGTCCATAGGATTCTCAACTTGATCTCAAACCTCATTTTAATTTTCTACGCGATGTTCAATGCAGTTTCACTCTATCTCTCTCTACTCTCTCTTATTAATCCTTCAAAATTCATGTGTTTAATTCCTGCACACTATCCAAATACACCTGCTATAAAATTTCTGCATTTCAAAATTATGTGGCAATCCACTTCACATGACATCTTAATCCTATGTTTTCACTATTTCTACGTTTATAAAATCCTGCAATCCAAAGAAGCCCATCGGAGGTTCGCGTCGACTGCCGTCAAGTGTGGGCGCTGTGGGAACTCGCGCCGGAGGTTAAGGCCGCCGCAGAATAGCAGCTATGTGCATGGGGTGACGGGGAGCCTCCTCGGAGGGGACGGTAGCTAGAGGCGCGACTGCTGGGCACGGCGGCTTGCCGACGTTGCGACATGCTCCCCTCTGCTCTGTTGTGGTGCGGCGCGGTAAGCGATGGGCACAATGGTGATGGGGTGGTCCGACGCACGTCTCGAGGACACTGTGCTTTGGCACAACGTGTTCACCGCCGTCGAGACGCGGCTCGGCGACCCTGATCCCGGCGCGGTCAGTGATGGTCGCGGGGCGGTGGTTCGTGGAGCCGGTGCCGATGGTCCACCGTGGACACGTTCGTGGCTGCATCAGCCTCCACATCGTAGACGTTGCTGGCGCAGGTGCACAAGCTGAACGGCTAGCGGATGAGCTCCAGAGCGCGGTGAGTTCCCATGGCTCGTGGTCCCGTGCTTTGCATGGCTGTGTCGCCGACCAGCACGCCCGATGTGTCGCGTGTAGGGAAGGCCCTGCAGCGCTCCTCGCCGAAGGCTCATGTTCTGCCTGCACTGCTCCGACCTTGGCTCCTCGCTCACCGTCTTCGTCCATGCGCCAGGAAGCAGCAGCCGCAGCACGCCATGTCTCCTATACATGCACACCACTCTTGCTATCGCCGACAACCCCTGCAGCTGGCCTCTGTCATGCCTATGTCATAGATTTTTTTAGAAATGGGTAGCCCAGCCTCTGCATCGTGATGATGCACACATCCTTTTATATTAAAAATGAAAGTGTCAAACGTGTATCGTATCCCTTATTGCATCAACGTTCTGCCAAAATGGCTGCAAACACCAGCCATCTAAAAAGAGCACAAATGTAAATAGCAAATCTAAGAAGACTACCCATCTTGGAGTCTTCTGGCATGCAACCAGCCCCCCTGGTTGAAGATGGCTGTGACAACCGACAGCAACCGGGTACATCCAGCATCCATGAGAGATCGCTGGTCCTGTGGCAAAAGGAAGGACCACATATGTATCCAATAGAGGGCTATGTGGACAACCTGCAAAAAGTGAGCATCTCTAGCTTTGTTAAACACCAAATCATTTCTACAATTCCATATAGCCCAAAGAAAAGCACAACTGCCAACGCCAATACGTGCTTTGGTTTTCTTATCTACCCCATCTAATCAATGACCAAACATATTAGCTACACTAGTTGGTGGAGAGATATTAAATGTAAAATGTATTAATCTCCAAATATCTTTGGCAAATGGACATGAAAAAAACAAATGCTCAATCGATTCATCCGATTGACAAAAAACGCATCGTTTACATCCTGTCCATCTTCTTTTCAACAGATTGTCTTTAGTAAGTAACACTTTTCGGTTCAGAAACCACATAAAAAATTTAATCTTCAAAGGAACTTTCAACTTCCACAGATACTTGCGTAAATAAGGTGTATGACCATTCATACAGTCCAAATACATAGAGCTAACCGTGAACTTCCTATTTGGAGTCAAATTCCAAAGAAAAGAATCATCATTATCTGAAAGGGTTACATCAATTAATCGCCCTAGCAGCCTTTCCTAGGAAGTCCATTTGTTTCCTATTAACGATCTCCTAAAGTCAATATTTAGAGGATTGTTCGCCAAGACTTGTGCAACCATAACATTTTTATGTTGCACAATATTGTATAAGGATGGGTATTGTAAAGCTAAAGGCTTGTTTCCAAGCCACGTATCCTCCCAGAATCGAGTGCTAAGACCATTGCCTACAGCAAATGACCCCGTTCAAAAAATCCTTTTAACCGTCATCAAGCCCTTCCAAAAAGGCGAATCTGTTGGTTTTGCTTGTACTTGTGAAAGCATTTTTTGAATGTAGGTACTTGTTGCACAAAAATTCGTGCCACACACCGTCCTCATGAAGTAGTTTGTTAAACCATTTGCTCAACAAACACTTGTTTTTAATGTCTAGTACCGCAATACCCAGTCCTCCTTGGTCCTTTGGATGACAGATAATGCTCCATTTAGTTAACCGATATTTTCTTTTATGTTGGTCAATTTGCCAGAAAAATCTTGATCTGTAGAAATCGAGTCTTTTCCGCACCCCCACTGGATTTGGAAGAAAGACAATAAAAACATTGGTAAGGTAGTAAGAACGGAGTTAATCAAAACAAGACGATCTCCATATGAAAGCATCTTGCCTGCCCAACATCCTAATTTCTTCTCTAAACGATCTTCCACAATTTTCCATTCTTTATTTAAAAGCTTACGGTAGTGAATAGGAATACCTAAATATCTAAATGGTAATGACCCAATATTACATCCAAATATTGTACGGTATTCATTTTGCATTTCCTTAGCCTTACCAAAACAATAAAGCTCAATTTTATGGAAATTTATTTTAAGCCCAGAAAGCTGCTCGAACAAAGAGAGTATCAGCTTCATATTCATTGCCTTTTCAATATCGTTTTCCAAAAATAATACTGTGTCATCGGCATGCTGCAAAATTGATACTCCACCCTCTACAAGATGTGGGATTAAAGCACCAACTTGACCATCCTATTTTACCCTTGCAATCATAATAGCTAACATATCAGCTACAATGTTGAAGAGGATCGATGATAAAGGATCACCTTGTCTTAAACCTTTTAGAGTCTGGAAATAATGACCAATGTCATCATTTACACGAATACCGACACTCCCGCCTTGAACAAACCTGGCCACCCACTCACACCATTTTGGGTCAAAGCACTTCATCCGTAGTGCTTGTTGACCTTGTCATATGCCTTTTCAAAATCAATTTTAAAAAGGACTCCATCCATTTTCTTTCTCTGAATTTCATGGATGGTTTCGTGTAGGATGATCACCCCTTCAAGGATGTTCCTACCTGGGATGAAAGTCGTTTGTGTGGGGCGAATTACTTTGTGTGCAATAGAAGACACCCTGTTTGTACCCACCTTAGTAAAAATCTTAAAACGTAATAACCCCAAAATTTAGTTTAAAAAGAGGAAGATCACCACTTTGAAGCTGAGAAAAAAGGGGCATCAAGTCAATCTTGATTATATCCCAAAATCCCTGATAAAACTCCGCCGGGAACCCATCTGGTCCCGGTGCCTTGTTATGCTCCATTTGAGAAATAGCATCAAATACCTCCTTTTCACTAAAGGCTGTAGTGAGAATACTATTTTCTTGTGGTGAGATTTGTGGAAGATCATCATTGAAGGATTCAACCATTTCGAAGAAATTAGGTTTGGCATGCCCCCAAACAACTTCTTGTAATATTCCGAAATAAATAATTTCAAATTATTTTGTCCAACAATTGTTCCTTCATCTTGTTCTAATTGGAAGATACTTTTTTTTCTATGCTTACCATTCGCTATAAGATGGAAATACCTCGTGTTGTCCCCCCCCCCCCCTTCCTGGATGTGTCTAACTTTAGCTCGTTGAGCCCATTTTCACTCTTTATCTCTCCAAGCTTTAGCTAAACCCTCATCTGCCTGTTTCTTTGCAGCCCTCTCTGCCGCGGTTAGCGGCGTTGTTTCTGCCTTAATATCTAACTCATCAATTAAGAGAGTCAATCTCTCTTTTAACTATTTATATTCGCCGCTCATAGTCTTCACCCAACCCCTTAGGTATTGCCGAAGATGTCTTATCTTTTTCTGCCATGTATCAATCGGAGATGTCCCATCCTTAACGGACATCCACTCCTTGCACACCATTTCAAAAAACCCAGGCTTTCGTAGCCAATATAGTTCAAAAGAAAATTTTGCCTTATTCCCCAAGTGCGCCTGTTCACCAATGTCGAGGATAAGTGGGGTATGGTCCGACCCCGTACGAGTCATGGCATGTACCGTGACTAATCAAAATTTCTGTTCCCACTCAACACTCATAAGAAAACGATCAACTTTTCAAATGTTGGGTTTTCCATTCTACTTGCCCATGTGTATTGTCTTCCCGAGAGATCAATCTCTCTAAGGCTCAGACTTTCTATGATAGCATTAAAAATAAACGGCCACCGCGCATTAAAATTATCATTATTTTTCTCTTCTTTCTGTCTAATAATATTGAAGTCACCCCCCCACCAACATGGGTAGTTCTTCATTTTCACAAATCCTGACTATTTCTGCCAGAAAGTCTGGTTTTTGAGCATCTTGGGCCGCTCCATACACTATTACAAGAATCCACATGAAGCCATCAAATTTAGATTTCAAATGGAATTTGACACAGAAGTCACCAGTTATCACATTTTGCACTGATAAAATCTCATTTTTTAAACCAACTAAAATGCCACCAGAGCGGCCGTGTGGGGAAGGCAGTACCAAGCAAAATCCACACCCCCCGCAAGCTGTTTTAAAAAAGGTGTCGAAAAATTAGACCGCCCTGTCTCAATAATGGCTACAAAGTCTAATTTTTGCGTCTTCACTGCCTCTTGTATTGTAAAGTGCTTAGCCGTGTCACTGTGGGGACCCCGGACTAGCTGTCCGAAATACCCGATTATGCTTAACACAACGATCCCGTGATCAGTCTGTCGTTGCACATAATCCGAATTGGATACCAAAGTTTACATCCATTACAGTACCGAATAGAAAGTCTTACATAAATGGTCATCTAGACCAAGTTCTTACATAGGTGCCTTCAAGGGCCAAACCAAAATATCAGCGGAAGCTACGGCGTAGAAGACATCATATTCTAATGATGACAACCCGACAGGCAGCTGACTTGTGGAGATCCTTAGTTGGCGTAGAAGTCGCCATATTCCTGTTCTGCGTAGTGTTCCTCCTCGTAGTCTGGCTAGGACAATAGCCAGGGACGAAACCAATATGAGTACATTTGAATGTACTCGCAAACTACCCCAACATGAGTATGCACCAGTTTTATTTTAGTTGACAACTTTTACTTATTTAAAACATCTCTATATCTTTATTGAAAAAGGAAGAGTTTTATAACTATTTTTGAAGAAGTCACCATTTTCATCTGTTTCTCCAAAACTTCTCCTTTTCCCGACCATAGCCCGTCATGGTCCACTTTCATCCAACCACCTCATACCGATCCGTTGGTATAGGTGTAGGAAACATTCTCCACTCCATTTTTCTTTTTAAAACCCAAAGTTCTTTTAAAAACTTGCACAAGGTCTTAGGACAGTCTCCCAATTGTCCATATCCGAGGACTCGGCTATTCGAATAGTTTTTAACACTCTGCAGAGGTAGCACGCTTTTAACCCACATCCATCCGGCAACTCATCGTGTCTGCCACGTCTCGCCATACCAGGTGTATGCGAAGTAAGCCGCCGGCCATAGCCTCTTATTTGCTCATGCTAGTATAGGATCCTTCCCATATGACACTTTCCATCAACACCCAGTCCAGTTTCCCGTCAGAAACCCTAAGTGTGAGGACTCATAGTTTTGTCCGGCGGTTTATGGTGGAACCTTCTATCCTCCCCACCATCTTGTGTGAGGACCCGGGTCAGGGGTAGATCCTCGGACCATCCCCTCATGCATAACGGAGTCATCTCCGTTGATGAGGTATCCCATACTAATAAGAGCAAACTACATGACTAAGCCTTTTCCCATATATGGTAAATGTGGTCGCACAGGGTAGGATTGGTTGCCATAGTACTAGGACATTGTGCATTTTTCATAAACATCACCATTTTTTTTCACTTCTCCATTCCAACACCGACATCTCGGCATTCCATAACCACACAAGAAATTTCAAAGGAGTTTTGAATAAACAACATTGTTTCCCATCCTAAAGTTTTGTATAAGCTACTACATAGGGTGGCAAAATAATATCCATATATTTTTCGAAAAGGTTTTGTAAACCATTGCCTTAAGAGTAAATCATTTGATCAAAGTAGATGCATATGTATTTAGGTGCAAGCTCAGGAGTAGCTTGCCTTGCTTGGCAAAGTGATCTTGCTCTTGTTCTTCAAATTCAGCAAACTCTCCTTCCTCGATATATCCGACAACGTTCTCGTCTAATTAATAAACAAACAATGCAAACAATCACTAAGCTATACAAGCAATCATCTCAATACAACAATCATGAACATCACACATAGCTACTGCACACAATAAGCCATACAATTTGGTTTCAAAATAATTGAATTAACATCAATTATTTACTTCTAAATTATGGCAGAAACTTGTGGAACATGTTTAATTCAATAACTTGAGTTCTGTTGGTCACAAAAATACAAACTAAAATTCTATGGAAAGCTACTGATGTGTAGAAGACAACATAATTTGATTTGGTTCAATTGGAGTTACTAAACTCCCTACACATTTGTTTGAATCCAGAAGCTTAATTATCAAGTTTTGGCTACCATTTAAATTCTATTTCTTCAAAAATTAAACCCTTTTAGGGGTGACTCGACATGACTAAATGTGACCTAAAAAAATTGGTCCTAATTCATTTGGGTTTACCAATTAACATATTTAAATGTTTGAGTGCAGAGGGGTATTTAAACTTCAACTGAATACTAAACAAATAATACTGCACAAATATTCTACCAAAATTAGGGAATCTAATAAATGGCAGTACTAAGCTAGCAAAATTGGTTTGGAATTATTTGGACTAACAGAGTATCAGAAACAAACAAGTTTAGAATTTAAACCTTCTGTAGTATTTTTAATAATACTTTTTATTTATTTAATTAAATGTAATGAATCCAATTGGGTTGGTTAAACATTTTGATAAGCTTTCCAGAACAATTGAGTTTGATTTATTTGGATTCATAAATCTTGAGATATTGAATTTCAAGTTCATATCAGTACTGATTTCTATAAAAACTAGAAATTCGAAATAATCAACTAGTGGATAATGTTGAAAACCCTGACATGTGGGGCCTACACGTCAGTGACAGAGTGTGCGGTTGGAAATTAATAAAACGCTGACGGGTGGGGTCCACACGTCAGCCTCTCTATTTTAAACGAAGGGGTACGCTGCCGTTGGATTTAGATCCAACGGCCCACGTTTGCCCACGTCGACGGCAAATGCCGGCGACCTAAAACGAGCGGCGCTGCCGCGCCGGCGACGGCGAGGTGGATGAACCTCTCACCTAGGGGGCTCGGGAGGGCACAGTGAGGACGCGAATCGACGGCGGCGGCGTGGGGAAGCTTGCTGGCCGAGTTGTGCTTGCTGGGGTGGCGTGAAGCGGCGACGGCAAGGTGTCGGACTTCCACGGCCAAGGCAACAAACTCCGGCGAGCTCCTGCGGTCGCGCCTGTGCACGAAAAAGAGGGAAGAAGGTCTCTGGTGAGTGCGGTGTCCAGGAGGAAGAGAGTACGGGCCAGAGGGGAGAGAATGGGGGAGCAAGGCGCTGCGGCCATGACCGCCTTGACGGCGGCAGTGGCTGCGGCGGTGCACAGACGAATCGAGAGGGAGGAGTGAGGGAGTGAGGTGGTGTGGTGCTTCCAGAGGGGTGCGGGGGTGGTTTTATAGGGCAGGGGCCGGCGTTCGTGGACGAGGCGCACACGGCGACGTCCATGGCGCACGGGAGTGGATCAATTCCGCGGCGGTGGTGCGAGGGACGTGGACGCGCGGTGTCAAGCGGGGTCCGGACACGTTCTAGAAGGGCTCGGCCAAGTCGTGCGTGTCGAGGTGCAGCGAGTGCGGTGAATTTGGGTCGGCGACGGCGAGTTGCCACGGCGATGCAGAGGGGACAAGGGCGGCGTCGGGGCAAGGGGGCGTGCTCTGGGCTTCTCCTCTGCGAGCAGAGGTTGCAGAGGCACGGCTAGCGCGGCAGGGGGCCTGGGCGGCTCGGAAACGGCGATGCACGGCACGGCGACACGGCGGCACGTCGGGGCGAGGGAGAGAGGTAGGGGATGACATTTTTGCAGAAAACCCCCTGCCTCCTCTCTGCTTTCTTTTTATTTCTGTTTCAGTCCTTCTGTTAAATCCAGTAGCACTTCTTGATTTATTTGAGGCAGTAAATCAATTTAGAAAAATTTGCAAAAATTTGTGGGGCCTTCCCATAACATGTAGAAGCTCCACAAAAATTGGCTTTGCAAAATAAAATGTTTTGAACATTTTCTTTCATAGTACTTTGTTTATGTTATTTTAATTTATTTCAATTTGTTTTTATTTTAGAATTTTAAAACTAGTTCAAAAATAATATTTGAGAGGGGAAAGTGGTAGGAACAAAATGGGGAGTGTTTACATTACATCTCCACTGACTTTGGTTTGAAAATAATTGAGTTTGTCACTTGAGATTTTTGTGACAACTTGTCACTTTTATTTTCTTGCTTTGATTTTTATTTTGTTTTCTTTCTTTCTTACTAGTGTTCACTAGAGCAAACACTCACACAAACAGCAAGAACAACAACTCAAGTAACAAGAAGCAATTAACATACAATAAACAACAAAAGTTTTTGTTGGCTCTCATTTTTGGAATATAATCCTGATAATAATTTTGGGATGTTACAATCCTTCCCCCCTTAAAATAAATCTCGTCCCGAGATTTGCTAGGCTTAGGTTTTAAGGAGGTCTGGGAATTCGCTTCGAAGATAATCTTCGCGTTCCCAAGTTGCTTCTTCTTCAGAGTGGTTAGTCCACTGGACTTTGTAAAACTTGATCGCACGTCTTCGGGTAACACGAACATCTTCTTCGAGAATTTTGAGGGTCTCTCACGATAAGTCAGGTCTTGGTTCAGGTCGATGGAGAGGTGGTCGATGTTTTTGAAAACATCAGGCTGGTCAGGAACTTCAAGACACTTCCGGAGCAAGGAAATGTGGAAGACATCATGATAATCTCCTAACTCCTGGGGTAACTCCAGCTGATAGGATACTTCTCCTCGACGAGCAATGACCTTGAAGGGTCCAATATACCTTGGCGCTAATTTTCCTTTGACATGGAAACGCTGCATTCCCTTGAGGGGTGTCACTCGGAGATAAACATAATCTCCGACTGAAAGTGAGGTCACGGCGCTTGGTGTCAGCGTAACTCTTCTGACGGGATTGGGCAGTTTTGAGGCGTTCACGAATAAGCTGAACTTGCTCTTCAGCTTCTCGGAGGGTATCTGGTCCGAACAATTTGCTCTCTCCGGTATCGGACCAATTCAGGGTGTACGACACTTCTTGCCGTAAAGGGCTTCAAAAGGGGCCATTTGCAGACTAGACTGATAACTGTTGTTGTACGAGAACTCTGCAAACGGAAGACAATCTTCCCACTTGGAACCATAGGATAGAACACATGCGCGAAGCATGTCCTCCAATATCTGGTTCACTCGCTCAGTTGGCCATCGGTCTGGGGATGATAAGCTGTGCTAAAGGCTAACTTGGTTCCGAGGGCTTCATGAAGGGATTTCCAGAATCTTGAGGTGAATTGCGTGCCTCTATCAGATACAATCTTCTTAGGCACACCATGCAGGCTCACTATTCTGGAAATATACAGGTCTGCTAACTGAGCTCCGGTATGAGTGGTCTTGACAGGAACAAAGTGGGCAACCTTGGTCAGTCGATCAACGATGACCCAGATTGAATCATGGCCTCGGTTGGATCTTGGAAGTCCGGTAATAAAATCCATTCCAATCTCATCCCACTTCCACTCGGGAATTTTCAAAGGTTGAAGCAATCCAGCGGGTCGCTGATGTTCAGCCTTACTCGCTGACAGATGTCACACTTGGCTACGAATGAACCAATCTCTCGCTTCATTCCATGCCACCAAAATCTTTCTCGAAGGTCTTGGTACATTTTGGTTCCGCCGGGGTGGATTGAATAAGGGGTCTCATGGGCCTCCTTCAGGATTAACTCCTTAAGTTCCGTGACATTGGGCACACAGATACGGTCATTGAATTTCAGCACTCCTTCAGCATCTTCGGTAAAACCGGGTGCTTTGCCGAGGGAAATCTTCTTCCTAATTCCCTCTATGCTTTCATGACCTTTCTGGGCTTCTTTGATTTGATCCATCAGGGTTGGGGTTAACTCTAATTGGCGAGATAACCATGGCTAACAAGCTCTAGTCCAAAATCTTGGAACTCTTTGAACAAGGCTGGCTGTTCGGCTTGGATCAGGGCATTCAGGGTGCAAGGTTTGCGACTAAGGGCATCGGCAACTACATTAGCCTTTCCGGGTGATAATGGATTCCAATATCATAATCCTTGATTAATTCCATCCATCTCCTCTGTCGCAGGTTCAGATCTTTCTGGGTGAAAATATACTTCAAGCTTTTGTGATCTGTATAGACCTCGCAGCGATGTCCCGCAAGATAGGGACGCCACTTTTGAGCAAGAACAACAGCAGCTAACTCCAAGTCATGGGTTGGGTAATTCTCTTCATGCGGTCGCAACTGCCGGGACAGGTACGACACAACTTTGCCTTCTTGCATCAGAACGCAACCAAGTCCGAGGCGTGATGCATCGCAATACACGTCGAAACTCTGGGTGACGTCTGGCATGATCAGGATTGGGGCTGAGGTTAGTCTCTTCTTCAGTTCTTGGAAACTATCCTCACACTTCTGAGTCCATTCAAATTTCTTGTCCTTCTTCAACAGTTGGGTCAGGGTTTGGCTATACTGGAAAATCCTTCAACGAACTTGCGGTAATAACCGGCAAGTCCGAGAAAGCTTCGGATTTCAAAACATTGGTTGGGGATAACCAGTCGAATGGCTTGATCTTCTCAGGGTCAACAGAAATTCCTCCGGCAGACACAACATGTCCGAGAAATGCCACTTCACTGAGCCAAAACTCACACTTGCTAAGCTTGGCATACAGCTGGTGCTCTCGGAGAGTCTCCAAAACTAGACGCAGGTGTTCAGCATGCTCTTCTTCGGTCTTGGAATAAATAAGGATGTCATCAAGGAAAACTACCACGAACTTGTCGAGGTACTCCATGAAAATCTTGTTCATGAGATTCATGAAATAGGCTGGGGCATTGGTCAGACCAAAAGACATCACGGTGTATTCAAACAACCGTAACGAGTGGTGAAGGCGGTCTTGGGAATATCTGTCTCTCGGATCTTCAACTGATGGTATCCTGTCCGAAGATCGATCTTTGAAAAGACTCGGGCTCCGTTCATTTGATCGAACAGATCCTCGATCTTGGGAAGAGGGTACTTATTTTTAATGGTCACGTCATTCAGCTTGCGATAATCCACACACAGGCGTGTGGTACCGTCTCTCTTGTCCACAAATATAATGGGTGATCCCCAAGGTGAAGCGCTTGGGCGACAAGACCTTTGCTGAGCATATCTGCCAATTGCTTCTTCAACTCAACCAGTTCTTCCGGATTCATCCGATAAGGCTTTGGGATATGGGGGTTCCTGGGATAAGCTCAATTATGAACTCAATTCCCTCTGGCGGCATACCAGGCAATTCTTCTGGGAAAACATCCTTGAACAGGTGAACAACACGGATCTCATCTAGGGCAGGTCGAGCTATGCTCTCATGGCAGCCTGGGTGAGGTTGACTAGTTTCAGACACATACTCCACTTCTACTTCTTTGTCGGTGGTGATGGATACAGCTCTTCTGGCACAGTCAATTCGACCATGGTACTTGGCTAACCAATTCATACCGAGTATAACATCGATGCCTTGGGTTCCCAGAACAATTAAGTTAACTGGAAACTTTTCTCCTTTGATCTCAAGGGGTACATCGGAGCAAAACATCTTGGTCTCTACGGTGGATTCTGGGATTTGGATGACCATGGGTTTGGGTAAGAGGCTCTTAACTAAACCTCCCTTAGCAACAAATTCTTGGGTAACAAATGAATGGGTAGCACCAGAATCAAACAGAACAGTTGCAGGTACTGAGTTGACAAGGAACGTACCCAGCACAACATCCGGAGCATCCTGAGCTTCTTCAGCATTGATGTGGTGCAGACGACCCTTGGCAACAGCAGCATTTCCGCGGGTGCGGCATTCTTGCCATTTCCATTTCCATTGCGGCCTTGACCATTGTTCTGTGCCGGCGCATTGGGGCGCTGGACATTCCTCTTGGGATTGGGACATTCTTTGGAGTAGTGACCCTTGTTGCCGCATTCAAAGCAGATCACATTGGGATTGCGGGTGAAGTTGTTGAAGTTTCCTCCGGGACGGTTATTGTCATTGGGGCGGTTGAAGTTGTTTGGGCGGTTAGGGTAATTGGGGCGTGGAGCTTGGGGTGGACGATAGGCAGGCCTGGTGTTCTGCTGAAAGATACGAGGTTTCTGGCTGCTCGAACCTTCCTGAGCATTCATCCTCCTCTTGCGACCTTCATACATAGACTTGCGCTTGGTCTCCAGCTGGATGGCTTTGTCCACAAGTGACTCCAGATCACGGAAGTCATGGATAACCAAAGCACACTGAAGTTCATCATGAGTCCACTCATGAAACGCTCCATCTTCTTCTCTTCTTGTCGGTGTCATCAGGAGCATACCGAGATAAGTCGGTAAACTCATCCAGATAACCGACCACATCTCTACTTCCCTGCCTCAGTTTGCGGAACTCATCCTTCTTCCTCTCAATAAGTCCGTAAGGAATATGCTTCTTGCGGAACTTCTCCTGGAACTCAGCCCAGTTGATGACATGACCAGCTGGCTGGAGAGTCTTGGTAGTTTCCCACCAAGCTCTTGCAGGTCCAGCGAGATAGTGGGTTGCATACAACACTTTCTCATTTTCTCCCACAGCAGCAACTTCAAGATTATTGTCGATGGTGCGAAGCCAATCATCGGCTTCTAGTGGGTGAAGTCCCTTGGAGTAGGTGGGTGGGTTGGTCTTCTGAAAATCGCCTAAGGTAGATCGCTGGTTCTCATTGCCATTGCCATTACCACCATTGTTGTTGTTGTTGTTGTTGTTGTTATAGCGGCTGCGAGTTGTTGTAAGGCAACGAGATGAGCTTGGCGCTCTTGCCGGGCATTTTCACGTTCCTCCATGATAAGCGCGAGAAGTTGGGCGGGGGTTGGGTCCGGTGGTGGTGGTGCTGATCCTGATCCTTCCGCATTGCGCGACGGGGCGGCATCCTGAAGCACACCGGGTATAAGAGGCAAGGCAAGAAAAGTTCGACTAAGGGAAAAGACGATCTCTCAAGTGGTTGATTAATTTAAGATTATATGAAAATATTTCACACAGATTTAAACAAGACAAACATACTTATATTTCACAAACATCACATCAAGGAGTTCACAACATCAAGCTTACAACCTCAAGCTTACAACATCACCTTACATCTAGGATACATAACATCTGGTTTCCAAAAGAACCACTACTACGACTCGACTAGCTATAGGGGTCAACCTAATCCTGCGGTAGTGATCAAGTCACTCGCCTACTGAGGTGGAACCTCCAGCTCTAACACGTCAGCATCTGACTGGTAGGCTGGCTCCTCGGGATCCTCCTCCTCGTCCTCGAGAACTGCTCGAGTGGCTCCTCCTCCTCGTCAACTAACTCCTCCTCATCATCCTCCTCCTCACAGTCCATCTCCTCCACGAAGTCATCATCGTCACTGAGGAAAGCGTCGTTCTCCTTGCGGAGATCCTCGCCCTCCTCCTCCATCTCGTCAGTATGGTGCTCTAGATCCTCAATCAGCCCGTCCTGCTCTGCCACCTTCGTGCGGAGCTTCACGATAGTCTTCCTCAGCTGGGCCCTCTTCCTGAGAAGAGCAACCTTCTCCACCATCAGCTTCATCTCGTTCTCGCGAAGCTCAACGAGCGACTCGCGGTCGAAGTGGAGCTGAATCCTAGTGCGCAACAGATCATCCTGAGTGCACTGAAGTAAGATCTCCATGTCCATGATGTAGCTCCCAAACATCGGGTGGTAAGGTGAAGGAGTAGGGTGTCCATCGCAGTTGCGCCTCCCGTAGAACCGGAAACGGGAGTCTACTAACTCCGCCTTGTGCTCCTCACAAAGTCGGGCTAGCATCCTCTGTGTAGCAGTACAGAGACCGTCAACCCAGGTGGCCTCCTTGGTGGTGAAGATGAGCGTCCTGGAATGGGAGACTTGATGTTCCTGCGAACTGACGACCTGATGAGCCAGCTCAGCCTTCCGACACCGTGAACATCAATCTGAGCTCCCTCAAACTCTGGAGCGGGGCGACCTAACAGCTTGGTCAACTCGAACAAGTCCCTCTCAAACGTCAGCTTGCTGTCCTTCTCCAGCTGAACGAACTCGGTCCAATGGAGTGCCATCTACAGTTTTTAAGCAAAATTTTAAGTTAGTTAGGTGACAAGTATATCAAAATTTTAATATAGTAGGGCAACAAGTGAGTCAAATTTTAAGCTTAATGAGAGGTGTACAAAATTTTAGGGATACAAGGAAAATGTAACATTTAATGAGAGTAAAATTTTGCATAAGTAAGAGGATTGGAGATAAGCAGTTTTCGAAAATACTTCATTCCTTTCTTTTTAGAAATTCATCTTTTGTAACATTTGACAAACGACCATGCTAACTAAGGTTTCCTAAAGTCAGGATGGCTCTGATACCAAGTCTGTGGGGACCCCGGACTAGCTGTCCGAAATACCCGATTATGCTTAACACAACGATCCCGTGATCAGTCTGTCGTTGCACATAATCCGAATTGGATACCAAAGTTTACATCCATTACAGTACCGAATAAAAGTCTTACATAAATGGTCATTTAGACCAAGTTCTTACATAGGTGCCTTCATGGGCCAAACCAAAATATCAGCGGAAGCTACGGCGTAGTAGACATCATATTCTAACGATGACAACCCGACAGGCAGCTGACTTGTGGAGATCCTTAGTTGGCGTAGAAGTCGCCATATTCCTGCTCTGCGTAGTGTTCCTCCTCGTAGTCTGGCTAGGACAATAGCCAGGGACGAAACCAATATGAGTACATTTGAATGTACTCGCAAACTACCCCAACATGAGTATGCACCAGTTTTATTTTAGTTGACAACTTTTCTTATTTAAAACATCTCTATATCTTTATTGAAAAAGGTAAGAAGAGTTTTATAACTATTTTAAAGAAGTCACCATTTTCATCTGTTTTTCCAAAACTCTCCTTTTCCGACCATAGCCCGTCATGGTCCACTTTCATCCAACCACCTCATACCGATCCGTTGGTATAGGTGTAGGAAACATTCTCCACTTCATTTTTCTTTTAAAACTCAAAGTTTTTTAAAAACTTGCACAAGGTCTTAGGACAGTCTCCCAATTGTCCATATCCGAGGACTCGGCTATTCGAATAGTTTTTAACACTCTGCAGAGGTAGCACGCTTTTAACCCACATCCATCCGGCAACTCATCGTGTCTGCCACGTCTCGCCATACCAGGTGTATGCGAAGTAAGCCGCCGGCCATAGCCTCTTATTTGCTCATGCTAGTATAGGATCCTTCCCATATGACACTTTCCATCGACACCCAGTCCAGTTTCCCGTCAGAAACCCTAAGTGTGAGGACTCATAGTTTTGTCCGGCGGTTTATGGTGGAACCTTCTATCCTCCCCACCAACTTGTGTGAGGACCCGGGTCAGGGGGTAGATCCTCGGACCATCCCCTCATGCATAACGGAGTCATCTCCGTCGATGAGGTATCCCATACTAATAAGAGCAAACTACATGACTAAGCCTTTTCCCATATGTGGTAAATGTGGTCGCACAGGGTAGGATTGGTTTCCATAGTACTAGGACACTGTGCATTTTTCATAAACATCACCATTTTTCCACTTCTCCATTCCAACACCGACATCTCGGCATTCCATAACTCACAAGAAATTTCAAAGGAGTTTTGAATAAACAACATTGTTTTCCCATCCTAAAGTTTTATATAAACTACTACATAGGGTGGCAAAATAATATCCATATATTTTTGAAATGGGTTTTGTAAATCTTGCTTTGAGAGTAAAACATGTTATGAAAGTAGATGCATATGTTTAGTGCAAGCTCAGAGAATAGCTTGCCTTGCTTGGCAAAGTGATCTTGCTCTTGTTCTTCAAATTCAGCAAACTCTCCTTCCTCGATATATCCGACAACGTTCTCGTCTAATTAATAAACAAACAATGCAAACAATCACTAAGCTATACAAGCAATCATCTCAAACAACAATCATGAACATCACACATAGCTACTGCACACATCAAACCATACAATTTGGTTTCAAATAATTGAATTAACATCATTATTTACTTCTAAATTATGGCAGAAACTTGTGGAACATGTTTAATTCAATAACTTGAGTTCTGTTGGTCACAAAAATACAAACTAAAATTCTATGGAAAGCTACTGATGTGTAGAAGACAACACAATTTGATTTGGTTCAATTGGAGTTACTAAACTCCCTACACATTTGTTTGAATCCAGAAGCTTAATAATCAAGTTTTGGCTACCATTTAAATTCTATTCTTCAAAAATTAAACCTTTTAGGGGTGACTAAACATGACTAAATGTGACCTAAAAAATTGGTCCTAATTCATTTGGGTTAACCAATTAACATATTTAAATGTTTGAGTGCAGAGGGGTATTTAAACTTCAACTGAATACTAAACAAATACTACTGCACAATAATTCTACCAAAATTAGGGAAGCTAATACATGGCAGTACTAAGCTAGCAAAATTGGTTTGGAATTATTTGGACTAACAGAGTATCAGAAACAAACAAGTTTAGAATTTAAACCTTCTGTAGTATTTTTAATAATACTTTTTATTTATTTAATTAAATGGAATGAATCCAATTGGGTTGGTTAAACATTTTATAAGCTTTCCAGAACAATTGAGTTTGATTTATTTGGATTCCTAAATCTGAGATATTGAATTTCAAAGTTCATATCAGTACTGATTTCTATAAAAACTAGAAATTCGAAATAATCAACTAGTGGATAATGTTGAAAACCCTGACATGTGGGGCCTACACGTCAGTGACAGAGTGTGCGGTTGGAAATTAATAAAACGCTGACGGGTGGGGTCCACACGTCAGCCTCTCTATTTTAAACGAAGGGATACGCTGCCGTTGGATTTAGATCCAACGGCCCACATTTGCCCACGTCGACGGCAAATGCCGGCGACCTAAAACGAGCGGCGCTGCCGCGCCGGCGACGGCGAGGTGATGAACCTCTCACCTAGGGGGCTCGGGAGGGCACGGTGAGGACGCTAATCGACGGCGGCGGCGTGGGGAAGCTTGCTGGCCGAGTTGTGCTTGCTGGGGTGGCGTGAAGCGGCGACGGCAAGGTGTCGGACTTCCACGGCCACGGCAACAAACTCCGGCGAGCTCCTGCGGTCGCGCCTGTGCACGAAAAAGAGGGAAGAAGGTCTCTGGTGAGTGCGGTGTCCAGGAGGAAGAGAGTACGGGCCAGAGGGGAGAGAATGGGGAGCAAGGCGCTGCGGCCATGACCGACCTTGACGGCGGCAGTGGCTGCGGCGGTGCACGGCCTCCTGCGGTGCACAGACGAATCGAGAGGGAGGAGTGAGGGAGTGAGGTGGTGTGGTGCTTCCAGAGGGGTGCGGGGGTGGTTTTATAGGACAGGGGCCGGCGTTCGTGGACGAGGCGCTCACGGCGACGTCCATGGCGCACGGGAGTGGATCAATTCCGCGGCGGTGGTGCGAGGGACGTGGACGCGCGGTGTCAAGCGGGGTCCGGACACGTTCTAGAAGGGCTCGGCCAAGTCGTGCGTGTCGAGGTGCAGCGAGTGCGGTGAATTTGGGTCGGCGACGGCGAGTTGCCACGGCGATGCGGAGGGGACAAGGGCGGCGTCGGGGCAAGGGGGCGTGCTCTGGGCTTCTCCTCTGCGAGCAGAGGTTGCAGAGGCACGGCGAGCGCGGCAGGGGGGGCCTGGGCGGCTCGGAAACGGCGATGCACGGCACGGCGACACGGCGGCACGTCGGAGCGAGGGAGAGAGGTAGGGGATGACATTTTTGCAGAAAACCCCCTGCCTCCTCTCTGCTTTCTTTTTATTTCTGTTTCAGCCTTCTGTTAAATCCAATAGCACTTCTTGAATTTATTTGAGGCAGTAAATCAATTTAGAAAAATTTGCAAAAATTTGTGGGGCCTTCCCATAACATGTAGAAGCTCCACAAAATTTGGCTTTGCAAAATAAAATGTTCTGAATCATTTTCTTTCATAGTACTTTGTTTATGTTATTTTAATTTATTTCAATTTGTTTTTATTTTAGAATTTTAAAACTAGTTCAAAATAATATTTGAGAGGGGAAAGTGGTAGGAACAAAATGGGGAGTGTTTACATTACATCTCCACTGACTTTGGTTTGAAAAAAATAATTGAGTTTGTCACTTTGAGATTTTTAAGTGACAACTTGTCACTTTTATTTTCTTGCTTTGATTTTTATTTTGTTTTCTTTCTTTCTTACTAGTGTTCACTAGAGCAAACACTCACACAAACAGCAAGAACAACAACTCAAGTAACAAGAAGCAATTAACATACAATAAACAACAAAAAGTTTTTGTTGGCTCTCATTTTTGGAATATAATCCTGATAATATTTTTGGGATGTTACAGTCACCCAGCCCATCGTTGTTCCAAATCATTCCTCTCATTATATCTTATTTTTTTAGTTTTTTTATTCTAGCACTTCTCCTTTGAATCTGAATACCACTTCCTTTTTTTGTTCCCCTCTTACGCCTATTATTGGTACCCTCCGGAAAGAGATCCACATGATCCAGGGAGGTATCCTCTTCTTCATTACCCAAATCATCCGACAAATTGGATGCTCTTTTCATAATTAGGCTACTCTGCCCCTCATCCTCTACAGATTTCAGATTATTTTGTAAAAAAAATAACAGCCCTCTCTTCCTCAATCGTCTTAATGGAATTAACAGATTTAAGTACTTGCGATGGTGAAGAACCTAGGGAAACACCTAACCTAGACGCCCTAGCTACAATGACCTCATTAGGTAAAGCAGCAAAAAGACAATATGTTCATGATCTTGCTCTTGTCTTCAAACACATGAATCTTCATACATGAGAGTGTTTTTTTTTTGAAGATTTTGTTTCAAAAGTTGTCATATTCTAAGTTTATAATTTTTCCTAGGAACAACTATACATAAAAGGACTACATGACGAAGCATTGCATTTTAAAAAATCATTTTCATTGAGGTTTTTAAAAAATGGCCAAAGTGGCCAACATGACTATTCATTGAAAGGGGTCAAAATTTTCAAACTACCGATGATTCTGTATATAATCACTACTTGTGTACCTTAAAATATGTTCTCAATCTCAGCTGATTGTACATTCTATGATATAAAAATGCTTCATGCAAATCATTGAGCGGGTGGGTTTTGGTAGTTCAACTCATCCACCTCATTTGCATGCACCACTTGTGAATTGGAGCCTACTCCTCTCTCCCTATTCTTTTGCACCGCTACCGGTAGGGGTGGGCTAAACACAAAATACCAAGCCGAATTAACCGAAACCAGAACTGAAGTCACTGAAACCGAATTAACCTACATTAATTCTAGTGCGTATATGTGATAAACCAAATTTTAATATAAATTCAGGTTTAACCCCTGATTACCCGAAAGAACCATAATAACCGAGATACTAGCGACAGATACGCAAAGCCCTCATGTCCCATCAGGAAAAGGGTTTTCCATGAGTAAGTGATTGTTTGATTACGAGCAAAGAATATAGGTCTTTCTGCTAAAGGGGATCTATTTATTAAACTCATAATTCGTTAGATCCTTGTTATCAATGCCAACTAGGTATCATAAGTAAATGAATCCCGGTTGTTTTTTTCAGTCCTTTGATAACCAAGGTCATTCTTTGCTAAAGAGAAATTATCACTATGAGTCAGACTCAATAGAATTGGATCCATTCCAAATAGCGGGAATTTGGATTCTTGATCCCTCTCAATCTCTCTTTCAATTCGAGGATCCAGAGAGGTGTTTTCATAGTCATCTCCGAATATTTTTGATACTAACTTCTCAGCCCAACAAGAGAAAGTCTACTAGCCCCATCCATGTACTAGCCCTGGGGTTTAAATTGAACACCAAACCGATCTGGAGGATTAATAATGGTGAAAAAGTAAGGATTTGGAGAGACAATTGGGTGCCAAGAGGTAATTTAAAAGTCATTGGAAATGCTTCAGGCTCGAGAAGAAGATGGGTTTCCGATCTTATTGATCAAGAGTCTAAATCTTGGAAGGTGCAGCTCATCAAATCTTTGTTTCATGCGGCTGATGCTGAGCAAATCTTGCAAATCAAATTGCCGACTAGAGCAGGGGAAGACTATCTTGCATGGCATTATGAGAAAAATGGGATGTTTTCGGTGAAGAGTGTTTATAGGCTTGCGTTGGAGTTTCAGCAAAATAATGGTGGTGAAGGTACGAGTATTAACAAACCGGGGGTTCGTAACATTTGGAATTTGATTTGGAAGTCAAAGGTCCAACCTAAAGTCAGAGTGTTTGGTTGGAAACTTGCTTCTAACACACTTGGAGTCCAAGCACACAGATGCAAGAGAAAAATGGATGCCCTCCCTACTTGCTCTATCTGTGGAACCGAACCTGAAGATGCGTTCCACGCAATGATATCTTGCACTAAGGCAAAAGCTCTTAGACACAGGATGAGGGAGGATTGGGATATGCCAAAGGAGGATGTCTTCAAATACACTGGTAGGGAATGGGCTCTAACGCTTCTTGGTCATGTGAACGAAGACATGCGGGCAAAACTTCTTCTGCTTTGGTGGCGCACTTGGCATCTCAGGAACAATGTGATCTTTGGTGATGGAAAGTGTGGGATTGAACACTCTGCCCAGTTCCTGCATACTTGTTTTGCCTCGTCCTCTTTTCGCTATACTGATATTGAGCCGGGAATGATTCAAAGGGTAAGCAACCTATGTATAATGATTTCAGTCCTGACAAGTCTCTCATGTCTGATCAGGATCCTAGTTAGACTAAGCCACCTATGGGTTGGTGCAAGCTGAATTTTGATGCTGGTTTTATAGAGTGCAATAATATGGCCTCTTGGGGTGCCATTTTAAGAGATGATCGGGGGAATGTCCTCCTTTCTGCCTGGGGACACTCGGATCATTGCCCGAATGCAGAAATGGCAGAAGCTATAGCTGGAAAAATGAGTATCAAATCTATCCTTCCTATTTGTGTCAGTCCGATCATCATCGAGAATGATTGTGCAGGGGTGATCAATGCTCTTCAAAACAAGGTACCAGATAAGTCTTCTATTTCTGAAATGGTGTGGGAGATGCAGAATTTACTTACTCTGATTCCGGGTTCGAGATTTAGTAAAGTTAAGCGTGCGAACAATGCTGTTGCTCATGAATTAGCTAAGTTGGGTTTTTCCTTGGATAGTTCTATGCTTATTCAGTCAGCTCCTCCCTGCGTGGCTGGACTGATTGCTGCTGATTGTAATCGTAACTTTTATTGTTGAGTTAATGGTGAAAATGTTTCAAAAAAAGAATTATAGGTCAACCAAACTTCAGGTTAACTCAAAAGGCGATATAATTTTGGTGCCTATTTCTCATAAACCGATTTATGGAAAACCCTAAAAAACAGAACTGAACTTCCGAAAAAAACGAATGTCCAGGCCTAGCTACCGGTCATTCAAGGATAGGGGAATGATTAGAATGCCACAGAAAATTAAAGGAATATTTCTCATTTATAAAGAGTTTTTTTTTTTGGATAATTTTGGCCGTACTTGTTGCTGTATATAAGTCGGAAAGGAACAAGGTATGGCAAGAAAAGATGTCGGTTCAGTTAATTTGGAAAGATAGTCATATCTCGATCGTCTCCTTTAATTTTGTGTTATCCGTATTGAGCCTCTTCTTCCATATAAGCTAGCTCTCTGCATGGTACAGCGTGGGAGGTCTGGATAAACTTACCATGCTATGATGTTTTGAGTCATGCAATCCCATAATTAAGATCTTATCCGCACTCGGCCTCTCATCTTTCTCTTTTAGTCTGACAGTGCAGCTCCTATAAGTACACACGGGCGGGAGCTGTGGACGGTACCATCAAAACAGCTAGCTAGCTAACCGCGATCTGAGTTATATATTCAAGTAGTACAAGTTTTGATTCAAGCTTGTTAAGCGATCCAGGAGTTTAGTTTTTGTGCTAGTCGATGGACGTCGTCGCAGATGCCGTTGTGGCTGCTGATGGGAGCGGCAACTTCACCACGATCGGCGCCGCCGTGGATGCCGCTCCTCGCAACAGCACCACTAGGCACTTCATCCACATCAAGGCTGGTCTTTACAAAGAGTACGTCGTCATAGGCAAAGACATCTCGAACCTGACGCTGGTCGGAGACGGGATGAACCGCACTGTCATCTCCGGCAACCGGAGCTTCGTCGGTCTCTACAAAACGGACGACAGCGCCACCGTGAGTAAGTACACGGCACGCATGCACTGCGATACAAGTACAGTATGGTTCATGAATAAACGTATGCTCTAGCTAGGCCCTGATTATTGTCTTTGCATGCAGGTGTTGATGGTCCAGGCTTCGTCGCCCACGACCTTACCATCGAGAACACGGCCGGAGCTGTCAACCAACAGGCGGTGGCGCTCAGGTCAACGTCCGACCAGTCCGCCATCTACTCGACCCGCCGACTCAGTCTCTCGGAGGTGCTCATAGGGGTAGGGTGTGCGTGCGTGCGTTCATAGGGGTGAGTGTGTGCGCGTGTATATGAGTGTCTGCGTTGTACTGTGTTTCGCAAAACAAAAACAAAAAATGTATAATTACGCGTGGTACATAGTTTATCATTTTATAAATATAAGTTCATGCTACTTCTTATGGCCAGTCTTTAAATTATACTCCCTACTTTTTTTCCTACAAATTAGTCAATGTATACGACGATTATTTGATATAAAGATGGTATCTATGAAAAAGTGATTTTTTAATACGAATCCAACGTTTTCCCTTGAAACAAACTTTGGTATATGATCTTGTGTGACGTGATACCGTAATCCTAAATACACTTCACGGTCCACAACTTCATCCAAGGTGACCAATGGCTGCCGGCCACAGAAGTCAACTTCATGTCGGGCCTTGATCAGTGATCCATGCATGCACTATATCGATTATCTGCTAGTTTTCTTGCATAAATACTTCAGTGAATTATTAATGTATTATTACATTTGGTGTGTAGTTTATCACTTTATAAGTACACGCAGTGTTCATGAGGAATAGGTAGAACACGGGAACATATGAACACTTCTATTTGGAACGTGCATAGTTGATGTAAAACTTGTCCAAAAAATTCGAAACAAAATCTCTATGCATAGGTGATGCAAAGGAGATTTTTTTTTAAATAATATGATTTTAAATAAGAATTTCGGACAATAGCATACACCGAGACGAAATTTGAAAAGTAGCACGCCGTCGGTCGCGAGCGGGCCGAAAGTCGACTTTCGGCCACCTATAGGCCGAAAGTGTGCTGTCGGGCTGCATGCGCTGCAGGGCGGCAGGCCGGGGCCCGCGAATTTGGACTTTCGGCTTGCAGCAGGCCGAAAGCAGAGCTGGCGGATAAGATTCCCTTGTTGGGCTGCTGCATGCACGACTTTGGACACGCTGGGCTGCTGCATGCACGAGTTGTTTATACTGCATGCATATTGTTCGGCAGTGATTGCGATTCGCTTGCATGCAAATATTAATGGACGACTGGCGCATGCGATTGGCTGGTGGTTCATCTGCCCTAATTAATCACCATTTCATGGTTTATTACTGGAAAAAAAAGTCCCTCTTGCAATTATTGCTGCATGCACGCCAGCTCAGCTTTCGGCCTGCTGCAGGCCGAAAGTCCACATTCGGCTCGCTCCGTGCCGAAAGTCGCGGGCCCCGGCCTGCCGCCCGTACAGCGTATGCAGCCCTCGTTTTCTAGCTCGCCGACAGCACACTTTCGGCCTGGAGGCAACCGAAAGTCGACTTTCGGCCCGCTCGGGACCGACGGCGCGCTACTTCTCAAATTTCGTCTGCGCGCATGCTACTGTCCGAAATTCTTATTTAAAATCATATATTTAAAAAAAAAATCTCTGATGCAAAGCATGTGCCTGTACATGAGTTTTACGATGAAATTACTATTTACTTTGCCTCCGTAAAAAAGAGAAAATTTCAGTACTATATATCAGTATATATGTGACATATTTTTATCTTTTTCACATAGGCCAAGTAAAAAGTTGTTTCTCCGCACACATGGAACATGCAGATGTACACACAAACTTTTTCAAAAAAAAAATAAGCATTTAGAAAATGCATTTCTGAACCGGATTCATATGTACCCATGTTCAACGTAGTATTTTCCCACTGTTCATGCTACTTATTACAGCCGGTCCTTCTTTATACTCCCTCGTTTGGTTCTTATGAATTAATCCGTTTATATGATGATTGTTTAAGATAAAGTTGGTACCTGTGAAATTCGTTTTTTCGACAGCGTTTCTAACTATATCAACTTAATAGAGATATATTAACTGAAAATTTTGGTCAAAGAAATCACGTGCGCTTTATTCATGGGACGGGCAACTGAAAAGAGCTTCGCTCGGTTGGCCCTTCTAGGCTTCCGCCTACTTGAGCTTATTTTAGCTCTCTTAGTTAGGTACTGGAGTACACAGCACGTTATAGTAAGTTTTTTGCGGGTAATCTTTGTTTCACATAGTAATTCAATATAACGATAAATCATTTAATTAGCCCTTCTCTATGTTTTACTTCCCTGTCCCATAAAGAGTGTACTTCCAAAAAAATAGAAAGTCAAAGTTTGACATGGTTTATACAAAAATATAACAGTATTTATGAAACTAAATAGGTATATGAAAATATATTTGTAAAAAATCTAACAATACTAATTTTGTGGCATACAAACATGGTCAAACTAAAACTTGACTTTCTAACAGCTACTCCCTCCGATCGGAATTGATTGACACAGATTTGTCTAAATACGGTTGTATCTATACATATTTTATTGTGTCAATACATCCATTTTTGGATAAAATTTATGTTAATCATTTTCGACCGGAGGGAGTAGAAACTTTCTGGGAAAGAAGGTGTACGTGTTTTCCCCTGGAACAAAATTGAGGATAAAAATTTGTGTGACATGGTTTTGTCATTCTAAATGAGCGTGTGTGGTTGCTCACGGAGCCTCAACCAGATCCGGTGAATGCAAAAATTGTGCATTTGTTTGCCTAGCCACATCGCGTACTTGCGTCACAAAGAACTTAAAATAATGTTAGACTTGTCTGAGAAGGAACGGCTGAATCGACCATTTCCTCGCACGCAGGATAGCGTGTATGAATCTTCCCATGTGGGGTGGCTTCCCTTATATGTAAATTTTGTTCCCCTCAGCTTTTTAAAACTTCTCCACATAAGGATGTCTAATTTATAAAACCATACTCGATGTACGCGAAAATATGCACCTCGATGTTATGGTTTCATTTTCATGCTCGGTTTCGAATTTCGTTGACTGTAAGTTCTCAATTTCAAACCGATATTCGGAACGTTTTTGAACGAATTTTGTCAAATTCGCCGCACTTGGTTGACCGTTTGAAATATCGGTTTGAGATAAAAAAAAAAAAGGCTGCATACAACCAGTGACGCCCATGGCGATCGACTCCTTCCTACGAAGTAGTCGCCGGTGTGCTATACTGCTAGTGATGAGAGATGACTGACTTTACTATGGTGCTCTCAGGCCAATTATGTGGATGGGCATCTCGTGTAGCTAGTCTACATACGTCGCTGCCGAAAATGTCAGTTTCCACTCCCGGTGCAAAGAAAAAGGAAGAAACCTACTGTAGATGGTAGCGTGCATGCATGGCTTGAGAGTTGAGACTGCAGTTTCCTATCACATGCAGAAGCCAGCCAGGACTACCTCGTTTCAGTCGAATTATTCCATGTGCAAACCACGGCGGTGCTGCATATGCATCATGAAGCTACATACTTGTGCATCCACAGCACAGCTACGATCTATATATGGCACTAGCACAACGACTGGACCGGCAAATCCACCCGGGATCACGCGCGCATCAGAATCCACATATCGACGGCTAGATGGTCCATGTACGTAGTTGTTTTCGGCTGTCTTCAAATTGGATCTCTATGTAGTATATGCATCCTAGCTAATTTCAACAATCGTGGCATGGGCATCATGAAGCTAAAGACTTGTGCGCGCCGGCTGCTTTCTGTGACTTGAAGACTGCTAGGACGTCTCCTGCTAGCTATGCTTTCACACCCGATCAATCACAGCAGAGCTACGATCGATCTATGGCACTGGCACGGCGATCACGCGCCGCATCAGTATATGCATCCTTTTAAACAGACAAGGCGGATCTCGAGGTAGGAGTCTGGAAGGACACACACGCTACGTTTTTCCGTAGTACGTGGAGAGCAGAGCTGGACTGCTTAACCATCAAACTGTACGTGTACACCCTTTGCAATATTGTCAGTCCATCTGAGGTCAGATCGATCTACTCATGTATGATTTAGAGTTTTGTTGTCCATATGCATGGTACATATATGATTGACACTTTGATTATATGTACTCATGATTTCCGTGGCACTCAATTCCGGCTTGGCACACACGTATTTGCTGCGACTGCCAAGATGTTGAAATTGGTAGCCCCCCTGTTAAACCAAGGACAGAAAAACAACCAGATTGACTTTTAGAAGGAATGTGACCCCTGAACAATATATGCGCTGGCTTGAGCTAACTCAATTGGTTAGTACGATTACTCTAAATGAGGAGGTTGATCATCCCGTCTGGATGTTTCACTCCTCTGGTACTTACAGCGTTAGTTCCTTCTATGCAATCATCAATGATAGAGGGGTTGTCCCCATTCATACACCTGCCGTATGGAAACTTCAAGTCCCTCCCCGCTTACATGTGTTTCTCTGGCTTTTGGCTAATAACAAGCTACTTACTAGAGACAATCTTGCGAAAAGAAGACCTGTAGCGGATGGAACTTGTTTATTTTGCACTGAACTTGAAACCTGTCACCACCTGTTCTTTGGTTGCTTTGTTGCAAGAATTGTGTGGAGTTACATTTCTGATTTGATTGGGGTTTCAGTAGGTGCTAATTTTGAATCCATTGCCAGATGGTGGCTGAGTGATAAGAATAACTCTCTGATCAATATTATGTGCACTGCTGTACTGTGGTCTATCTGGAAGTTACGTAATGATATGTGCTTTCAGGAAAACGTGGCCCGGAGTGCAGGAGGTCTGGAGAAGAGTAGCAGTGGAGCTAGATCAATGGAAGATTCTTGCCTGCGACGCTGTCTCCGACCTTCTGTCAAGGAATGTACAAATTCTGAACAAGAAAAGAGGGGAATTGCTGTGTATCGCCTGGAACCGGTAGGTTTGGTGGGTGACGACCAAGTGATGCCTTGAGACTATGAAGAGCAGAAGGAGATGTGCAAGATGCTGCTGCGCGAGTACCCGGTCTGAAGATGGAAGATGGTGGCGCTGCGTTTTGGTTTCCCTTTCTGTTAGAATAAGTTGGCTTGGTAGTGCCCTTGTTTCTCTATTTTGCCGTTTGGCTGTGAACCCAGACCCGCACGTTTGCTGCGTGGCTCGGATGCTGTAATGAATCTCGTCGGTGGTGGTTTTCAATGAAACCGGGGGAGACCCTTTATTTCTAAAAAAAACAACCATCTCACACGCAAATAACAGACGCAATCGTACTCTCACTCGTTCAGACTCCACGTACGAAGCCCGGCCTTGAAAGTTGAAACACGCCAAAATCCAGGTCTCCCGGGTAAAGGATGAGCTAGCTAGCTGGTGAGAGTTAAATAGATACAAGCGAGAGAGAGAGCTGTTGCGTTTGGAACGGCTTAAGCTTATGCATAAGCCGGCATGCGAGTAATTAAGCCCACCTTAAGATGTGGTGAGAACAAACAAGAGAAATTTGTTAGGTTTTGTTTGTAAAGGGTTATGGAGCCGGCATGCGAGTAAGCCCACCGTCAGATGTGGTGAGAATAAACCCGAGAAATTTGTTAGGTTTTGTTTGTAAAGGGTTATGGACTTCAGCTTGGTGCAGTCCCCGTTAGTTTCAGAAAAGATCCTAGTTATCAGAGAAAACGAGAAGAAGAAACTCAGCTCGTGGCGATGAGAGAGGCGACAGGCGACGCGCGGCGGCGGCGACTCACGCTGCCGCCCAACGGCCTCTCGCCGCCGACGAAACCTAGCTCGCCGGCGTGCGGCTCGGGATCGCGATTCTCGTGTTTGCAAGAGGAGCGGAGTTCCTCGGACGACGAGGATTGCCTCTCCGAGACCCCGTTCGATGCGGCCATGGACGTGCTTGTGGAGGAGGAAGAGGCGGAGCAGTTGGTGGGCTGGTCGACGGTGAGACGGAAGGGGCGGAGGACCGACGAAGAGTTGCAGCAAGAATTCTGGTGCGAGATCGGTTTCCCCACTCCGGCGTCCCGGACTTGGGAGAGACGATCTGCGTCGCCAATTGCGGCAGAGAAGACTCCGGAGCTGGGGATGCCTGATGATCTGTCCTTGGAGTCGACGCGGAAGCCAGCCGGCACTGCACGTGGCCGCAATAAGCCGCCGGCGTCGACCATGGGCGCCGCCATCGCGAAGCCGGTGCGGCTAGGTTGGCGCGGACCCGTGCCGTGTCCGAGAGTCACGCCGCCACCCGTGCTTGGGATGTTCATGCCCTCTACTCCGGTGGCCGTGAAAGGGAGAGAAGACGGAAGAGCGACGGCGGCGGAGACCATTCCGGCGAACTCGGATCGCGGCGGCGGGGATTGAAATTCAAATTCCTCTCCTGCTGACAGCTGGGCCCCAGCCGCAGATCGATCCCGACCGTCCATCCCCCTGGGCGTATCTCAGCCGTCGTTTTGTAGGGTTATGGAAACCCTTCGACTCAAGCAGGGAATCATCTTCCTCCACTTCGCGTCAGCTCGCCGTCACCGCCGTGATCCACTCCGCCGCATCGCCACCTTCGCCATCCCAGCCTCCTCCCCCGTCTGCTTCACCTCGCCCCACTCCTGCTAGCACCCCGTGACCTCTCCTTTGCTCATTTGCGGAGGTTGCGGCGTCGCCGGTGGCCATGTCGGGGAAGGGTGGGTCGGGGGGGCAGCCAGCGCGCGGCCAGCAAGGAGTGCAGCAGGCGGCTGCCCAGATCCCCGTGACTCGTCCACCAATGCTATTTGGCCGACGTGCGGGGCCGGGAATAGGGACGGCGGCCGTGACCATGATGCCACCCGTGCGCAATGTCGGCGCTTCGGTGACGACGGGGCGGGCAGCGGTGGGGTCAGCGGTTGTGCAGCCTCCGATGATCAACCCAACCGTAGTCGTGACGGTGCCGTTTGTCGTGGGAACGGCTGCTGTTGCGGGTACGGCTGCCGCTAAGAAGAAAAGCAAGAAAAAGAAGAAACTGTCGACGTCTGTGTCGGCGGAGGCCAAGTCCAGCCAGGGTGTTGCTGCTGCACCTGTTACGACTGCGCCTGTGGATGCAACAATGACTGCCGGTACGGTTGCTCAAGGGGCGGTCGCGGCAAAACGGAAGCGTTGTGCTACTTGCCAGATAGACTCCCACAGCACCAAGGAGTGCTCGATTGACAGGTACTGTATTTTTGCGACAGAGTGGTGCACCCGACGCTTCGGTGCCCCGTCCTCAGGGTGCCGAAGCCATATGCTGGGATGGCGGGCATCGGATGTGAGGACACCATGTTCAGCCACTTGTCGGACGGTGTCTTTAGACCACAGCTGGCTACGAGTTCTACCCCTGTGGCTGTCGTGACGGTGACTGGGGAACCTGTGTCGGCAGAAGTGGTTCAGTCCATGATTGCTCGCTACTGTCTGCTGCAGCGCGCTTGGCGCTGGGAGGCCATCCCACATAATAAGTACAAGGAGGATTCTTACTTGGTCAATTTTCCTTCTATGGCAGACTTGGAGAGGATGAATGGATCCGAGTTAGGGTTCCAAAGCAGCAGACAGTGATTTCCATAGACATCTGGAAGCCGGAAGATGTTGAGCCTATGGCGGAGTTGTCACCAACTTGGGTGCATGTGACTGGGGTGCCAAATTCGGTGCGTCATTTTCTGGGTCTTTGGGCAGTGGGTACTCTCATTGGAAAGACTATGGATGTGGATTTGTTGGCTCTCCGGCGTCATAATGTGGTTCGGATACTGGTGGCAATTCGCAACCCCAACTTGTTTGAGACACGGGAGGTTAAATCCGATCCATTCCTGTTACTTGAAGGCTACACTTTCCGGTTCACCAAGGAGGCGGCGGACTATGTCGCCGATCCGGATTTTGTACCCTTCATTTGGAAGCGGAATGAAAAGGATGATGATGCAAAAGGTTTGGAGGACAAGGATCATAATGATACTCATATGTCGGAACCACCGAATGCCACGGATGGAGATACCCACATGCCTCAAGCTAATGCTACGGGGCCGGGGGTTCGACGCTGGGGTTAGTCGGTCCTGTTGATGTGTGCCATGGGATTGCGGTGACTCCTTTTAATCTAAAGCCGCAAACTCCAAGGGGAAAGAAATTGTGGCACAGTTTGTCTCACCGAAGATGATCGGGACAATGGCTGGTGGTGACACAGTGCAGGAGGTCGATCGGTCCCAGCTGGGCCGGTCTCCGGCGCCAGGTGCGGCCTACTGCGTCGAGGCAGGGCAGGCCATCACAGGAGGTGCAGCGGTGGTTGAGCCTCGGGCGGTGGACAGCTCGCTGTCGCCCAGCGCTGCAGTTGCGCAGGGTGCGACGACCGGCTATCCGTCGCACAAGGCGATGCAGAACGCGGCACCCAGCGCGGCGGAGCAGGCTCTCGCAGCGGCTGCTGGGCTTCGGGCGGTGGATAAGTCACCGTCGCCTTGGGCTGCAGCTGCACAGCATGCGGCCGCCTGCTGCTCGTCGCCCACGGCGGAAGAGATGGCCCTGGAGCCTGCTGGGCTTCTTCCTGTGGCCAGACCAGGAGGGTCTTCGGCTACTGGGAGCAAGGCCAACGACGGGGAGGTACAGGCGGACGTGCAGCTGATTGCAGCATCTCTGACGCAGCAGTCAGGTGCGTGTCTGCCTTTCGACGACCCGGTGGTGCCCTCGCAGCTGTCGGCACTGAGGATTGGCTCTACGTCAACTTTGCCTTCCCCGGTGTTGACCCCGTTGAGGAGGAGCGAGAGGCACGAGGTGGCCGTGATGGCTCAGCCGCGACAGATGAGGACTCAATGGCGAAGGCGATGCGCCGCAAGGCGGACTACAACCTCGACAAACCTGGTATGAACAAAACCCCGAAGTCATTTCTTGCATTTTCAAATTCAAGCATTTCAGCTAGATTGAATAGTGTAGGATTTTCTTTGGGCAATAATGTTGAAAAGATTGCTTTGGCGACAAATGCACTAAGACGATTGGAATTTGACCGGTTAACAGTGATGCCAAAAGTCTCGTGTAAGTCGCCAAACACCCATATGGATGAGGAGGAGCCAAATGACACAATTGATGTCCAACTCCTCTCACATTTAGTGGTGATGTATCGGAGGGAGGCTTAGACGAGGCGATGCTAAGTTCATTATATGACTTAAAAGCGTATGACCGTAAGTCCAAAGCTGAATCCCATAAGAAAAATAATAAGTCGCCATGGAAAAAGGCGAAGTTCTCCACACCTACAATTGTTTCCCGATGAATGGCACATTCGAAAATAGCATAGGTCTTCGTGACTTGGCTAAACATGCTCGTATTGCTGATTCTATTCGGGATAATCGATTGGATTTTTGTGGGAATTTCCGAAACGGGTAAACGTGACTTTTCTGCGAGTCTACTCAACCGCTTTTCCGGTGGGGTTGATTTCACATGGAGATCACGTCTGCCACATGGCAGGTCTGGGGGCATTTTACTAGGCGTCAGAACAGAGACTATGGATGTGTTGGCTAGTTCGGATGGGGAGTTTCATGTTAAATTCCACATCCAGAACAGGGCCGACAATTTCAAATGGACTCTTGTTGCCATGTATGGAGCCGCCCAGGACGAACATAAACCTGCATTTCTCAGAGAGTTGGTCAACCTGGCAAAGGACAATCCATATCCTATAATTATAGGTGGAGATTTTAACTTGCTAAGATTCCCACATGAGAAGAGTAGAGGTCGATTTGACAATAGATGGCCTCTCCTATTTAACGTTGTATTGACAGCCTTAATTTAAGAGAGGTATCGATGACTGGGAGGCAATTCACATGGGCCAATAGCCTCCTAGAGCCGACATACGAAAAATTGGACCATGTATTGATGGACTCGGATTGGGAAATGAAATACTCACTGGTCTCAGTATGGGTCCTCGAACGTATTGAGGCATTGTCAGATCATGCACCCATACTGTTAACCACGAGAACACCTAATCCATCTTGTAAACGCCAATTCAAATTGAATTGGGCTGGTTACATAGAGAAGGTTTTTTCGAAATGGTTAGATTGGTGTGGGAAAGACCGGTGCCTGGTGTTACCCCAATCCAAAGGTGGAATAATAAAATAAGCGCATTGCGTAAACACCTAAAAGGTTGGGCTAAACACATGGTTGGTCAGCTAAAAAATGAAAAGCTTCGTTTATCATCTATTATTGATGAGTTAGAGGCTATTGCGGAAGTCAGACCGCTATCAACACAAGAAATCGATCTAAAAATCGATCTAATGTAGAGATGGCGGGCCTTCTTCGTGAGGAGGAGCTCAAATGGTACCAACGATCGAAGGCCCAATTCATTTTGGAAGGATATGCGAATACGAGATACTTTCATAGTCTTGCCAATGGCAGACACCGGAAGAAACTCATTCACTCTCTTGTTCAGGAGGAGGGCACGATTGAAGGTCATGAGCAATTAAAAACCTACATCACGAAGTATTACAAAATTTTGTTTGGTGAACCGGAGGCGGATAATTTCTCGCTAGACGAAACACAAACAAATGATATTCCGCAAGTTTCCGATGAGGAAAACGCCCACCTAACAGCTCCTTACTCTGTTGAGGAGGTGAAGAAGGCGGTATTCCAAATGGAACACAACAAAGCACCGGGTCCGGATGGGTTTCCTGCTGAGTTTTACCAAACTTTTTGGGATGTAATCCAATCGGATTTGCTCGAGATGTTCCATGCTTGCATGCTGGACAACTTGAGCTATTTCGCCTAAATTTTGGTGAGATAATTTTGTTGCCAAAGGTTAATGGAGCAGAAAGGATTCAGCAATATCGACCTATCTGTCTCCTAAACGTTAGCTTCAATATTTTCACTAAAACAGCTACTATTAGGCTTAACTCGGTGGCAGATCATGTTGTGAGACCCACTCAAACGGCTTTTATGCAAGGTCGCAATATCCTCGATGGGGTAGTGATCCTACATAAAACTGTTCACGAGTTGCATCGGAAAAAGCTAAATGGAGTCATTCTAAAAATTGACTTTGAAAAGACTTATGACAAAGTCAAATGGTCTTTCCTACAACAAACACTCAGAATGAAAGGGTTTTCAGACGTGTGGCGTGCAATGATACATAATTTCGTTTCCGGAGGAAGTGTCGCCATAAAGTCAATGACGATGTTGGTAGATACTTCCAAATGAAAAAGGGATTACGACAGGGCGATCCTCTATCACCTATACTATTTAATATAGTTACTGATATGTTAGCCATAATCATTGAGCGCACAAAATTGGATGGGCAGATTGTTGGAGTGGTTCCGCATCTAGTGGATGGCGGATTATCTATTCTCCAATATGCTGACGACATAATTCTTTTTATGGAACATGACATGGAAAAGGAAAGAAACCTGAAATTAATATTATCAGCGTTCGAGCAACTTTCCGGTTTAAAAATTAACTTCCATAAAAGTGAAGTGTTTTGTTTTGGCGATTGATACGTCTCAAACTTATGTATAATTTTTGATGTTCCATGCTTGTTTTATACCAATTGCTACATGTTTTGCATCTACTTTATATCACTTTTATACATTTTTTGGGACTAACCTATTAACAAGATGCCGAAGTGCCAGTTCCTGTTTTCTGCTGTTTTTGTATTCCAGAAAAGCTAGTCTGGAAATATTCTCGGAATTGGACGAAACTACACGGGGGTGCCTATTTTTCCAGAACACGCCTGACGGAGCGAAGGAGCAGCAGAGGAGGGCCACCAGGGCCCCACACGCACAGGGCGCGGCCCCCCTCTGCCGCGCCCTGGGGTGGTGTGGGCCCCTCGGGGGTCCGCAGCCGCCGCCCTTTCGCCTACTTATTCCCCCCGACGCGAAAACCCTAAGTACCTGAGCAAATATCCACGAAAAGTTCCAGAGACGCCGCCGTCGTCAACCCTAGCTCGGGAGGGTTCAGAACCTCTTCCCGGCACCCTGCCGGAGAGGGGAATCGTCACCGGAGGCTTCTACATCGCCATGCCTGCCTCCGGAGTGATGCGTGAGTAGTTCATCCTTGGACTACGGGTCCATAGCAGTAGCTAGATGGTTGTCTCTCCACTTTGTGCCATCATGTTTAGATCTTGTGAGCTGCCCTACATGATCAAGATCATATTATTGTAATGCTACATGTTGTGTTTGCTGGGATCCGATGAATATTGAATATTATGTCAAGTTGATTATCAATCTATCTTATATGTTATTTAAGATCTTGCATGCTTTCCGTTACTCGTAGATGCTTTGGCCAAGTAGATGCTTGTAACTCCAAGAGAGAGTATTTATGCTAGATAGTGGGTTCATGTCTCCGTTTAACCTGGGACAGTGACAGAAAGTTCTAAGGTTGTGGATGTGCTGTTGCCACTAGGGATAACCTAACGATGCTATGTCCACGGGCATATGTGTTTGTTTACATTACGCACTTTACTTAATGCAATTATCCGTTGCTTGCAACTTAATACCAACGGGGACTCGGATGACAACCCGGCGGTGGATTATTAGTCATAGATGCTGTTGGATAACGATCTATGTATTATGTCGTAATGCCCAATTAAATATCATAGTAGTCAACATGTCATGTATATGCATTGTCATGCGCTCACTATTCGTCAATTGCCCAGCTGTAATTTGTTCACCCAACATGTTAGTTATCTTTTATGGAGAGACACCACTAGTGAACTGTGGACCCCGGTCCATTCTTTTACACTGATTAAACAACCACAAACTGCAAACTGTTCCTTTTTCATTCTCTGCAATTTAATACTCATTTTCCACACCATACGTTTAATCCTTTGTTTTCAGCAAGCCAGTGAGATTGACAACCTCACTGTTTCGTTGGGGCAAAGTAGTTTGATTGTGTTGTGTGCAGATTCCACGTCAACAGTCCAGACTCCCTGCGACAGCTATTTTTCTGGCGCCGTTGACAACCTTCTGAAGAGTTGCTGCTCCTACTGGTTCGATAACCTTGGTTTCTTTCTGAGGGAAAACTTGCTGCTGACTACATCATACCTTCCTCTTGGGGTCTCCCAACGAACGTGTGTTTCACGTCATCAAGCTATTTTTCTGGCGCCGTTGCCGGGGAGACAGCAGTCTTCTGCAAGGGGAGTTTCACGCTTCCAATCTCTTTACTTTGTTTTTGTCTTGCTTAGTTTATTTTATTTTATCTTGTTTGCTTTCAATTATCAAAAACACAAAAAAATTAGTTACTTGCATTTAGTTTATTTTCAGTTTTGTTTTCTGTTAGTTATCATGTCTGGTTCGGCTCATCATGTTTTGGTTCCTGAAGTTGAGGTTCGATCTTTTAAGCAACAAAGTGGAGAAAGTTTGAAAGATGCTTGGTATAGAATCAGCGATGCTCATCGTAGGTGTGCTAAAAAATATTCCACTATGATCCTGCTTAGAAATTTTTATGTTGGCATAACTAGCTGGTATAGATATGTCTTGGACACTTTGACGGGAGGTAACTTTCTTGGTACCCCTGCGTTGGAAGCTAGTTATATTATTGAGAGCCTAGTAGGAACACCACCTGTTAGTAACATTAAAAATGAGATCACCTTGGAAGATGTTATAAAGAAATTGGAGTCTATAGAGAAAAATTTGCCAAATCTCCTTGATAGTACTAGCAAAGTTGATGAATCACTGGGAACCATTAATGAAAGAATTGCTGTTTTAGAAACTAGTACTATTCAAGATAATCAAAATCTTAGGATTGGTGAATTAGAGGAGGCTATGGATGTAATAAGTTCTACTTTTACCTCTATTAAAACTAAAAGGCAAAAGGCTTTTGTGGGGAGAAAGCAAAAATTTATGTATGTTCCAAAAATTTCTAAACCAAAACCCACGGGTGCGTTTAAAACGGATAACGTGTTCAATGAGCTTGAGGGTAAGTCACATAATGGTCTATTTAAATTTTCTTCCCAAGAATTACGTAAACTGAAAAGTCCTAATGTGACAAACCCTGTTCTTGATGAAGCTTTTGATGAATTAGACCTTTCTTCACTTGGTAATACTTGATGCATGCTTTGTGCCTAGCTAAAAGGCGTTAAAGAAAAGCGCTTATGGGAGGCAACCCATTTTATTTTTCTGCAATTTTTCTTTTATTGAGTCAAGGAGTTTGTTTACTTCTGTAGCAACTCCTTTGTATCTTTATTTTCTCGCATTGTTGTGCCAAGAGTAGCCTCTAATGATAAGATGATGCTTAATTTTGATTGCTGCGCAGAAACAGATTTTTGCTGTTCACTGTACGAAATTCCTAAAATCACCAGATTGTTAAAAATCTGAAATTTTTGTGCGTAATCTTTATGAATGTCTGAAACTTTCATTAGTTCAGAGTTTCTCGATCTGAGCGTCGTAAGTGCCTCGAAAAAATTCGTCTTTGCGGACTGTTCTGTTTTAGACAGATTATGCCTTTTTATTTTTCGCATTCTCTCTTTTACTAGTGTTGAGTGAAATTCTTTTTTGGGTGGAAGAGCTTCACATAACATCAGTGGCTGTAGCTAATGTTTAAAGTAACAAATCATATTGCGTCTTTACAGAACATGTGAATTTTTGATTATGCACTAACCCTCTAATGAGATCTACTTTGAGTTTGGTGTGACGGAAGTTTTCAAGGGTCAAGAGAGAAGGATGATATAATAGGATCAAGAAGAGTGAAGAGCTTAAGCTTGGGGAGGCTCCCATGGATCTCCCCAGCATATTTCAAGAAGACTCAAGCGTCTAAGCTTGGGGATGCCCAAGGCATCCCCTTCTTCATCGTCAAAATTATCAGGTCATCTCTAGTGAAACTATATTTTAATTCTTTCACATCATATGTGCTTTTCTTGGAGCGTCTGTGTGCTTTTATTTTCAGTATTGCATTTTATTTTCAATAAAGCTTGACTGGACCCTAGCATTCTTGATTGGGAGAGAGACACGCTCCGCTTTTTCATGAGAATACTCCTATTCTTCACTTATATTTGTTGAGTATTCATATCTAGCGCTGTTCAGCTTTTAGCTCTTGTTTTCATGTATCTCTTGTCAGAGCTATTAGCTTTCTTTTGTAGAAAGTACTCTCTTGCTTCACTTATATTTGTTTGGAGAGTTGATGAAATAAATTGATTGGTGTTTGGTTGGTTCAGAAAATGTTGCATGTGGTAATTGGTATAAGGAAAAACTTGCTTAATCTTGTAGATCACTAAAATGGATAACTTGATGCTTGTCAATTGTTTTGAGTTAACAAGTAGATCATGATTAAATTGTGCATCACATGAGTTAAGCCTATTAGTGAAGAACTACCGTAAAGCTTGTTGAAAATTTGGTTTGCATCGGTGGTACCTCTAAGGTCTAGATATTTTCTAATAACAGGGTTTGGTTAACAAGGAAGACGGTATGAAGTCTTATAACGTTTGCAATATGTTTGTCATATAAAACTTGGTGTACGGGTTGATATTCTTGTTTGCTTACATAACCTTGCTAGCCTAAACTCTGTACTGAGAGGGAATGCTTCTCGTGCATCCAAATCCTTGAGCCAAAATCCATGCCATTTGTGTCCACCATAACTACCTATATGTGGTATTTCCTTGCCACTCCAAGTAAATTTTTCATGTGCTACCTTTAAATTATTCAAAATGTTATTATTCCCTTTTTGTGTCAATGTTTACTAGCTCATGAGGAATTAGTGTGGTTATTCTTTATTCTATTTGTCGAGTGGACTTTTACACCTGGACTAGTGGCATATACATCCGCTTATCCAATAACTTGCAAAAAGAGCTGGCAACGGGGTGCCCAGTCCCAATTAATTACAACTTTAACCAATTAATTCTCTTCACACTTTTGCCCTGATTCATCAGTAAGCAATGACAAACAGTGAAATACCTGAATGTGTGTAAACCAAAGAGAAAGAGGGATGATCTGCCTTGCTGGTAGAAATAACGTCCTTCATGGGAGCCGCTCTTAAAAGTCCGTTCGACAGGTAGAATACTGTTCTCACCCGCTACCATTCGTTGACAATTAACAAACACCTCTCAAAAATAGATACTCCTCCATGGTATGTGATTGATGGAAGGCACCCGAGGATTCGGTTAGCCATGGCTTGTGTTAGCAAGGTTGGGAGGAGTATCAAATATTTTATGCAATCTCTATATGCTTTCAAAAACCTAAAAGCTCTAGCACATGATTTAATCCCTGCTTCCCTCTGCGAAGGGCCTTTCTTTTACTTTTATGTTGAGTCAGTTTTCCTATTCTTTCTGTCTTCCACAAGCAAACACTAGTGTCAACTTTGTTACAACATGCGTTATATGCAATGTATTGGACTTGTTATACTACTTTGTGTTGACAATATCCATGAGATAAATATGTTGAAAGTTGAAGCAAATGCTGAAACTAAATTCTTCCTTTGTGTTGATTAAATACCTTTTGTTAGAAACTATTGCTTTATGAGTTAACACTTATGCAAAACTGTTTGATGCTTGTCTCGAAAGTACTATTCATGAAAACGTTTAGCTTGTGTGATTCATTGTTTACTCATTATCTATTTGGTAGCAAATTATAGACCATTGACTTGGATCACTTCATTCATTTACATGTGCCTTGCAATATTATATGATCAAGATTATGATAGTAGCATGTCACCTCAAAAATTATTTTGTTTTTATCGTTTACCTACTCGAGGACGAGTAGGAACTAAGCTTGGGGATGCTGATACGTCTCAAACGTATCTATAATTTTTGATGTTCCATGCTTGTTTTATACCAATTGCTACATGTTTTGCATCTACTTTATATCACTTTTATACATTTTTTGGGACTAACCTATTAACAAGATGCCGAAGTGCCAGTTCCTGTTTTCTGCTGTTTTTGTATTCCAGAAAAGCTAGTCTGGAAATATTCTCGGAATTGGACGAAACTACACGGGGTGCCTATTTTTCCAGAACACGCCTGACGGAGCGGCCACCAGGGCCCCACACGCCACAGGGCGCGGGCCCCCCTCTGCCGCGCCCTGGGGTGGTGTGGGCCCCTCGGGGGTCCGCAGCCGCCGCCCTTTCGCCTACTTATTCCCCCCGACGCGAAAACCCTAAGTACCTGAGCAAATATCCACGAAAAGTTCCAGAGACGCCGCCGTCGTCAACCCTAGCTCGGGAGGGTTCAGAACCTCTTCCCGGCACCCTGCCGGAGAGGGGAATCGTCACCGGAGGCTTCTACATCGCCATGCCTGCCTCCGGAGTGATGCGTGAGTAGTTCATCCTTGGACTACGGGTCCATAGCAGTAGCTAGATGGTTGTCTCTCCACTTTGTGCCATCATGTTTAGATCTTGTGAGCTGCCCTACATGATCAAGATCATATTATTGTAATGCTACATGTTGTGTTTGCTGGGATCCGATGAATATTGAATATTATGTCAAGTTGATTATCAATCTATCTTATATGTTATTTAAGATCTTGCATGCTTTCCGTTACTCGTAGATGCTTTGGCCAAGTAGATGCTTGTAACTCCAAGAGAGAGTATTTATGCTAGATAGTGGGTTCATGTCTCCGTTTAACCTGGGACAGTGACAGAAAGTTCTAAGGTTGTGGATGTGCTGTTGCCACTAGGGATAACCTAACGATGCTATGTCCACGGGCATATGTGTTTGTTTACATTACGCACTTTACTTAATGCAATTATCCGTTGCTTGCAACTTAATACCAACGGGGGACTCGGATGACAACCCGGCGGTGGATTATTAGTCATAGATGCTGTTGGATAACGATCTATGTATTATGTCGTAATGCCCAATTAAATATCATAGTAGTCAACATGTCATGTATATGCATTGTCATGCGCTCACTATTCGTCAATTGCCCAGCTGTAATTTGTTCACCCAACATGTTAGTTATCTTTTATGGAGAGACACCACTAGTGAACTGTGGACCCCGGTCCATTCTTTTACACTGATTAAACAACCACAAACTGCAAACTGTTCCTTTTTCATTCTCTGCAATTTAATACTCATTTTCCACACCATACGTTTAATCCTTTGTTTTCAGCAAGCCAGTGAGATTGACAACCTCACTGTTTCGTTGGGGCAAAGTAGTTTGATTGTGTTGTGTGCAGATTCCACGTCAACAGTCCAGACTCCCTGCGACAGCTATTTTTCTGGCGCCGTTGACAACCTTCTGAAGAGTTGCTGCTCCTACTGGTTCGATAACCTTGGTTTCTTTCTGAGGGAAAACTTGCTGCTGACTACATCATACCTTCCTCTTGGGGTCTCCCAACGAACGTGTGTTTCACGTCATCAGCGATGCTCAGGATGAGGCCGACCAATACGCTGAGTTATTTGGCCGTGGTCTCGGCCAGTTTCCAATCAGTTATCTTGGCATTCCAATTCATTTTAGGAGGCTAACGATAGCTCAATGAAAGCATGTGGAGGAAAGAATACAAAAAAGATTGTGTAGCTGGAAAGGAAAATTATTATCACTGGGTGGTAGGTTGGTTCTCATAAATTCAGTACTTACCAATATGGTGATGTATATGATATCCTTCTTCCAATTACCAAGGGAGTCTTGCATCGATTGGATTACTGTCGATCTAGATTCTTCTGTCAAGGAGATAATGAAAAAAAGAAATATTTTTTGAGCACCAGAAAAAAAGAAATATCGTCTGGCAAAATGGGATATAGTGTGCCGCCCTAAGGACCATGGCGGTCTTGGGATTCATGACCTCAAGGTCAAGAACAGAGCCCTTTCGGTAAATGGTTGTTTAAGCTACTAACTGAGGAAGGGGTGTGGCAAACTCTTCTTCGGAGAAAATACTTAGGCTCCAGTGCGCTATCACAGGTTTCTTGGAAACCAGGTGATTCACATTTTTGGGCTGGCCTAATGGCGACGAAGAAATTCTTCTTTCCATACGGTTCTTTCTCCATTAAGAATGGGTCGGAGATAAGGTTCTGGGAGGATAAGTGGTTAGGTACTACCTCGCTTCAAGAACAATATCCAGCCCTATACAATATAATCCTTCGACTTCACAAGAGCGATATGCTTGCTCAAGTGTTGGTAAATAACATTCCAACTGTGACGTTTAGAAGAGATCTTATTGGTCCCAGGCTGGCGGCGTGGCATGAGCCGCTACAGCGCCTAGGAAGTGTCAATTTGACACAAGGTACTGATGTGTTTCGGTGGAATTTACGCAATAATGGTAAATTCTCAGTGGACTCTATGTATACAGCGCTCATCCAGCCAGATGTACCGGTTGATAACAATAAGAAAATCTGGAAGATGAAGATCTCACTTAAAAATAAAGTTTTTGCGTGGTACCTTCGTCGAGGAGTTATTCTTACAAAAGATAACCTTGCAAAACGCAATTGGCATGGGAGTAAATAGTGTGTCTTCTGTCATAAAGACGAGACGATCAAGCACTTATTCTTCGAGTGCAAATTTGCTAGTTCTATTTGGTCCATCATCAGATAGGTTCTACTATATACCCTCCCAAAGCATTGCCAATATTTTTGGCAATTGGTTGAATGGGGTGGATAATAGGTTCAAACAACTTATTAGGGTGGGAGCGCTTGACGTAATATGGTCGCTTTGGCTATGTAGAAATGACAAGATTTTTAATGATAAAAATTGTTCTCTTATGCAGGTTATCTACAGGACTACTGTTACTCTTCGTTTGTGGTCTCAGTTGCAACGTGTGGGACATCGAGACCTGTTTATGGAGGTGTGTATAAGACTGGAGGATACGGCGAGGGACTTTTTATCCCAACATGGATGGCACCATAATTTGCGGATTGGACCTCCATCACCATAGGCGTTCTTACAATTTCTCATTATGATATGTATTTCCCCTTCTTTTATGTTTCGTCCTACAGACTTGTTCAGCTGTGTGCATCTTGGTTATGTAGAGGCTGGGTGTAATACTTAAATTTTTTAAGTAATAAAGCTCCCTTTATCTAAAAAAATGGATTTCAGCTTATATTCCATAAAGGATCTTAAGAAGCCTAAAATGCCACGGACACATTTTCTTGTTGTTTGATGCACATGGCGAGTTATTTGAAACTCGTTGTTTTGGACACTTTATGCGCGCAAGTTGTTTGCTACTGCCACACACTTTGCTCTCCTAGGGTAAGGTGGCTAGGCATATCGTTTGACGACAATGGTCGATGCGCTCCTCTCTAATAAACGATATGAATGTTATAAATGATAGGCAAACAAACGACGAAGCAAAGCAAGATCAACACAACGGAGACATGAGATTTAACGTGGAAAACCCTTCCAACAATGGAAGAGAAAAAAACCACGGGCGCCAGCCAGCAAATCTTCACTATGATCGGGTGAGCTAACAAACGCCGGGAATTTACAACAGCGACTTATCCCAACCGTCTACTTACAAGAGTTATATATGGTGGTGCAAAACCCTAAGTCGGCTGCAGTCCGACTCGGCAACCATGCGTATCGTCCCAAGGCTACCGGCGACGGGCCTCCCTTCGCTCTGTCCGAACTTAGCTTTATTTTATATAAATGTTATAGCGGGTTTTTCCTACCATGTTATTTATTTCCTGCATAAATACTTCGAAAGTTATTAATGTATAATTACGCGTGATACCTAGTTTCACCACTTCATATATACACGCAGTGTTCATGCTATTTCTTATGGACAGTTCTTAAATTATACTCCATCGTTTCGTTCCTATGAATTAATCCGTGTATATGATGATTGTTTGAGATGAAGTTGGTACCTGCGAAATTCTTTTTTTGACATGGATCTAACTATATATATCAAATTTATACAACTTAATAGAAATATTTTTGCACAAAATTTTGGTCAAAGAATCCACGTGCACTTTATTCATGGGAACGGGCAGCTCAGCTTAATTTAGCTCTCTTAGTTACCTACTGGAGTAGGTAGCATGCTAGAAAACTTATACAAGCCTGTAAATTAATACTTCGATGTAACGACAAATAATTTTATTTGCTCTATGTTTTACTTTCATGTCCAATAAATTAAGAGTGTACGTCCAATTTTATTGTAGAGTCAAACTATTTCAGAGTTTGATAGAGTTTTAAAAATATATAACAATATTAAAAAGTCAAATAGGTATATAAAACATATTTTATCAAAAATCTATTGATACTTATTTTGTAGCATGAATGCTAGTTTTTTTTTCTACAAACACGGTCAAAATTGAAGTTTGATTTTCCAACAAGATGGAAGTTAACTCTTGGGTCTCTCTACCTCTCATTCGATTGAGAGTTAACTAAATTCTCAGTCACCTTACGTCATCGTGTCGATATGCTCATTTTACTCTAATAATCCATCGATAGTTGGCCCACGCTGTTAGGTAAAAAAGAGCTGGGCCTTGAAGTCGCATAGGTGTGCTGGGCCGACTGTCTCACAGCAGCCATTTTCTTTTTCTTCTCTTTTGTTAGCTTGATACGTGCGGCTGTAGCCTGTAGGAAAACGCATGTCCCTTTTTTTTCACACATGCCAACGAAGGACACTAGGTACAATTCGAAAAATAAAAGGCAGTGAGTGCGGACAATCAAGAACTAGGATATTTCAGCTGCAGATGAGGTTGTAAATGAGATTTTTCAATTGCAGTTGAGGTTGACCATGGGCAGCCCCTTCCAACAAATTTCAGGCGAGGTCGTGCCAGATCATGCCATTAGGCCGGGATCGGGTCTGAATTTTTAGCCCGACAGTAGTGCTAGGCTGGGTTTAAGCTTGCAAAATATATAAGAGATTTAGGCTGAAGTTGGGACGGGCCGTTCGGACCGGGTCAGGATTTTCCGGTTCTAGCTAGGCTCGGGTATGATTTATGCGGCTCGGCGATCTAGCAGGGTTGGCCTTGATATTCAGCACCGTGCTTTTTTTTGGCTCAGCTAGAGATATGGCCTGATATAGCTGGAACAAGTGGAGTTAGAACTGAGATTTTCTAGCCACCTTTCTATTTTAGAATTTTGTGATAAACTTTAGACACATAGAAATATGTTTAATTTTAGAATCAAAATGAACCACAACAATTATTTTCGATTTTTAAATGGCATGACTACTTCTTAGTTGCAACCTATAAAGACTGGAAAATCTGGGAGCAACTCGAAAATATTAGTTGTAACACCACGAAAATCAGTTGTAACTGTACCCAATAATAATTGGAAAAATACTCAGTGGCACTGAACCCACTTGCAACTCAAAAATTTCAGTGCCAATCCACTTGCAATTCGAAAATTTCAGTTGTGTACCCACGTGCAACTAGAGAAAACTCACGTACAACTGAAAAATCTCAGTTGCAAACCTCTTACAATTGAAAAAAAGTAGAACCGCAGTCTCACTTGCAATGGGAAAAACCCAGTCCGCCTCGCAACTAGCGAAAAACCTTGTTACAACCTGCTTGCAAGGGGAAATGGCCATTGCAACCACCCTTGCAACTGCAAACAAGCTAATTGCAACTCAAAAAAAGCTTAGTTTCAACCCCATTTACAACTGAAACAAAAACTCACTTAACAACTTAAAATCTTAGCTGCAACTCTACAATGTAACTGAAAAAATCCAATTGCAAGCCCACTTATAATTGGAAAAACCCCGTTGCAACCTCACTTGCAATTGGGAAAAACCTAGTTGCAACCTCACTTGTAACTAGAAAACTCAGTTTCAAATCCACTTGCAACTGAAAAAACTTACCTGCAACTGAAAAATCTCAGTTGCAACCATACTTGCAACTAGAAAGCAACCTCACTTGGAATTGGAAAAAAAATCCAGACCCACCCGCAACTACAAAAAAATCTGAGGTGCAACCCGCTTGAAACCGGAAAATGTTAGTTGCAACTCCCTTACAACTGTAAGAAAAGCAAGTTGCAAATCAAAAAAGCTAAGTTTCAACCCCACTTGCAACTGAAAAAAACTGAAAAAACCCAGTTGCAAACCTACTTACCAAGTGGAAAATCTCAGTTGCACCTCTACTTGCAACTGAAAAAAAATCTAAACTGCAAATCCACTTGTAACTGAAAAAAAAAACCAGTTGCAACTGGACAAAAGTAGTTGTAACCCACTTGCAACTAGAAAAGGTATGTTGCAACCTCATTTGCAACTAAAAAATAAAACTCACTTAGCAACTGGAAAATCTCAGTTTCAACTTTACTTGCAGCTGGAAAAAAAATTAGTTGCAACCTCATATTCAACTAGGAAAAAACCCAGTTGCAACCCCATTTGTAACTAGAAAATCTCAGTTGTAACCTCACTTGCAACCAAAAAAAACCCAGTTTGAACCCTCTTGCAACTCAAAAACCACAGTTGCAACCCGTGTATAACTCCCGCGCTATCACAAATGACGACGCCATGCAACGGTTCGAGACTTGACCGAGATCTAACTTTAAACTCTTTTGACCAAGAATTAGTAAAATTCATAGAAATAGAAATTATAAATATAACAAGTTAATAAAAAATAGCGAGAATCATTTTGTATGCACGATATAGACAAGGGGACTCTAGTAATATGAAATAAAGTATTTAACTTCAAAATAAAACATAAAAAAGGTTAATAGGAGGACAAGGTATGACAAAGTTGACAACATAAAGATAACACTATCATATATTTGATCTATGTAGCAACCCATCATATGTGCGAAAAAAACATAACCATAAATACATCGTGAATGAAAAAATATCTAAAGTGGCACAATAAAAGCAAAAAACAAAATAAGAAGCACACACAAAAACAAATAAAGCAGAGAAAAAATAAAATATATTTATAACAAGAGCTCGTACAGTCTTGAAAAGTGTGTTTGTACATAGTCTATACAGTAACTAGCGGTTTACAACAAGTCTAAAAATAAAGCAAAAACAACTATAGAAAACTCACAAACCACACCGCTACACACGTACTATAACTAGCAAGAAAAAAATTACACATGAAAATGAAAAGTTCTTCGTACCCTGCTACACACGTAACTAGCCATGAGAATAAGCTACAAGACATATAAAAAAGAATAAGCTACAAGAAGCATTAAAAAAATAGAAGACCAGAAAAAGGTGCCGGAAAATTTAAAAGCCCATGTTCACGGCCCACCAAACAAGGACGGAAGGAACGTTCAACTATCCGAAACAAAGAAGCCCACATTGCTCGTACACGACCTGAGTGTGTCATTCATTTCTAATCAGGTTGAGCGATAAGAAAATTCTCAATCGATTGAGAATTAACAAAAAATAAATTGGGTACAACCACCCTCCTAACCATCTTATCACAGGCAAGTTCTCCAGAATTAACAAAATTGTTAACTCTTTATGGGACAATAGACTACGTGTTTTCCCCTATAACAAAATTGAGAATAAGCCCGTCAAAAAAATTGGGAATTAAGAATTCTAAATATGTACTCCCTCCGTTCCATCCGTTCCAATTAAGTTCCCTAAACTCAGGCCAAAAACATGTACATAAAACCAAGTTTCGACACAAGCACTTGGTTGACGGGCGCATATATAATTCTAGCACAATATGAGAAACACAGACCAGTTTTGCGTCGGCGTGACAGCTACGATGGAAATCCGGACCAACGACGCCGACGCCCTGGAGCAGAGCAGAACCTCTTCTTCTTCTTCCAATCTGTGGTTCTGGCGGCGCTGTTCCCGATCATTGTGGTGTGCTCCGGCGGCAACGCACTAACCACCCGGTGGAGGCTCTCGCTGCTGCTCTGCTCCGACTTCTACTCCGCGGACTGCGTACTCTCCGCCGCCACACGGCAGAGAAAGGCGCGCCTCTTGGTCTGCTTAACCTACGCCGCCGTCTTGGCCTTGGTCGTGGACGCTGTCCTGAGCCACGCGGCCATCATATACCTCGACGCCGTTTGGATCGCCGGCGTGTTCGCCGAGCACAGGGCCTCCCAAAACCCTGGCCCCGCCCAGGAGAACCTCGCGCGTGAATATGTGGGGTGGAGGCGGCATCGTCGTCGTCCTTGGGGTGGAGTGTGATACTGCAAAGGTCTTGGGATGGTGGTACATGGCTTCGTTCTTGCTCTTCACCTTCTCGTTCGTCCTCGTCAGTAAGGTAACCGTTGTACTGATCTGTGTCCTCGGCTTGGCGGTGTTCTTCGGCTACTGCCTCTACCTGTAACACCGCATCAATAAATGGCTTTTTCCATTAATAACTCACAAGGTTCGTACTATGAATCTTTTAAAGCCATGTGCACTACGACGTATATGGAATGCTTAGGCCATGTGAGAAAATCAAAAAGAAACATAAGAGTCTATTATATCAAATGCTAGCTATAAGCGCCGCTTAAAAGATGTGGAGCTAAATCTTTTTCAAAAGTATTATCAGACTGTTCCTTCATCCTGCTATATCGACAAGCCTTGGTGAAATCTAGTGTCAAATGCATATAGATAACCGGTTTTCTTACACTTCCTGAACCACAATCTTTTAGTGTTGTTTAGATACTGGACATACACATTGGTCCCTTTATAGCTTGGCCAGATGTGTTCCCAAAGTTCGTTGATGGTTATAAACAACATGCACTTTAGGGTAAAGTTTTTCTTCAGACGCAGTCCAACGAAGATTCAGATCTACCACCAAAGGTTAAAGTACACATCGGATGTCATTATCGGTTGTTTTGGACCATGAGTTATTATTGCCAGCATGATAAATCTATGCTTCATACACAACCATGGAGGATGATTCTGTATAAAAACATTCTCGTGTGTGCAAACCTAACATTCGTAGAAGCTTTTCCAAAAGGATAATAAATTTATTGGTTTAACTTTTCCATTCCAATTCCAATTCGCCAGAACTTCTTCATCTCTATTGGTTTAACTCTTCTTCAAACACCGCATGAATGTAATATGTATTTAGTACTGAATTGAATAGACTGGCTTCCACGGAGATGCGTCCCAGGCATCCAACTTTACCGTTCGTAACTTCATCCACAGTGACCAGTGGCTGCCGCCAGGGACGGAGGAAGGGGGGACGAGCAGGGGCTTAGCCACCCCCAACCTGCTGATTTCCTTCATAAACTTCCTTAGAATCATGCTTACAATTAGCAGTACTAAGCCATTCTGCCCCCTCCAACTTGAGTCTGCCCCCTCCAATAGTAAATGCTAGCTCCGTCCCTGGCTGCCGCCACAGGAGTCGACTTAATGTCGGGACTTGACCAGTGATCCATCCTCGGTAGTTTATTTCTTTCATCTACTAATTCACTTAATTAGTGTATAATTATACGTTCACTGCGCTACCTTCCGTATGACCGTGATGTCCCTCTAGTATTGTAGGGGAAGGTTTTTTGCCCCGTAGTATGATCTCGATGTCAAGATTATATAGCGGGTTTTCCTACCGTGATGTTTATGTCTTGAATAAATACTTCAAACTATTAATGTATAATCACGTGTGGTACATAACATTATAAAGAAGTTCATGCTACTTCTTATGGCCAGTCTTTAAATTATACACCCTACTTTATTTCCTACGAATTAGTTGACGATTATTTGGTATAAAGATGATATCTATGAAGAATGTTTTTTCAATACGAATCATGTTCCAAGGGAAAATTGTGGTACAATACATGTATTTATTCATCAGAAATTTCCATGCTCGTGTTTTGGAGGGGGCAATGGCCCTCTTCCGACCTTAATATGTTAAAATTGTACTAGAAAAAATAATGCATTACTATGAAATATATCGTACAACTGTGCAAAATTTACATCCAAAATTTTGTTACTATATTTTAGGCTACAAAAAAAATATGACAATAGTTGGAGGTGCACTCTTCACACAGATCTATAATTTTGTCTTTGTAGCGTAGAATACATCGTATTTCGGATTGAGCACATTTTTTTTCAGATTTTTTGGGAACTTTGAAAAAATCAAATGTTTAAAATAAATAGCTACATATAGCCCAGGCTTCAAAACGAGACGCTCTCATGTGGAACTCACTTCTTTGTTGCGGAACCAAATGATATTACATTTTTAAAATTGCTATTACAATTGCTGAGTATCCAACACTCAGGCAGCGCATCTGTCAAGAAACACACGGTATTTGCAAAATTGTTTTTCATACCATATGGCACGTACTTGCTTGTGAACGATAAGACCATTCTTCTCGCCCGCACTGGGGATCAATTATCGGTATTTCGATCATACGATTTTCAAACAAAGCTTTTCATGTTGACTCGAAGAAGAAATGAATGAATTTACATAGATTTGCTCATGTGCCGTTTGAATTGTATACACAGGAAGAGAAGATAAACTCCGAAGTCGACGATTCCCGTGTAGTGTTTAACCATTGAAACAAGCATATATTGCAGATACTAATGACCGCCGTGTCTGAAGATTGGCCGTGGCCCTCTCTTGATGAAGAAATGTATTGTGTAATGCACAAGATCTATACTGGCAGACTGGCAGAGCTATAATGTTACCTGTTCTTCTGCCAAAAATACCTCCCACCTAATGATTCAATTCAACAAGCCTTACCCAACCATGTACATCAGTTTCAATTCAACATGCAAAGAGGTTCCGGATTACCTGCCATAGTATGGTAGTATCATCATACGACTTTCAGCTCTACCGCATAACGACTTCTCAGTTCCTAGACTGAAAACACATTATGAAAGCGCAATCCGATGTCCTAGGCATGCAGCATCATCAGCAGGAGGAGGAAGGGCAACTGCCCGAGGCAGCACCAGCGCCAGAGTGGACGGGTGAGGCTAGCAACTCCGCCGCGGTAAGCAAGCAAGCTAGCAACCAACCAATTGCTGCACTAGTTTATTATTATTACTCAAATCAACCAATTGTTTAGCTTGTTACCTCTTCTTCTGCCCCAAAACACCTCCGCCTAATGCTTCCAGGTCCCCTACCCAACCATGTATGTCAATTTCAGTTTAACATGTAAGACAGAAAGAGGTTACGGATTACCTGCCATACCACAGGATGACATTTTCATCATACCACTTTCAGCTCTTATCACAAAACAAATTTTCAGTTCCTAGACTGAAAACAAAATCTGAAAGCGCACGTAAGATATAAACACAAATAACTAGACAAGGACAGATGATACCTTCCTCTGATATTTTTTAATATCCCTCTAAAAGGAAGACCAAAGGGTTTCAACAAAGCTGGCAGAGCACAGTAAGGTATAAACTTTAATGATGACAACACTCGGACTTAAACCCATCGGCACATAATGAATAAGTAAAGGGGCATAACGGTCTACCTCACGAGTTCCATAACTTGAAAAGTTATCATGTTCATGATGATTATTTAATAACCATGCCTGCCCGGAGACTGGGACCTGCTCCTCATTCTCCCGGGTTTCTTCTTGTATCGCCATTCCTGCTATCCCTGTGCCTCTCCCTTCCGTAATCCCTCCGGTTGTTGTAGGAACCGCTCCTATAATCTGACCCTCTACCTCCGTGCTCATAGGGCCTCTCCCTGTCACGGTGCCGCTCACAGTACCGATCACGGTCATGCTCCCTAGACCTCTCCCTAGGCTCGTCGCGTCGGCCTCCGTTATGGTGTCCTCCTCTCTCCCTTTGATTCTGACGCTCATCCGCCTCCTTCTCCCTCGCAAGCCTCTCCTCTTCCCTCGCAGCCTGAAAAGCAATCAGAACCTGATGATGTGATAAACGCAAAGGTTTTTATTCTCTTTTGGTTCGGCAGAAGAATTACCCACCTTGTATTCGGCAAGAAAATCCCTGACCAGACCATAACCGATGTGCTGTTTGCCAGTAACATGGGACTGTGTCCTCTCGAGGACATCGTTGGTCACCAAGAAGGAACCACACTGCTCGCAGAGCTCCATCTTCTTCTCCTGCGGGACCATGAGGGCCTTATTCTCCACCTGGTGGGTCAGAGCCGTCTTCTCGAGATTCAGAACGTCGACCTGCAATTCATCCACGGACACGTACATTCAGCCGAGGCAACAAGCGCAGATGGCCAGCTACTAAGAATTGGCAACGCATGAAAAAAAGTCAGGGTGGGATATGTGAGCCTAGTACCATCCTCATAAGGGCCGTAGCTTCGTCAATCTTGCCGGTTTCGCCGAGCTGTTCAATCTGCTCGAGCAGCTTCTTGATCTTCTCTTCGAGCATGGAGAGCTGCTCGGACTTGTCGCCGTGGGCAGGAGGCGGCAGGTCGACTTCCTGGGCTAACCTGTCCCGGCCACGCCTGATTTTCCTGTCCAAGTCCATCACCTGCAGGCAAAGAGAAATAGGTTGGAATCTGGCAAATTCAACCAAAACGCAGTGGTACGTGTCTTTGTAGATGGAAATCCTGTGGGGGGGCACAAAGGAACTGACCAGCTTCTCGCAGCGGTGCGCGAGCTCGGCCTCGAATTTGGCGAGGACGGCGGCGTGCCTGGGGAGTCCTCGAAACTGTGTGTTTTTAGGCAGGAAATACGACAGAACCCATGTGAGTATACAGATATATGTTGATAAATGCTGGGAAAAAACATAATTCCCCATTGGAAGGACACTAGCTAAGATACATATATGAGAAAATCATCCTCGAAACTGTGTTTGGTTGGGGAGGAAGGGAACGAAGCATAACATTGTGAATATACATACAGATATGTTGATCAATCCTGAGGAAAATCATATAATTCCTTTCTCAGAGGGAAAGGCACTAGCTAAGAACATTGTGAATATATACAGATATATCTTTAACAATCCCGAAAAGAAAATTCATACCTATCCCTAAGAAGGTCACTAGTGGTGGTTTGAACATGGCTGCTACCTAGATTTGGGATTGATTTTGCTATTGAATCGTGAGGAATAGACGGAATCTCGAGTACCTTTGCTTGAGTGCAGGTCGTGGATCTTGGGGCATGTGCCGAGGTTGCTCTTGGTGTTGATGAAGAGGTCGTGGGGGCAGAAGCGGGCCATGTAAGGGCCGCAGACGTCGGGGTCGTCCCACCCCACCTCCCGGTGGTCCTTCTTCTCCTCATCCGTCAGGTTCCGCGACGATCCCATCAACGCGTCCAGCAGAGCACGCTGCGCGTCCATCCTCCTTCCCTCCGGCGACCACACGCTAAACCCTAACCCTAGAACACGGCGGGGGCGGCGGCGTCGTATCTGTCTGTGTGCGCCGTCGGAAGAGGATTAGAGAAGAAAGAAAAGAGCCGCTGCTGCTGGGTTTCTTTGTTTGGGCCGATCTGGATCTCTTTTTTTTTTTTGAGGAAAAGACCTGATACATAAACAGGAAGCTGAGTACAATTACAAGGCGATCCAACGAAGAACAGAAATTACAAAGGAGCCCCTGCAAAAAGCACACAGCACCCCAAGCCTCCTGGAAAGATCACGATCAGGTCCTCCACCGCTCTCCCAGAAACCTAGGCAGCCCTAGCGTCGCCGTACCACGAGCCGCCGGAGAAGGGCACCACCACTTGGAGTAGACGGCCGCAAGGTCCATCCGCCGCCGCTCGACGGAATTTGAGCTCGCTGAACGGACACGGCCTCAGCACCCTATCCCCAGCACCACCTTCCTTCCAGCCGACGCAGCGCCGTCGAGGCCCGCCAGCCGCATCACCCAAGCTCCGGCAGACACCACTCCCCTCGCCACCGAGGCCGGCCGGAGCAGAGCCGCCGAAGCCGAAGAACAACACCACCAACAACTCCACCACCAAAACAGAGCGTCGCACACCACCGGCTCCTCCCCCTGCTACCACAGCCAGCCAGAGGAACACGGCCAGAGCACCGCGCCCGACGGAAACCTCCACTGCCTCCCCGGCCGCTAGGCCAGAACGGGGAAAGGAGGGGGAGGACGAAGAAGCCCTAATCACCAGCGCCACCGCCGCCGTCTTCGGGGACGCCAACTGGGCACTCACACCTAACCCTAGAACCTAAACTACTTCGCACGGACGGAGCCGAGGCTCCCCGCCACCTCACGGCGCCGAAACGGCCGCCGGAGGCAGAGGGGAGCCGCCGATCCGCCGGCGAAACCTTGGACCTCGCAGTCGCCTCCTTATCCGCCCGGGGGAACTGTAGCACGGGTGGGGAAAGGGGAACGGTATAGAAGGAACAGCCGATCTGGATCTCTATTCGGGTTGGGTTCTGAATCCAATCCCAAATCCAGTTCCGACTTATGAATTTATTTTTCCACCATCCGTTTCTTTTTTAAAAGCGTATTTGTCTAAAAAAAATGGAAGCGTACTTTTTTAGTTGTATTCTACTCAGCTTCGTTCTATAATATGGAGAAAAATGAGTGAATCTAAAATGTCTATATAGATATGTAGCAGAAATTCACGTTGACTCTCGAGCTCATATGCTCCTAGTAGAATATAAAAACTAAAAATATAGTAAAACATTTCGAAAAATCCTAAAAAATTTGGAGACGAGTACAAATATTCTACATACGATGTCAGGTTTCGTGGTGAAATGACATTTAGTCTGTTCTGTGCAAAAAAGACAAAACACTGGCCGAAATGGGATTCAAAAACATTTTTTTAGAGCATTGATTTTGTTATTTTTTCACAGAGCAACACACATGGTATTTCATCACGAAACTTGGCACGTATTTAGGAAACATGAATATGTTCATCGCCAATTTGTTTCACAACTTTTTGAAATGTTTTACTAGTTTTTTTATTCTACCACGAGCATCTGAGATGCCAAAACAAGCCAAAACGCATTCTCCTTATGAAGTCCGTATTGAAATACCTAACATATCTTATACTCACATGCGAGTACGAGATAGTGCGAGTTTGGTTCACATGCTATATGCTTTAGTGCTTAAAACACGAACCCCCCCCTGCTCCTTCGTCCCCAGAGGAGAAGGCGATTTTCTGAAACCAGCTCGGTCAACCCACCTCGCCGCCGCAGATCCGGCCGTTTCCTCCCCTCCGCCGGCTGCTCCGGCAGCGGGAGGGTGGGGGAACGCCGGATCTCGGTGTGTACATAGTGTAGGGTTTGCTAGGCGTGTTGCCGCGGCGCTCTGGAGGCGGGGGTGTGGCTGGTGGTGGTTTTGCTGACGGCGCTTTTCCCCTTCGCCGGTGGTGCTCGTCGGAGCGTCGCCGTGGAGCGGCCGTCTTCTTCGCGCTCGCAGCTCCCGGGAGCTGCCGTGCGCGCCTTCCCCGTCCCCTGGCTGGATCCGAGGCGACGGATCTGGCGGCTGGGGTCGCGGGCGGATCCTTGGGCTCGACGGGTTCTTCTACTTCCTCCGGCAACGGCGACGATGGCGGCCGAGGCAGGGTGGTTCGGAGGGGCGCGGGGGGCGCTCGCCCGGGTCGTTCATCGACAACAGCTCCGCCGCGGCGCGGCGGACGGTCACGGCGGCGTCCTTCATAGGGCAAAGTCTTCCCTGGCAGCGGCAAGACGGCGGCTGGTCATCCTCGTCTCCGGCGACGGCGGCGGTGAAGTTTCTCGAAGCTTCTGGATCTTTTCCCCTTCGTGTTGTATTTTCTTCGTTTTATGTCTGTGTACGGTGTATGTGGACGGCAGTTGAATATACGGAGGTTTGGATGTGTCAAAAAAAAAAAATATGCTTTAGTGCTTTACATTCGATTTTTATCACAAATAATATACTATATTTTACAGGTTTACAATATACATTCACTTCATATCACATATATTTCATTTTGGACAATAGCATGGTCCTGACGAGACAACTTTGACTAACAATTTCTATTAAATATATCTACAGAAACCAAAAAATATATTATAGATTTTTTAAGACAAATATATACATATGGTATTCAAATTACTGATCTTAATAATCGATATGACATTCTTAGTCCAAGTTTAAAGGTTTGACCAAAGGCCAGACCAAAACAGCATCAAAAATTGTGCCAGTAAACCAGAGTCAAAACTATTGAATGAATCCACCATGAATGAATATAAATGTCACATTTGACATTAGTACCAAACTAACACCAGGCATGCAGAGCAGCATCTCCTTATTCTGTAAAATGGAAAGAAAACAGCATTCTTCTAATCTAATCTAAAGAAACATGGAGTTGCAAAGCTTTCAGCTTATTCATTCTCCGCGCCGCGACTCCAACTCATCTAAACCTCTGCTCTCACTATGTACATAACAAATCCTCCCTCCCATCTAACAAAACCACGGCGCCCCGCAATCTCAGAGTTTAAACCTGTACAACATATTTCTTCATGCAACAAGCAAGACAGGTGTCTATCTTGACCATGGATCTCCACCAAACTGCCTGAATGAATGAGGATGGGCCATTCCATGCCCGCCTCCTTGCGCCCATTGCAAATTACGGCCATCTACCTGGCTGCTCGCCAGGTTATTATTCTGGGTGTACCCATACATAGCTTGGGCTGGGGGAAGTATGTTCCCTTGAGCGCTATGAGGAGGAACTAGATTCCTCCTTCCAAGCAACTGGTCCGAGCTCGGCGCAACCAGTTGAACACGTGAAGATACCTGTTTGTACTGGGACAGTACACTCGAAAGGCTTCCATCCCCGCTAGGCAAATCCTGCCCCAAAACCATGCCGTTTGATTCCATCCCAGACCAGTTATTATTTTGTGATGGCTGCTGCTCGTCAGGGAACCAGCTGCGACTTCCGTCCAAAGGTTGTGCGTGACCGGCAAAACTTGCTTGCGGCTCAACCATAGCAAAGGTGTCCTGAGTACAAAGTGCTGTACTGGAATACAGCATGTTATTCTCGACTTGCTGCGAGTAGAGTCCATTGTGCCTCTCGTCAAGCAGCTGCATCTGCTCTTGGACCAGACCCGATTGAGCTAAATGGCCGTTTGTCATGGAATGCAAGCCCACAGATTGTTTCAGGCCGTTCATGTGTCCAAGGGAATAGGAGGGGACCATTCCGATACCCTTTGTGCCGTTTAGGAGCTGCTCGCTGGTTAACTGGTTAGTGCATGGTGGCAACAGAGATGCTGGGTTGCACATTGGTAATGCAGCAGTAACAGCAATCTGAGCTTGCTGCCTCTGTCTGGCATCTATCCCCAGGTCAATCATGGAAGCTGCTGCCCCTCCAGAGAGATGGCTTAAGCTGCAGGGGCTGATTGTGCATACAGGCTATTCCCGGGAGGGCGGTAAAAGGAATCCACAGGGCTTGCTGACTGCCATAGAACTTCCTGATATTGTGTAGGCCCATTTAGTTCAGGGCCTTCCTCCACATTATTTTGTTTGCACAAAGGCTTCGATACAAGCACTGTACTATCAGAGGACATCATTGTAATACCCTCAGGCCCTCTATGATCAAGAATCATATGACCATGTCCAGGTGAGGCACTTGGGTAATGTGACAGGATGTTCTTCAAGTCGTCAGTTTGCTCATCCAAACCTCCATGAACATCAATAGGAAAACCAGTATAGCAAGTGTTCTTAAGGCTTTGAATAGGTGAGATCGTGTGGCAGATGGCCTTGGGCTCCTGTGCTTGCATGTCTGGAATGTTATGATCTTGAAGAGCTGTATCTTTGCAGCTGGTATCTTCCATATGACCGTCATCCGTGCCGGGATTAAAATCTTTGGGGCTAGTATCTTCCATACCAGCATCTTGCCTGTCTGAGCTGTTGCCACTCTTAGCGCTTGTATTCATGCCGCTGATCTTTTCAAGTTCTTGATCTTGTTCATCTGCGCTACCCTGACTCTGTGTAGTTACATTTGTGTTATTCATGTCCATGCCATCTTGATCTGACATGTTTGGGCTGTCATGAGAGTCAGTGGATGTACCTGTATCACTTGTACCATTGACATCTCGGTCTGCAATATTTTGGCTGTCATGGGAGTCAGTGGATGTATCTGTATCGCTTGTATCATTGTCATCTTCATCTTCAGGAACTGGGCTGCTATCATCCCCGGCTTGTGGCACATCCGAAGGCGAGTGGTCTACTGGTTCTTCCTGTTCATCTGAGATGCCACCATTTTGATAAGTTGCTCTGTCAGCTACCTGCTCTGCCTTCTCAAAAAAAATTATAAGGAAGATTGTTACAAAAACATCATGAATTTAAATGGATATCAAAAGAGGTTTTTGATATTAAATCCATGTTTGCTTGGCATCTAAACCGACTGGGCTGCATGATTAGTAATAATTTGCCATTGTAAAATTATGGGCTAACATATTGGACATAAATGTTTAGTAGGAAGTCTGCTATTCTCGTGCATGATAAAATATAACCAATTACTATCAACAGCATCTCTTTTCAAGAGTACATTACAACATCATATTTCGTGTACAGCTCACATGATCATATCTTCGCACATGAGTATGCAGTTTCACACCACGTGCACTCATCCTGATAAGCAGAATATCCACAATTTTTTTAAAAAGAAAATTCCACACCACATTCTTCATACATAAATAAACTGAAATTCCCAAGATAAAATGGTGGGATAAGGCATAACAAACCTCATCCACCTCAGGCATACTCCTTTCTGCAAGTTCAAGGCACAATGACGTCCTTAAATTCTCAGTCATCGACTTCCTTTCCCAGCGGGCCTCAAAAGCAGCAGGGAGTTCTTTACGTGATAGAATGGCCCTAGCATGGGTATAATTCGACGTAAGGAAAGACCCATCAAAAGAGTGAACATGCTACATTAAGATATTATACTGACCAATAAGCATGCAGTTTCTTCTTCTCATCCTCCATCAATGTCTCATATGGTTTAACGTGAAATTATCAATGTCACCAATAACACTAGAAAGATGTTTCGTCTGAATGCCATCACCAGACTGTTTCATTCTCTTAACAAGATCATGTTGTGACCTGGTGATCTGAAAATTAAGCACACTAAAGTAAATATGTGATTCCAGATCAGCATAATGTCAGCAGTACATTGAGAATTGCTGGTTGATACATTCAACAATATGACATCCTCGTAAGAAGGGAAACATGCTATATTAAATATTAGCAGTGGCTGGCGGATGCCAAATCGAAAACTAAACATAGAATCCTCTTGGAAAATATTTCATTAAAGTCGAACTGGTGCTATGGTTCACATTTTATTTACATTACCACTCTATCATAGGGGGAGTAAAATTATCCTAAGAACCAAAAAGTTTACCTTAATATATGACATGAACTTTGTGACATCACCATTCCGTACAACCTTCATGGGCACTGGGTTGTTAGGAGATTTAGAAAACATGGCATTTTCTCCACGTGATTTCAGATCTCCTTTTTTCTGTTTAACAGGGTAATCCCTGTACCATACCACAAAAACAGACTACAGGTCAGAATAATCCATTAAAAAGAGCTTTTTCCTTTGATAATATGAGCCAATGGGAAGCTATTAGTAGCAACTAACGAATTATAACCAGGGTATTCAAATTAGTGCTTATGAATAGATGTGAAAAGAAATACAAATCTGGAGGGAGGGAGTATTTAGTAACCTGAACAAGCTTTCTGGGTTGTCACAGGTCAACCACTTGTCCTTCCACTTGGTCAGGATGTCAGTCATGCTGCATATGCATAGTTGGGTGTTAACTAAAAATTGCACAGATAATCACAATAGAAGCATGGAGTAGATAGGGTTATTTGCAGTGTGACATACTCCGAATGGTACTCGTTTAACTGCGCACGGTACTCCTTTCTGTCTGCTCTAATCTGCCGCTCCTTGGTAAGCACGGAATCGGATGAAGATCGCCGTAGCAGAGCGCAGAGGACCTGGAGCGCAACAGAAGCTAAGTCAGCGCGCATCTAGGGTGCAAAACAACATGTACAGACACCGAAGCGGTGATGATAGTATAGGGTAGACAGCAAGCACAAATCCAATCAGGCGGCAAAGTGTGAGTAAAGCAAGGTAGGAATTAACATGTACTTGCCAGCTTAGCAGAGGGTTCCCAAAGTGGTGATTCTTGGCCGTGAGCAGCGAGCGCACCGTCTCCTCCGGTCGGTCCCGATTGGGAGGAACTGGGCCAGGAACTTCCTGTCGGCCTCTGTCAGGCACTTGTCCCAGACCTGAAAACAGCATAGCAGAGAAGGTCAAGAATCGTTGACTCCGATTGCTTGGAGCACACATACATCCATAGACGACAAGTGAACCAAGAGTGGAGAGCATGAAGAGTAGTAGTACGTACCTCGTAGGAGAGCACTCGCTTGAGGTTGTCCAGCGCGAAGACCTCTGCTGGAACAGAGGCGACATCGGCCAGGCGGGAAGCGCGGCGGCGCGGCGGGGCGTCGACGAAGGGGGCGAGGCGGCACCAGAGATCCCGATCTGGTCCTCGGCGGGGACGACCCGCCTGGAGGCCCCGTCGAAGCGGAGGCGGACGTGGGGGCTGAGGCTGAGCGGCGGAGAGTCGAGCTTCGGCCGCTTGGGTCTCGATCTGTGGTGGTGGTCGGGCGGCAGGGATGGGTTGGTGGGGCGCTTCCTGGGCTGCTGGCCGGCCGACATCCCCGCGGGCGGCGGCCGGAGACCGGGACGGCGGCGGAGGAGAGATGGGGAGGAGTCTCCTCTGGATTGGAGTGGATCTTCACCGGACGGCGGAAGGCTGCTGGCGGGTGGAGGATTAGGTGCGCCTCTCCACCGTCCGATTTGGATCGGACCGCTGGTTTCCGCCCTCCGATTCCACTAATCGTTTGCCAGGGTTGACATCAACTTTTGTTTGACCTGGACAGTCTACTCTAACATAGGTTAGGTTAAAGCACGTACATGTGAGCGTATGCATCTCTACTACAAAAGAACGAAGTGTCCAGTCTCGGACGACGACGGACGAAATCTGACGACGGACGATCGTTTTCGTCCATCGACATCGCCCGTCGTCTGCCTCGCGCTGCGCTCGCTCCCATATCCCGCAATGCGCATTTTCCCACCGAAAGAAACGGCCTGCAATCCCCGACCGGGTCACGCCGCCGCCGCTCCTCTCGTCCCTCCACAGCTCCGCCTCGCCCGACACCCCAACCTCGCCCCACCCGCCTCACGTCGCCGCCGGAGGCCGCAGTGGCCGGGGCGATTACGCCAGATCCGCTTCTTCCGATCCGCTCCCTCCCTCGCCGACGCCACGAACCCTAGAGTCCGTCCATCAATCGGGCGACGAGGCATGGCATGTCCATCACCGCCGCCGTCCCTTTGCCAGCCGCCCATATCCAGGTATGACTTAGCTTGCTTGCTTGCGCCCCCCAACTCCCCAATCTATCAATCCTCTTCTTCTTCTCCCCTCTCACTTCAAATTACCATTATTTTCTTTTCTTCTCTTTGCCAGACCACGACGAGGAACACCCGAGAAATCGGGGCTCCTGCCCTGCGCAGCTCGTGTCGTGTCGTGGAGGCCGGAGATCACTCCGCCACGATGCCCATCATGCCACTTACTGCTAGGGCGAGACCAAGGAGGGCTCCACCCAATCCATGGTCGTCATACGCGCTGGAGATGGAGGACCTCCTCCGCCGATGGTGCCGGAGCGATTCCACTAGCAGCGCCAAGGGGAATGACTAGGGCGCCGCCGTCAACCTGGTATGTGCTACCCCCTCCCTCGCTTGGAGCTGCCCTCATGGCCATTCTTGCATACATAGACGATGACGACGCCCGCAACAGAAACCTCATCTGCCTCTCTGTATTTTTCAGGCCTGAACTGCTGCTGCCCTTCACAACGGCGGGATCTCGCGCACCAGGAGCTCCCCCTGCTGCAACTCTAATTCCACGAGGGAGCGAGACCCCAACGAGGAATGGCGCTGCAGATGGAGCACCTCTCCACCCCCGTGCGCCACTGGTATGTGCTAACTCCCCCCTTTCAATCCCCAACTGTTACTCGCTTTCTTTCATACATAGACGACCACGCCGGCAGCAGAAACCTTATCTGCCTTTGTGTATTTTTCAGGTCAATAAAGCGCCCTAGAGCTGCTGCTGCAGAAGCCAGCCACTTCGACGCCCAGATCTGTCTGCTAATAAGACTGAGGGGAATCCCTCCAACCATGTTGGTTTCGAATGAATGTTTTCTTGCCAAATGCGACTGATAGGTCAGGGAAATTCCGTTGCTATAGGTTGCAACCAACAAATTTAACCTCTGTGTGTTTTTTCATGCAGCCATTTCAGGCCAAAGGATGGATTCGCTCCAAGAACATGCTCCACGATCATCACTAACACAGATAGCCTCTCAAGGCCAAAAATCAACCGGCTGTCACCAACCTCCAACCCTTTTTTGGCGTAGGCTATCCTCTCCGCTCTGCTTTCTCTCATGTGCTTGTTTCTTTCTGGTAGTTAGTGTTCACCGTTTACTGGATTTAGGTTTGACTCCAGCAATTACTTCTTGTTGTGTTGGTTCTGACATTGGCGCCGCCGGACACGCTCATGTGTTTTATGGCTTTATATATCTTCTAGCGTAATTAAAGGATGTGTTTGTCCCTCGATGAGCTTGCTGGCTCCGAGTGATGATTTTTCATTCAGCTCCTCGGCTCCTTCCCATGTCCCATGTCTGCCCTCTCTGCATTCTTCATGTATGACTACTTCGCGTGACGAGTACATGAAGGGTGCTCATGAATTGACGCCTGCTGAAACCAAGCTGTCCTCATGGTAATTAGTTGTGGATTGAGTGATTGCTGTTTGTCAGGTATAACCGCCTAATGTCTCGATATCACATTAATATGTTTATTGTAGCCACATTTACACGGGTGGCTCACTGATGAGAGGGCCAGAGATCAATTTTCATAGAATGTTGCTATGCAGGCTATGCCCAAGCTTGTGAACCAGAAGCAGGTACTTATTTTGGTGGACTTCTTCCTTACAGTTTGAATATTGAAAAGATATAAGTTCATGGAGGTTTTGAAATGAAAATTTGATATTATACTAGAAAAAAACATATGTTGCATAACACACGCTGTTATATTTATGGGAAATGCAGATCTTGCAAGTTTATTTGAGTTCAGCTTTTAATAATAGGGCTTAGAGTTGTTTCTTATATTTACAGGTCCATGTTAATTGGTTTTGTATGGTCATTGCATACGTTTCTGCTTTCTATCTAATTTATAGCATTAATAGTGCACTGTCAATTACGTTTGGCAACCAGGAACAAGATAAGTTCACCTACTACAACTTAGGTTGAAATTGTTTGTCCCTTTGCGATTACTGAATCTTGAGTAGCAGGAGCCATGTAATTGTTTATCCTCCAGTATGCCCACGCCATTGAGGGTGATTTCAGATCGAGCAAGGTGAGTTCTATTGTTGTGACATCGTCCTCACAAGCATGGGCATGTGTGTTTGGGTTTTCTATACCAGATTTTGAGCATAGGTAATTTTTTTTGAAACTAAGGTAGGTAGAACCAACTGCCTAATCAACCCATCAAATCTTCCAGGACGTGACAGTGCAACATCAATTTCTGCTGGCTTGCTGTGCATATGTGTTTGGCTGACCTGTAGATGATGAGGTGTGCATACAGCTTCTCCATCATCTGCGCAAACATGGAAGATCTCACCGACGGTAGCTGCTTGCATGCGGTGGCATCAAGTGGTCGTGAACGGGGAGTAGAAATTACCATGTGAGGTGTCCACTGAAGGGACATGCTTCATTGCAACATGAGCTATTTGTAAAGTCTTTTTGTACATGCCCAGATTTTTTGTGTCACCTTTCCTAGATCCAATATAATCTGAATTTGTTAATTTTTTCCACTCTTGCAAGCTTTTCATCTAGGACAGTTTATATGTACCACTTCAAGTAGGCTAACTTATAAGATACCCATCTCTTAGTTTGAACTCATTTGTGGCATAGATATTGTTGCCGCGCAAAAAAAAGGGGAAACCATGGAGGAGTGCATGGCTCTAATATTTTATAAACATCTTCGATCCATTTATATGGGCACTTGCTGTTTTTATGCACCAAGATAATTTTGTTTCTATGCATATTTTTCAATTTATATGTTTTAGTCAAATTAATTTTGGAAAGTAGAGTCTTATTGTTTGCAGTATTATTTGGCTCTATCTCTTTCTATACACATTATTTTTTTATGTGTAGCAACAAAAATAATTGAATCACCCGTAGCAACGCACGGGCATTCAACTAGTCTATAAATAAATGTGTCACGTCCGTCCCTTGTCTGACGGTCAATGTAAGTCTCCGGAGAGGCAATTTCAATGGCGGTTTGGTGTCTGCCGATCTGCTCTCGACGGCTCCGGTGTGATCCAATCTCCACTCCCACGCCTGACTTCTTGATACGTCTCAAACGTATCTATAATTTTTGATGTTCCATGCTGATATTATATCAATTGCTACATGTTTTGGCTATACTTTATATCATTTTTATGCATTTTATGGGACTAACCTATTAACAAGATGCCACAGTGCCAGTTCCCTGTTTTCTGCTGTTTTTTGTTTCAGAAAATCTATTAAGGAAATATTCTCGGAATTGGACGAAACAAAAGACATCGTCAATAATATCACGAGGAGATCACGGAGTCAAAAGGGGAGTCGGAGCAGACCCACCAGGGGGCCACGCCACACTAGGGCGCGGCCCAGGATGGGCCCGCGCCCCCTATGGCGTGGTGGCCCCCCTCGGCCACCGACGCCGCCTCTTCGCCTATATATTCTCCGCGACGCGAAAACCCTATCACGGTCGATCATATTCCACGAAAAGTTCCGTCACGGCCGTCATCGTCAATCTCAGATCGGAGGAGTTCTGAAGCTCTTCCCGGCACCCTGCCGGAGGGGAGATCATCACCGGAGGGCTCTACATCACCATGCCTGCCTCCGGAGTGATGCGTGAGTAGTCCACCCCTGGACTACGGGTCCATAGCAGTAGCTAGATGGTTGTCTCTCTACCTTGTGCCTCCATGTTTAGATCTTGTGAGCTGCCTAACATGATCAAGATCATCTTATTGTAATGCTAGATGTTGTGTTTGCTGGGATCCGATGAATATTGATACCATGTTTATTCAAGTTGTTTATCTATGTGCTCTTGATCTTGCATGCTCTCCGTTGCTAGTAGATGCTTTGGCCAAGTAGATGCTTGTGACTCCAAGAGGGGGTATTTATGCTCGATAGTGGGTTCAGTCTCTAGATATCTGGATCAGTGACAGAAAGGTCTAAGATGGTAGATGTGCTGTTGCTACTAGGGATAAAACATTGGTGCAGTGTCCAAGGGCACTTGTATTGATTACATTACACACTTTACTTCATGCAATAATCTGTTGTTAGCAACTTAATACTGAACAGGATGCGGATGCTGCCTTGAAGGTGGATTATTTAGGCATAAATGTTGTTGGAATAACAGTCTATATACTTTGTTGTAATGCCCAACTAGATTTCATAGTAGACATCTTGGCATGTATTGCATTGTTATGCCCTCTCTATTTGTCAATTGCCCAGCTGTAATTTGTTTACCCAACATGCTAGTTATCTGTTCTGAGAGAGACACCACTAGTGAACTGTGGACCCTGGTCCAATTTCCTCATACTGTTTACACAACCTGCTGCAATCATCTGTTTCCTGTTACTTGCTGTTTTTCCTGCTGTTTTCCACACCATACGTTTAACTCTTTGTTTCTGCAAGACCAGAGAGATTGACAACCTCTCTGTTTCGTGTTGGGCAAAGTTCTGGTTTGTGTCTGTGCAGATTCCACGTTGGTGCAAGTTCCCTAGCGCCAGGGGGAGTCAACATCAACAACCTTCCAATAGATCATCAAGTCCTACTGGATTGATAACCTTGGGTAGATTTCTCAAGGGAAAACTTCTGCTGTCTACATCATAACCTTCCTCTTGGGGTTCACCAACACGTAGCCATCAAGCTGTTTTCTGGCGCCGTTGCCGGGGACTTGGAGGCTATTGGAAAGGGGAGTCTCTCAGTTCCAATCTCTTTACTTTGTTTTTTGTCTTGTTTTATTTTTGTTTTGCTTGCTGTTAAAAATCAAAAATCCAAAAAAATTAAATTCCTGCATCTAGTTTTTAATTTCGAGTTGCCCTGTTGCTTGTTTTAGGCTTGCTAAAATGAGTAATCCTGAAAATACTAAGTTGTGTGACTTTACTAGCACAAACAACAATGATTTTATCTGTACACCCATTGCTCCACCTGCTTCTAAAGCAGAATTTTTTGAGATTAAGCCTGCACTGTTAAATCTGGTTATGAAAGAGCAATTTTCTGGTGTTAGTACTGATGATGCTGCCGCCCACTTAAACAACTTTGTTGAACTTTGTGATATGCAAAAGTATAAGGAGGTAGAGAGTGATATTATTAAGCTGAAATTGTTTCCTTTCTCTTTAAGAGGAAGAGCTAAAGATTGGTTGCTATCTTTGCCTAGAAATAGTATTGATTCCTGGACTAAATGCAAAGATGCTTTCATTGGAAAATATTATCCTCCTGCTAAAATTATCTCCTTGAGAAGTGGTATTATGAACTTTAGGCAACTTGATAATGAGCATGTTGCCCAAGCTTGGGAAAGAATGAAGTCTTTGGTTAAAAATTGTCCCACTCATGGACTGACTACTTGGATGATCATCCAAACCTTTTATGCAGGACTAAATTTTTCTTCAAGGAATTTATTGGACTCGGCTGCTGGAGGGACCTTTATGTCCATCACTTTGGGTGCTGCTACAAAGCTTCTTGATGATATGATGGTAAATTATTCTGAATGGCACACTGAAAGAGCTCCAACTGGTAAGAAGGTAAATTCTGTTGAGGAAATTTCCTCCTTGAGTGATAAAGTTGATGCTATTATGACTATGCTTTCGAATGGACATGGTGTTGTGGATCCAAATAATATTCCTCTTGCTTCTTTGGTTGCTCATGATGAGAAAAATGTTGATGTAAACTTCATTAAAAATAACAACTTCAACAACAATGCCTATAGGAATAATTTTGGTAGCAACAATTATAGGCCATATCCTTCTAATGGTAGCAACTCTTATGGAAGTCCTAATGGCAAGTTTGGCATGGTTAGTGAAGAAAGAATGATAGAGGTTGAGAAAGCAACTAAGGATTTTATGCAAAAGCAATTTGAGCAAAATAAGATATTCACTAGAATGATGGAGGAACAATCTAGTATGCTAAGGAATATAAGTCACCAAATTGAAAATCTAAATAATGAAATCTCAGGTTTGCAAACTAGGATTTCTAATACTGAGACTTATGTTTCGAATTTGTCAGATTCTCAAACCTCCTTGATAAATAAAATGGCAGCTAAACCCGAAGCTATTAAAGAAAATACTAGTACAACAGCTGCTGTTAGAGTTTGCACTATTTTTACTAATGAAACAAATGATGCCTCACATGCTAATGCGCCCCCTACTGTTAGTGAAAAGATAATAAGTGTTGGAAATGTCTCTACTACCTCTACAAAAAGTTTAAATTGCCTGATAGCACTACTTTTGTTCCTAGTAAAAGTGCTGAAATTTTTAGAGGTGTTGGTGATAATTGCTCCATTGTTTTTTATGACAACAACTTCAATTTCGAAAATTGTAACATAACTGAAGTCATCATGTTCTTGCAAAAGCTAGCTAAGAGTCCTAATGCTAGTAAAATAAATATGGCTTTTACTGAACATATTATCAAAGCTCTCATGCATGCTAGGGAAGAAAAATTAAAACTTGAAGCTTCTATCCCTAGGAAGTTAGATGATAATTGGGAACCTGTTATTAAAATGAAACTGAGTGAGTTTGAATGCAATGCTTTGTGTGACCTTGGTTCTTGTATTTCGGTTATGCCTAAAAATTTATATGATATTCTCAAGCTTGCACCTTTGGAAAAATGTCATTTGGATGTTCACTTTGCTGATTCTTCTATGAAGAAACCTTTAGGAAAAGTTGATGATGTTTTGATAATGGTTAACAACAATCTTGTCCCTGTTGATTTTGTGGTTTTGGATATTGAATGCAATCCTTCTTGTCCTATTGTTTTGGGAAGACCTTTTCTGAGAACTGTTGGTGCTGTTATTGATATGAGAGAGGGGAATATAAAATTTCAATTCCCACTCAAGAAAGGTATGGAACACTTCCCTAGGAAGAAGATGAAATACTCACATGATACTAGTGTCAAGACAAATTATGGTTTTGGATTTTCTGGTCTTGACAATACTTGATGCATCTCTTCATGCCTAGCTCAAAGGCATTAAAGAAAAGCACTTCTGGGAGATAACCCATGTTTTTATTTGCTGTTTTATTTTTGTTTTCTTGAGTCAAGGATGCTTGTTTACCTCTGTAGCAACTCCTTTGTATCTTTTATTTGCTGTTTTGTTGTGCCAAGGAGAGTTACTAATGCAAAGTTGGTATTTATTTTCGGGACTGCATTGGAACAGATTGCTGTTCGTCACCGTTTAATTCAGTAGAAAATCAGAAAAAATCGAAAAATGCTGAAACTTTTTGTGCATGTTCCTGATGATGTTACGCAACTTTCATTATTTCAAAAGTTTTTCATCTGAGCATCGTAAGTGCCTCGAAAAAATTCGTCATTACAGACTGTTCTGGTTTGACAGATTCTGTCTTTTATTTTGCATTCTCTCTTTTACAAGTTTTTAAGTGGTTTCTTTTCGTGTAAAAGTGCCCACTTGAGCCTAGTAACAGTGGCTAATGTTTAAAATAGTTGGCTTGTGAGTTTGTCTTTGCTAGAACTTTGAAGTATTATCTTTTAGTGCACTAACCTGCTAATGAGAAAAGCTGTTAAGTTTTGGTGTGAAGGAAGTTTTCAAGTGTTGATAGAGGAGAATGATATTACATGATCAAGAAGAGTGAAGAGCTTAAGCTTGGGGAGGCTTACCTCCCCAGCATATTTCAAGAAGACTCAAGCATCTAAGCTTGGGGATGCCCAAGGCATCCCCTTCTTCATCTACAAATTATCAGGTCATCTCTAATGGTGCTATATTTTTATTGCTTCATGCTAGTGTACTCTTCCTTGGAGCGTCAGTGTGTTTTTGTTTTCAGTTTGTTTTGTTTTGTTTGCTGTGCTATACTTGTTGGATCCTAGCATTCATGTTTGGGAGAGAGACACGCTCCACTTTTTCATTAGAATACTCTTGTGCTTCACTTATACTTGTTGAGTATTCCTGTCTAGTTGCTGTTATTGCTGTTAGCTCTCAGTTTTTCATACATCTCTTGTTAGAGCTTTCAGTTTCTTTTGAAGAAAGTACTCTCTTGCTTCACTTATATCTGTTTGGAGAGTTGTCAAATAAGTTGATTGGTGTTTGGTTGGACCAGAAAAATGCTATGCATGTGGTAGTGGTATAAAATGCTTACATGAATCTTTTTAGATCGTTGTCTTGAGTAATTTGATGCTTGCCAATTGTTTTGAGCTGTCAAGTAATTAATGTTTAAGCTTGTGCATCATGTAAGTAATGGCTATTAATGAAGAACTACTATAAGGATTTTCTGCTATAATAATCTGTTGCATAATTGGAAGTCCATAGTAGTCTAGATAATTTTTGGATGAAGGCTATGTGTTAACAAGGAAGACAGTGGGAGTCTATGGTTCGTCAAACCTTGTGTTTTATGTACACTCTTGCTATTCCAGTTGATAATGATGTTTGCTTATAATAACTTGCTAGCCTAAACTCTGTACTAAGAGGGAATGCTTCTTGTACATCCAAAACCTTGAGCCAAATCCATGCCACCTGTGTCCACCATACCTACCTATTATGTGGTGTTTTCACCATTCCAAGTAAATTTCTTCATGTGCTATCTACTAACTACTCAAAACTGTTACATTTCCTTTTTGTGTCACTACTTGAAAAGCTCATAAGGACGTAGTAGTGAGATTTGTCATCTTCCATGCTAATTAATTTACAAGGATTGGCAGCTTCATCTGCTTCTCCACCTTTTATTTTGCATTAAAGAGCTGGTTAGTCCACCCTATAAATAAATAAATAAATAGACACTCCTCCATGGTGAATGTTGGTGGGCACCCGAGGATTCGGTTAGCCATGGTTTGTGGAAAGTAAATGGTTGGGAGGAGTGTCACCAATAAGTGCTTGTTACAAGTGCAGTCCTAAAAACTCTCGGAACCGCTCTAAAAGTTAGTTAGCCATGGAAGATGACAAGTACCTGCTATTTGATTTGTTGACACCTGTATACACCATTACCTTACAAAACAATATTTTATGCTCTCTATATGCCTTCGGGAACTACAGCTCTAGCACATGATGTTAATCCCTGCTTCCCTCTGCGAAGGGCCATTCTTTTACTTTTATGTTGAGTCAGTTTTCCCACTTCTTTCTGTCTACTTAAGCAAACATCATTGTCAACTCCAGTATAACAGTTTTTACATAACTTTGTGTTTGGTTGATCATATTCTTTGCATTGACATTATCTATATGATATACATGTTGAAAGTTGAAGCAAATGCTGAAGCTATTATCTTCCTTTGTGTTGATACAAACACTTTCATGTTGAGAATTATTGCTGCTGTGAGCTAACTATTATGTTAGACTATTATATCTCTAAATGTTTTATAGTGTTATTCATGAAAGTTTGCACTTGTGTGATCACTTATGTTTACTCTTTATTTACTTGCTTGCAAACTATAGACCATTGGCTTGGATCACTTCATTCAGATCATGTGCATTACATTGTTATTTGATCAAAGATTGTGTTGGTAGCATGTCACTTCAAAAATTATCTGTTTTTATCGTTTACCTACTCGAGGACGAGCAGGAACTAAGCTTGGGGATGCTTGATACGTCTCAAACGTATCTATAATTTTTGATGTTCCATGCTGATATTATATCAATTGCTACATGTTTTGGTATACTTTATATCATTTTTATGCATTTTCTGGGACTAACCTATTAACAAGATGCCACAGTGCCAGTTCCCTGTTTTCTGCTGTTTTTGGTTTCAGAAAATCTATTAAGGAAATATTCTCGGAATTGGACGAAACAAAAGACATCGTCAATAATATCACGAGGAGATCACGGAGTCCAAAGGGGAGTCGGAGCAGACCCACCAGGGGGCCACGCCACACTAGGGCGCGGCCCAGGGTGGGCCCGCGCCCCCCTATGGCGTGGTGGCCCCCCTCGGCCACCGACGCCGCCTCTTCGCCTATATATTCTCCGCGACGCGAAAACCCTATTACGGTCGATCATATTCCACGAAAAGTTCCGTCGCGGCCGTCATCGTCAATCTCAGATCGGAGGAGTTCTGAAGCTCTTCCCGGCACCCTGCCGGAGGGGAGATCATCACCGGAGGGCTCTACATCACCATGCCTGCCTCCGGAGTGATGCGTGAGTAGTCCACCCCTGGACTACGGGTCCATAGCAGTAGCTAGATGGTTGTCTCTCTACCTTGTGCCTCCATGTTTAGATCTTGTGAGCTGCCTAACATGATCAAGATCATCTTATTGTAATGCTAGATGTTGTGTTTGCTGGGATCCGATGAATATTGATACCATGTTTATTCAAGTTGTTTATCTATGTGCTCTTGATCTTGCATGCTCTCCGTTGCTAGTAGATGCTTTGGCCAAGTAGATGCTTGTGACTCCAAGAGGGGGTATTTATGCTCGATAGTGGGTTCAGTCTCTAGATATCTGGATCAGTGACAGAAAGGTCTAAGATGGTAGATGTGCTGTTGCTACTAGGGATAAAACATTGGTGCAGTGTCCAAGGGCACTTGTATTGATTACATTACACACTTTACTTCATGCAATAATCTGTTGTTAGCAACTTAATACTGAACAGGATGCGGATGCTGCCTTGAAGGTGGATTATTTAGGCATAGATGTGTTGGAATAACGGTCTATGTACTTTGTTGTAATGCCCAACTAGATTTCATAGTAGACATCTTGGCATGTATTGCATTGTTATGCCCTCTCTATTTGTCAATTGCCCAGCTGTAATTTGTTTACCCAACATGCTAGTTATCTGTTCTGAGAGAGACACCACTAGTGAACTGTGGACCCTGGTCCAATTTCCTCATACTGTTTACACAACCTGCTGCAATCATCTGTTTCCTGTTACTTGCTGTTTTTCCTGCTGTTTTCCACACCATACGTTTAACTCTTTGTTTCTGCAAGACCGAGAGATTGACAACCTCTCTGTTTCGTGTTGGGCAAAGTTCTGGTTTGTGTCTGTGCAGATTCCACGTTGGTGCAAGCTCCCTAGCGCCAGGGGGAGTCAACATCAACAACCTTCCGATAGATCGTCAAGTCCTACTGGATTGATAACCTTGGGTAGATTTCTCAAGGGAAAACTTCTGCTGTCTACATCATAACCTTCCTCTTGGGGTTCACCAACACGTAGCCATCAAGCTGTTTTCTGGCGCCGTTGCCGGGGACTTGGAGGCTATTGGAAAGGGGAGTCTCTCAGTTCCAATCTCTTTACTTTGTTTTTTGTCTTGTTTTATTTTTGTTTTGCTTGCTGTTAAAAATCAAAAATCCAAAAAAATTAAATTCCTGCATCTAGTTTTTAATTTCGAGTTGCCCTGTTGCTTGTTTTAGGCTTGCTAAAATGAGTAATCCTGAAAATACTAAGTTGTGTGACTTTACTAGCACAAACAACAATGATTTTATCTGTGCACCCATTGCTCCACCTGCTTCTAAAGCAGAATTTTTTGAGATTAAGCCTGCACTGTTAAATCTGGTTATGAAAGAGCAATTTTCTGGTGTTAGTACTGATGATGCTGCCGCCCACTTAAACAACTTTGTTGAACTTTGTGATATGCAAAAGTATAAGGAGGTAGAGAGTGATATTATTAAGCTGAAATTGTTTCCTTTCTCTTTAAGAGGAAGAGCTAAAGATTGGTTGCTATCTTTGCCTAGAAATAGTATTGATTCCTGGACTAAATGCAAAGATGCTTTCATTGGAAAATATTATCCTCCTGCTAAAATTATCTCCTTGAGAAGTGGTATTATGAACTTTAGGCAACTTGATAATGAGCATGTTGCCCAAGCTTGGGAAAGAATGAAGTCTTTGGTTAAAAATTGTCCCACTCATGGACTGACTACTTGGATGATCATCCAAACCTTTTATGCAGGACTAAATTTTTCTTCAAGGAATTTATTGGACTCGGCTGCTGGAGGGACCTTTATGTCCATCACTTTGGGTGCTGCTACAAAGCTTCTTGATGATATGATGGTAAATTATTCTGAATGGCACACTGAAAGAGCTCCAACTGGTAAGAAGGTAAATTCTGTTGAGGAAATTTCCTCCTTGAGTGATAAAGTTGATGCTATTATGACTATGCTTTCGAATGGACATGGTGTTGTGGATCCAAATAATATTCCTCTTGCTTCTTTGGTTGCTCATGATGAGAAAAATGTTGATGTAAACTTCATTAAAAATAACAACTTCAACAACAATGCCTATAGGAATAATTTTGGTAGCAACAATTATAGGCCATATCCTTCTAATGGTAGCAACTCTTATGGAAGTCCTAATGGCAAGTTTGGCATGGTTAGTGAAGAAAGAATGATAGAGGTTGAGAAAGCAACTAAGGATTTTATGCAAAAGCAATTTGAGCAAAATAAGATATTCACTAGAATGATGGAGGAACAATCTAGTATGCTAAGGAATATAAGTCACCAAATTGAAAATCTAAATAATGAAATCTCAGGTTTGCAAACTAGGATTTCTAATACTGAGACTTATGTTTCGAATTTGTCAGATTCTCAAACCTCCTTGATAAATAAAATGGCAGCTAAACCCGAAGCTATTAAAGAAAATACTAGTACAACAGCTGCTGTTAGAGTTTGCACTATTTTTACTAATGAAACAAATGAGCCTCACATGCTAATGCGCCCCCTACTGTTAGTGAAAAGATAATAAGTGTTGGAAATGTCTCTACTACCTCTACAAAAAGTTTAAATTGCCTGATAGCACTACTTTTGTTCCTAGTAAAAGTGCTGAAATTTTTAGAGGTGTTGGTGATAATTGCTCCATTGTTTTTTATGACAACAACTTCAATTTCGAAAATTGTAACATAACTGAAGTCATCATGTTCTTGCAAAAGCTAGCTAAGAGTCCTAATGCTAGTAAAATAAATATGGCTTTTACTGAACATATTATCAAAGCTCTCATGCATGCTAGGGAAGAAAAATTAAAACTTGAAGCTTCTATCCCTAGGAAGTTAGATGATAATTGGGAACCTGTTATTAAAATGAAACTGAGTGAGTTTGAATGCAATGCTTTGTGTGACCTTGGTTCTTGTATTTCGGTTATGCCTAAAAATTTATATGATATTCTCAAGCTTGCACCTTTGGAAAAATGTCATTTGGATGTTCACTTTGCTGATTCTTCTATGAAGAAACCTTTAGGAAAAGTTGATGATGTTTTGATAATGGTTAACAACAATCTTGTCCCTGTTGATTTTGTGGTTTTGGATATTGAATGCAATCCTTCTTGTCCTATTGTTTTGGGAAGACCTTTTCTGAGAACTGTTGGTGCTGTTATTGATATGAGAGAGGGGAATATAAAATTTCAATTCCCACTCAAGAAAGGTATGGAACACTTCCCTAGGAAGAAGATGAAATACTCACATGATACTAGTGTCAAGACAAATTATGGTTTTGGATTTTCTGGTCTTGACAATACTTGATGCATCTCTTCATGCCTAGCTCAAAGGCATTAAAGAAAAGCACTTCTGGGAGATAACCCATGTTTTTATTTGCTGTTTTATTTTTGTTTTCTTGAGTCAAGGATGCTTGTTTACCTCTGTAGCAACTCCTTTGTATCTTTATTTGCTGTTTTGTTGTGCCAAGGAGAGTTACTAATGCAAAGTTGTTATTTATTTTCGGGACTGCATTGGAACAGATTGCTGTTCGTCACCGTTTAATTCAGTAGAAAATCAGAAAAAATCGAAAAATGCTGAAACTTTTTGTGCATGTTCCTGATGATGTTACGCAACTTTCATTATTTCAAAAGTTTTTCATCTGAGCATCGTAAGTGCCTCGAAAAAATTCGTCATTACAGACTGTTCTGGTTTGACAGATTCTGTCTTTTTTTTGCATTCTCTCTTTTACAAGTTTTTAAGTGGTTTCTTTTCGTGTAAAAGTGCCCACTTGAGCCTAGTAACAGTGGCTAATGTTTAAAATAGTTGGCTTGTGAGTTTGTCTTTGCTAGAACTTTGAAGTATTATCTTTTAGTGCACTAACCTGCTAATGAGAAAAGCTGTTAAGTTTTGGTGTGAAGGAAGTTTTCAAGTGTTGATAGAGGAGAATGATATTACATGATCAAGAAGAGTGAAGAGCTTAAGCTTGGGGAGGCTTACCCCCCCAGCATATTTCAAGAAGACTCAAGCATCTAAGCTTGGGGATGCCCAAGGCATCCCCTTCTTCATCTACAAATTATCAGGTCATCTCTAATGGTGCTATATTTTTATTGCTTCATGCTAGTGTACTCTTCCTTGGAGCGTCAGTGTGTTTTTGTTTTCAGTTTGTTTTGTTTTGTTTGCTGTGCTATACTTGTTGGATCCTAGCATTCATGTTTGGGAGAGAGACACGCTCCACTTTTTCATTAGAATACTCTTGTGCTTCACTTATACTTGTTGAGTATTCCTGTCTAGTTGCTGTTATTGCTGTTAGCTCTCAGTTTTTCATACATCTCTTGTTAGAGCTTTCAGTTTCTTTTGAAGAAAGTACTCTCTTGCTTCACTTATATCTGTTTGGAGAGTTGTCAAATAAGTTGATTGGTGTTTGGTTGGACCAGAAAAATGCTATGCATGTGGTAGTGGTATAAAATGCTTACATGAATCTTTTTAGATCGTTGTCTTGAGTAATTTGATGCTTGCCAATTGTTTTGAGCTGTCAAGTAATTAATGTTTAAGCTTGTGCATCATGTAAGTAATGGCTATTAATGAAGAACTACTATAAGGATTTTCTGCTATAATAATCTGTTGCATAATTGGAAGTCCATAGTAGTCTAGATAATTTTTGGATGAAGGCTATGTGTTAACAAGGAAGACAGTGGGAGTCTATGGTTCGTCAAACCTTGTGTTTTATGTACACTCTTGCTATTCCAGTTGATAATGATGTTTGCTTATAATAACTTGCTAGCCTAAACTCTGTACTAAGAGGGAATGCTTCTTGTACATCCAAAACCTTGAGCCAAATCCATGCCACCTGTGTCCACCATACCTACCTATTATGTGGTGTTTTCACCATTCCAAGTAAATTTCTTCATGTGCTATCTACTAACTACTCAAAACTGTTACATTTCCTTTTTGTGTCACTACTTGAAAAGCTCATAAGGACGTAGTAGTGAGATTTGTCATCTTCCATGCTAATTAATTTACAAGGATTGGCAGCTTCATCTGCTTCTCCACCTTTTATTTTGCATTAAAGAGCTGGTTAGTCCACCCTATAAATAAATAAATAAATAGACACTCCTCCATGGTGAATGTTGGTGGGCACCCGAGGATTCGGTTAGCCATGGTTTGTGGAAAGTAAATGGTTGGGAGGAGTGTCACCAATAAGTGCTTGTTACAAGTGCAGTCCTAAAAACTCTCGGAACCGCTCTAAAAGTTAGTTAGCCATGGAAGATGACAAGTACCTGCTATTTGATTTGTTGACACCTGTATACACAATTACCTTACAAAACAATATTTTATGCTCTCTATATGCCTTCGGGAACTACAGCTCTAGCACATGATGTTAATCCCTGCTTCCCTCTGCGAAGGGCCATTCTTTTACTTTTATGTTGAGTCAGTTTTCCCACTTCTTTCTGTCTACTTAAGCAAACATCATTGTCAACTCCAGTATAACAGTTTTTACATAACTTTGTGTTTGGTTGATCATATTCTTTGCATTGACATTATCTATATGATATACATGTTGAAAGTTGAAGCAAATGCTGAAGCTATTATCTTCCTTTGTGTTGATACAAACACTTTCATGTTGAAAATTATTGCTGCTGTGAGCTAACTATTATGTTAGACTATTATATCTCTAAATGTTTTATAGTGTTATTCATGAAAGTTTGCACTTGTGTGATCACTTATGTTTACTCTTTATTTACTTGCTTGCAAAGTATAGACCATTGGCTTGGATCACTTCATTCAGATCATGTGCATTACATTGTTATTTGATCAAAGATTGTGTTGGCAGCATGTCACTTCAAAAATTATCTGTTTTTATCGTTTACCTACTCGAGGATGAGCAGGAACTAAGCTTGGGGATGCTTGATACGTCTCAAACGTATCTATAATTTTTGATGTTCCATGCTGATATTATATCAATTGCTACATGTTTTGGCTATACTTTATATCATTTTTATGCATTTTCTGGGACTAACCTATTAACAAGATGCCACAGTGCCAGTTCCCTGTTTTCTGCTGTTTTTGGTTTCAGAAAATCTATTAAGGAAATATTCTCGGAATTGGACGAAACAAAAGACATCGTCAATAATATCACGAGGAGATCACGGAGTCCAAAGGGGAGTCGGAGCAGACCCACCAGGGGGCCACGCCACACTAGGGCGCGGCCCAGGGTGGGCCCGCGCCCCCCTATGGCGTGGTGGCCCCCCTCGGCCACCGACGCCGCCTCTTCGCCTATATATTCTCCGCGACGCGAAAACCCTATTACGGTCGATCATATTCCACGAAAAGTTCCGTCGCGGCCGTCATCGTCAATCTCAGATCGGAGGAGTTCTGAAGCTCTTCCCGGCACCCTGCCGGAGGGGAGATCATCACCGGAGGGCTCTACATCACCATGCCTGCCTCCGGAGTGATGCGTGAGTAGTCCACCCCTGGACTACGGGTCCATAGCAGTAGCTAGATGGTTGTCTCTCTACCTTGTGCCTCCATGTTTAGATCTTGTGAGCTGCCTAACATGATCAAGATCATCTTATTGTAATGCTAGATGTTGTGTTTGCTGGGATCCGATGAATATTGATACCATGTTTATTCAAGTTGTTTATCTATGTGCTCTTGATCTTGCATGCTCTCCGTTGCTAGTAGATGCTTTGGCCAAGTAGATGCTTGTGACTCCAAGAGGGGGTATTTATGCTCGATAGTGGGTTCAGTCTCTAGATATCTGGATCAGTGACAGAAAGGTCTAAGATGGTAGATGTGCTGTTGCTACTAGGGATAAAACATTGGTGCAGTGTCCAAGGGCACTTGTATTGATTACATTACACACTTTACTTCATGCAATAATCTGTTGTTAGCAACTTAATACTGAAAGGATGCGGATGCTGCCTTGAAGGTGGATTATTTAGGCATAGATGCTGTTGGAATAACGGTCTATGTACTTTGTTGTAATGCCCAACTAGATTTCATAGTAGACATCTTGGCATGTATTGCATTGTTATGCCCTCTCTATTTGTCAATTGCCCAGCTGTAATTTGTTTACCCAACATGCTAGTTATCTGTTCTGAGAGAGACACCACTAGTGAACTGTGGACCCTGGTCCAATTTCCTCATACTGTTTACACAACCTGCTGCAATCATCTGTTTCCTGTTACTTGCTGTTTTTCCTGCTGTTTTCCACACCATACGTTTAACTCTTTGTTTCTGCAAGACCGGAGAGATTGACAACCTCTCTGTTTCGTGTTGGGCAAAGTTCTGGTTTGTGTCTGTGCAGATTCCACGTTGGTGCAAGCTCCCTAGCGCCAGGGGGAGTCAACATCAACAACCTTCCGATAGATCGTCAAGTCCTACTGGATTGATAACCTTGGGTAGATTTCTCAAGGGAAAACTTCTGCTGTCTACATCATAACCTTCCTCTTGGGGTTCACCAACACGTAGCCATCAAGCTGTTTTCTGGCGCCGTTGCCGGGGACTTGGAGGCTATTGGAAAGGGGAGTCTCTCAGTTCCAATCTCTTTACTTTGTTTTTTGTCTTGTTTTATTTTTGTTTTGCTTGCTGTTAAAAATCAAAAACCCAAAAAAATTAAATTCCTGCATCTAGTTTTTAATTTCGAGTTGCCCTGTTGCTTGTTTTAGGCTTGCTAAAATGAGTAATCCTGAAAATACTAAGTTGTGTGACTTTACTAGCACAAACAACAATGATTTTATCTGTACACCCATTGCTCCACCTGCTTCTAAAGCAGAATTTTTTGAGATTAAGCCTGCACTGTTAAATCTGGTTATGAAAGAGCAATTTTCTGGTGTTAGTACTGATGATGCTGCTGCCCACTTAAACAACTTTGTTGAACTTTGTGATATGCAAAAGTATAAGGAGGTAGAGAGTGATATTATTAAGCTGAAATTGTTTCCTTTCTCTTTAAGAGGAAGAGCTAAAGATTGGTTGCTATCTTTGCCTAGAAATAGTATTGATTCCTGGACTAAATGCAAAGATGCTTTCATTGGAAAATATTATCCTCCTGCTAAAATTATCTCCTTGAGAAGTGGTATTATGAACTTTAGGCAACTTGATAATGAGCATGTTGCCCAAGCTTGGGAAAGAATGAAGTCTTTGGTTAAAAATTGTCCCACTCATGGACTGACTACTTGGATGATCATCCAAACCTTTTATGCAGGACTAAATTTTTCTTCAAGGAATTTATTGGACTCGGCTGCTGGAGGGACCTTTATGTCCATCACTTTGGGTGCTGCTACAAAGCTTCTTGATGATATGATGGTAAATTATTCTGAATGGCACACTGAAAGAGCTCCAACTGGTAAGAAGGTAAATTCTGTTGAGGAAATTTCCTCCTTGAGTGATAAAGTTGATGCTATTATGACTATGCTTTCGAATGGACATGGTGTTGTGGATCCAAATAATATTCCTCTTGCTTCTTTGGTTGCTCATGATGAGAAAAATGTTGATGTAAACTTCATTAAAAATAACAACTTCAACAACAATGCCTATAGGAATAATTTTGGTAGCAACAATTATAGGCCATATCCTTCTAATGGTAGCAACTCTTATGGAAGTCCTAATGGCAAGTTTGGCATGGTTAGTGAAGAAAGAATGATAGAGGTTGAGAAAGCAACTAAGGATTTTATGCAAAAGCAATTTGAGCAAAATAAGATATTCACTAGAATGATGGAGGAACAATCTAGTATGCTAAGGAATATAAGTCACCAAATTGAAAATCTAAATAATGAAATCTCAGGTTTGCAAACTAGGATTTCTAATACTGAGACTTATGTTTCGAATTTGTCAGATTCTCAAACCTCCTTGATAAATAAAATGGCAGCTAAACCCGAAGCTATTAAAGAAAATACTAGTACAACAGCTGCTGTTAGAGTTTGCACTATTTTTACTAATGAAACAAATGATGCCTCACATGCTAATGCGCCCCCTACTGTTAGTGAAAAGATAATAAGTGTTGGAAATGTCTCTACTACCTCTACAAAAAGTTTAAATTGCCTGATAGCACTACTTTTGTTCCTAGTAAAAGTGCTGAAATTTTTAGAGGTGTTGGTGATAATTGCTCCATTGTTTTTTATGACAACAACTTCAATTTCGAAAATTGTAACATAACTGAAGTCATCATGTTCTTGCAAAAGCTAGCTAAGAGTCCTAATGCTAGTAAAATAAATATGGCTTTTACTGAACATATTATCAAAGCTCTCATGCATGCTAGGGAAGAAAAATTAAAACTTGAAGCTTCTATCCCTAGGAAGTTAGATGATAATTGGGAACCTGTTATTAAAATGAAACTGAGTGAGTTTGAATGCAATGCTTTGTGTGACCTTGGTTCTTGTATTTCGGTTATGCCTAAAAATTTATATGATATTCTCAAGCTTGCACCTTTGGAAAAATGTCATTTGGATGTTCACTTTGCTGATTCTTCTATGAAGAAACCTTTAGGAAAAGTTGATGATGTTTTGATAATGGTTAACAACAATCTTGTCCCTGTTGATTTTGTGGTTTTGGATATTGAATGCAATCCTTCTTGTCCTATTGTTTTGGGAAGACCTTTTCTGAGAACTGTTGGTGCTGTTATTGATATGAGAGAGGGGAATATAAAATTTCAATTCCCACTCAAGAAAGGTATGGAACACTTCCCTAGGAAGAAGATGAAATACTCACATGATACTAGTGTCAAGACAAATTATGGTTTTGGATTTTCTGGTCTTGACAATACTTGATGCATCTCTTCATGCCTAGCTCAAAGGCATTAAAGAAAAGCACTTCTGGGAGATAACCCATGTTTTTATTTGCTGTTTTATTTTTGTTTTCTTGAGTCAAGGATGCTTGTTTACCTCTGTAGCAACTCCTTTGTATCTTTATTTGCTGTTTTGTTGTGCCAAGGAGAGTTACTAATGCAAAGTTGGTATTTATTTTCGGGACTGCATTGGAACAGATTGCTGTTCGTCACCGTTTAATTCAGTAGAAAATCAGAAAAAATCGAAAAATGCTGAAACTTTTTGTGCATGTTCCTGATGATGTTACGCAACTTTCATTATTTCAAAAGTTTTTCATCTGAGCATCGTAAGTGCCTCGAAAAAATTCGTCATTACAGACTGTTCTGGTTTGACAGATTCTGTCTTTTATTTTGCATTCTCTCTTTTACAAGTTTTTAAGTGGTTTCTTTTCGTGTAAAAGTGCCCACTTGAGCCTAGTAACAGTGGCTAATGTTTAAAATAGTTGGCTTGTGAGTTTTGTCTTTGCTAGAACTTTGAAGTATTATCTTTTAGTGCACTAACCTGCTAATGAGAAAAGCTGTTAAGTTTTGGTGTGAAGGAAGTTTTCAAGTGTTGATAGAGGAGAATGATATTACATGATCAAGAAGAGTGAAGAGCTTAAGCTTGGGGAGGCTTACCTCCCCAGCATATTTCAAGAAGACTCAAGCATCTAAGCTTGGGGATGCCCAAGGCATCCCCTTCTTCATCTACAAATTATCAGGTCATCTCTAATGGTGCTATATTTTTATTGCTTCATGCTAGTGTACTCTTCCTTGGAGCGTCAGTGTGTTTTTGTTTTCAGTTTGTTTTGTTTTGTTTGCTGTGCTATACTTGTTGGATCCTAGCATTCATGTTTGGGAGAGAGACACGCTCCACTTTTTCATTAGAATACTCTTGTGCTTCACTTATACTTGTTGAGTATTCCTGTCTAGTTGCTGTTATTGCTGTTAGCTCTCAGTTTTTCATACATCTCTTGTTAGAGCTTTCAGTTTCTTTTGAAGAAAGTACTCTCTTGCTTCACTTATATCTGTTTGGAGAGTTGTCAAATAAGTTGATTGGTGTTTGGTTGGACCAGAAAAATGCTATGCATGTGGTAGTGGTATAAAATGCTTACATGAATCTTTTTAGATCGTTGTCTTGAGTAATTTGATGCTTGCCAATTGTTTTGAGCTGTCAAGTAATTAATGTTTAAGCTTGTGCATCATGTAAGTAATGGCTATTAATGAAGAACTACTATAAGGATTTTCTGCTATAATAATCTGTTGCATAATTGGAAGTCCATAGTAGTCTAGATAATTTTTGGATGAAGGCTATGTGTTAACAAGGAAGACAGTGGGAGTCTATGGTTCGTCAAACCTTGTGTTTTATGTACACTCTTGCTATTCCAGTTGATAATGATGTTTGCTTATAATAACTTGCTAGCCTAAACTCTGTACTAAGAGGGAATGCTTCTTGTACATCCAAAACCTTGAGCCAAATCCATGCCACCTGTGTCCACCATACCTACCTATTATGTGGTGTTTTCACCATTCCAAGTAAATTTCTTCATGTGCTATCTACTAACTACTCAAAACTGTTACATTTCCTTTTTGTGTCACTACTTGAAAAGCTCATAAGGACGTAGTAGTGAGATTTGTCATCTTCCATGCTAATTAATTTACAAGGATTGGCAGCTTCATCTGCTTCTCCACCTTTTATTTTGCATTAAAGAGCTGGTTAGTCCACCCTATAAATAAATAAATAAATAGACACTCCTCCATGGTGAATGTTGGTGGGCACCCGAGGATTCGGTTAGCCATGGTTTGTGGAAAGTAAATGGTTGGGAGGAGTGTCACCAATAAGTGCTTGTTACAAGTGCAGTCCTAAAAACTCTCGGAACCGCTCTAAAAGTTAGTTAGCCATGGAAGATGACAAGTACCTGCTATTTGATTTGTTGACACCTGTATACACCATTACCTTACAAAACAATATTTTATGCTCTCTATATGCCTTCGGGAACTACAGCTCTAGCACATGATGTTAATCCCTGCTTCCCTCTGCGAAGGGCCATTCTTTTACTTTTATGTTGAGTCAGTTTTCCCACTTCTTTCTGTCTACTTAAGCAAACATCATTGTCAACTCCAGTATAACAGTTTTTACATAACTTTGTGTTTGGTTGATCATATTCTTTGCATTGACATTATCTATATGATATACATGTTGAAAGTTGAAGCAAATGCTGAAGCTATTATCTTCCTTTGTGTTGATACAAACACTTTCATGTTGAGAATTATTGCTGCTGTGAACTAACTATTATGTTAGACTATTATATCTCTAAATGTTTTATAGTGTTATTCATGAAAGTTTGCACTTGTGTGATCACTTATGTTTACTCTTTATTTACTTGCTTGCAAACTATAGACCATTGGCTTGGATCACTTCATTCAGATCATGTGCATTACATTGTTATTTGATCAAAGATTGTGTTGGTAGCATGTCACTTCAAAAATTATCTGTTTTTATCGTTTACCTACTCGAGGACGAGCAGGAACTAAGCTTGGGGATGCTTGATACGTCTCAAACGTATCTATAATTTTTGATGTTCCATGCTGATATTATATCAATTGCTACATGTTTTGGTATACTTTATATCATTTTTATGCATTTTCTGGGACTAACCTATTAACAAGATGCCACAGTGCCAGTTCCCTGTTTTCTGCTGTTTTTGGTTTCAGAAAATCTATTAAGGAAATATTCTCGGAATTGGACGAAACAAAAGACATCGTCAATAATATCACGAGGAGATCACGGAGTCCAAAGGGGAGTCGGAGCAGACCCACCAGGGGGCCACGCCACACTAGGGCGCGGCCCAGGGTGGGCCCGCGCCCCCCTATGGCGTGGTGGCCCCCCTCGGCCACCGACGCCGCCTCTTCGCCTATATATTCTCCGCGACGCGAAAACCCTATTACGGTCGATCATATTCCACGAAAAGTTCCGTCGCGGCCGTCATCGTCAATCTCAGATCGGAGGAGTTCTGAAGCTCTTCCCGGCACCCTGCCGGAGGGGAGATCATCACCGGAGGGCTCTACATCACCATGCCTGCCTCCGGAGTGATGCGTGAGTAGTCCACCCCTGGACTACGGGTCCATAGCAGTAGCTAGATGGTTGTCTCTCTACCTTGTGCCTCCATGTTTAGATCTTGTGAGCTGCCTAACATGATCAAGATCATCTTATTGTAATGCTAGATGTTGTGTTTGCTGGGATCCGATGAATATTGATACCATGTTTATTCAAGTTGTTTATCTATGTGCTCTTGATCTTGCATGCTCTCCGTTGCTAGTAGATGCTTTGGCCAAGTAGATGCTTGTGACTCCAAGAGGGGGTATTTATGCTCGATAGTGGGTTCAGTCTCTAGATATCTGGATCAGTGACAGAAAGGTCTAAGATGGTAGATGTGCTGTTGCTACTAGGGATAAAACATTGGTGCAGTGTCCAAGGGCACTTGTATTGATTACATTACACACTTTACTTCATGCAATAATCTGTTGTTAGCAACTTAATACTGAACAGGATGCGGATGCTGCCTTGAAGGTGGATTATTTAGGCATAGATGCTGTTGGAATAACGGTCTATGTACTTTGTTGTAATGCCCAACTAGATTTCATAGTAGACATCTTGGCATGTATTGCATTGTTATGCCCTCTCGATTTGTCAATTGCCCAGCTGTAATTTGTTTACCCAACATGCTAGTTATCTGTTCTGAGAGAGACACCACTAGTGAACTGTGGACCCTGGTCCAATTTCCTCATACTGTTTACACAACCTGCTGCAATCATCTGTTTCCTGTTACTTGCTGTTTTTCCTGCTGTTTTCCACACCATACGTTTAACTCTTTGTTTCTGCAAGACCGGAGAGATTGACAACCTCTCTGTTTCATGTTGGGCAAAGTTCTGGTTTGTGTCTGTGCAGATTCCACGTTGGTGCAAGTTCCCTAGCGCCAGGGGGAGTCAACATCAACAACCTTCCAATAGATCGTCAAGTCCTACTGGATTGATAACCTTGGGTAGATTTTTCAAGGGAAAACTTCTGCTGTCTACATCATAACCTTCCTCTTGGGGTTCACCAACACGTAGCCATCACTTCTTCCTCTCCACTTCACGGTCTTGTAGTCATGCTCTTTCGTCTTAGCGAACCCTAAAACCCATCCACCATAACTCTTTGGTACTTGTTGGGGAGTACGATTGTAATACAAGTGAGTTAGATCGATGGGCCGCTAAAAATGTCGGCACAAGCAGTTGCAACGGACAAGATTTGATGTGTTTGAGTACCGGATGGGTCGAAGGTAACAAGATCGGGGCGGTGAAAACACATGTCGTGGGAAGTTGATGCCAGAAAAAACACCTGATGTGATGCTAAGATTACTGCTTTGGGTAGGAGTTGGTGCCTAGAGCTCGGTGAGAATTTCTTTTTGTTCACTTTTCTCCAACCATCAGGAAGAGCAAAGCCTTGGATGAGGTTCCTTGGATCTTCAGAAAGAAATTTTTTGGTAATGTAGGATTTTAGCCGGTGAAAGCTCTCGAGGAGGATGAGTTCACTGACATCCTAATATGATCGAGTACATGTGTTGAGGTTATCGTTTGGCATGATGGATAAAGCTACAAGAGAGGGAGAGATGAAGTGGGTGAGTTCATGGAGGTGGAAGTCGGTAAAGGTGGTACGGCAGTAGGAGAATACTTGCAAGTCAGGTTCCCGTGGACATTAGGAAACCACTGATGAGGGTCGGGATGACATTGTAGCTCGGTGAAAAAACGTTCTCCCAGAACAGTGCTTTTTAGAATATGATTCTTGCCCAATTTTTGCTTCACGTGTGGTGTCATTGGTTATTCTGAACGACTCGATGTGAGGGGTTGGCTGCACTCCCCCTTATGTCAGCTTTGCAATCTCAAGGGGAAACGGCAAGGCACATCCTCTTTGAATGACGGTTCTCCCGCCGAATCTGGCAGGCCGCTGCCTCCTGACTTACCTGCTCCTCCCTGGTTCAATTCTTGGGCATGGACCGCCCAATTGTCCTTCAATACTGGCACGCCATCGTCAAGGCCCCAACTACGCATCTGAAAGGTCTTAAATCAACAGTAACTCTGGTGGCTTGGGAGATTTGGAAGGAAAAGAATACCCACGTCTTCAATAACAAGTCATCAATGACCTCTGCTCTTATCCAGAAGATCAAGGACGAAGCAAATAACTGGATCCTCGCAGGAAATAAGCATTTAGCTGAGATCGTGGTCTAAGAAACCTATGTGACCTTTTTTCCCTTTTGACTTAGGTCGCGCATGTTTGCTTCTCCTATATCGGTATAAAAGGTGTTCCAACTTTGGTTTTGGTGGCAAAACGGGGAACTATGGGAGTGATAGTGACTTCTGGAGGAAAGATAGTTTGGACAGAAGGAGCAGCCTGGATTCTGGTGGTGACAAATCTGGACAAGGCACCAGTAATCAGGAGGCATCAGCCCTTCTAAGCTACCACTACATCCAGAAGGGAGGGAAGGGAGGCAGAAAAACTGAATTTCAGATCGACTTTGTTTCACATCTACTCTATTTTTTCATAGGGAAATGTAGCTAGAACATCTACTCTGTTTCACATCGACTCCTTTTTTTCCCACAATACGTTTTTTAGAAATTTATGACAGTAGGAAAGGCTCCTACTGCCTCTATATTAGCATGTCAGCAAGTATCCAGGGGAAGTTACATGGCGAGAAAGTGAGGTTAGAGGGAGTCAGGCTATACAAGATTACAAAGCAGCAGCAAAGGAGTTTATGAAGCTATGCCTATCAGCTTTGGTCCTATGAACCAGAAGCAAGAAATCGTTCTTAAATCTATTCAGCCAGGACATCAAACCAGGATGTATGCCATTGAAGCAAAGGTTATTTCTTTCCTTCCAAATACTCCAAGCGGCTGTGATGAAAATGTCCATGAACATTGGTCTCTGCCATGCTGAGTGCGCCGCCTCAATCAACTGCAATCTGTCTTGGGATGTCGAAGAGGGAAAGACAAACCCAATTTTCGTCCAGCAATCTCTAGCAAAAGCACAGTGGAAGAAAAGATGCTCCAAGGTTTCTTCAGTGTGCATCCCACACATGAGACAGTCAAAATTTTCCCACAATACGTTGATCGCATCATACAAGCGAATTAGGATTTGCTTAACGGAGATGCATGAATTAACGGATCAAAAATGGAATGTCAAAGATTGTACGATGAAGTAATAGGAAGGAATAGGGTGACGTGCACAGCTCCATCGATCGACCCGGATATATAGCAAGGGTTTGCGATCAAATATTTACCGACATCGATCGGCGAAAACCAGATGATGTAGATAGGATTTGCTATGTTACCTCCACCTACTGTTTCATTGCTATGTTAAACACACTAATACAGTACGAACCGAGAACTTGCTCTTCCAAAAATTAAACACACTCCATCTATGTTACGTACGTACGCCCCAAACTAATACAGTACTGGCCAATGCATGCATGACGCGTCAGCAAAACCTCTCGTGTGCAACGCACGTGCGCACAAACCTTGGAATGGGTCGCACGTGATCTGGCCAATGGATGCATTCACGCCTAATCATGTAATTTCCTTTTTTTATTTTTTTATCTTCCACCCAACGGGTACATTTTTTATGCAAAATTAATATTAATTCCCTGCATTTTCCTCATGAAAGTAAAAAAGAAATGGCCGGGGATAATGAAATTGAGTATTGCTCGATCCTTTTCTAGCTTTCCCTTTGCACAACTGCCTCTCGCCTCACGGACAAATTAAATAAATGCATTTCTTTTGCATATATGCTAGCTGCTATCGCTTAATAATGTTCCTTTTGCACTTTAGTTACCAGTGGATTGAACTATATATTGTACTCGGTTTATTTCTTTGTTATTGATTTTGAAATTAATTTTTCATCTATTTTCTGAGATAATTTTACCATATACTCATCAGTTAATTCAGGTTGTAGATTTTGGGGATAGTTAAGTACCTCTGGCAACTGATAACAAAAAATAATGGGAAACGTCACTGGCCTTGGAATTCTGTAAGAGGGAGACTTCTATTTGCATCAGGGCCGGCTTTATAGTTTGCGGGGGCCTTGTGCACGGTTGAAAGATAGTTACTATAGATGTACGCATATGACGTAAAATGTTAATACAACTACACATTTTAATTCCGAGACATATATAAATAATTGATATAACCGATTAAGGATGTCATATTATAGAAAAAGTCTAAAAAAAGTTTCCAAAATGTAACAAATAATATTTCCTTCTAATTTGATTATATCAAATAAGAACCAGATTTCAGTGAGTTCATCGTCAGAAATAATGTTTAAGTGCTTCACAAAAAAACTTTTTCGGTCATTTCTGGATGGATGCAGATTGTATCCTTTGATTTTCAACATTACTGGTACTAGCTGCTGGAAAATGCCTATTTATAGCAACTTAAGTTTCGGCATTTTAACACCTAAAATTGCAATCACCATCAAATCAAACAGATTAGGGCAATATTCAATATGTACGCCAATGGGAGATCGGGAGCAGAGAAGGGCATTGCACGTACCTGTGTGGAGGAGGACGATCGCCGATGAAGGACAGGGAGGAGCTGCAACCGGGCAACGCCGCACTTGCGCTTGGTGGCCTGACCGTCTGGGCGATCCAACTTTTTCTCTTCAGGCGGAAGACGGCCGGCGAGAAAACTAACAGACCAGAACATCCAGCAGATGGATCGATTGATCGTAGCGTACTGCGTTCATGCCTAGCCTTCTCGTCTCCCCTGGGCTGCTGTTTGCTGGGCACCTGTCCCCTAAACGTTTTAATTTATTTTAGCCCAATAGCAGGCTATATACTAGATATATGTAAAGATGCCCCCCCCCCCCCCCCCCCCCTCTTCTGCGCCGCATAGGGTCGCCTATGGCCAGAGCCGGCCCTGATTTGCATTGCACTAGGATGCACGTAAATTCTACATTCGTTTACTCGCATCATTTTTTTTGGCTTCTTGCATCGGTGGCTCTCCGGAGACAGGATGAGAAGAAAGGTGGCCTATAAACCATGTCCCACACTTCATTTGCTTGTTAACAATTTTAAAGCCAGACCCGTATCTATGTTAAGACAGGAAATGAGTTTTTAAGAACTTGCTCTTCCAAAAAATTAAACACACTCGATCTATGTTACGTACGCCGCAAACGAATATAGAAATGCACAAGCTGGCACTTGCTTTGATCAGGCCAATGCATCCATGACGCGTTAGCAAAACCTTTCGTCTACAACGCACGTGCGCACGAACCTTGGAATGGGTCCCACGCCTTTTCTTTCACTAGTATAATCTCCTCTTCAACTCGTCCCAGCCATGGTGGTGATGACACCGTACGTCCACCTCTCGACCGCGTTAGCCCAACACAAAGTGCATGACGATGATGATGATAGATTCTCTTCGATCACTTCTCGCAGTCTATGGGGACAACGGCGCCGCGCAGCAGATCTCTGCTCTGGGATGAGCTGCAGCTACCTGTTCTGCTCAATGTTGGGCTCGACAACCCCTTCACCATGCGCGAGATTTGGGAGGCCGTCAAAGCCTCGCCGGCCGAAAAGGCACCAGGGCCGGATGGTTTCACGGGCGTCTTCTATCGAAGCTGCTGGGCTACCATCAAATTCGACGTCCTCGCCGCGTTCAACCACACGTACAGATTGGGCGCTGGCAACACCGCTGCTCTCAATTCAGCCTTCATTTGTCTGCTGCCAAAAAAGGAGATGGTGCAAACGGCGAAGGACTACAGACCAATTAGCCTAATCCATTCGTTTGCCAAGCTCTTCAGCAAGGTCCTCGCACGGCGCCTCACACCACATATGGGCGAGCTTGTGTCGCAGGCACAGAGTGCATTCCTCAAATCCCGCTGCATCCACGAGAACTTCCTGTACGTGCGCAACGTGGCACGGGCGCTGCACCGTAAGAAGAAACCAGGTCTGCTCATGAAACTCGATTTTGCAAAGGCGTTCGATTCGATCTCCTGGGAGTATCTGCTCGAACTCCTCGCAAAGCTCGGCTTCCCGGCTCGCTGGCGGGATTGGATTGCGCTCCTTCTCTCTTCCACCTCCTCAGCAGTAATTCTGAACGGGGCGGTGGGCGCGCCGTTCGCTCACCGTCGAGGTCTGAGGCAAGGCGATCCCCTATCGCCGTTGCTTTTCATCTTGGCGATCGATCCACTGCACCGTCTGCTCCTGCGTGCCACTGAGCTCGGTGCCCTCTCGCCCCTCCCAATAAGCGAAGCCAAGCTGCGGGCGAGTCTGTACGCGGACGACGCAATCCTGTTCATCAACCCGGTGCGTCAGGATATTCAGACCGTGTTAGCGATCCTCCATGCCTTTGGGGACGCCACGGGCCTCCGCATCAACGTGGCCAAATGCTCGGTGGCACCAATTAGGTGTGAGGGCCTCGACCTGGATGACATCCTCTTGCCCTTCAATGGCGAGCGGGTGGATTTTCCCCTTCGGTACCTCGGTTTATCGCTCACGTTGGGCGCCATCAAGCTCGCGCATCTCCAGCACATCCTTCATCGCGCGAAATCCAAATTGGCGGGCTGGAGGGGACGCTGGATGAACGCAGGCGGCCGCCGTGCACTGTCCACATCCGTTCTCAGCGCGCTGCCCATCTTCGCCATGACGGTTCTCAAGCTCTCCAACAAATTCAACACCGTCTTCAACAAGCTTCGTCGCCGGTTCCTCTGGAATGTAGACGAGAACGCAGCGGCAGGAGGGAAATGCAAGGTCGCTTGGTCAAAAGTGTGCTCGCCGCTTGCGATGGGTGGCCTCGGACTTCCAAACCTCGAACTCTTCGGCCGCGCGTTGCGCTTGCGTTGGCTCTGGCTGGAGTGGACAGCGCCAGAACGGCCGTGGGTGGGAACACCAACCCCGTGTGACGCCATTGACAAGGAGCTGTTCGCCATAGCCACTAGGGTGACCATCGGCGATGGACGAACGGCCTCGTTCTGGGAATCCAATTGGCTGGGAGGATCGCCGATGCGAGCACAATTTCCAAGCCTCTTCAAGCATTCTCGCCGGAAACGGCGCTCGGTGGCACAAGCTCTACACAACAACAGATGGGTTTTGGACCTACGCCATCATCTCAACAATGATCTGCTTTCTGCGTTCGTCAGCGCATGGAGACTGCTTCAGAGAGCAAACGTTGGTCTCCAGCCCAATGTGCAGGACCAGATCAAGTGGGTGCTCACCGCCGACGGTCAGTACACGGCAAAATCAGCTTATCTGCTGCAGTTCGAAGGACGGACACGTACAAACTACGTGCAGTGCATATGGCGCACCTGGGCGCCTCCAAAACATAAGTTCTTTGCATGGCTGCTCTTCCAAGATCGGCTGTGGTGCGCTGATCGGCTGCAGCGACGAGGATGGCCGAATGAGTACTTCTGCACTCTCTGCCGACGCAACCTCGAGACCAGCTGCCACCTCTTCATCGACTGCCCATGGGTTAACCAGGTCTGGAGCACGATCGCTTCCTGGCCGAACTGTGCGGGCTTTGCTTCCGCTCTTCAACCCAAGCCAACATCCATGGAGCAGTTTCAGCAGCGGATTGTGGCAGCCACGCAAGGCAATCACCAAAAAGGAGTTCGTTCGCTCTTCTTTCTTGCGCTCTCTGCAATTTGGCGCGAGAGAAATGAGCGAATTTTCAGAAGCAAGGAGACGACAGTGCAGCAGACAATGACCTTCATCAAGGACGAGGCCCAGGAATGGGCTTTCGCTGGTGCAAAGGCCCTGCGACGTTTGCTTTGGGAACCCCTTGAACTTCAGCTCTTTCTGTCTTTTTACGTTTTTTTAGTTCTGACTCAATTTTGGTGCCTTAGGGCGCCGTGTAACATGTTTTCCCTCTGCTAATATAAATGGAAGCCAGCAATTGCTGGACCTTTCAAAAAAAAAAATATGATGATAGATTCTGCTCCACCTCTACATGGTTTATGAAGATGTATCTACTTGAAACCATGCATGAATTATACATTACGGCTCTTGCCCGGCTGCTACCTATGTATGCCTTACATTACATCAGTGCCATCTTCAGTGCCGACGTTCTACTTTATTCATCTCATGATTATAATTCGTCTAGTGCTACGCATTTTTTTAATTTTCGCTTGGATTACGGATGCAGAAGCCGGGTGTAATACTTAAACTTTAAGTAATAATGCCCTTTACCTAAAACATCAGTGTCATCTCATCCACGCTGTCCTCGCTGCTGGGCACTCATATGGCCCCATGCACCACCCCTTGGCTAACATCATGGTCAACTCAATCTGGTATGATACCCTCTTTCCCTTCCTCGAGGATGCCCACCTCTAGCCGACATTCTTGACCCTCGCTGCATGTCCCATGTCGAATCGTGTTCTCTCGATGCCATCGTTGCCCTCATCTCTAACTCCGAATGTGTAACGCCGCGGGAAGCGCTGGAAGGATCGCAGAGAGCTGGATCTGTGGAACCACGATCTTATGTTCGTCCAGGACAACATAGATGATGTATTACTGGCTGCCAAACACCCACAGCCTGCTGCCTATAAGGCATTCATCCAGGGGCTGACCTCTGCTGAAGCTCATGTCCTTGACACTATTTTCTGGAACACAGCAACACACCAGAGTTTTTGCACAAGCGCTGTTGGACTTTGTGTTATGTACTTGCCCTGAGATTCAGTTTCCAAGTTGGCGGGAATAAATTATGAGAAGAGGAAGATTTTCCTGGAGCTTTCAAGGAGATGTAGTCATGCATGGAGCACTATGTATATATGTAACTAGTCTTGCTATGTAGACATATCATGTGATTCTTGAAGTGTAAAATAAATAATATACCCCGAATCTAAACTCTCTATGTTTTTGGCCACCTGCTTAATCGGAGAAATATGAGTATATATTTGGCCAATTGTTCTATATATCTATCTAACGTCACTCTTAAAACATTTAAATATGCTAACGACTATGTTGTCTGCGTGTGCGTGTGTATGTGGAGAAATGAGTTTGTACAACAAATTAACGAAGCATTTGTATTGTGCCCGAGCCCTACACTTATCTGAATGAAATCGTTTCTTCGTGATTTGCTAAGTTCACACAGATCTGACAGCAACAGGTCTGATGAAGTCTGTACCATAAACAATACATTAGCAAACATCAACCAAAAATTGATGTTAAGGAAGTCTAATGTAACTAGATTACTGAATCTAGTGCAAGTGAGAAACTGTTGAGCCAATAATAATTATTGTTATTAAAGTCTGTCATAGACTCACAGACGAGACATACTCCGCAAAGTGTTCAAGCGATGCCCACCTTCCAATCGTGGCATTTCCTGTTGTTATGTTAGTCCTTTGGTGTCACATCATATTTTAAGCGTGTGTGGATCATACTTTAGGGTGAGTAGTATGTCGAAAATATCTATACATTGGAAGCGGAAGTGACATAATACCTTTTCTGACTATAGTGATTGATTCATATGGGATTAATTGTGTACCTTTAAACGGTAAGGCTATGGTTGAGGTTTATCTTGCTAAAGGTTCCAATCATAAGTACATGTAATCACAAGTAGCACATGTAAGTTATGGCGTCTCTCACTTCCAATGATGATATTCGGTATAGTAACTTGTCTAATTGCTTATGGACAATTTCACCACACCTATCACCGCTATTCGACACTCATATTCTTTTAGTTTATGGTTCTTGAAAATCTATCTTTTCATGCCTGTAAGTTTCTATAGTTTTATTTTCTAGGTAAAATAAATGTTCGGTGTGCGTATAGTTATATCAGTTGTTGCCGAGGTGAGTGGAGTCGTGAAGCCGAGGCGCATGACGCGGTCTACATCAACCTAGTCTTCGACGACAAGTGAGCGCCGCCGCACCCGACGGGCTCCCGTGAGCCAATTCTATAATTAGGGTTAGGATGGCGACGCATCAAGGGTTAGGGTTCCACTAGCAAAAACTCGTGATCATGTTGTTTTGCCACAAATGGTGATTAACTCATGATCATGTCTTGTTTGTTCAATTTTAAATTTACAGTTAAATCAATATAAAGTTATAAATCCACCAAGGTCATTAGTATCTGCAGTAGGTGTTTGTGTTAATCGGTATACACGGGATTATCGACTTGGGAGTATATCACAGCAGAAGATCTAACGTATGTTGAATGAGAGGCCCAGGCTAGTTTTTAATTACACAATCACTTTATGCGTGTAGAAGTCAAAGGGCACATTATTGACTTGTTGAATTCGATTTGAGAAAATCTGTATGTAAGATCATCCGATTGTTTGAGCACTCATTTTCAAGTGGACTTAAAATCTTTTGGAGTATTTTTTAACTTGTATTTCCAATAATTTCTCCCGCCGCGAAGACCAATCTTATTGCTGGCTGCACAACTGTAATCTCATTCCATTACATCTACCAAGCACAATCGTAATCTCATATGGTTCCACGACAAAGTAGTTTGTTTGACATCATATAACGACAAAACCATATTGAATTAATGCACTAGCCAATTATCCCAAAAGTCCGAACTGATGGGAAAGGCTATGATGTATATTTTAACACTCCCCCTCACGTCTAGGCTGGACAATTGGTAAGACCTTAGACGTGGGGTAGATGGGAGGCCGCAACTATTTTTAAATTAAATAGTGCGTTAGCCGGGGCTTGAACTTAAGACCACCTGGCTCTGACGTCAAGAATGCCTTCTTACACGGAGTATTACAGGAAACAGTTTATATGACTCAGCCTCCAGGTTTTGAAGATCCCGATAAGCGTCATATGGTGTGCAAATTGGACAAGGCGATTTATGGTCTCAAACAGGCTCCCCGTGCATGGTTTGCACGCCTAAGTTCTAAATTACATGATCTTGGTTTTCGGTCTTCTTCTGCGGATACTTCTTTGTTTGTTATGCAGAATTCAGAGGTGACATTGTATGTGCTTGTTTATGTTGATGATCTCATTATCACTGGATCTTCAGTCTTGGCTGTTGACAATCTTTTGCGTCAGCTTCACAGCGCTTTCGCCATCAAGGATCTGGGTTCTCTAAACTATTTTCTGGGGATTGAGGTTACCGCAGATCCAGGGGGGATTACACTGTCTCAGCGCAAGTATGTACTTGATCTTCTTCGCCGTACCAATATGGCCAAGTGTAAACCTGTTTCTACTCCAATGTCTAGCACAGAAAAGTTGACCAAGCACACAGGAACATTACTGTCACCTAAATATGTCACCAAGTATCGTAGCACAGTTGGTGCCTTGCAGTACTTGTGTATTACCCAACCAGATATTTCATACTCAGTAAATCGGGTGTGTCAATATATGCAGCAGCCCACTGATTTTCATTGGGGAGCGGTTAAGAGGATTCTAAGGTTTCTCAAATTTAGTTCGACAGATGGTCTTCGTATTCATCGATCATGGTCTCTTTTGTTGAGTGCTTTCTCCGATGCTGACTGGGCAGGTTGTCCTGATGATCGACGGTCAACTGGTGGTTTTGCTGTCTTCCTTGGAGCAAATCTTGTATCATGGAGTGCTCGTAAGCAACCAACTGTCTCGAGGTCCAGTACTGAGTCTGAATATAAAGCTTTAGCAAATGCCACGGCTGAATTGGTATGGGTTCAGTCAGTCTTGCGAGAGTTGGGAGTCTCTCAGCCAAGAGCGCCGTCCTTGTGGTGTGACAATCTTGGTGCAACCTATCTCTCGGCGAATCCAGTATTTCATGCTCGCACAAAGCACATCGAAGTTGATTTTCATTTTGTTCGTGAGAGGGTGGCTCAAAAGGCGTTGGAGATTCGGTTTATTCAGTCTAGAGATCAGCTAGCTGATATTTTCACAAAACCTCTTTCCGTGGATGTGTTCGCGCGTCTTCGTTCCAATCTCAACATGGTTACCCGTAGTTGTGATTGAGGGGGCTGTTAATGTAGAGTACATGTACAGTACGTATACCTATAGAGTTGGAGTTGTATACGATATGTAATCTGTAACCCCTGTGTGATATATAAAGGAAGAGGAGGCCGGCACAATTGTGTACGAGCCGTCATACCCAAACCCTAGTTACATTGTCAAACCAAACTGAACTTCTGATCAGCAACAATTTCTGCTTCCTTTGTGATTCTTTCAGCCCCCAAAGACTGATCTGTTGCAGTCAGAGTTCTGAGCAATAAACATGGCTATTTTGATCAAATTTACAGCTTCAGTTTTGAGTTTTGAAAAATGAAACATAAGGATTATTTTGAATAATAAACACAGCCTTGACGGTGCTGTCCATCTCGGTCAGCTACCCATGCTAGATTTGGATCACATAATCGCTGTGCGTGTAGAATGTCAAGCATCTTACTATTGGAATTCATCCAGTTGACTTCAGGTGGTCAGCAAGACATGATTTTGGAGTGGACAAGAAACATTTTGAGTATTTTGAAGTTGCACTACCAATAACCCCCTCCCTCACACTGTTGGCAAGAAAGAAAATATGATGGTTTGTGGTGTGTTTGGAAAATACAGCGTCTTTGCTGACAGCTATGGTGCCAGGTGCTCTCTAGTCTCATACTAACAACCGTAGTATCATTGGTTTCCATCGCGACAAGTTTGTCATACAATGACGAAAGCAGAGTGAATTTGAAGCAACATCGCTTGAATTGTATGACAATAATTTTCGATCAACCCCTTTGGGATGCTTTCTGGCACATATGAATGTGTTGCCTTTACATTTTGAATAACAAAACAGAACTATCTTGATCAGAGCAAGTTTACATCTGCTGCATTTCACGTTTTGATGTATGTTTGCATTTCTTGCTATAATCATCACACGCGGAGTCTACATTTATTCAAAGACATACAAAAATATACTGAAAACACCAATATTTTATTTTCGTTCTGGTACATGTACAAACATAAACATCATATAGGCTACCATTACAACAGACAGAAGCTGCAATTCCTAAAACAGATGGAAGCAACAACACATCCTCCTTCCTTCGTCATTCATACTATAAATGGAAACAAACGCAACATCATATGTGAAGGAATACCATCGTTTCTTACCTGCCTCTGCAGACTTATAGGGCTTAAAATAACCACTCAAAAACTATGTTAGCCAACTAAATCAATATAGATCCAAACTAGGTTCATGGATAAATAAAAAAGACTAACTTCACACATCTAATCAAAAAGACTAACTTCTCCCTCGACCACTCCTATATGCCAAAATATCATCGCTGTCATGCACAAAACCCAACTCCAGAACACATTGACTATAATAACATGGAATCCCAACCAATTTCTGAAGTTATTGCCCCTTAAACGTATAACTGACTGTATATAATCACGGTAACACCAAAGCTGCTTGATCCATGCTCAAACGTCTGAACAAGCCCATGTCCCGTAAAAAGGCAACACCTAAATAAAACCGACAAGATTTGGACCAACTGATGAAACAATATATAACCAATGAACCTTCAGACAAGTCTAACTTAACCAACTCCGATAAACTGCAGTATCATGCTCACAGCCACATGTTAAGTTACGGCATGGTCCACTAAATAATCAAAGATATTTACACCCCCAAGACGAGCATTCAATATTCATACTAAAAGCAATCTCAGATTAAATTCTTTCTTATCCCCATGGCACAACAAGATCAGTGATCACTTACATCAAATCACATAAATTGTCCGAAATTCATTTCTAACATCCATAATCCATGAAAGCATCTAATCAAATACAGAGGTCCATGCCATGCTTCTAGTAGATAGTATCATCAAGGCATCCACCGATATCCTCATAGGAGATTCATGACCCTAAACATGTCCTTTAACAACGATATTATTTTGTAAAGGTCTGTAGAGATAACTAAAAGCCGACTGACTCGAGTAGCTAACAAGCAGGGACATGGTGTTTCTGACTACTAAACCGAACACTACTGTCCTGCAGCCCCACCTGAAATCTGCATATATAAACGGATGCTAGTGCTGCGCGGTGCAAATATCGGATAGGGCCAGTAACAGATGTTAAAGAGAAATACAGTGCCAGCACCTAGTGGTAATACCCGCCGCCTCCAGAATGCCCGCCTCTAAATCCAGAATGCCCACCTCTATAATGTGGTCGGAATGCGCCCCTACCATATTGCTGCATAACACGGGAGAAGTACAAGCCAGAGAATTAGACAAATAGAGGGATAGCCAAAACACGCAGGTCAGATACTTACATTTGGGGCAGGACCATGACCATGACTAGGACCAGGGCCATAGTAATCACGTGGGTAAGCACTCCTCATCTCAAAAGAGTCTGCAATGACAATATACAATGAGAAACTACCACAAATAAGTATCAAAGGAGCATCACAAAACAGCCCCTGTCCCATCTAAGATAGGATTACAACCTCTGTAGCGGTCCCCGCCAGGATATGGTGGCTGGTCATAATGATCAAAGTGGTTCCCTCCAGGAAATGGCTGGTCGTAATGGTCAAAGCGAGGGCGCATACGGGGAGGACCAGGCTCAAAATATCCATGATCAGGTTCCTATCAGACAAAAAGTAAGTTCAGTGGAGATAGTAACAGACAATCTCTTGGCAGTTATCATAGTAACGAATGTTGTAACAAACCATGTGAGAGTAGGGCCTCTTAACACTAGGCCGGGCATCTGCGTAGAAGTATGGATCTTCACCAAAGGGTCCAACAAAAGGAACCTCGGGCTCAAATGCCGGCCTTCTAGGTGGAGGATATCCTCGTCCCCGCCCTCTACCAAAGGAACCATGCCTTCCTGATGAAGGTTCCCATCTATCCTCTGCTAATTATAGTCAGCAGTGTAAGAATGCATTCAAAGGTTGAAACAGTAAAGTAGTGTTTTGACTTGCAATAGGCAGTCCACCTCGAAAACAGGAGCCTGCCTGCCTCGGAAATCAGAGGGTGAAGCTTCAAAACTGTTGTTATTGGCTGCAGAACTGAATCTCCCACCACGACCAAGAGAATGATTATTGGATCCCCTGCCACCATGGAAACCTGCCCGGTGAGGGGCAGATCTTCCCCTGTTAAATCCTCTACCTGTGCAATCATAAAAGTTAACAAACAAATCCACATATAGCACAAGCATTAGCGAAAAATTGAGGAGGGACCACAATTACTTACCGGGCTTATTAAACCCAGATCCAGAATATCCAATTCGAAACCCTCCACTCATTCCACCTTTCACAGCTTGACTTTTAGGTAGAGGGTTTGAAAGTCTAACCCTTACCTTTAGCTGAATTAAGAACACCAAAATCATCACTTCAGCATCAAAACAAGGAGATGAGAGTGCAAACAAACACGACAATACTCCAAAGCGGAAAATACCTTCGATTTTCCATCATCACCCAGCTCAGTGTTGTTGGTGGCTTCAATACAGGCAAGAGCTGCCTCATGGGTTGAGAAGTTCACAAATCCAAAATCATTTCTTTTGGCACTTGACATATTGCGAGCAAGCACAACTCGTTCTATCAAACCATAAGCTTTGAATCGGTCCTTAACACGATCTTCATCCCAGTATGGTGGAAGACCGTCAATAAAAACTGACTTAACCTGCAACATGAAAAGGTATTCCATGGCATGAAAATTGAGAACAATCCAAATGTAAAAAATAGATACTGAAGGAGCCAAAAAACCAGAATGTAACAAAGTAAGGACATTGAGAAAAGAGTATAAGAGAACAAAATGCAGTAATTATTTGGATTACAGACATTAACTTATTTCGTACAGAGACACCTCGGATCAAGGAAGTACAAACATATTGTATGTACCATAGCAGACAAGATGTCTGATCTAAAATTCAAATTCTAAATAGAAGTATTATGTAGTATTAAAACAATTATTAAAGGTAGAATGAAATCTTTCAACACTCAGTCACTTCTTTCACTAACGCCATCGGTAATTTAAGGCATCTTGCTCATGCAGCAATTCATGAATACAGGAGGATGGTAAAAGCAGTTCAAGTACCTGGGCCATAACTTCTGCATCTGGTTCTTTTATTGGCTCTGCGAATGCAACTTTTGCAGTTCTCTCGGGATGACCAAACAGAGCATCTGGTTGCTGCAGCCTTTTAAATGCAAGCATCGCATCTGCGTGGCAAGAAAACTCAAGGAATGCAAACCCCCGACTCTTTCCCTCATTTTGAGTATCAGGAACAAGAGTTAAGCTTTGAACTCCTTCTACCCCATAGTCACTCAGTCTTCTCTTAATCTGAAAAACAAAAGGTACAGAGTTATCAAGTTAATTATTTATAGGCTGCTGACTGCACAGATGATGAAAACAAAACATACGGCTTCCTTTGTCCATGTATTGCAGATATTGCCCAAGAATAGTGTATCGTTGTCCTCACTAGCAGCGACACCACAGCGTTTGCCATGTATCTGCAACGGAAAGAAAAAACAACACATGTATCATATCACACATACAACGATTATCATACTAAAGAACATTTAAGGCATTGATTTTATTACCATGGGATTCTTCATCTCAGCAAGTGCCCGAGCAACCTGGTCCTTGCTAGCAAACTTGACAAACGCGAAACCCTTATTCCTGTTGGTCGAGAAATCCTTGTGGAGCCGGACGTCCACAACATCGCCGACCTGCCCAAACACCTTCCTGATATCCTCCTCGACAGCGTCCCGGTCCAGCCCTCCCACGAAAATCTCCAGCTCCTTCTTCAACTGCCTGTTCTTGGCCATGTCCGACATAACCGTCCGCTCGTCCTCCTCCTCCGCCTTCACGCGGTCCTCATCTCCTCCTTTGACCTCCGGCCCTTCACCCGCCGGATCCTCGAAAACCACCTCCTCGGGATCCTCCTCTTCTTCTGCTTCGACCTCAGCACCAGCCCGCCCTTCACCGGCGGGATCCTCGAAGATCACCTCCTCGGGATCCTCCTCTTCTCGTCCTTGGACCTCAGCCGCAGCTTCCACAGAGTTCTCCTTAAAGATGACCTCTTCAGGATCCTCCTCCTCGTCCTCTTCTTGGTCAGCATCCATTTCTTGTTGGCGGAGCGGGTCAGAGTCAGCCACACTGTGCTGCTTATTTGCTGCATCATCAGTTGCACTCTGTGCAGCACCATCATCATTCACCACCGCATCGTCAGCGTTCCCACTCTCCACCTCCTGCTGTTTCACCTCTTCTGCCGCTTCGTTCTCTGCTGCCTCAGCGGCCATTCCATGAGCCTCTGCACCCTCCACCTCGCGTGGCTCCACTAGCTCATCATCAGAGAGCATGACAAGGCCGATTGATCCTGGCATGGCAATCCATCGAACAGTTAGCAGGGCAAATCCCCTCGTAGTAGCCAACTAAATCACGATATCCATCTATCCACCGCGAGCGAGCATCACTCTACCAGCAGAGCCAGACCGTGGGCTGCCGGTCAAAATCGTACCTTGAGCAGACTCGTTCGCCTCGGCCGTCTCCGGCACAGCAGAGGCGGCTGCGGCGGCGGCTAAGCTTGTACGGTTGCCGTCGGCGGCGTCGGGGGACTCCTGTGGCTCGGCCTCTGCGGATGGATGCAAGGCGAAGGGGGTTAGGAGAAGGAGAGAAGAGATGCAGGTGGGCGGAGGAGTGGCTCACCTGGGGAGGGCGGCGAGGCGGGAGGAGGCGTCTTGGATGAGCGGCCGCGGCCGCGGCCTCGTCGTCCACGTCCACGGCCACGGCCTCGGCCGCGACTACCGGTCGCCGGCGGCGCCATGCTGGGGTTTCCGGCTAGGGTTCGGGGGAGCTCCGCCGCCGCCGCCAAATGAGATGAGTCGTGGTAAATGGACACGCGCCTTTTCTAATTCCCCAATCCAAATCATAAAAGCAAAATTCAAACTACTCAGAAAAGGGTTTAAAAATGGCAGTACATCATATACAGTATGTTGCATTATTCTGTGGAAGTTTCGTTTCATTTGGATAACTACTTTATGATTTAATTGAGTTTTGGGATCTCAACGTGATAAGGTATTTAATCATAAATCATTTGTTCAAATGGAACAAAACTTTCGCATAGCTGATAATGGAACTTTGCTTTGATATAAACAGAAAAAGATGCTCCCGAATGGAAACGAGGGAATTTCCACATTACCTGGATTTAGTCAGATCCCGTTCGAGGGATTTTATAGGTTCATTAATCAAGCCCTGGCAGAAGAACTTGACAAGTTTCCAACAATTAAAGATCCAGATCATGAAATAGCATTTCAATTATTTGCGAAAGGATATCAATTACTAGAACCATCGATACAAGAAAGGGATGTGTGTATGGATCACTCACCTATTCTCCCGCATTATATGTATCCGCGAGATTAATTTTCAGTTTCGATGTGCAAATTAAAGCAAACCATTTCTATTGGAAACATTCCTATAAAGAATTCCTTAGGAACCTTTATTATAAATGGAATATACCGAATTATGATCAATCAAATATTGTTAAGTCCTGGTATTTACTACCGCTTGGAATTAGACCATAAGGAATTTCTATCCACTCCAGGACTATAATATCAGATTGGGGATGAAGATCGGAATTAGTAATTGATAAAAGGAAAGGAATAATAAATGAAACATGCAGGACTTGTTAGATTTTTTTAAAAAAAATTAGGAAACTTTCAATTTTGAGTTAATATTTTTGGAGCAACCGTGTCCGTCGAATATTGATTTCATGACTTTCACAAAACAAAGTCAGTGTGAGACTTTGTCTCACAACCGGTCCTTGTCATTGATGGGCCAGACAACGGTTCACATGCCCCTGCTTATGGTCGCTATTCAGTAAGAAATTGTCATTCCCCCATAGGGCGGGGGTAACAAGAAAACAAGAACCACAGATCTTTGGGTGAGCCACGACTATTTACTTTCTTGTTGCTACTTTTATTTATTCCTTCCGGTTCCTTTCGTTTACTCCATCCCAACATTTCTTGTTTTCCAACCTGTTGGCGGCTCACTTATTATTATGATTATTTGATGCTTTCATTTTTCGTGTATAGTGTTGTTTTTCTTTTCTTATATTCATGATATTTTTGGGTAATACACAACGAACATCTTTTTTACAATATGCGATGAACATTTTTCAATCCACGACCATCTCAGCAAAGGATTTTACTAATCCCACTTATTGGAGCCAACATTGGTAGATATATGCGCCTTTCTTTCCTCTAGAGACTTTGCATCAAAAATCATATTTTGATCATGATAACATGCACATACCGTCAACATTTATAGCTACCATACATAACACTAGATAGCTAGAGGGTGTGTATACTCAAAAACACACTAATCATCCTTACCAATAACATCATCGCGAATCATGATGAAGTCATGGAATAGAGTATCCTCTCCATACAACAACTAAAGATTCACGAGATCGGACAGCTAGCCATGCGCCACGTATGGCTGCTAAGAAAAGAACGAAGAAAAAAATATCAACTGCATATACAGTCGTCTTGACATTCAAGTCTTTATTTACTTATTGAGTTAATAAGGGGTGGGAAAACCATTTTGTGTCTTCATTAATGTTGTGCATATTTATATCGAAGGGACAGCTCACCAACATTGAGGCTAATTGTTATCTACAAAACATCTGCATGTGCAATATTGGTAGGAAATCATTGGTGTCAAATGACACAGATAATTTTATAGCAATCCAGTTTGGAACAAGAGAAAAGTTATTGGAAATTGAAAATGACACTGGCAGATTTAGGAGAATGACACCAATGGTAAAATTCTAGCTTTGCCTCTGTGTGTGACCAACATACTTTTGAATACTTGACGAACATTTTCGAAATACACGATTATCGATACATAGAAAGTCTCACACATGAGCGCATTTCCTATCATATCAACAAATGCTTTTACTAACCCCATCTATTAGAGCTAATATTGGTTGATCATATACGCGTTTTTCTTTTCTTTATAGACTTTGTTGTAAGAAATCTTATTATGATCGTGGCAGCATGCACATATCGTCAACATTTATAAATAAAAATGATATTAATTATGAGTGTGCATGACATCCCATCCCATGTCTCTCTTGTTTTTCTTGTACAATATCATCAAAATAAGAACCCTAATACACAAGTATATAATTAAAAACATGACATGTTTTAACAAATCCATTCAGTAAAAAATTAAGATAGTCGTGCGTAAACAAATCCAAGAGATTAAAATAGTCTAACAAGGGGAGGAAAGGAACGAGTAAGTAATAGTTGGAATGAAATCAATCCTACATGGAAATAAATCCATATTATATTTCAAATGGCCGTTTTACGCGTCGATGGACGTGTTTTGGCGAGATACCGCTCCACGCGAAATTTGAATCCGCGCGGATATGGCAATCACACTGAAATCTCGCGTTTGATCCGAGCCATATACGCCCCGCCCTACAACTACAATACAAAGTTTCCTTTCAAACAACGTCTCTCCTGCTCCTCCGATCCTCTGCCTGTCTTGCCATGGCCGCGTCGCCCGACTTCTACTCGCCGCGCATGCTCCTCGCCACCCGAACAACCGATGACTTCTGCCGGACGCCCACGGGCGCCGGGATCAGTTACCTTGGGGAGCCTGGCACCTGCCCGCCAGCGCCAAGAAAGCCGCCCGCCCCCGCCTGCCGGAAGCATCTCTTCACTGCCGCCGACGTCGTCACCCTCCGCTTCGACGACCTAGAGAGCGTCTTCCGCCCTTCATCCTTCTCTGACGGCAAGCAGCGCGGCCGCCGTCCATCGCCCGAGAAGCTTACCAGCAAAAGTAAGATCAGGAACGTCGGTACGTACAATCTTATGTTAAGACGTTCTTAAACATTATGTCGATGCATGTATCATCGTTATATCAATTCTCCTTTCGATATTCGGGGATAATGAATCAATTGAACACACTTCAAAGATTTGTTCCACACGTCTAGACTGGTATTGTGGGCAAATCGCTTGGGGCCGGCTACCTTGTACAGAAAACTTGTGGCCGCCATGGCCTGGCTCCAGGATTTGCAGTTGTATGTTGGGGCATTTAGAATACTTTTGATGGGCGTATACTGAGAAACCATTGTGAAATCATTTTCTTTGCTGCGTCTTTGTTGAATCATTGGGCAGGACTTCAAAAACATGGAGACAAGGAGCTGGTGTCCGCAGGAGCTGCTCGTCTGATGCAAACTGCATCTGAACTGATGAAGCTGCAGGAAGTAAGGAATGCTAGGCGTCGCGTGGTGGTCTTCGGGAGTTGAGGACGTGCTCTTGATCTGCTACATCGGCTGATGATCCGGAAAGAGTGGTTTGGTTTCGTTTGAGGTGGACTATGTTTCAGTTGTATGAACTGCATGGACATGTGTGATTTTGGATACCCTTAGCGTGTAGTCCGTCTGATTAGTGCCGTCGGTTTTCGTCCCATAGAGTTCTACAATGGGTTTCCCGGTGATCCTCCAGCTCGCCTCCCCCCATCTTCTCAGCTGAATCCCAAGTTCATTTTTAGCTTTGCTGTGATGAACTGAAAACGCTATATTTCCGTTTTGAATGAAATGGAAAGGGGTGTGAAACCCGGCTGGAAAAAATCATCATTATAAATGCTTGTAGCTTTATACTTCCCTTGCACACGCACCACCCTTTGTAATCAACCATCGGTCCTAGTAAGATTTATTAGGGATTATTTGTACCCTTTCTCGTATGTTATAGTTGCTGATAATACGAATCATCTTTTGCTCGAAGCTAAAAACCTTAAGTGGACTAGATTAGAGCCTGTGAGATACCGAGAGAAATGGTGTATGTAGGGTAACTGTATAGTGAAACTCAAATTAATGGTAAACTATTTTAAATGAATAATATAGTAAAAAAAATCATTTTAGACATATGCCAAAATTTCGGAATTAGATTTAGGCACACGTTATGCCTACATGAAAAAAAATCGTTGTCACCTTTTTTTTGCAATCCTTATCTTTTTCAAATGGCATAGTTTTTTCATCTAACAATAATAGCCATTTCATAGAGAACATGATTTTGAAACTTATTAAACATTACACTCTACTCAATTTGGCTTTACACTGCTAACCAACCAAATTAGTCGACTTTAAATTCAACGGTAGAGTATCCAAACCAAACTAAAGCTGTTGACTTTGATAGTCACTAAATTAGAGGTTAAATTAATAGGTTCATGACAAGTTAAAATAAATTACTATAATATGTTTATACTGAATTTTTTTATTTTTTTATAACTTGCCCTGTTGATATATGATCTTACACAGTACATGCTCTTAATGTACATATTAATACTAATGTTATAGGGCAACTAAATATTAAGATGCAAGTTTTTTAATATTTAATGTTGTCGGTGGAAATGCACTTGCCATATATTGGAAGAATATCTTGTAAGAGATTTATGTTAGTTGTTTTCCTTTGCGAGGCTCCTAAAAAATCTTTTGTTAAACCGTTTCTTATAGATCACAGAAAATAGAAAATAAAAAAATGCACATATCTTGACAAATTAATTTGTATCACTTAGATGGATTGTAAGTATAAATATGATAGTGTATCTGTCTTACTTTCCTTAATTAAATATCATAGAAGATATCTCTAGAGCTAACAACTATTTGTGTTTGATTATCTATATTGCCCGTGAGTAAATAAAAATATTATTTCAATCAAGTAAATTCTAGAGTTCACAAAAAATCTATGAGGGGTTGGTCCTCGACTCTTATAAATAAATAGTTTGTTGCAGTTCTAGGGGATGGCTTCATCCCTATCTCGGCAGGGGTAAAATAAACAAACTGTTCTACAAGAGGCTGCACTCAGGTTGATAGGGAGATACATGTGATTACTTCATCAATCTCAAGTCCACAAGTACAGTTGCGAATGAGTATGATGACGAGGACGTGTGTATGTGCCTACATTGTCTCTGTGATATCAAAAATAGGAAGAGAACAAGTTGATGCCCACAATATTTTTCTAACATCAATGGGGGGTTATATTGGCAATGAGTACTGTTACATCTTCTAAAAAACTTGGATAACAAACCCGGAGGTACATAATGCCAAATGTTGAATGGTGCTTGTCTAGCTAAATTAGAGAACATATGTGCTACGCTGTTTTCATGCGGACAGTGCTAAAAGATGATCATTTCGAAATTTTTGAGACAGTTGATGTCAACAGTATATAAGAAGCGAGGAGTAACTGTGTCTCTTTTCTCGAGTCATGTGAGCACATATTCTATCTTCCAATTAGTGATATGGCCAGCTATGAATGTTCAAGGTAAGTAGGTAACCGAACTAGAGTTGTTCTTGATGGACACTGCTATAGGTTTTACTCCGTTCTACTAAGGCTAGTGATTATTCAATTTCTGGTGTGAAAAAGCAAGATATAAGTATGTGTTTCTTATCTTTGTTATAAGGATTTATCCTCTATTACTAAACAGGAGCCCCACTAATCAGTTTACTAAAATTTGCTGATACCAAGTGATCTGTCGGGTCATCCAGTTATTGATCTAATTTTTTCTTTAGTTTTCGTCACACCGTGCATCCTCTCTTACTCATACACTAGATGGAAAACTCGTTCATTCTTATTCACAAACATAGCAATGATATGACCGTATATTGGCATGTATTTTGATAGCTACCCTACCACAGCATAGGTCAAATTGGTTGTCATCAGATTATCTCATTCTTGTAGTTCCTTGTGGTTGGTACATGGAGAGATCGAGGGGTGGTACATCTATACATGCATAGTACTTAAGTCTACTGCAAGACTTCGTATCTCTAATGCTCTAGTTTAACTGATAAATATCAAGTTTCTAGAAATTATATAGTTGTGCCTCGCGCGAAAGACAAGAACTGAATCTCCGAGTTTCATTTCTTACCAATACCCACAAATATAGAAGGAAAAGATGATTAACTAAACAATTACATGTTACATGCAAATCACAGATTTGTAATGGAATCACAGAACACGACATAAATCACATCAGTTACATGCATATTACATATTTGTAATGCAATTATTGAATTAACTTACAACACCAAAAACATATTTATGAATCGGATGCATAATTAACAAAAAACTAACGATGTTAAAGTCACAAGTTGAGCAATGCACGCCATGAATCTATATATATCCGCAAATTTGGTTTGGTCAAAGCAACATCGCTAGGCGGTTGCCGTGTAATGAGAGCGGAAGGAGGCCAATGCCTTGCCGGCGCCGCCCCTGATGATATACTGGTGGTACACCATGGCTATGGCGGCGCCGACGAAGGGCCCCACCCAGAAGATCCACTGGTCGTCCCACGCCTTCTTGCCGTTGTACACGACGGCGGGCCCGAGGCTCCTAGCTGGATTGATGCCGGTGCCAGTGATAGGTATGGTGGCGAGGTGGACCATGAGCACGGCGAACCCGATGGGCAGCGGCGCCAGCACCGGCACGTGGGAGTCCCTGACCTTCCGCTTCGGGTCGGTCGCCGAGAACACGGTGTACACCAGCACGAAGGTGCCGATGATCTCGGCGGCCAGCCCGGCTCCCCTGGAGAATCCCGGCGCGAGCTCGTTGGCGCCGCCGCCGTAGCGCACATACTGCGCGCCGTGCACTGACTTGACGAGGCCGGCGCCGCACATGGCGCCAAGGCACTGCGCCACCATGTAGAGCAGCGCTCTGGGAAGCGAGACCTTGCGCGCGAGGAGGAGGCCGAAGGTGACCGCCGGGTTGATGTGGCCGCCGGAGATGCCGGCGGTGCAGTAGACTAGGACGAAGATCATGCCGCCGAAGGACCAGGCGATGCCGAGGATTCCCGCCCCGCCGCAGACGGAGCCCTCGGACTGGCGCTTGTGGCCGATGACGGTGGAGACGGTGACGTAGACGAAGAGGAGCGTGGCGGTGAACTCGGCGATGACGGCGCGGTAGAGGGACCACTTGCCCAGCTCGCCGGCATCAAGCTGCGGCGCCGGAGGAGGGTCGCGGTAGTCCTTGTTGGTGGCAATGTTGCCGTTGCCGTTGCCGTTGGCATGATCCGGCAGATTGCTGCTGGGCGCCATGTGATGAGGTGTTTGCTTGCTCGATGTTGATAATCTGGCTTGGCTAGCTTCTGCATGTATATATAGACAGCCAGGTATGCTATGCCATGCATGTTAGGAATAATCTCGATTGGAGGTTGAATCTAATTATTAAGTTTCTTAATTAGGTAAGTTTTTTGTGTGAACAAGTAACAAGTTGTACAGTAATAGGTTTGCATGTCTTCTATGCATGCTTGCCCGTGTCCTAGTAGCTGCGTTGTGCGTGTACTAGCACGAGTCATAGTAGGCTTCATATGTTAGCCTTGTACAGGTTAAGTCAGGTTGGGACGTAGTTGATCAATATCGGTAGACCTAGTGAATGATTGTAACCAAAAGATTTGTACGGTGAGAAAAAAGAGAAATAAAGAGGAAAAATTGAGGGAGCCCATATTATTTGCCCTTGTGTTATTTGATTCCCCGAGACTCTGGGTTTTGAAGTAGACGACCCGTGTCTAGAAAGAATTTAGCTCGACTCACCTATTTTAGTGTTTAGACCCGATATCCTGTATAGCAAATATGCTCTTACCCACCCTTTTTACAACACAATACACGTTCTGATAGTTGAATATTTCTAATAACTAACTAGCCCATATTTCTTGACACAAATCTCAGATGTGTAATGGTGAGGACGACCCCTCTTATCAGTCTAGTCTTCTAGGAACAGAGAGTCCAAGATCTCTTATAAGCATGTGCTATATTGTGTGGTTGGATCTCGACTGTCGACTGACGAAGATGCCGGTATTGCGGGCTCGTGGCGCAATGTGCCTTGAACAATGGTTTACCCCTCGACAAGGATTCATATTGTTTTTCCTACATTTTTAGTCCTTTAACCATATATATGTTTATCTATATTTTTTTTCACTTCAGAGTATAAAATAAGTTCACCGCAAGGCAATTCAGCAACCACCACTGAGCCTGAGTCACTGCTTTTTCACTAATGTTTGACCACATGTTGCTAACTAGACTAGCTAATAGAAACGTTGATATGTGTTAAATTTATTTTCATATGTACTGATATGATTCTACCTGCATGTTGTAATGTAATGTTGTAGCAAGTAATTGTGGAAGTACATCCCAAAGGTACATACAGTTACAAAAATATTGGATGCCCCTCACCTAATGCCCCTCCAAAGAGTTTGTTCCTAATAAAGTCACTTTTCTTCCCACAGAAAAAGAGACAATTCTCCTTTTATTTTTCTTATATATGAAGATAAAGGGAGAAAAGTAAGAGAAAAAGCGGAACCTAAAGGAAACTTAAAGAATCTAATTAATTAAGAAGCTCAACCTTGTTCATTAGTTAAAGTTGATGTTAATTTGGTGGGTTTAATTGGGATGTTGATTCTTGAGGATCTCTTGATGCATGTCTACGAGTTGTCGAAGTGACGAGCACAGTAGCAAGATTTACACGTATGAACAGGATGCATGCATGCTTAGACCGTTGGGCAGACCTCCGAGACAACGAGCTTTAGACATACAAAAATGCATGTTGAATGCATTGCAAAAAAGATTACAATACATGGACCCATGCATGCTTGTCAAAAAGTAATCGTGTCTACTTTGTCAGATGTTGCAAAAAAAAATTAGATGGGCCATGCTAGCTAAATTAAATTATATATTTTGTTATTGCTTCTTCATTAAGGAAAACAGAAGCTGCATGCATAATAAGAGGCGCATGTAGATGCCACGGAACTCGCTAGTGTAGAAGAAATTAACTAATTAAGTTACTCCCTCCTTTTGGGTTTGCAATGCACTCTCGAGATTTGCGCCTAGATTTGATCATAACATTAATTACCAAAATATTCATGCCGTCTGCGAATAAGTGTATTTCTACGTTTTTGGCTAGTCAAAGTTTTAAAATTTTGATCAACTTTATAGATAAGAGTAGTAATATATTGTGTGTCATCAAATTGGTATATTATTACTTGTGGTACGTCATTTTCGTTTCCCGTTTTGCCCTCCCACCAAGGTTTCGTACGTCGCTTCCTTCGATTTTGGTTTCCTACGTCAACTCATCGCGCGCTTCAATACCTAATAATAAAAGTATTAAGGTTTCTTGTGGTACGTCATTTTCGTTTCCCGTTTTGCCCTCCCACCAAGGTTTCGTACGTCGCTTCCTTCGATTTTGGTTTCCTACGTCAACTCATCGCGCGCTTCAAACAGATCCATAGTTGGTCAAGGTGGTACTAAAACACAAGTCGCTAATCGTTTCATCACTCAGCTGGGCCGAGCACGCGGAACAGACCCCGATCGGGAGTATCTGTGCTCAAATTCAGTCCGTCCCCTCTATGGGCCTGGCCCAAAGTCATCCACGAAAATTATTTTTGCCGTTTAGTTCATCTGCTACAACAAGAAGCAAATAACTTAGCTCGCTATGCACTCTCGCTAGGCCAGGGGCGCCACTTGTGGCTGCCAGAGCGCCATTATGCGTCCTGCTGGTACGGGGCTCTGAGCATGGGACGCTGGAATAATAAATAAATCATGACTAGAATATTAAGTATTAAACTAAGCATGCGATCTACTAATACAATAGATAAAAAGATCGAATTTAGAGCAGCTACTACACCAAAAACTCTAACACTACGGTGTTGTCGCCCATGTTGCCGATGAAGAGGTTGCCGATGTCGGGGAAAAATCGTCGATGGTGCTTGCCGGGGCATGCGGAGCGTTCGCCAAGGTGCTCAAGGACGCCTCCACGATCAGCCGTACCGCGTCGATGTATTCGTGCTCGCCTGCGCAGATAGATCGCGGTGAGCCTCTGCTGCGGATTTGTTAACGAAGAGGAAGAAATAAATAAAAAAGGACCTAATAATTGGAAGAAACAAAATTATAAGGGGATATTTGTAAAAAACAGTCCGCCACGTCAGCGACTTAACCTCCGTCATGACGGAATGACCAAAGATTGACTACTCCACAAGTTCGTGACCCATAATTGAGGTTTTCCAACTTGGTGATCAATTCTTCCTTTTCGCGCAACTTCGTGACCTCACTGCCGCGCGCGCTCCGATCGATGCTGCTGGAGCTAGCTAAGCTAGCTTAATTTTTATTCTATATTGCCTGTACAAGATGATTGAATTTGTGCGCAGCGGGCTTGGGTCCCGTGATGCAGAGTCGTACATCCGCCCGGCCGGCCGGCGCGCGGGAGGCGTCCTGCAACAAGCTCTACGAAGACGTACGCCCGATCGATCGATGCACGCGCGGGGGCTATATTTACCCGGTCAGCGGCAGTAACAAAATTAGATTTCTCCACCTCTGCAGACACGCCACGTGGTGCACTCACAATGCTCAGGATTGCCCTTTTGAACCCTCTTTCTAATTGTACCCTAGACCTATTTGTGCAGAAACTTTCGAAGCACGCAGGCATTCCATTAAGACATGACAGAGTCGTCGGTCACAAGACGGGCTACATTGTTCGGGTAGTTAGATAGCCACACAGTTTAGTCTAAAAAAACTTTCGAAGCTCATAACCTCGCACGGCATGTCTTGTCTCTAGGGCCTGGTAGGCATATTTGGCTAGGTACTCCTTATGATCCTGATATTGTACCTGTAAACATTGTTGTCAATTAATAAAGAGCGAGATTCACCTTTTAAAAAAGTAAAAGGCGACCTTCACAAGATACAAGTTTCGCATGCGGAGTGGTTTAAGCAGATATATTTTCCTTTTCAGTTTACATTGTTTCAATACTTTCACGTGTATTTCGTATTTTCTAGTGATACAGGTATATACACACATACTTCACAGTTCATCGCGCGGATGCACATACAGCGGAAACCGGAGTACAAATATAATGAACGGAGTACAAGTGCACTTAAAACATAGTACATGCATACTAAAAACTAGAGTACAAGTACAATGAAAACAGGAATACAAGTACCCTAAAAAGTGAAATGTAAGCGTGCTAGTTTCAGAAGTACAAAATAACATTAATCGAAACCTAGTAGTATGGGATAAAGTTTTGAATATATCAACGCGGTGGATTATGTGAAAATTCCCTTGTAATTCGGTCAAACGGCTCAAAAATATTTCTGACAAGATCGACATACAAACGACATTTTTTTTGTTAGATGGATGTTGCCCCAAACAGGTTGACACCGATCACCTCTCAACCTTAACTGAATCATGACCAGGGTTTCTCTTTGATTCGTCTAGAAATATCCATAAACTGAGCTGTTAATTTTACAACCAAGCAAGACTCCCCATGCCAATCAGCTGTTCCATAATATAAGATTTTTACAGCGAAAATAATAATAGTATTTCCAAACGAAGAACTGGGGTTTTTTCATGAAAGTTCTCCAGATTTTTGCAAAGTCCTACGTAAGGGGCCAGGCAGGACTCGTCCAACATATACGTGACGGAACGTTCTGTGGCCGATTCTGACACAAACACAACTCGTAAGAACTACTCTACATAGACACGCAGCTGCTGCGTACGTACGTGCCCAGATCCCAATCCATAGCTAGCCGTGTCCAATCCCAATCTGAAGAAGATGAAACGGCCGACGATGGCGGCCACGCTGCTCCCGGATGACGCCGTCCGCGAGATCCTCTTGCGCGTGTCCACCGTCGACGCCGCCGCCCTGTTCCGCTGCGCCGTCACATGCAAGCAGTGGCGCGCCATCATCGCCGACCCGTCCTTCCTCCGGCTTCGCTGGCCAGAGAAGGCGTGTGATCCGTCTTCGCTCCTCGGCTTTTTCGAGCGTCGATATGACAGGCATCAGCCGCCGTTCTTCAGCCCGATGTCATCTGGATCGGTGCTTGGCGCTCGCCGTCGTCCCCTCACCTCCTTCATCACTGGAGCGTCTCACGGCGTCCTGAATGGCGCGTCTCCGCTCGCTGCGCACGGCGGCCTCCTCCTTATGCGGGTCGCCGGGTCCCTGGCCGTGTGCAACCCACTCACCGGCTCTTGTGACGTGCTGCCCCTGATAGGTTGCTCTAGCGCCGCCATTCTCTGTTGCTCTAGCGCTGCCGTACTGTCCCGTGAAGACTGCTGCTCCGGGGAGACACAAGCGCCATCAAATGGTTACTCGACCTTCTTCAAGGTGCTAGCCATGGTGAGGGGCAAGCACGATCAGGACGGAACCATCTACACCTTCACGTCCTCCCAACCTACCTGGAGCGCCCCGAGAAACTGTTTTGATCAAGTCTGGCTTAAGGGTAAACTTGGTTGTCAGCTTAGGCCTGAGAACGAGGGCACGAGGCTGTCATATGCCGTGGCGTGGCACACTGGTTAGGGTTGTATGTGACAGATCAAGACGATTTTACACATAATTACACCTTTGATGTCAATGTCCAGACCGGCGACATCAGCTATAGGGAGATCTCGATCCCAAGCGACCAACTCGCCATAAGAGCATATTCTAGACTAATGCTTAGCGTCACCACCGAAGAAAGGCTCTCGCTGCTCCACTTGCAGAATGAAGATCTCCGGCTAAGCACGTGGACGCGGGGAGATGATGGAACTTGGCTCCGCGCTAGAGTGGTTGATCTAAAACTGCCAACACAGGTGGTTGATCATGTTTGTATAAGCATGTGGTTGGGAGAGAGGAGCGGCACCTTCATCCTAGACATAAGGCTAGACATGCGCCGACGTATCTACAGAACCGACATTGAAACAGGAGCGATGGTGGATGTGACGACGAAGATGTTTGAAGACGGCTTTGGTTTAACCATAGTGCCTATGGAGATCGATTGGCCGGCCTTGCTCATGTCTCGGCTCGGCGTCATCGACCGCTATTCTCAGACGACATAGGCATAAGTCATAGAGGCCGACGGTGTCCATGGAGATACGCCGTCCCTATATTCTCTAAGCTAGGTATAAACGTCTACTATATATCTATAAAGTTCCTAGCCCGATTGATTATTCGTAGCTTTCCTAAAATGATTATGGTGAGTTCGTGCGGCACAACGGACATAATCCAGCTCTCAAAAATTAAAACAATGTAATCCGTCGATTTTGCTTGTTTTCTCCACTCTTAGACTTGAAAATCGATACAAGCTTGTTAAAACATAACGGCAATCGAAGGGCAGGATGCAGCAATACTGGTGGGGGTCTCCTCACTTTAGTTGCCTTCTCAAAGGAATAAGAAACCTCAGAAGAAGATTGCAAAAGGTACTACAGCCGGCCGGGACGGTGCTGACCAGTGGTCAGGTAGCCACCGACGGCGAGTAGGTTATGAGAGGACACGCCATGAATGACGATCAGGTCCAGCTGATTGAATTTTTTGTATTATCTACCCTCTCACCGTCCTTGAGATCTCACCGGATACCATGCTTTTCTTCAAGAAGATTATTAGAAGCTTTCTTTGGGCGGGCACCGACAAGGTCTCCGGCGGAAAGTGTAAAGTCAATTGGACGGCGGTGTGTAGGCCTACATCCGTTGGAGGTCTTGGGTTGTTCGACATGGAGAAGTTTGCGAAGGCGCTTCGCCTTAGGTGGGTGTGGCTTGATTGGACCGCCCCGGAGAGACCTTGGGTGGGGATGGAGGCCCCTTGCAAGAAAGATGAGTTTAGCCTCTTCCATGCCTTCTCTAAGGTGACCATTGGTGATGGCGCCAAGGCTTCATTTTGGGACTCCCCTTGGGTTGACGGAATCAGCCCCAAAATTGTTGCTCCTCTCATTTTTGGCATATCCTTGAAGAAGAATTGGTCCGTTAAGGAGGCTCTAACCGTTGACGCGTGGGTGCATGATCTTGACTACTCCGAGGGGCTTTCGGTCAACCACCTACAAGAGTTTTTGAAGCTTTGGCAAATCACCTCCCAACTTGAACTTGATGAGGCGACACCGGACTCGATTATTTGGAACCTCACCACCTCGGGCGTCTACTCTTGCTCCTCGGTGTATAAGGCGCAATTTGCCGGCACAATTGACTCGACAATGGATAATTTGGTGTGGAAGAATTGGGCTCCTCCCAAGTGCAAGCTTTTTGCGTGGCTAATCATTCAAAACCGCGTTTGGACGGCGGACCGGCTTGAGAGGAGGGGGTGGCCTAATGGTCGGCTATGCCCCCTTTGCCGTTGCGAGGTCGAGACGGCTAGACACCTCCTCTTCACATGTCGCTACTCAATTCGCCTTTCGAGAATGATCAAGAATTGGCTCAACACTGGGGACCTCAACCCTCCGGGGTGGGCGTCCTTCAACGACGTCCAATCTTGGTGGGAGCACTTGGTCATCGTCAACGGAAGTCGGATGAAAGCCATCCCTTCTCTACTCATGCTTGTGAGTTGGGAAATTTGGAATGAACGCAATGCGCGTGTTTTCAAGCGCACTAGCACCCTTCCGACGGTCATCTTCGCCCGCATTAAGTTCGAGGCGAGGAATTGGGTGTTCGCGGGGGCGAAGCATTTGGGTCACCTTTTACCGGGAGATTAAACTTGTTATTTAGGGTGGTGGTCTATAACACTAAACTTTGTTACAAACTCCTTCTTATTTAATGAAATAGGGCAAATCTTTTGCCTTTCCTTCAAACCAAGTCAACTCTACGTAGCATCAGCCTCAGTTTCAGCATACGTAGTGCAAACCACACGCCGACCAAATTTATAGTCTTACAGCAATGACCCACTCACTTGAACGGTTTCTGAAACTTGGTCTTGTTTTGCAGATACACGGAGGTTACGAGCAAGTACTGGATCATATAGGTACACACAGCCAGAGTGCCTTGTATAGGTCCAGGATTCAACTCAAGAACTTACACGGACGATATTGAACTCAAACCTACAGCAGCTCGAACAGAGCAGCAAAACACTCGCGGGTTAACTTGTTTAGCTATGGGTTGCCCCGGCTATCGGTTTAGTTTGGGCCGAGTGGGTGTTCATGGACTGGAGATTGGCACCCAAATTTCCTAGGTTCGAGCTATAAAGGCTCAAGTTCCTGTTTTTCGAGTTTGGGCTTCGGGTAACGGGTTTTGTTCCCAGCCTGTCTATATATTTCACCCTCAAATGTCACCCTGCGGATGCGGATAACATTCACCCCAAAATTCAAAACCCGATAATTTGAGCCCTGAAATATATAAAACCGGATAAATCATCCCCTAGCCTGGTTTTGCTTGGTTTGAGCGGTTTTGAGGGGTGACGTGTGGCTGATGTGGCGCTGATGTGGTGTAGGCCGTCAATTAAGGGAAACGGCATTGTGTACTTTTAACGCTCGCCGCCGTCACTCCGGCCGGCGCAACGAATCTCTCGTTCTCCACCACGACGGCTGGGTGGAGGCGCAACATGCTAGCTAGAGATCTGGACGGCGAAACCCTGCTGAACCTTTCCCGGTGTACGCGTGCAAGTTCTCGGAGGGGTGATCTGTCGATCTCGACGGTTGACCCTCACTCTGCTGGATCAAGGTGACAAGGCGAGGAGGAGGAGGAGGCGTCGGAATCTCTCTACCGGGCTTGGTTGAGAGAGACGGCGACGAGCTACATCAACTACGTCATCAACACTTCTTCCGCAACTTCGGTGTTGGTAACGTATTCTATCTAGATCTTCGGATATTCGTATTCGCATGTATCTTCATAGTAGATCATGAGAGTTGTTGCGTAGCAATACGGAAAATTTTAATTTACTGTACACGCAACCCAGTAGTGCGTGTGCGCTTACAAACCCGTGTGACGCGCGCGCCTAGGCGGGAGGTGTCTAGATACTAGTACTAGTAAGATTTACTTCTTCTAGCTTCTCCGACGGCCCTTCCCCGTTTAGCTCGTCCTCAACTTCTCAGAAATGAGGTGGAAGGATGGAGAGTGGTGGTTCTGGTTCTTGTGTTGGCACCTTCATGTCGGATCCATGGCGAGGCTTGGCTTAAGCTGCCCTCGCTCCCTGGATACGGTACCTTTCAAACTGTAATAAAAATCCATATGTGTGGCTGGTCTTCTCTTTATTCCCTTTTGATCTCGTCTTTCGTGGTTGGGAAGGCAACGATCGAAGGGACCAAGTGTCACTCATGTCACAAAAAGACAAAAAATGGCACATGATTTTCCTTTCTTGTCTCTCAATGTTCATTTTTAATTTACAGTTGAAATTATAGTGCATTACTATGAATTATAGAAGATAGCATAATAAGGAAGGGAAAATATGCACGAGGACATCCTCCCCAACCCACAGAGACATGTGTCATGGTATGACCGGCAAGAAAACATGGTCGAAGACTAATTATTCACCTACACAAACTTCCTTAGTCTCCCATCGTTGATCCTAGGTGGAAATGGCGAGAGGTGGCTGGCTTGATGCTGCATTAGTAATCAGTTTTGAACTACTTGCTGAGATATTTACAATCGCAATAGTTATCAATGTAAGCATCTACATCTCATATCTCTGACTCCCAATCCTCCGACCACAATAAAAAAAATAGAAATTATATAAGTTACTTTCGGAGGAAAAGTAGACGGGAGCCATAAGATAGACCGGAGGAGAGCCACCAGGCTCAGGCGCAGGGTGAGGGTGTGCCCCTGTCACGTGGGCCCACCGCGCCTGAGTTGTGGGACTCGTCTCCCGATGCTCTTTTGCGCATATCTTCCTTCTGACCTAAAACGTTATGAATATATAGGATCACATTCGAATTTATCAATTTTACTCTTTGTATCGATTGCGACACACACTCCCTGAATTATTAGCATCAAATTAATTGCAGCCATATCCACAAAATAGATTAATTGGAGCATAACACAACCGATCAATTTTTCACTGTTATCAAATTTACAGAGCAGATACATAGCCCAGTGGTTTGCTGCACTTTGTACTTGGGCAGCTGATGTCTACGCACGCTTCTATTCTTGTAGACAGTGTTGGGCCTCCAAGTGCAGAGGTTTGTAGAACAGCAGCAAGTTTCCCTTAAGTGAATCACCTAAGGTTTATCGAACTCAGCGAGGTAGAGGTCAAAGATATCCCTCTCAAGCAACCCTGTAATTAAGATACAATAAGTCTCTTGTGTCCCCAACACACCTAATACACTTGTCAGATGTATAGGTGCACTAGTTCGGCGAAGAGATATTAAAATACGAGTGATATGGATGATTATAAGTAGTAATTGCAATCTGAAATAAAAATGGCAGCAAGCAAATATGTAGCAGAACTGGTTGTAAACGGTGTTTCAATGATTAGAAACAAGGCCTAGGGATCATACTTTCACTAGTGGACACTCTCAACATATATAATCATGATTGAATGCATAAATACTTCCTCTTCACTATGCTACTCTGAACTATTCACCTTTTGGATAGAAATACCAATCTACTGCGTAGGGCTATAACAGCACTCTCTAAAGTCTGAGTAAACAAACACCACAATATCATAGCACACCAAGACAATTGCGTAGGGCTACAAAAGCACACCTCAAGGTCGGTGATACACACCTAGAACACCCCAATGTCACTACGGGTATCCTAAACAGTACACAAACTCCACAAGTGAATAGTGCCATGCAACACAAGAATACTCATGAAATATCTCTCTAATATATTAATGGAGTCAAACACATCACCCACACTGTCACCTTGATAACGTGCTTTACATGACTCCACAGATTATAATGACAAATCACTTGAGTAGCATAACTATTGCATAATGAAGGGGAAAACATCTATAGATTCAACTAGATTACAAAGCTCATGATCACAATAAGATCACACCATGGGAGAGAGAGATAAACCACATAGCTACCGGCATGAGCTCTCAGCCCCGATGAAGAACTACTCCCTCCTCATCATAGGAGGCAGCAACGACGATGATGGAGGCGGTGGCGTCGATGGAGATGGCTCCGGGGGCAATTCCCTGTCCCAACAAAGACTTCTGTCCCCCCGAATTAGGGTTTTTGATGGCGGCGGAGCTCTGGAACTCTTCTGGAGAAATCGTCAATTGTGTTAAGGTTTACTCCGTGGGGACGATTTATGGTCCAAAGGGCAGCTCCAGAAGGTCCCCGAGGCCACCACATGTGGCCTCGGCGCGACCAGATTTAATTCTGAACCAGCCGACTTGTCGGGCCTCTCCAAGGCTCATCCGAACTCCGATTGGGATGAATTTTATGTCTAGATCGTGCGGCAGAAAATTCTCTGCAACTTTCGCAACTAGACTTTTTCCATTTGATGTCATCTTCAGGCCCGAACGTGACGATCTTTGAAAATAGTTTTCAGACGGATTTCTGGAAAGTCCCAATTTGACTCCAATTTGGTTTCCTTTGCCCAATTTTGATAATTTCTACACATCAAAGTGTAAAACAAGAACATTGTGCACTTTAGCAACTATTAGTAGGTTAGTCCAATAAATATCATAATATGATATAAAGTGCATACAAAACATGTAACAATTGGTATAAAAACAAGCATGGAACATCAAAAATTATAGATACGTTTGAGACGTATCAGTATCCCCAAGCTTAGTTCCTGCTCGTCCTCGAGTAGGTAAACAATAAAAACAAAATAATTTTTGAGATGACATGCTACTATCAAATCTTGATCATATAATATTGTAAGGCACATGTAAATGAATGAAGTGATCCAAGTCAATGATCTATAATTTGCTATCAAATAGATAATGAGTAAACAATGAATCACACAAGCTAAACGTTTTCATGAATAGTACTTTCAAGACAAGCATCAAAGTGTTTTGCATAGGTGTTAACTCATAAAGCAATAGTTCCTAGTAAAAGGTATTCAATCAACACAAAGGAAGAATTAAGCTTCAGCAATTGTTTCAACTTTCAACATATTTATCTCATGGATATCGTCAACACAAAGTAGTATAACAAGTCCAATACGTTGCATATAACCCATGTTGTAACAAAGTTGACACTAATATTTGCTTGTGGAAGACAGAAAGAATAGGAAAACTGACTCAACATAAAAGTAAAAGAAAGGCCCTTCGCAGAGGGAAGCAGGGATTAAATCATGTGCTAGAGCTTTTAGGTTTTTGAAAGCATATAAAGATTGCATAAAATATTTGATACTCCTCCCAACCTTGCTAACTCAAGCCATGGCTAACCGAATCCTCGGGTGCCTTCCATCAATCACATACCATGGAGGAGTATCTATTTTGAGAGGTATTTGTTAATTGTCAACGAATGGTAGCGGGTGATAACAGTATCCTACCTGCCAAACAGACTTTTAAGAGCGGCTCCCATGAAGGACGTTATTTCTACCAGCAAGGCAGATCATCCTCTTTCTCTTTGTTTACACACATGCAGATTTCACTGTTTTGTCATTGCTTACTGATGAATCAGGGCAAAAGTGTGAAGAGAATTGATTGGTTAAAGTTGTAATTAATTGGGACTGGGCACCCATTGCCAGCTCTTTTTGCAAATTATTGGATAAGCGGATGTATATGCCACTAGTCCAGGTGTAAAGTCCATTTGATAAGGAGAATAAAGAATAACCACACTAATTCCTCATGAGCTAGTAAACATTGACACAAAAGGGAATAATAACATTTTGAATAATTTAAAGGTAGCACATGAAAAATTTACTTGGAGTGGCAAGAAATACCACATATAGGTAGTTATGGTGGACACGAATGGCATGGAATTTGGCTCAAGGATTTGGATGCACGAGAAGCATTCCCTCTCAGTACAGAGTTTAGGCTAGCAAGGTTTATGTAAGCAAACAAGAATATCAACCCGTACACCAAGTTTTACATGACAAACATAGTACAAACGTTATAAAACCTCATACCGTCTTCCTTGTTAACCGAACCCGATTACTAGAAAATATCTAGACCTTAGAGGTACCACCGATGCAAACCAAATTTTCAACAAGCTTTACGGTAGTTCTTCACTAATAGGCTTAACTCATATGATGCACAAATTTAATCATGATCTACTTGTTAACTCAAAACAATTGACAAGTATCAAGTTATCCATATTAGTGATCTACAAGACTAAGCAAGTTTTTCCTTATACCAATTACCACATGCAACATTTTCGGAACCAACCAAACACCAATCAATTTATTTAATCAACTCTCCAAACAGATATAAGTGAAGCAAGAGAGTACTTTCTACAAAAGAAAGCTAATAGCTCTGAAAAGAGATAATGAAAACAAGAGCTAAAAGCTGAACAGCGCTAGATATGAATACTCAACAAATATAAGAGAAGAATAGAGTATTCTCATGAAAAAGCGGAGCGTGTCACTCTCCCAATCAAGAATGCTAGGGACCAGTCAAGCTTATTGAAAATAAAAGGCAATACTGAAAATAAAAGCACACAGACGCTCCAAGAAAAGCACATATGATGTGAAAGAATTAAAATATAGTTTCACTAGAGATGACCTGATAATTTGGCGATGAAGAAGGGGATGCCTTGGGCATCCCCAAGCTTAGACGCTTGAGTCTTCTTGAAATATGCTGGGGAGATCCATGGGAGCCTCCCCAAGCTTAAGCTCTTCACTCTTCTTGATCCTATTATCATCCTTCTCTCTTGACCCTTGAAAACTTCCGTCACACCAAACTCAAAATAAATCTCATTAGAGGGGTTAGTACTCAAAAATTTTAATCCACTGGTTCTGTTGTGACACATTGCAAGAACTCAATAAAACATTAGCTACAGCCCTCCATTAGAGAACCTTGCTTAAAGCTCACAAGAGACAATGCAAAAAACAGAGATAAAATCTGTCAAAACAGAACAGCCAGTAAAGATGAATTTTTTCGAGGCACTTACGACGCTCAGATCAAAAAACTTTGAACTAATGAAAGATTCAGACATTCATAAAGATTGCGCACAAAAAATTTCAGATTTAATTAACAATCTGGTGATTTTAGAAATTTCGTACAGTGGACAACAAAAATCTGTTCCTGCGCAGCAATCAAAATTAAGCATCATCTCAACACTAGAGGCTACTCTTGGCACAACAATGCGAGAAAATAAAGATACAAAGGAGTTGCTACAGAAGTAAACATCCTCCTTGACTCAAATAAAGAAAAATTGCAGAAATAAAAATAATGGGTTGCCTCCCATAAGCGCTTTTTTTAACGCCTTTTAGCTAGGCATAGTGATTTTTATGATGCTCACATAAATATGAGAGTTGAAACGTAAAAGAGAGCATCAAAAGCATATATAAAACATGTTTAAATCTAACACCCTTCCTATGCATAGGAGCCTTGTAAGAAAACAAGTAAATGAAGCACAAAGTGACTAGCATAGGAAGGCAAAACAAGTGCAACTTCAAAAATTTCAACATAAAGAGAGGAGACTTAATATTATTGTGATATATGAAACCGTGTCTCCCTCTCTCATAATGACCAGTAGGTTTTAAAGAAACCATCATATAAAAGCAACACAAGAGAAAGCTCAAAACTTTCATCACAAAGAGAGGAAATTTAATAACATGAAGATTTCTATACCCATATTTTCCTCTCTCAAAATAATTTTCAGTGGCATCATGAATAAACTCAACAATATAGCTATCACATAAAGCATTCTTATCATGATCCACATGCATAAAAGTATCATTACTCTCCACATAAGCATAATCAATTTCATTAGTAATAGTGGGAGTAAAACTATCACAACCATCATTGTAATCATCATAAATTGCAGGCATAGTATAATCATAATAAACTTTATCCTCCATAGTAGGTGGCACCAAAATACCACTATCATTATAATCATCATAAATTGGAGGCAAAGTATCATCAAAGAAAATTTTCTCCTCAAAACTTGGGGACTGAAAATATCATATTCATCAAAACCAGCTTCCCCAAGCTTAGAGCTTTGCATAGCATTAGCAATAATGGTGTTCAAAACATTTATAGTAATAACATTGCTACCATCATGCAAATAATTTTCCATAGGTTTTTTAATTTTCTCTTCAAAAGCATCATGTCCTAATTCAAGATAAATTTCATAAAGATCTCTAATTTTTTTGTTGTTTTCCATTAAGCCTAGCTAGTGAAATAAAAACAAGAAACAAAAAGATATAATTGCAGAATCTAAAGGAAATACCTTCGAGCACTTACCTCCCCGGCAACGGCGCCAGAAAATAGCTTGATGTCTACGCACGCTTCTATTCTTATAGACAGTGTTGGGCCTCCAAGTGCAGAGGTTTGTAGAACAGCAGCAAGTTTCCCTTAAGTGAATCTCCTAAGGTTTATCGAACTCAGGGAGGTAGAGGTCAAAGATATCCCTCTCAAGCAACCCTGCAATTAAGATACAAGAAGTCTCTTGTGTCCCCAACACACCTAATACACTTGTCAGATGTATAGGTCCACTAGTTCGGCGAAGAGATATTAAAATACGAGTGATATGGATGATTATAAGTAGTAATTGCAATCTGAAATAAAAATGGTAGCAAGCAAACATGTAGCAGAACTGGTTGTAAACGGTGTTTCAATGCTTAGAAACAAGGCATAGGGATCATACTTTCACTAGTGGACACTCTCAACATATATAATCATGATTGAATGCATAAATACTTCCTCTTCACTATGCTACTCTGAACTATTCACCTTTTGGATAGAAATACCAATCTACTGCGTAGGGCTATAACAGCACTCTCTAAAGTCTGAGTAAACAAACACCACAATATCATAGCACACCAAGACAATTGCGTAGGGCTACAAAAGCACACCTCAAGGTCGGTGATACACACCTAGAACACCCCAATGTCACTGCGGGTATCCTAAACAGTACACAAACTCCACAAGTGAATAGTGCCATCCAACACAAGAATACTCATGAAATATCTCTCTAATATATTAATGGAGTCAAACACATCACCCACACTGTCACCTTGATAACGTGCTTTACATGACTCCACAGATTATAATGACAAATCACTTGAGTAGCATAACTATTGCATAATGAAGGGAAAACATATATAGATTCAACTAGATTACAAAGCTCATGATCACAATAAGATCACACCATGGGAGAGAGAGATAAACCACATAGCTACCGGCATGAGCCCTCAGCCCCGATGAAGAACTACTCCCTCCTCATCATAGGAGGCAGCAACGACGATGATGGAGGCGGTGGCGTCGATGGAGATGGCTCCGGGGGCAATTCCTCGTCCCGGCAGGGTGCCGAAACAGAGACTTCTGTCCCCCGAATTAGGGTTTTTGATGGCGGCGAAGCTCTGGAACTCTTCTGGAGAAATCGTCAATTGTGTTAGGGTTTACTCCGTGGGGGCTATTTATGGTCCAAAGGGCACCACACGTGGCCTCGGCGCGGCCAGATTTAATTCTGGATCAGCCGACTTGTCGGGCCTCTCCAAGGCTCATCCGAACTCCGATTAGGATGAATTTTATGTCTTGATCGTGCGGCAGAAAATTCCCTGCAACTTTCGCGACTAGACTTTTTCCATTTGATGTCATCTTCAGACCCGAACGTGGCGATCTTTGAAAATAATTTTCAGACAGATTTCTGGAAAGTCCCAATTTGACTTCAACTTGGTTTTCTTTGCCCAATTTTGATAATTTCTACACATCAAAGTGTAAAACAAGAACATTGTGCACTTTGGCAACTATTAGTAGGTTAGTCCAATAAATATCATAATATGATATAAAGTGCATACAAAACATGTAACAATTGGTATAAAACAAGCATGGAACATCAAAAATTATAGATACGTTTGAGACGTATCAGCAGCCAGGTTCGAATCCTGGTTGTCCCACTTTTTTTTCTTTTTTTTATTTTTGGTTAAATTTAATTAAAGAACACAAACACATTTGTTATTCTTTGGTTATATTGAAAGAAAGAACATACACACATTTTAAAGAAAAGACGAATATACACACAATTATTAGTAGACCAATATTTTATTCATGGTGTATATATATGCTTGTCTCTCACACACACAAGTACAAATTAATACACAAAAAAAGTCTTCTTCGACACACACATTAAAAAAAAGAATGTACACACAATTGGTTATATTTAAAGAAAGAACACACACACATTTTTAAAAAAAGAATGTACAAAACACAAACACATTTGGTTAAATTTTAAAAAAATTGGTTATAAAAGAACACACACATTTAAAAAAAATGTACAAAACACAAACACATTTGGTTAAATTTAAAAAAAATGGTTATATTTAAAGAAAGAACACACACACATTTTTAAAAAAATGTACAAAACAGAAACACATTTGGTTAAATTTTAAAAAAAATTGGTTATATTTAAAGAAAGAACACACACAATTTTTATAAAAAATGTACAAAACACAAACACATTTGGTTAAATTTAAAAATGGTTATATTTAAAGAAAGAACACACACATTTTAAAAAAATGTACAAAACAGAAACACATTTGGTTAAATTTAAAAAAAATGGTTATATTTAAAGAAAGAACACACACAAATTTTATAAAAAATGTACAAAACACAAGCACATTTGATTAAATTTTTAAAAAATGGTTATATTTAAAGAAAGAACACACACATTTTAAAAAAATGTATAAAACAGAAACACATTTGGTTAAATTTAAAAAAAAATTGGTTATATTTAAAGAAAGAACACACACAAATTTTATAAAAATGTACGAAACACAAACACATTTGTTTAAATTTAAAAAAAATAAAGAACACACACATACTTTTCTGTGGCGCATGGGCGTAGATGCGCCAGAGAAATGTTAGTTTCAGTGGCGCATCCAGAACCGTGCGCCACAGAATAAGCACCCAGACAATCGTTGGTGGGGGACCCACAACATTTCTGTGGCGCACAAGACTGGATGCGCCACAGAAATGCTGCTTTCTGTGGCGCATCCAACGAAATGCGCCACAGAAATGTCACTAGATTTTTGTTGAGGCGGGACCCACCATATTTCTGTGGCGCATGCCAGCTTGCATGCGCCACAGTATTCTGTGGCGCATTGTCCATGGTGCGCCACTGAAATGTTTTTGTTGCGCATGGGAAGTTTGGTGCGCCACAGATAGTGAATCTACAGAAAGGTAGTTTCCTATTAGTGAGAACTCAATCAATCGAGGTCGTCGTAAGCTCTCTCTCTTAGGTTAGATTTCTTTCAAGCATCTCCCATAGCTACGGCATAGTGGCTAAACCGAATGTGGGGCTAAGCTTTGCACATGTCATACAATTCATAAATGGGCCCTTGGGATTTATCCAATAAAATTTTAACATGGGCCAACATTCGTACATTTCAACATTATTTTAGGCCTATATTATATATGCATTCTTTTAATGCCTATATTAACGCCTTGTGCTCTATAAAGGGAAATGGTATACTCCAAAGGAGCACTAACGTACGCGTCAAATATGAAGCAAATATTAACGAGATAAATAAAAAAGGAAGTAACTGACTTCACGAGTTATCAAAATTGATGGTATACCATATGTTGCAAGTTATAAAAAAGTAAGTAGTTGATTTCACGACTTGTCAAAAAAGGAAGTAATTGATTCCGTGTATTATCATATATCTATATATATACCTTATAACAAGAATCGGAGAGAAGTAGTAGAGCAGTGACATCTGCATTGGAGGTCATAAACAAAAAGAATTGCTTGTCCTCATGGCGTGCATAAAGATTGTATGCTTGGGGGCTCTTGTGCTCATATCTGCATGTTTCTTATCATGCTATGCATCCAAGGACGAGACAGGTATGTGTCGTGCCCTCTTGAAATAGTCGACAAAGTTTTGTAGTCCGCTTGAGTTGGCATTTCTGTCCAATTTCGTAACTATGTTGTGGCACTTGTGTGTTCTTTTTTAGTAGGTGTTGCGATTGAGGCGTGTGGCTATAGTAAATCAATTCCATGCAAACTCAAACAATGCATGACTTCGTGCAAACGAGCTGGTTATGATCCTGGACAATCCTCTTGCAAAGACATTCCGGAATTTACACGAACAACATGTTGTTGCCGAAAGAATAACAAATAGTGGTCGAGGCTAGCGGTGCTACATACTGCGATGGGCTTTGAAACTCTTGGACGTAAGGATGATGAAGTGTGCGTGTTTATGGGTGATTTGAACAAGAAATAAAAATTTGGTTACTTTGATTACCAAGGTTTTATGTTGGCTAGTTAGACTATTCTATTTGTGAAAATGAAATGCATACATGAAATGGCAAATTGATAGATGTCTTGAGTTCATGAGATTCATTAATTAGGGTTTTTATTTAGTAATCAGCTATATTTCCGGTCATATTTTCCTCTTTCGGTTCAAATCATGAGATTACAAGGTTTCTTACATGATTGAGATTGAAAAAAACTCTTGTTTAAAACGAGTCGTACCTTTATAGATTAGATATATAGGTGGTCGCAACAAAGCAAAGGTAAGAAAAGGTGTGTAATGGTAGCTCAGGTTGATGGCTAATAGGTCTATCTGAATCCTCCATGCACCACCTGATATTTTTTAGATATTGTTGAATAACGATAAAGACATCAATGAATCAAACATTATCTAACAGTAAACACATCAATTTTTAAGCTATTGTTGAATAACAGTAAGACAGTAATACTCTGTAAATATTCTAAGTAACCTTATGTAAATCTATCTCTGTAAATATTGTAAGCCTGTAAATATTTTATTTTGCAATAAAGGGCAGTGGGGCTGTGGGGGTCTCTCCTACGGCCTTGTTTGGATACGGAGTTTTGGCTAAACTAGTTTTCCGTAAACTAAGATAACCGTCTAACAAACTAAAATCATGTTTGGTCGCACCAACTAAAACGCGGACAAATAAAACTGAGTTTCCACAAAGCCGGCAAAGTGCGTGTTGGCAAAAACGACTATTACTAGTTTTTGTGAAAACGCGATTAGGCAAAACTTGAGCACGACCTTGGGCGGCCACTGCTTGCCGCCTGTCGTCTCCGTCTGCGACCTTCGGTGGGCGCTCCAGGGATCCCGTCCAAGCTAGACCGACTCTTGATTCATCTACGCCTCCGGCTCGTCGCCGCCGCCACACGCCCGCGTTTGGCTCGTCGCCGCAGCAGTTGCCAGGCCTGGTTGCGATGATAGAAGCGGCGACCTCTTGGGCTCGTGGTCGTGTACTAGTGTGCCCGTCGCCGGAGACGGCCAGGCTGCTCCTCTAGACTCACGTCGCGCTCGCTGGCAGTCTTGCACTGCTGCCGTCATGCAGACCGCATACGGCGGCATGCACTGGCTCCGCGCCTGCCTCTCCGAGCTCTTTGGTGCCGCCCGGCTCGCCAGCTCGAGCACACCCGCCACGACGAGGTGCAGGCGCTCCTCCACGGCTTTCACGCACCACGCAGCGGCGACGTCAGGCCTCAGCTGTGGCGCTGTGATGGTGGTCAAGGAGCAGCTCTTCACGGCGGCGCTGGGCGTGATCTGGCGCAGGTGCTAGCCAGGAAGTACGTGCATCGGTGGGACGGAGAGTCGGAGGGAGCGTTGGGCGGCCGGCGTCAAGCACAATTACCCCGAGCAGAGCAGCGATTCTCTCAGAAATTTCGGGGGAAAAGACAGATGCGTTCGATCTAGAGAACAAGGTTCAGCCCAGAGCTAGCCAAACATGGTTTTACGCCGACTCGTTCCTAACAGAATTGAGAGCAAAACTCGTTTTACGAAAAATCTTCCTAAAACGCGGTTTGCTAAAACTCGTTGCAAAATTTATCTATCCAAACAACCACTACAGTAATCAATTAAAAACCACTACAGACAGTAATGGAAACCCCGTTCACGCAATAAAATGCATTTGAAGAAAAGGTAAAAATACCCGGGGAAAACTAAGTTAGGGAGGAGACATGAAAAAAAACAGGTAAAAACTATGTCTAACAATGTCGCGTACTGCTTTGTGATATTCATATGGAATCCATGGTGCTAGTAGTTTGGAACCCATGGCGGGCAGCTGGAGGAGTATTTTTTGCCAAATATGGATTTTTTGCGAAACTAATCTCAAATCTGGCCTCTCTCCGAAACTATTTCCAAATCTGGCCCCTAAGGTTGGCTCCAACGAGGATGGCACCGACCTTGTACATGTTGGCTCCATCCTCGTTGGCGCCGACCCCCTGTTTTAAAAATTCTAAATCCTTAGGAAAATTATGTGACTTTCTGGATGGCGCCGAACTGAACAAGTTCGGCTTCATCCTCATTGGCACCGACCTCAAGAGGCCAGATTTTAAAATAGTTTTGAGAAGAGGCCATATATGTGTTTACTGTTTAGTTGCTCAAAAGGGCCAGATTTGTTAAAAAATACGTTGGAGGAGGCTGATAGCTTCGTCGATCACTATAGCCAACATGCCGCGGTGCTTTGGTCATGACCGACTATGACCACCGCTGATAAATATGATCTTCAAATCTTTTTCAAACGGAGGGATCGTTAGAAGTCGAGCCAAAATTCTCCACTCATCCTATTTGGCCTTAGTATGCACATAATTGAAAAAAATATCGCGCTATTTTGGCGCTAATAGCACACTATAACATATTGGGAGAGTCCACGCTATATTTTATAACTTTTGCTCACTATGGCGCTATTCGTGTAAATAGCACGCTATATTGCGCTAAATCGTCATAGTGTTTTAGCACACTATTATTTTCTAGCCTATCGGCTCAAAGAACCGGTTTTTTTTCGCTTAGCAAGAAGAAAAAGTTGCTACCTATTTCTATTTATAGTGGTGATGAACCGCAATCTGTCGGATCATCTTCTAAATCGGAAGATGACATCGCTAATGTTCAGATTCTGAATAAATAATTTATACTATGGTATTGCTCTGTGGGATGTTGATGTTAGGCTTCTAAAAATATGGTGAACAATTTTTATATGTGCATTTATTGTTCTGCCATTTTTGGACTATATTTTTTTTATTTTTGTTGAAATTCTTTATTTCCTGTTATTTTTTTCAAAACGCTACTTAAAACATAACACGCTATTAGCCTTGATGCATCTCGAGGAGGCCGTCGCTATTTCTTATAACATTAAGCAGATACATAATTAACCATTACATAGTCCTCAAACCTACTTTGCCGATGCATTACGTTTTTCTCATGGTAAATTACGTTTAGTTTAAATTATAATTAAATATAATGGGTCCTTTGATGATTTGAGACGTCAACAGAAAGAGGAAGAAAATACCGAGGATGCCCCTGCAACCAGTCCTCTCCCTCTTCCTTCCCATTCACTTCTCCTCTTCTCTCTACTCGCCGCCGTTCCCCCCACAGCCGCCGCAGTCCCCGCACCTTACTTGCCCAGCGCCACCGCCGGCCGACCCCTCACTCGCCCCCGCCGGACTCTCGGGGACGCGCGGCGCCGCTCCCCTCCCCCCACACCGGGAGCGGGCATCTCCGGCTGCAGCCCGCGGCCGTCGGCGGCCTGTGGGTTCTTCGAGGTATGGGCTCCCTTCGTCCAGCGATTAGCTAAACTCCTCTAGCATCCACGGTCTCCGCGTATCTGGATCCGCTCCACATCCCGCCCCACGTTTGTTCGCTCACCTAGGGTTTGCTCACCAATGGATACAAATTTCGCAATCTAGCTGGACGCTAAAACTCAATAACATTCGCGGATGGACGAGTTCTTGTTCAATCCGACATGCCTAGTTCCACCCACTGATTTAGTAGTGTACTTCCACTCTAGCTCAGCAACCACATTTTTACCACTTGGACTCATAATCGAATTCCTGGGTCTGTACGTAGCCACTGATTTCTACCTGTCTGTATATATACTCTAGTTTGGGTTTCAGCCGTTCAATCGCTAAGCAGGAGTGAGTAGCTACTGCTCAATCCCATTATGTACCATGCCTAATTCCACCAGCAACCTACTGTTTTACTTGGCTTCGACTCCAACCAATTCCCAGGTCTTGGTAGCTTGCACACCCACTGATTCTGTTATACCACTCACATGCTCTGTATGTAGCTAATGATCCTCTTCATTTTGATCTGACATACATTCTTGCTGCTTTTGCTCCAGGTGGACATTTCCCCTCCTGCCAACCCTCGCTGCATTGCTCGTAAACAAACAACAAGGAAAGGGCGAATGGCATGAACTGCAACAAACACCTGATACAGCGCCATGGACCCTAGAAGAGACGCGGCTCAAAGAGCCGCGCCATCAACTTCGTCATCCACGGCTCCTCCCCGTGTGCCCGAGTACCATGTGCCGCCAACTGCCAAGCCCGTCCTCAACTACTCGATCCAGACAGGGGAGGAGTTCGCCCTCGAGTTCATGAGGGACCGCGCTCTGTCCCAGAAACACCTCGTCCCCGGCACGTCCGGGGATCAGAATCCCGTATCGACTGGGTACAATGACCTGAGAGCGATGCTTGGTGCCTCCCACACGGGGTCGGAAACTGGCCCCGACGTATTCATGCTCACGCCTCTTGAGAATCCCCGGCAGAAAGAGTCCCAGAGAAAACCTCCTGCTCAAGTTCAAAACAGGAGCTTACACTCGTCAACTAGGTCGGTTCCACGAGCTTCGTCAGGCGATGGCAGTGGTCGGGGCTATGCTTCTTCCGAGGCTTCGGATGCCGGCAGGAGGATCAAGTTCATGTGCAGCTTTGGGGGCAAGATCTTGCCCCGGCCTAGTGATGGGAAGCTCAGGTATGCTGGTGGCGAGACGCGTATTATCCGGATCAGTAAGGATATCTCCTGGCAGGAGCTCAAGCAGAAGACTACCGGCATCTTCAACCAGCCCCATGTCATCAAGTACCAGCTCCCTGGGGAGGATCTCGATGCTCTCATCTCCGTGTCCGGTGACGATGATTTGAGGAACATGATGGATGAATTTGACATGATTGAGAGTGAACTAGGGGGTTCTCAGAAGCTCCGCGTGTTCCTCTTCTCCTCGCTCGATTTTGATGACACCAGCTTTAACCTGGGTAGTACCGACGGTGATTCTGAGATCCAGTATGTTGTTGCCGTCAATGGGATAGATGTTGGATCCGGGAAGCCTTCCAGTGGCCTTGGTTTAGCAAGCACATCCGCGAGTATGCTGGCTCAGTTCATTAATCTCAATGCTGATGATGAGCAGTCAAACCCAAACCAAGATAGGTCAGATTTTCACGGACAATCTTCGGTTCCTTCTGCTACTATACCAACACCAACAGTGCCGGGTTTATCCAGTGATTATACTCCAAATATGCAATCTTACCAAGGGCATGAAATGCAGTATGCTCAGGGTTCTGGCGAAAATTTCTATGAAACCGAGAGACGCATCTCTATGCCCCTATCCGGGCCCTCAGATTATGGTGTCGCCTCCCAGTATGCGCCATATTCTGGGACTCCATCTCTTGCAACTTCTGACCAGCGGTCTTACCAGGATGGCTTTATGATGCAGGGCTCTATAAATGATGCAGAGCAGGCTTCCAAAAATACTCTGCAACAGAAAAATGAAGTGGACTACTTCCAATCGCTCCAGAATTTGAGCGCTCCTGCGCCACACAGTGATCTGTCTGTTTCAAATACTATGCATTTGGAAGTGCCCCCTGCTTCTTCGGCTCAAGAAGGCCGGACATCTTTTCTTCAACCAAGTGACAGTGGAAAGAGCCTAGAGATTCCTACAGCATCAAGGGCTACATCTGCCACGCATGGTTCAGAGTTCAATGAAGATGACCGCCAGTCCTCTGGTGGAGCTTTTGTATCCGGATGTTCTGATTTTGGGTCTGATGTGACTGATCATGGGTTCAAGAATCCACAACCTGATGAGGGGCGGACCTTCCATTCTGAACGGATCCCTCGGGAACAAGTTGAATCCCTGAATCGGTTGTCAAAATCTGATGATTCAGGTGCTCAATTTGCAAAACTTCAGTCTCAGTCTGGCACAGCTAATGAATCCGTTGCAGAGGCTGCTGGTTCTGTTGAAGGAGCTGAAAAATCAAATTTAGGGGCCCCATTACTGAACCTGAATGACCCATCTAGTGATGACCTAGTACAGTTTGAGAAAAACTTTGCCAAAGCTGTACCACGGCCGAGTCAATTTGGTTTAATCATTCCTTCAGAAGAATCAGATGCTAAAGCAATATCTGAAAATCCTATGGTTGAACAGCAACAGGCCAGTGAAAAGAAGGCATTGGACGTCCCTAACATCATGAATTCATCTGAAAAGACTCCAGCTAAAGGTAATTTGAAACCAACTACCACCAATAGAATACAAAGTGCTAAGAAGCTGTTGGGAAGTGATGCTGCTATGGCACGTCGTGTTAGTTGGGAGGCTGCTCCCAAGGCTGCGCCCTCCAATGATGTTAAGCGTGATCCAGCTGTGCCATCGTCCACCAGCATTACTGGAGCTGTTCTAGATGGTGAATCTGCTGCTGCTAACACGGAGAACAGAGATATTTTTGTTGATATCAATGATCGCTTTCCCCCTGATGTGCTTTCTGATTTCTTTGCAAAGGCTAAAGATGCACAGTCATCAACTCCTTTTAGTGACCCTATCCTTAGCTTGAACATGCCAAACTATGAGCCTAAGAACTGGTCATTCTTCAGAAATCTTGCAAAAGATGAGTTTCCAAACAGGAATAATGACCAAGGCCTGGCAAAGATTGACGAAGGCCTTTATACATTCGCAGGAGCAAATGATGATTCAATCAACATGAAGGGTTTGAATTCTAATTTAGATTTTGACGCCGAGAAGATGTCAGAGCCTGCGGTCACGGTAGCTGATATTAGCAGCATGCCTCCAGCTTATGCCCCATCATATATCGACCATCACACAGTAATGGAGAGGGGCGCTGAAGCATTTCAAGTTGACAATCCATATGCACCTATGGGGGACGATATGAGTCCACCTGTTCCTGAGTTTGAGGTATGCATGTTTAATAGAAGTCCGCTGTCACTTTTGTCGTCGGATGTGTTGTCATGTTTATGATTATTTTCTTTGCTTCAGGAAACAAAGTTTGAAGAGGACAGAACTGTTGGGCAGGTCATAGACGCTACTCTTCGAGATTCTGATTATGAACACTTGCAGGTATGATGGTTTTGTTACCTGTTGGTTATGTACATTTCCACATCGAAAATGTTTTGGCTAAATTCTCTGGTCAGTATTATGCAAGATCGCATGACATATTTCTCTGTTCATTGTTGTCAGCATGATTAGGCGTTATTGTTAATTAGCTATAGAAAGGTAAGATTAGCGTTTTCGGACTGCATAATATCCAGTGGCATGCCAACCTCGGTCTCATTTTATTCTGTTGAAACTGGAACTTTGAAACTAAAAGATTTTTTTAACAGATCATCAAGAATGAAGATCTGGAGGAGCTTAGGGAACTAGGTTCAGGCACTTTCGGAACCGTGTACCATGGGAAATGGAGAGGAACTGATGTGGCTATTAAGCGCATCAAGAAAAGCTGTTTCACAGGCCGATCTTCTGAGCAAGAAAGACTAGTAAGCTCCTGAACCCACGTCCTACCTATGTGTTAAGCATGATAGCTTCCTTTCTTAATTTTACTACCACATACTACATGACAGTAGGCTTTGAACATTAAAGGTAGTTGCAGCATCACTGAGCATTATCTTTTATAAGTCCATGTGTTGTACTATCAAAGTGATCTCATGTACCACAGCTGAAATTCCAGCCAAATGGAGATTTAGGATGCTGCCTGTAATGATGCTCTAAATATTGTGGTTTTTAGGCGCAAGAATTCTGGCGAGAAGCTGAGATTCTATCAAGGCTTCATCACCCAAACGTTGTAGCATTCTATGGCGTTGTGAAGGACGGGCCAGGCGGCACCTTGGCAACTTTGACTGAATTCATGGTCAACGGTTCTCTTCGACACGTCTTGCAGCGAAAGGACAAGTAATCTCTTGCTGTTTGTCTTCTTCTTTGTCCTTGTTTGGATCTAAACTGCAGACAACTAAACAACAGTCTGTCGTATAACTTGAAAGGTGCCCTGATCTTCGGAAGCGGCTCATCATAGCGATGGACGCGGCGTTTGGGATGGAGTATCTGCACTCGAAGAACATTGTGCATTTCGATCTCAAGTGCGACAACCTGCTGGTTAACCTCAGGGACCATTCACGCCCTATCTGTAAAGTAAGTCGGATGTTAAAATAGTTGTCATGGCCTCATGGCTATTATTACTCTGTTTTACGCGTCGAGTAAGCTTTACTGTTTCTGTTTCAGGTTGGTGATTTCGGGTTATCCAAGATCAAGAGGAACACCCTGGTCTCGGGCGGCGTGAGGGGCACGCTGCCGTGGATGGCCCCGGAGTTGCTCAATGGAAGCAGCAGCAAGGTGTCCGAGAAGGTAAGGCTGTCGTGTCTCTAACCGCTGGTGCTGTCAATACCGTTTTTGTTTGCCTTGAGAATCTATGCGTGGTGGGCTGGTGTAGTAGTGCTAAGGAGGGTTTGTTTCGGCGTGGATATGCAGGTGGATGTGTTCTCGTTCGGCATCGTGATGTGGGAGATCCTGACCGGGGAGGAGCCCTACGCCAACATGCACTACGGCGCAATCATAGGTATCCATCTACTGCCCTTGTGTCTTGTTGAGGCTATAGGAAAATACCACCTGGTGTGAAGGCCTTTAAACAGCTGTGATGTGATCCTCCCATCCCAGGTGGCATCGTGAACAACACGCTGAGGCCGCCCGTGCCGGCGAACTGCGACCCGGAGTGGCGGCGGCTGATGGAGCAGTGCTGGTCGCCGGACCCTGCGCAGCGCCCTGCCTTCACCGAGATCGCCGGGCGGCTCAGGTCCATGTCTGCAGCGGCCAACCAGCAGGCCAAGGCGGCTGCGGCGGCAGCGAAATAGGAAGACCCCATCCTCCCTGTGGCTGGGTCTTGGAGAAAGTGTACTTGGCTGTGGTGGTGGTGGCGGGGTGGTGTATTTATCATTCTTATAGAGTGTAAAAATATTTGCCGAGTGCATTATACACGTGTAAAAATGTACCTACTAATTATATAAGAAAAATATAGATCCAATCATTTTTGTGTTTCCAGGTGTGTGGGTATGGTTGCCTGCCTGATTGGTCCATGTTGCAACCGGAAGCAGCATGTGCGTGTAGTCTGGAGATGAGATGGAAAAACCGAAACGTACTGAGTGCGCACAAAAAAAATGATCTGAATTTTTGAAGTTCCATACAATCAAATATCACATTTTATAACTGCACTCTGTTCATTTCAGTCATAGCACGTGCCTGCTCATTTACATCTCCAAAACGTACAAAACCGTAACCTTTGGAACGACCTGTGTCCCTGTCGGTAACAACATTAGCACCTTAGGAAGCTTTGAATCTCTCTTCTAACATGGCATCACTAACATCAGCAGCCAAACTACCAACAAATATGGTGTGGTCGGAACCATCATCTGCCCAGTTTAGGTTGAAAACTTGATAGACAGAAGGCATCTTCTTCCCATTAAAGGTCAGAGCATGTTCTGCAGCAGCTCGAGAGAGAAATTCAATAAAACCATAACCCGGCTGCCCTTTTTGTTTGTTGGGGATGATTTTCACCGAGGCGACCTGCAATTTCTAGAGAGCATTAATAGCCAATACAGAAGATACATGCAGCAACAGGCAGTTGTACAATTAAAATGTTTCCAAAACGTACATAATTTGTTCCAAAGATCACAATTCCAGGGTTGCAAAAGACAATTGTATCAGATAATTTGAGGAAAAAGGATAGGATGAACCTGGGCCAAACATATATAAATGAACGTGCAATCAGATAATTCACGTGTCACCCTTATCAAGCACATTTATATCAGGTAAGATATCTTGTATTGAGCATGTGGACGTAAAGATGAAAAAGCAATAGTTAAACAAGAAAACTGCATCGACCTAGCCTTAGTAACCGCAGCTTGTAACTGTAACATGTTTCTAGCTGTACCATGCTGACTAATAATAACAGCAATACATAGCCTTTCAAAGCCCTAGTTCTAGAGTGGATGACATGTGAAAATATGATAGAAACCCGCTTGTTCCAATATCTTTTTTTTTTGAGGAGGATCTGATTTATAAAATAGGAAACTCAGTACAAATTACAGCTAGGTCCAACAGAAACAAAGAAAGAACAAAAGAACCCAGAAATTTGCACGGAGCCCCCCGAGCTTCCAGAGAGATCACAACCAGATCCACAAACTTTCCCCAAGAAGCTAGACGGCGGCGCCGCCGCCGTACCACACGCCGCGCAGAAGAGGACGCCGCTCCACCTTGTTGTAGACGGCCGCAAGAGCTGTCCGCCTCAGGAGGACGGATCCGAACGCCGATGAACGAGCACGGCCGCGGCCGTCCCTTCCCGCTCCCGCCCTTCTTCCAGCCGGCGACGCGCCGCCTAGCTCCACCGCCACGAGCCCCTCACCACCTCCGGACGCAGCTCCCCTCGCCACCACGGCCGGCCGGAGCTGAAACGTCGACGAAGACTCCCACCAGAACCACCTGCAAGCAAAACGGGAAGCCGACCCCCACCCGCTCCTCCCCTCGCCGCCGAGGCCGGCCAGAAGAGCAGATGCGCAGATCCACGCCCGACGGAACTCCACTACCTCCCCGGCATCACAGCCGGAACGGGGAAAGGAGGGGGAGACCAAACAACTCCAAACAGACGAAGCCGCCGCCGCCGTCTTCGACAGCATCGCCGGGAGGAAGAAAAGGAGACCTACTCCTACCTATCTACACGCAGGACGAGATCCCGGAGCTCCCCTCCACCTCACGGCGCCAGAGCGGCGGCCGGAGGCGAAGGGGAGCGGCGGATCCGCCGGCGGACGCTGAGAACCTCTGGTCGCCTCCCCGGTCGCCTCTCTCGAAACAGTAGAGGGAAGGGATAAGGACGCGAGTTGTGAAGTTCTGTACACTCCCTTGCTTGTTGTCCCGCTTGTTCCAATATCTAAAGCTACACGGATCAAAACCGATATAACACAATTTAAGCATGTAGTGCATCAGAAGGGTAAATTTGTAAGGAAACAATTCCCAGTAGATAGAGGCAATCACCTGGTCCAGACCCACGGCCGGAAAGGCGTAGGAGAGGTAGGTCTCGTCCATCCAGTACTGGACATCTCCGATCCACAGGGTCCTACCTCCGGGCGCGGCCATCTGTGCGCCGTACTGCTGCTGCGGCGGCGGCGCGTACTGGTGAGGGCGCGACCGCTGGTGCGGCGTCTCCGGCTCCGGTGGCGGCGGATGGGGATGCGAAACCCTAAAAGCCTCGAAGGGAGAAAAAAAAGAGGGGAGGGTTTGGGGTTTAGATGCAGGCGACGGAAAGCGTGGGAGATTTATGGGCCGGGTTGGCTCGTTGTGCGATGAAAGATGAAAGAAAGAAGCAACATGGCGGAACTTGCGGCGCGAACTCGGCGACCGATTTTCAGCCAAGTAAGCACCACCAGTGGTTGTTCAGTGAGCTCCTCCCCATCTTCCCTGGCCTGCTTTCGCGATGACCCTGTCGCCCTTTGATACTTCGTAAACTTATCTATGAACTTTGTGTTTATTATGTTGTAATAGCCCTATTTCATATTTTGAACTTTCGGGAGCCTTTCGGACGTCAAACGACCTAAGACTTTCGCCACATGTTTTTTTACGAAAATTCAAGCTTATTGAAATCAAGACGGAGTCCGGGGGCCAACCAAGGAGCCATATAGCCTTTTGGATGCGCCAGGCCCCACCAGGCGCGCCTAAGAGCCTTCCGGAGGCCTCGAGCCTCTGATCGTCAATGTTCCTAAGCTGCCACCTTTGTTTTGAACTACAACCATCAATATAAGGCGTGGTTTCGTGAACTTATAAGGAGAGGCAACGCAAATAGAATCATCAAAATTAGGAGATAGAAATCCGCCGCCGGAGGAAATTGCAGGGAGAATCGTCGTCAGAATCTCCTCCAGCCGCCTCTCCACTGTCGCTATCGCCTCCAAGTTGCTCTCCACCATGATGAGAGAGCAATCCACCCCCTGTACTATGGGTTTGTGGTCATAGTTTGATCACATCTATCTCTCCATACTCTATCATTGTTTTTTACCGTATGACTTTCCCTACATTTTTTTACGACATGATAGATGTAATTCCTATGGTGGAACTTTGATTATGATACGATGTATGCCATGCATTTACAATTATTTTGATATATTCATATTATGAGTTAGTTCTATTTGCACATATGAAAGGATTTCTCATGTTACGGTTTTTAGACAACTATGGTGTTTGAAAATCCTAGAAAAAGTTAAGATTTTTCTATGGTTAGTTTTGTGGGGAATAATTTGAGAGAAGATAATTTGAGGAAAAAGGATAGGATGAACCTGGGCAATGTATTTTTGTGCTTCTCGTGTGAGTATAGACCATTTGTTTTTTGGGTGGCCCATTGCAAATTTTATTTGGAATATTTTACATTGTACTTTTGACACTACAACACAACACAAATATGTGGTGAATTCGGTATCTAGTACTCAATTTCAAATGTCATGAGAATGTGGAGGTTAAAATTTGCTTGCCTGCTATATTTTGGTTTGTTTTTCTGAAATGGGTATTTTGATCTATTTAGTGCCACCATGCACTACGGCGCAATCATAGGTATCCATCTACTGCCCTTCTGTCTTGTTGAGGCTATCGGAAAACACCACCTTGTGTGAAGGCCTTTAAACAGCTGTGATGTGATGTGATCCTCCCATCCCAGCAGGTGGCATCATGAACAACACGCTGAGGCCGCCCGTGCCGGCGAACTCCAACCTAGAGTGGCTGCGGCTGATGGAGCAGTGCTGGTCGCCAGACCATGCGCAGCGCCCTGCATTCACCGAGATCGCCGGGCGGCTCAGGTCCATGTCTGCAGCGGCCAACCAGCAGGTCAAGGCGGCTGCGGCGGCAGCAAAATAGGAAGACCACATCCTCCCTGTGGCTCTGGGGCTTGGAGAAAGTGCAAAAATATAGAGTGCAAAAATATTTGCCGAGTGCATTATACATGTGTAAAAATGTACCTACTAATTATATAAGAAAAATATAGATCCAATCATTTTTGTGTTTCCAGGTGTCTGGGTATCGTTGCCTGCCTGATTGGTCCATGTTGCAACCGGAAGCAGCATGTGCGTGTAGTTTCGAGATGGGGTGGAAAAACCGAAGCGTACTGCGTGTGGACAAAAAAATCATCTAAAATTTTGAAGTTCCATAAATCAAATATCATATATATATTTTTTTTTAAATTTTTTTGATGTTTTCTGTACAAATACATAAAAATGATTTGTATGAAAGTGTAAAAGTTTGTTGAAAAACACGTCGTATATTTGGGCTGCACAAAAGTAGGGCCGTAAGAGCATCTCTTGCATATCCCTTAAAAATCCATTCATTAAAACACAAATCCGTACGGTTTACGAATCCATTCCTTAAAACGCAAATACGTACGGTTTACGTTTACATGATCTGTTCACCGTAGCCCCCGTGGTTCCTTAAAACTCATTCATGGATTTAACTTATATTGGTCATTGTGGAGCAGAAAAACTTGATAAAACAACAACATAACTCAAATTTAATAAAGTTCTAACATCACAGAATACAAGAATAATGCATATTACAACAATCCTTCAAAATCAAATAATTAAACAAATAATGAATGGTCCGGAAGGGAAAGAATCACACGTGGAAAATCAAGTAAATTGGGAGACTAGAAGCTCTCATACAGCTGCCAATAATGCTCCATGAGATCAAACTGAAGATGTGGGTGTGTCTCGGCGTGCTCAATCTGCCGATATGTCTCAAGGAATGTTTGGATCTTGTCTGATTTCTCAAAGGCTTCACACATCCGACAACATTGTCATAGATAGACAGCAAGTTTAAATCTCTCTCATCCTCAACAATTATGTTGTGTAGAATCACACATGCCTTCATGATATTGCCAAGGGATTTGTTATCCACGAGCATGACCTCGAACAATCGCAAACTGAACTTGCAACACACCAAATGCCCTCTCAATATCTTTTCGGCATGCTTCTTGTGTTGGCAAAAACATATTTTTTTTTTACCATACGGATGTTGGATGGTCTTCACAAATGTGGACCATGCTATATTCATATCCGTTGACGGTGTAGTTGTAAGCCGGGGCATCTCAACTAGCAAGTCTAGCAAAAATATGATCTTTGCAGCACATTGATGTCGTTGAGTGAACCTGGCAAACCAAAAAAGCAATGCCAAATCCACAAGTCCTCGGATGCCACTGCTTCAAGCACAATTATTGGATCATGGTGATGGCCGGTGTAATGACCATGTCAAGCAACAGGGCAGTTCCTCCACCTACATTGCATACAATGAACACTCCCAAACATCCCCGGCCAACATCTAGCTTCATTCTGTGCTATCAACCTCTTCGTGTCCTCATCATTAGGAGCTAGGAGGTACTCTTCGCCAAAATCCGGATGATCACCTTGTTATAAATGCGCACCGACTTGAGTGTACTATCTTCGCCAATGCGGAGTAACTCCTCGATGTAGTATGCTGGGATGCCATATGCAATGAGGCGCATGCGTCCGAGATCTTTTGATACACGCCAAATCTAAAAAGGCCGGCGACGTTCCTCCGACAAGTGAAAAAACTTGCAATTGGCCTCACAAGTTTGGACTATGCGCACAAACATATCCCTATGCATTCACGCCTACGGAAGAGGTGAGGCAGATAGGTAGCTACCTCGGTTACATAATCTTTCATGAACATGTCGTTGCCGAGAGCTCGGTTCCGCGGGATACAAAGAATTCGATTTTGGTCTTGACATGGGTGTCTTTTTTTGTGCTGGCGACGGATCAAAACAGAAGGAAACTAATGGAATCGATCGAGACGAGATGTCGGGAGAATCTATATCGTCTACTATTGTATTGATAAATTCAAATCAGCCCAAAATTGTGTGCCAAGTTTGAAAAACAAAACAAAAAAGGATGGTCGCAATTTTGAATGAGCAGCATGCGAGAGCGTGTGCGAGCTCGATAAAACCGGGGTGTTTGTCTGTCTCGCTGTCGGTGGACCGTCCGGCAGGTGGACCGGCACCGCGATCTCCTCCTATTCTTCTTCCGTTGGTCGGCCCGGCCCAGACCCGGCCCGTAATCGACCCGACCCGCAAGTCCAGAGCGAGAAAGGGAGGAGCCAGCGCGGTGCGAAGAGGAGCCACCGAGGAGGAAGAAGACGAAGGAGGGAATCGGAATCCCCTTCCTGCTTGCTCCATGGCGCGGAGCAACTGGGAGGCCGACAAGATGTGAGTCCCCCTCTCCAATCTCCAATCTCCTCCTCTTCTCCGTCGCTCGAATCGAATCGAATCGAATCGGAACTGAATTTTGGGGATTTGGTGCAGGCTGGACGTGTACATCTACGACTACCTGGTGAAGCGCAACCTCCACAACTCCGCCAAGGCCTTCATGAACGAGGGCAAGGTCGCAACTGACCCAGTCGGTACGCATATCCCTCTTCTTCACCTCTCTCTTCCTCTTCTTCCCCCCTCCCCTCCAGATCATGCATGCTGTTTTTCCTAATAATAGCTCTAGAGATAGTTTGATAGACAGAGAGGGCCACCAATCCCCTCCCCTGCCAAAACAAAAGCAAAGCCACGGTAGCAGATGCATGCTCACGCCACGCACACACCGGAATTCACCTCACCTGCACAAGTGCGTGCAACTAGGAACATTCTTGCCTGATGCCTACATGGTCTCGGTTATTTATTTACGCAGCGATCGACGCCCCCGGAGGCTTCCTCTTCGAGTGGTGGTCCATCTTCTGGGACATTTTCGACGCCAGGACCAGGGACACCAAGCCTCCCCAACAAGGAGGGGCAGCCGCGCTTTCCTCTTCTTCCTCTGCTATAGACCAGGTATGTAATGGAGTAATTCCCCTTTCTCCTGCATTTATACTTCCTAGTGCTTCTGCCTGTACCAGTAGCTAAAAAAGGTATAGGCCATGTGTGTTTTGCTGAGAGTGCTACTGTCCTTTTGTACCTGCTGTGAATGTGATGTCTGCATTCTACACACCATGTCCAATAGCATGCTAATCTGCACATGTTGCTTACTGTTTACACTCTGCATTCACCAAATCCCTGCGGTGGTGCATCAGGTCAAGTCAAGGGAACAGCAGATGAGAATCCAACTACTGCAACAGCAGAACGCCCACTTGCAGAGAAGAGATCCCAACCATCCGCCCCTCAACGGTGGTATCAACAACTCTGATGTATCCGCTTTTCTGGCTTCTAAGCTGATGGAGGAACGGAACAGGAATCACGGCCCCATGGACTCCGAGGCGTCGCAGCAGCTCATGGAGGCCAACAGGATGGCTCTCCTCAAGACAGCAGCCAACCAAGCCGGGTAGCTTTTCTTTCTTACCAATTCGTTCTAACATCAGCTAAGCACTGACGTGGTTCTGATTTGATTAAGCCTCTGTTCCGTTTAGGGCGCTTCAGGGTAGTTCGGTCAATATGTCAGCCCTGCAGCAGCAGATGCAGTCGAGGAATCAGCAACCTGTAATGCATACAACTCATTTATCTTCACAGTTTCTCTCCACCTGTTTATTGTTACTCCTAATATTCTGTTCAACTATTTTCAAGGACATCAAAGGTGATGCTGGTATGCCACAAAGAACAATGCCTACCGACCCTTCTGCGTTGTACGCAGCAGGGATGATGCAGTCGAAATCTGGATTGGCTGCTTCTGGTGAGTAATGTTTTGAGACCATATAATTACTGCTGCTCATTGTGTTACTCGACGTAGAGAAAATGTGATACTGTTGGAAGACCTTGTGTCCTAGTGAAGACGAGCTCATGATATTTCACACTTTTTTCCCCATCAGTACCCTTTCGGCTGCTTGTGGCTATTATTCTCAGATTCATACTCGAGGATTTCTTAATTTAGCTGTGACCATGTAACTAGTTAACTAGTGTTCATTGCACATTGAACTCAGGACAAATACATTGGAATTGAATTGACCGAGACTTATAAAGCTACGTGACAAACAATAGTTTCAGTAAATGGTACCAAACTCTTTCTAATTCGGTTTGCTCCACTTATATAGGACTAAATCAAGGAGTTGGGAGTGTACCGCTGAAAGGCTGGCCACTAACAGTGAGTTTGCTTATATCCCTTTCTACGCTTGTTTACCTTCTCTTCTTGAAATCTTACGTATTTTGTTGTTTGCTAAAGGTCCCAGGTATCGATCAACTCCGGTCAAATTTAGGCGCACAGAAGCAGTTGATGGGATCTCCAAACCAATTTCAACTTTTATCACCACAACAGCAATTTGCTCAAGCACAAACACAGAATGACCTTGCTAGAATGGGTTCTCCAGCTCCATCTGGTTCACCAAAGATTCGGCCAGATGAACAGGAATATTTGATGAAGGTCAGTATGTAGTTGTGTATCTAGTATATGATAAGTCCAATATAAGTCTGACAACACTACAACAACATAGGAATGGCTAGTTTTTACGTTGGCTTGCCAAGTCTAACACAACCCTCCTCCTTTTCCCGGGCTTGGGACCGGCTATGCCTAAAAGACATAGGCGGAGTTATAAGTCTGACAACACTAGCGATTTATAATTCACTATACAAAATCACATTTTAATTTACCTTTTTCTACAAATTGACATCATGATTCTATCATTTAACTTATCCCTTCTTATGCTACTGTATGCAAATATGCATGTCGTGATTGACTATTAAACACTATTTACAATCTATTAGTTGAAGATGGCCCAGATGCAGCAGTCAGGTCAGCGGATGATGGAATTGCAACAACAACAACATCAACAGCAGCAGCAGCAACAACAGCAGCAGCAGCAGCAACAACAACAACATCAACAGCAGCAGCAGCAACAACAACAACAGCAGCAGCAGCAGATGCAACAGGTGACCTGAAAATTACCTTTAGATGCTTATTAAGTTTTCTAGCTCATGCAATATCTAAGCGTGTCCGTTATTCTTGATATACAGAATAGTAGAAAACGGAAGCCAACTTCTTCTGGGGCAGCAAATAGTACAGGTACAGGAAATACCGTTGGGCCTTCTCCACCCTCAACTCCATCAACACAGACTCCTGGTGGTGGAATACCAGTAGCTAGCAATGTAAACATTGCGCAAAAGAATTCAATGGTCTGTGGCACGGATGGAACCAGTGGATTTGCTTCATCCTCAAATCAGATGGTACTATTATTATCTGTACTGCTCTTCCGTTGTCAGTTTTCAGCTGTAGGTTGTGCTCAAACAATTTCTGTTATTGACAGGATAATTTGGATAGTTTCGTTGATTTTGATGACAATGTTGATTCATTTTTGTCAAACGATGATGGGGATGGGCGAGACATATTTGCTGCATTGAAGAAAGGCCCCTCAGAGCAGGAGTCTCTAAAGAGTAAATAGTTTAAGCTTTAAAGCTGTGCTGCAAACTTCTGCCCTGGAAAAATAATATAATTCGAAACCATTACTTCTTTTGTAGGTCTTTCTTTGAGTGAGGTTGGTAGTAATCGCACAAGCAACAACAAGGTTGTTTGCTGTCATTTCTCTACAGACGGGAAGTTACTTGCTAGTGCCGGCCATGAAAAAAAGGTAAGCTGCGTAACCTCACAAATATATTCGAAGGAGACTCTCTTGCAAGTTAATTGCTTGTTCCAGAATGTTAAAATAATTAACAAACCGTATCTTTTTCTTGCAAGAATATGAGTTTTCATAAGTACAATTTACCTATATATTGGCGCTATATTCCATCACTGTTAACAGTACTTTTAGTTAGTAACTGCGGACTTTAATTTGTTGTGCTGTACCTTACACCCCTACACCTTAGTTAGTTTATCTCTCTCTGATACAGTATTACCCTTTCGCGCACGGTTATTTGCAAAAGGATGTCGACATGTAATTTTGTTATTGCTTCGTGTCTCTGTTTGACTTGGGATAGAAATTTAGGGCATTGTAAAGCAGTTTATATTTTCTTATATGTGGAAGTTTTATGATGTTGTAGGTCTTCCTCTGGAATATGGACAATTTTAATATGGATACTAAAGCAGAAGAGCATACAAACTTTATAACAGACATAAGATTCAGACCAAATTCAACTCAGTTGGCTACATCATCTTCTGATGGGACTGTTCGACTATGGAACGCAGTTGAAGTAATTTTCTTCTACTCGTTTTTATGTGTTTCTCATTATAATTCTTACTTTCCTGTAGCTGCTGCTAAGTTCTGTCTTTTTGATCCATTTCACTGCCAACTATTGACACTACGATGTAAGCTTTTTGCTCTTTGATTATGCCAAGAGACCACTGCAAACTTGAGTTACATCCTATGCATATTACTGATTTAAAAGCTTTCAAGGAAGTAGGATATGTGCAAGTCTGTAACGTAAGATTTCTGAAGGATGTCAGGTATGTAGGGGAAGTTTCTAGTGCGATCCTAGATTTCAGTGCTAGCATGCAACTTATCAGGTGTCCCTTTGGATGAGATTCAGATGGATCAAATACAAGGAAGCACATAAATAACTTCTCAACCCATTGGCTGGCTACATTCATTTGTCCCTCACATATCTTCATATCTGATGCATCCAAATATTATCGTATGACCCATGTAAGACATTACATGTTAACACCCAAAAAGAACTGGATAGTTTGCTTAGATATGTATATTAAAGTGGGTGCCAATCTCGTAGATAACTTACATGATCTCTTATAATTACTAATACGTAAAGGCAACACCTTTGCTCTTTCTTTAACACAAGAGCCAAACTTTGAGCTCCATTAAAAACCGATGTCTTAATTCCAAGCTCCTAACTGAAGATCTAAGACTTGCCTGATTATTCAATGCATCTGCGTTGTTGCTACAACATGAAAACTATATTTCTGTAGTCTGAAATAATACTACGACAGGGCATCATTTCTTATGGATGTCAGATAACATTTACTTAAGGGTGGCAAATACAGGACCTTCAAGCTATATAACTAATTAAAACTCATTGGGTTGAAGCTAATTCGTGGCAAAAGGGTTCTGGTCCCTTTCATGGAGTCCAATGGGTCGAAGCTGATTTGAAGCTAAAGTGGTCTCTTCCTTGGGCCAGATAGACATCAATGGCGGATGTACTTTGATTTGTTTGTTATTTTGCGACCCAGTAACCCCGTTATGTCTTATAAATTTTTTCTGACACACTTGATTTTCGAATGGACACAGGCAGGTTCAGTCAGACTTTACTTGAAAACTTGTAGGTTTAGTACATAGTTGATTGATCTATGTTGTTCAAAAAAAAGAAAGATTGATCTACGAATTTCTAATTATAGTTTATATCATAAGAAACCAAGCTCTATGCATTCATTGGCTATCACTTTGCATGGTTTTTTATGGCCATGATAGTGGTCAAATCAATTCTGTGCTGATACCCTAACTCTATAATTTTCTTGGTTTTCCAGCGAACCGGCGCTTTACAAACTTTCATTGGGCATACCTCCCACGTAACGTCAGTAGACTTCCACCCGAAGATGACAGATGTCCTATGCTCCTGTGACGACAACGGAGAGCTCCGGTTCTGGACAGTTGGTCAGAGTGCGCCTTCACGTATCTCCAGGGTAATTCTCATCTTTTCACCTGTGTGAATTGTTGCACCATTGTTTCAGCGAATTTGTGGTCTTGCAGTGATTTACTTGTTGCATAAAATACAGGTGAAGCAGGGTGGTACGGGCAGAGTGAGGTTCCAGCCTCGGAGTGGGCAGCTCCTCGCCGTGGCAGCTGGGAACATGGTGAACATCATCGACATGGACAAGGACACGAGTCTACATTCAGCACCAAAGGTAAACTGCATCTGCTGGCAATTACTCTGCTCTGCTGGGACACAAGACGGGAGGCAAGGATATGTATGTATACATGAATGATGGTTGAATTGTGTGCGCAGGTGCACTCTAGCGAGGTGAAGTGCATCTGCTGGGACGAGAGCGGTGAGTACCTGGCGTCGGCGAGCCAGGACAGCGTGAAGGTGTGGTCGGCGGCGTCTGGCGCATGCGTCCACGAGCTGCGGTCCCACGGGAACCAGTACGAGTCGTGTGTCTTCCACCCGCGATACCCCAAGGTCCTTATCGTGGGCGGTTACCAGGTACCATATCTATCTAATTATCTATCCATGTGTCAACCTCAGACATGATTCCCAAATGTTGATTGAACTGACACCCTGGATGGGTGCAGACGATGGAGCTGTGGAGCTTGTCGGATAGCCAGCGGAACGTGGTGGCGGCGCACGAGGGGCTGATCGCGGCGCTGGCACACTCGACGGCGACGGGGTCGGTGGCGTCGGCCAGCCACGACAGATCCGTGAAGCTGTGGAAGTAGAAAGATGTGTGTATGCATGGGAGGATTGGGATGTTGAGAAACCACGAGGCACAGCCATAGCTTGCATCGCGTACGTTACCACCTTACGTAGAGGAAGAGTTACAGATGTGTAATTAAACCGAGGCGCCTTGGTCATCAATCAATCAAATTTTAACAGAAGTAGTAGTACTAATAGCTGTGCTATATTATTTGATTAATTTATTTATTGGTTGGGAGGATTGCAGAAAGTAATTTCTGCAGATACGACGAGTGAAAATTTCCATTCATTCGTTTGTTTGCTCAGTCACGGGGAGGGGACAGAGGCCGTGTGTATGTAATTAAACCGAAACTAGCAGTACTAGATGATTAGAAGGAAGTATCTATCACGAGTCTGCTGCTGCCGGCGCCGGAGCTGCTGCCGGGCTGATGAATATGCCTGCTCCTCCCCGGAGCGGATGGTGAAGGTGCGGATGCGACCTTGGCCGCGGCAGCACAACCGGAGCCGAGTCCGGGGCGGCGGCGGCGGAGGAGTCAGCAGGGGTGGTGGTGGGGTTGTCGATGCTCATGATGCCGATGCCGTCGGAGCCGGCGCAGGCGCCGGTGCAGGAGAGGTGACACACGATGCCCCACCCGTTGCAGTTGGCCCGGCACGTGTCATGGCACCGCGCCCCCGCGCTCACGTCGCCCAGCAGCGCCATTGTTGGCAACGATTGGACGAGAAGAAGGATTAGCAGCAGTGTCGTCGTCGTGGCCGGGCCGCTGCCGGCGGTGGTGGTCGCCATCGATCGCCTCCTTTTTTAGCTTAGCTAGCTCCATGGATTTCTCCATCCACCTATATATATATAGTACATACGCGTTCTCTCCTTTGTTTGGGAGCAGACGAATGAATGAAGCAACGCAACGTCCGCTGGAAAATTAAGGAGGGGAGTTAGCGCATGAGTTTCTTCATTGTTTTCTCGCGGTTTCTTCTACACGAGGAAAGCCTTTAGATGGTGAAAACCTATTTGTTCCAAAAACAACCAAGAAATAAGGCCCGCATCAATTAATTTGGCTAATAAGGCCCCAAATCTCCGGCCCAGCTCCGCGTCTCCTGATCGGACCTGAAACTGCGTACGCTCTAGCGAGCCAAGGGACAAGATAGCCTTTTTTTTTTCCAGTCCATTTCTATGCTGACATGTTGCTAGCTAGTAGCTATTCCACTTTTTTTTTTCGCAATAAAGGACAATCGCTGTAAACTTTGCAAAAAAGGATTAGGATACTGGATGGAGGAGGAGGCTCCCCTTGGTTGAAGCCATCACGCCCTAATGCGGCAATTTCCCATCAAGAAACGGAACCTAGTACCTCCATTCCCTCCGTTCCAAAATATAAGGATGTGTTTGGACGTATGAATTCAACCTTGAAATTGAATTGGACTGAGAATACCATTTCTTAGTTGGAAATGAATTGGCATCCAATTTCCAATCTGTTGTCTGGATGTGCATGGTATTTCCTCTTGGAATTAACGGATGGCATCCAAGTCCAATTCATGTTTGGATGTACAAACCTTGGAATTAAAGTTTTGTTGAGTTTGGACAATATAAAGTTGTGCACAAGTATGTATAATATATTTGTGTACATTCGAATGTTTATATATTATTTTTCACGCGTAATAAATTTCTTAGCGCCTCTCTCATATATGTTTATAAGGAATATAAAGTGTTCAAAATAGCGATGTATGTTGTCAAAATGTACAGGAGCTAAGAAAGTAGAGGGCCGTTCTCGAAATGAGTGGGTTGTCATCATACATTGTGCGGTCCGTTGTAGTTATATTATTTATAATAAAGTTAAACTATAAATATGCTTCCGCTAGCCGATTTTCCGAAATTTAGGGCAGCATTTTGCATTTCGTTTCCGGGGCCCGAATTTTTGGAGAGAGCCTATATGCATTGGACGTCCAAACTAGGAACTGTCACTTTCGTGTGCGGGCATAGTGCTGATTGTGTACGTACTAGCTACCACTGGGTATATATAATCGCTAGCCTGGCCAGTTGGTAGTGACGACGACATGTTATCTCCTAGTAGCAGCAATGAATTATAATTAAGCATGATGATGAAGCGTATGTTGCACTAGCTACCTTAATCAAGGCCGAGATTTGAAATGGATATTCCAACGAATTCCGACATGCCCATCCATCTGGTGGTACTGATGACGACATGCTATCTCCTGGTAAGCATGATGAACCGTATGTTGCACTAGCTAGCTTAAGAGTACGTTCTCGAGGGGGTCCAAGGTTTGGAACGGATATTCCAACCAATACCGACATGACCATCATCCATGTGTGGGCTAGGTCCCTCCTTTTGTCGCCGCCGGCGGCGGTGCGGTCCTCTTGGAGGCAGTTGGCTAGGTGGCTCCTCCTGTCGTGCGTGGTCTTCACGACGAGTGGTTTCGCCCCGCCGCACCGTGAGTGCACCCGACTCAGTTTTGATCCTGAGGCACCGACTCATGGTGTCTCCCTACTCCCCTTGGTTGACGAGTACTGTGACCGTTCTCGAATGGGGGCGGACAGGGAGTTTTTTCTTTCAAAATGGGGGACTCCCCGGGTCTACGTGGTGGTGATGCGCATAGCCTTTATATTAATAAAAAACGTTTAAAGTGTTGCAAAGAATAAAAAGTAAAATTACAACTCAAGGACCAGCCATAGATAGTGGCCACATGAATCAACCAACAAAACACTGACAAAAAGATGATTCTAAACATATTGTAACCGTCTAGAATGCTGCCAACCACACTGGTTGAAAATAGCTCGGACAACTGCCATCAACCGGGTACATCCATAATCTATCAGTTTCCGTTGATTTGGCGGGAGGAGGAAGGACCACATGTGATCCAATATTGCCAATCTTGTTAAATATAACATCATTCTGGCAATTCCAAATTGCCAAACAAAAGCACATATGCCAATGCGAATTCGGGCTTTAGTTTTCTTCACAACCCTAGCAAGCCAATTACCTAGCATATTAGCAATACTAGTCCGAGGTGAGATACTAAAAGTGAAGTGAATTAATATCCAAATATGTCGCGCGAAGGGACAAGTAAACAAGTGCTCAACGGTTTCATCTGACTGCCAAATTCTTCTAGACAAATTATCTTTTGTAAGCAGTACTTTTCGATGCAGGAACCACATAAATATTTTTATTTTCAAGGGTACTTTAAGCTTCCAAAGATACTTCCGAAGGAAAGGTGTATGTCCATGCATATGATCTGAGTACATTAATTGTTTGACAGGGAAAGCCCCTGAAATGGTCAGCTTCCATCGGAAAACATCATGTTCATTCCATTGCATGTCTATGGATGCCATGTCTAGGTGAAAGGTGGCGGACACGGAGGGCATGTTTGGCTTCCTGCATGCCCCTCAATCGGCCGTTTGGTGGACTGGGCCGCCTCTGCGTTGTTGCATAGCACGAACCTTAAATCAGTGCTCAGCCAGACCCACTGGGAATGGCCGAATCGGCCGTTTCTTCGTGGACAGGACCAGGCGATGCAATCGTGGACAGGCCCAGGCGATGAAGTTCGCGAACGACCTTCGCTGTCAGGCGGTGTCGGGTATGTTCCTCTCACCTCCCTTATACTCCTCCATATGAACTTCATAACCATGCTTCGATTCAAAAAACTTTGTACATGAAATATGTGCGCCTCGACGAGTAGGTTCCATTCCCATACTCGGTTTCGAGTTTCGTCGACCGTAGCGTCTGATTTTTGAAGTTCCCTTTTGAACGTTTTTGGATGAATTCAAATCCGTCGCACTCTGTCGACCGTTTGAGAAACCATTTGACGTGTATCTCTCAACGTTCCGCACAACTTTCGTGTTGTAAGTTTTTTGTTTCGACGGTCCTATACGAGTAGATCTTGTACTGAACTTTTGTACACGTTTAGACAACAAGTGTACGACATTCTTCAACTTCCCGTCGCCGCCGTTCGTCGCCATGACTGTCATGGCAGTAGTTGTTGCGCATGTCGCCATCGTTGTTCATCGCCTTAAACTGCACTGCCATGTAGCTCTTGCACTTGTCGCTGCCGTCCGCCGCCATGAACTGCACTGTCGTGCTTGTCGCCGCCGTTTTCGGTAAACCTCCACAGCTAGCCGCCATGAATTTCACCATGTTCATGGTAGTCTCCTTCCATGACGTCCGCCGCCGAATCACCGCCGTCCCGCACCATTGTACTGCTCGCCGGCTCGCCGCTCCTTGTAGTGTTGTGTGGTAAGTTCACCAAGTCTCAACACAAGAAACATGAAATTATAACCAAACGCATGTTTTTCTTCTCCCCAGATGCAGACAAAAGTTGATGAAGACAAGCAAATGGAGTGCACAACATGGTTTTCAGCCTGGCTCGGATACGAGAGGGTCAAAAATGACCAGATGAACACGCCCGGAGTAATGGGTGGTGCTGCGATCGGAGGATCGGTCTGGCCCCCACTGATTGCATCGTCTCCTTGTTTGATGGCAAATTTAACGAATTTGTCCCTTTTTTGAAATCATTTCACAAAATGGACCTAAATTCAAATCATTTCACGATCTGATCATTTCTCACGGCGCCCGCCCCTGGGGCGTCGTGCTCAACTGTACAACGCCCTAGTCTAAGGCGTCATGGATTTTGCCACGTCAGATTAGACGAGACCCACCTTAATAGCACGACGCCCTAGTCCGGGGCGCCGTGTCTACAAGCATGGCGCCTTAAGCCAAGGCGTCGTGCTTTTTTTTTTTGCTCGTTGGGTGAAAGTGAAAACAGAACAAAGGAGGCCATGTATAGTTTGAGTATGCGAACCATTCTCTATCCCAGTGGTCTGTGCTGTGCTTTATGTTCATCCGGTTGCGAGTTCAAATCCTTGTCTTGCATCCATTATTTTTCCGAATTTTTTGTTGTTTTTTGTTTATTCACTCAACCAACATATACAACATGTTATAGAAAACAGAAAAATAATATTTTTGTTGCCTTTTGTTTTTTAATAAGTAAACAACTTTACAAATCCGTATATATAAGCGCACGCAACGACGTGAAATGTATGTATGTAGCAACTAAAAGCAAAGTATATATATCGTATGTGTGCTTATATATAAGAATTTGCAACGTTGTCTACTTATGTGAAAAATAAAAAGCAACAAAATTCGTTCTCTTCACCAATTTATTTTCCCGAAATTTTTGTTGTTTTTTGTCTTTCACTCAACTAACGTATACATTGTTTTTCACTCAACTAACGTATACAATATGTTATACAAAACATAAAATTATTATTTTTGTTGTTTTTTGTTTATTCACATAAGTAGCCAACGTTGCAAATTCATGCATGTATGTATACTTTGCTGTTATTTGTTACATACACACATTTCACGTCGTTGTGTGCGCTTATATCGAAGGTTTTTTTTAGTTATTTTTTTTACGCTACCAAAATATACAAGATGTTATACAAAACATAAAATTATTATTTTTGTTGCTTTCCATTTTTCACATAAGTAGGCAACGTTGCAAACTCTTGTATATAAGCACACATACGATATATATACTTTGCTTTTAATTTCTACATACATTTCACGTCGTTGGGTGCGCTTATATAAAAGAATTTGCAACGTTTGTTTACTTATGTGAAAAAAAAGGCAATAAAAAATTAATTCTATGTCTTGTATAACATAGTGCAGAATTTGCAACGTTATCTACTTATGTGAAGAAGATAAAGCAACAAAAAAGTTATTTTTATATTTTTTATAACATGTTGTATATGTTGATTGAGTGAATAGACAAAAAAAAAATGGAAAAAAAGTGGATGCAAGACAAGGATTTGAACTCGTGACCTGATGAACATGAAGTAAAGCACAGACCACTGGTCTAGAGCATGGTTAGTTTACTCAATATATATATGGGCTTTTTTTGTTCTGTTTTCACTGTCACCCAACGAGAAAAAAAAAGCACGGCGCCCGGACCAGGGCGCCGTGCTATTAAGGTGGGTCCTGGCTAATCTGACGTGCCAGAATATATGACGCCTTGGGCCGGGGCGTTCTACAGTTGAGCACGGCGCCCCGGGGGCGGGCGCCGTGAGAAAGAGTCAGATCGTGAAATGATTTGAATTTAAGTCCATTTTGTGAAATGATTTCAAAAAAGGGTCAAATTCGTTAAAATTGCCTTGTTTGACGGCGTAACTGCATTGCATTGTTGTTTAGAGTTTGATTGGTTGGACCAGTACACAAGATGAAAATCGATGCAACTACTTAACTATACAGGAAAGTTGGAAGTACAAGCTTCAAGTACCGAGGGAGTACTTCGTTCATCAAGGCTTAATTTGCTGCCGAAGAATAACGATGGTTCTACCATATTTTTGTATTCCTCATGTACTCTTGCCCGTTGTTTGATGCTTTTGCATGTTGCCTCGTATTATTGACTTTAATAAAAATCATGCTAACGTGCATCCGAGTTGTAGAGGTTTTTTTAACCATCCTTAAAAAACAGGGGATGGGCCTGACTGCAGTACAAAAAATAAACTATCTATGGAATCAAGGTGGCTAGCTAACAGGTCCCATGCATGCACAAGACATTGCTTGCTTTCTTCACCAACCAATCAATCAATGGCCGGATTAGAGGCCAAGTGTTTCTCCGATCAACTGCAACTAATTATTTAGGAGAGGAGCTCCAATGGTTTGTCTCTTAAAAGTTGAGACTACACATCAAAATATTGTACAGATACCCCATTCGCAATTGCATATGTTTGTACGTTGTACCTAAATTCTGTCTGAGTGTCATGTTTCGTTGACTCGGTTTCATGTCATTTTTAACCTAGTTGCCAAGTTTTTTAGAAGAACAGAGCATTGAGACTACGCTCAGTCTTTGGGAGAGACATATTGTAGGAGTAGAAATTATAGTTCCCAAACAAAAATAAGATGGCACAACCAATCTAGAATTAATTAATAACCAACTAATAAATAGAGCCACCGACGGGGAATGATCGAAGTAGACCCCGAGCTCCCTGGAGCTCAGTATTTATTTTTTAATATTATTGAAACAAAAATGTTGGGAAAAAAATATATGAATACATATACATGTCATCGACATAGTTTTTCATCTGACAAAAAGATAAATTTGATTAGGGAATAAAAGCCATTTTTTAGCTTGTTTCCACATTCTAAAATGTAACATATTATATAACGAAACTTTACGGCTATGTTGATCACATATGTATTTATTTATCCACGAAAGAGTTTTTTTACATGTATTTTTCTGAACTTTTGGCGATTTATGACTATCATTTTGAAAAATTTGTCTCACCGGATGGACCCTAGTGCCAAAACATGCACTCCATCGGCCGAGTTAATAGTTAGTAAAAAAAACCATAAGCTAAGGCCGGGTTTTGCAGCTCTGTATTTTTTGCAACTAGAGTATTGCAAAACTGAAGTATTTCATCGCCCGGCTGAAGAATACTTCAGTTTAGGAAAAAAACAGGTCGACACTAAACTTTTCATTTTAGCAAAAAATTGCAGTTTTAGAGGATATTTCAGTTTTTAAAACCATGGTATTCATTGCATCCAAACACGTCAAATTATCCAGTACTTCAATATTTTCTGAAACTGAAGTATTCTCAGAATACTTAAAAAAGAGCTCCCAAACGGACCCTAAAGAAGGAGGTGGCATGTGGGGGTCAGCGCCAATGTTCTCATGTACCATGCATCATTTCATATCCACGATTTGTCATGATCATCTTCATCATTCAATTCACTTAATCAAGCAAAAGCAAAAGAAGAAGAAGCTTCCGAGCATGCATGCAAGTTGACCACTTGGTCATATATTAATCTTCAGTAGATTAAAGTACTAGCATTCAGACTTTCACATGGACAACTGACGGGAACAACTCTTTGCCTATAACAGCTCCTTTCATGCAGAAATTAATCTATTGAGAATTTCTAGATTATGACGTCACGAGCCCTTGCAATATAATTAATTATTGTATGTATATAGCTTGATATATAATCGTTCCGTGCATCTCTCTGATCTGCAAAGGAATATATCTAGCTGTCCATCAAAACCTAACCGAAAGCAGCAGATCTAGGAAGCTTCTTCTTTGCTCTCTCTTAATCTTACCAACAACTTAATTAGCCAAAAGGACCAACATAACCTCCCTTGCCGAAGACTCCCGGATGTAGCGCCCACGTCGCTCCCAAGGGGTGGCTCCGGCAAACCCTACCCGCACCACTCCAATCCTCCTCTTCCCTCCAAACTTCCGTTGTCGCTGGAGAATTGATGTACTGCACGGTCAGCTCTCTGATGAGAGGCATTGCGGTGATGGTGGCGAATCTGTACATCGCTATCTCCCGTGTACTACCATTTCGATATATGAGCATGACCCCTCTGAACATAAACTTGCTGTTGAAAAATACCACGACACCTATTTCGAGAAGTTTATACATTGATTTTGCGTTATGGTTTAATATGACTTTACGAGTGTGCTAATTTTCCAGCAAATTTATGTGGAGGTTTCTCAAAGACGTACACATAATTACTCCGTAATCGCTCCTAGCTAGCTACATTGGTTTGAGATGCAAAAAGGAATTGGCAGCTACTATTTCATATGGCATTCGATCCGGATTGACAACTAATTAATTAGACTGTCACTTCCTCTGTGTGTCTGCAGGTAATGGTGTACTGACTACCACTGCATACATTAACACATATCTGCTGTCAAGTTGGCACTGACGGCGACATGTTACCTCCTAACGAGTAATCATAGCATGATGAAGTGTAAGTTGCACTAACTAGTTTAATACTCACCTACATTCCGAATTATAAGATATTTTGGATATTCTAATGTGAATTACATGCGGATTAAAAATGAGTGAACTGACACATTAAAACAGGTTTTGATACATATCATTTCAAAAGATAAAACATCTTATGATTCAAACCGGAGGGAGTAGTCCTCAACAGGGTTCCATCAAAGCCAAGATTTAATTGGAGTGCATGCTGCAACCATACGATATATGCATACCATTACCCCTTCTCCTTTAAGAAATGACCTGCATAAATTTTGATGCCTTGACAGCTAATTAAGAGTAAATTAGTGGCTCATCGATCGAAGCTAACTGGACAACCTAGTTAGCATGCACATATACTAGTCGATCTTGCTAATCACCTCTCAGACTACCCATAGTGGGAGTAATTTAGGTAATAACATAAATGCCACGAAGTAAAAAATCTGATGTGCCATGTAATTAATGAACAAAGATGCAAATTAATATAATATGCATGGAAAAGCCTAGCTAGAGATGCATGATCTGGCTTTTACTCTTGTATACGAGCAGAGTTGTAGGTAGGGAGTAGTAGTATACATAGGCGCCTAACTGCAGTTACCAAATTAAACTGCCTACAAAAATCAAGTGGCTAGCTAGCATGTCCCACGGGCAAATATAAGGCTACTCACAATGGGAAATAACTTAGACTAGTAACATGCATATATTACTACTCTAAGTTACTACCTTCATAGTGGGGAGTAACATGCGTGTAGTGTCATATTTAATAGGTTATACACTCATCATGCCTTAAAATGTGTGATGTTATGATAACATAGCTAATTACCACAATCATCTCTCTCCTCATTAATTACCCGCCGCATCAGATTTTTTAGCTACGTGGCATTGATGTCCCATTGTGACTAGTCTAAGACATTGTTTGCTTTTTTCGCCAATCAACCAATCAATGGTTGGATTAGATGCCAAGTGTATTTTCCAATCAAACCCAACTATATATTTAAGTAGTTCCAATGGTTTGTATGTATGTATACCTGGTATCTTAAGTTGAGAGCACACATCAAATAAATGCTAGTTCCCGGATAGAAATAAATGGCACCACCGACTTAGAACCAACTAATTAACCAATTAATAAATAGAGACACCGACGGGCAAATAATTGAAGAAGAGGATTGAGAAACTTTGAGACTTCATTTTAAAACTAAATTTCTGTGAAAAACATACGGGTACATATACATATCTAGTTCTTGCAGACTAATTTTCCTTGACATTGTGTTTCATTTTTTATCTACACAAAAAGGACAAACGTAAGGAGGAAAATCGAGTTGTTTTTGTTTCTTTTACCTTCTTAGAGCCAAAATTTGGGCCACCTTGCCTAACATATTATTTAACAAAAAATACAGGTTTGTCGGCTACATATGTATTTATTAAATGGAGAAAAAAAATCAAAATTTCTATGAATTATCATCATTGTGACATATTTCAGAATTTTGAGCTCACTGGATCCCATGGCCAATGGGCCGCGCTCTCAGGGATAGAGCCAGAAAAAAACTTTAGTGGGGGCAATTGAGCTCAGCGTGGTCAATTATAGTACAAATTCAAATATGAACTACTCTGAAATTTTAAACACAGTCCGCCCCTGCCACTCCACCGACGGAGCTAACAGTTTCAAGTGGCGGGGAAAACAGAAGCTAAATTAAGAAGAAGAAGAAAAAAAAGGATGCCAACCACCTCATCTACCACCATTTCATATACTCCGTACATGATTTGATATGCAAGATCATCTTCATAGTAAAAAAAAACCAATTAATTAGCCTCCGAGTATGCATATTGATCATCTGACCATACTAGCAGTCAAGCTCCAGAGTACACATGGAGTGGCAGACAACTTGGCAGGTGCTTAATAAAACCCAGTTCATACATTCAGATTAGGGTGTCATGAGAGCAAATTGAAATATCTCTCTCCAAGGAATATCTGTCCATCTAATGAAAAACAAACTATTCAGCAAAATTATAAAGCAGCAGATGGAGGAAGCTTCTTCATGGCTGTCTCTTAAAATCTCACCAACTTAATTAGCCAAATGACCAACATAACCTCCCTAGTGTGCCACTTGCTTCTCTGACTCAGAGTGACCCCGGTGATTTGTTTTCTCCTCATATACTTCCATTGCCAGGCTAGGCTTGATCTGTCCAGAATCCAAAGCTATCTTAGGTTGTTATTTTTATTTATTTCCATCTGTAGTTAGTGGAAAAACATTGTTTTCACACGAGTTAAGCTAGGAAACAATTGGTTTCTTCTTCTTCCTCGGGAGCTGCTGTTCTGTTCACTCACAACAAACAGCTTTGAGTTGGACTGCACAGCCTCCCTCCCTTCTACTTCTTCTTCAGCCTCATTTGCTCAGCAGCACATCGCTCCTTCCCTCTGCCTCGCCCCAAATTGTATTTATTTCTTTATTTTACTCCTACTGTTTATCCTATCTTCTCCAAAGTTCCAAGCGCAAGTATCACTCTTTCCCAAGTTCTTGATTTTTTTTCCTCCTCCAAATCCGTACCTGCATTTGCCCCTGCTTCTTCCGAATTTGTCTTTCCCCGTCCAAGCAATCTGCCACTTCTTCAGCATTTTGGTCGGCGCGAATTGGAGATCTGAAACGCGCCCCCGCGATGAGGCCGGAGACGCGGCTCGATTCGGCGGCGTTCCAGCTCACCCCAACTCGCACCAGGTACTGCCGGATCCATCCGCTTCTAGCAGCACTTTCTTCTAGCAGCAAGTTCCCATCTTTGGACGAGCTAGGAGTGGCAGAAGCTCTGCTCTGGAGAACTAGTATATCTATCTTACAGGAGGCAAGAGCTTGCTGTAGATCCAAGAGATAGATTTTTTTTTAGATAAAGAGAATATATTAATACCAAGCAGATATCAATTACAAGAGATAGATGCCCTTCATGCTCCCCTGAATCTCTGCTCTGATTACTCAATCTGTCAACCTCACCAAATGCTGCGTCTCATTGAGTTTTCCAATCCCTGTGTAGCAGATTACACACGCACTACAGATTGTAACGAAATTTCTGTTTCAGGTGTGATTTGGTGGTGACAGCCAACGGGCGCAAGGAGAAGATAGCCTCGGGCCTGCTGAACCCGTTCGTGGCGCACCTTAAGGCCGCCCAGGAGCAGATCGCCAAAGGAGGCTACACCATCCTGCTCGAGGCTGACGGCGACGCGCCATGGTTCACCAGGGGCACCGTCGAGAGGTTCGTTCGTTCGTCGTTGGCCATGTTTGCATATTGCTAATGACAATGGCGATGTCGGTTGGTGGTCATTTGAGGCGATTGATAATGCAGGTTCGTGCGGTTCGTGAGCACGCCGGAGGTGCTGGAGCGCGTGACCACGGTGGAGGCTGAGATGTTGCAGCTCGAGGACGCCATCGCCGTCCAGAGCAATGAAAATCTTCTTGGGTTAAGATCTGTGAGTATGGCAAGTGTGAGCTATCGATCATGTACTTGTTGCGACTAATAGCAGAACGGTGACATGTGTCGCTTTTGGGATTTCTTAGGCTGAAGGCAGTAATGGGAAACCGTCGGACTATGGCGTGGAAGGTAGCACTGCTGAACTCCCTTCATCATGTTACATTCTACAGCCAGAATATCGTCAACAATATTTTCATACAGCGATGCAGGAACTGCTGTTTTAGAGTCTAATCGTTGTAGAATTTGGTGCAGTGTACCATCACTCACAGCTGGTGAGTTAGGTACATGATAGTGGACAACTTAAAAGGCATTAGGCTGTGCATGGGAAAAGACAATGTATGATGTTCGATGCATGAGCAATCTTTATCTGTGTTTATTCCGTTTTACCTAACTAACTTATTGGAATCTGATTATTCGATCTAACCATCTTTAAGCGTGCAAGTTTCTAGGATAAATTCTCGACCGCGTAAAAAATTCAGTGGGAATAGTGTTTTCTCAGGATAGATTGATCTCAACTGACAACTGCAGCATTGTGTTGCATCCCTTTTTTGAGTATATAGATATACCTGACATGTCCCCTTACAGTTAGCAAGACGAGTTACGATCCTGATGTGGATAATGCACTTGTTCTGTACAAGGTAAGGTTGATAAATAAAACTGTATTTTTTTTCTGTGAATGTGTCGTGGTAAAAGGGTAGTCTAATTCTGATATTCTTGTATTGATGGCAGCCTGACACACATCCAGCACCTCCACCCCAGAATGATGCTGGAGCGCAAGAAGAGAATTCTAAGTATGTTACATAAAAAATCCTATGATGTTTTCTTTAAAGTTGCTTCATTTTTACGTTATTTGTGTTCACATGTAAAATCTATACTGTCATAATTTTGTTTTTTTTCATGGAGTAAAACATATGCTTTTATCTGATGACGAGTGCTCACACACATTCTGTAGTCAAATTCTGCTCTTTGATTATTTTATCTGCAATTTTTTTGGGATGAGGTCTTGTTTTTTGGAAGAAGTCTTTATCTGCACTACAGTATGGTGTTGATGGAATTTTCTTTTACAATGTTTTGCAGAGTTCAGCTTCTCAGAGTGCTGGAGACACGCAAAACTGTCTTGCGTAAAGAGCAGGCTATGGCCTTTGCACGTGCTGTAGCTGCTGGGTTCGATATAGACAACCTGTTATACTTGATCTCATTCGCAGAGCGTTTTGGTGCTTCACGCTTGATGTAAGTATGGCCTTCTTACGGATATCGTGCTTGATGTATCAGATTTTCTTTTTGAATACACTGTATGTCTGTAGATAATGTGACCTCTTTATCAAAAAAAGAAAGATAATGTGACCTTGTCGCTGCTGATTAATATGCATAAAAGTTGATAAGTTGATAACTGCATAGAAGTATAGGCCATTTCAGATTATTTAGTATTGTTGCAATGCGCAAGTAGCTTCAGCTATACTGTCCCATGCTTCTTCCTACAGTTGCGCTTACACATCATGCTAGATAATGCACACTATAGGCGACTTTACTACTATTCCTGAACCTTTTCCTGATCAACTGGCACACACCTCCATTGCATGATCTCTTTGATCGTATTTAACAGTTATCTCTGTCAGTGCATTCGTATCAAATCTGTTGTGCTGACTGCTTTGGTCTGCACTGTCAATTTTTAGGAAGGCATGCACACAGTTCATTGACCTGTGGAGACAGAAACATGAAACTGGACAGTGGATTGAAGTTGAACCTGAAGCAATGTCTGCACGTTCTGAATTTCCTCCCTTCAATGCTGCTGGGATTATGTTTATGGGAGACAAAGACACAATGTCTGTCTCCAATGGAGATGCAAATAGCGAAGATGTTGCTAGAGCTGGTATGGTGGTGCCATGACCGAACTTGCTTTCAAAATGCTCAAAAGTACCCCTTTATTTTGTATTTATCTTCGTAGTAGATAAGCTGATCTCCTTTTTCTTTTGTGTTGCTTGACAGATCATAGGACACCTCAGCACCCCCATGGTCCATATCAGTCAGCATATCCGCCATGGGCAATGCACCCACCTTACCCGATGCAAGGCATGCCATACTACCCCGGGGTGAACCCATATTACCCTCCTCCCTATCCCCCAATGGATGATCCCAGGTACAACCACTCGGAAAGGAGACCATCGAGGAAGCACTCATCAGATAGCAAGGACTTGGAGAACTCGGACGATGAAAGTGACCAAAGCGGTTCGGAGAGGGAGAGTTCTCATGGTCGCAAGTCGAGTAAAAAGGGCAAGCGGTCAGGCAAGAAGAAGTCCAATGTAATTGTCATTCGCAATGTGAATGTAAGGTCAAAAAAGCACGGGTCATCAGAGAGCGAGTCACACACATCAGAGGACAGTGATGATTCACACACTAAATCCAGCAAGAGGAATCACAAGCGCTCAAGTTCGAAGAAAAAAACGGACAAAAAGATCATTCTTGAGTCTGAAGACGAGGACAAGGATGAAATATCTCGTGGGCAAGATGGAGACCAAGGAAACTGGAATGCGTTCCAGAATTTCCTGCTCAGAGATGAAGAGAAGACAAGAGATAATGACGCGGACCTATTCGCGAGTGAAAAAGAGCCACCACCAGCTAGGAGGAAAGAGAACAGAAGTATGGATGATCCTATGCTTTTATCTGAGCGAGGTCCTGCTGATGTCGATGAACGAAATGTGATCTCTTTCAGTTCAGCCAATGGGAGAATTAGGGCCAGGCAGATGATGTCTGGCGATGAACTTATGATGTCTGGGGATGGTCGGAGCTTTGTGGATGGTGACATGAAGGAGATAGAAGCTGGAGGTGGAAGATACAGAAGAGGGGCAGCTGACGACTTCATGGTTTATGGACAGGATAACTCAATGGACAGAGGGAGTTCCTTGGACCCTCTCGCGGAGGCGCATTACAGGAGGCCTGCTCTGGAGGAAAAGAATGTGCAGAATGTATCCGATGAGTCCTTCATGATACCTGTTAGGTCCAGCTCACATGATAATCTTGGAGCGGAAAGCCGCACTGCCATTGACATAGATGCTGATTTTCCCACAACGGTTCAGAAGACGTCAGATGCTAAGGCTGGAGGTCAACTTTTCTATGAGCCAGATGAGTTGATGCCAGAGCGTGAAGTTGAGGATGTCTCGTTTGGATACGATCCAGCAATGGACTATGATAGCCACATGCAGATTCAACCGGAGACCACGGTTGAAAACGAAGATGTGGAGGATTCATCGTTGTGTGTCGAGGACGAAGAAAAGATGCCGGGTAAAGATAAGAAGCTAAGAAGTTCACAGGAGGGTCTGGATAAAAGAAGGAAGCAGGATGCCTCAGCAAGGAGGTTGTCTTCATCATCAAAAGGCCCACTAACCGATGCACAGAAACGTGCACAAAACCTGCGGGCGTATAAATTGGACCTTCAAAAGGAAAAGAAGGAGCAGGTATTGATGTGCTACTCTCCGTTAATGGTTTATTATTTTCTTCTGCCTGTTGAGTGTACCATAATTATTACTTTACATTATACTCCTATTAAGTGGTTAATTATTTTCTTCTTTGTGTTAAGTGTATAATAATATTATTGTGCCCCATGAGACTTAACTTACTCATTTTAAAATTAAATGGCTGAACAGAATCTACATACAAACAGAGTGCTAGACTTTTCGTGTTGCAAAAAAAAAACACCATTCTCATTCGGGTGCTGTTTTAACTCCATGCACCCAGACCAAGGATCAAATGCCCTTTTGACACTTCCTTTCCTGCCCCTACCAGCACTACCTACAAGCAAATAGTAATATAATATAGATAATTGGTGGAGAATGTTGCCTAAAAAACAAATTGACAAATGTTTGCAAACCAACACCAACTTGTCAAGACAAGAGATATAAGCCGCAATTCTGAATTTTCTGGTATGGTTCTCTCCTATTATATATTTTTGCCAAGAATCTTTTAGTTGTTCGGTATACTATAATTTTGATGGTTCCTTTTGTAATAGTATCAGTTTTCACAAAATAAAAAAATAATCTGATTTGTTTTCATCAGCAGAACTGTAGTTTTCAGCTGGATTGCTCAAATTGGTGTTTTTTTGTATTGTCAGGAAGCGGAACAGATTAAACGCCTAGAAAGGCTTAAGCAAGAGAGGCAAAAGAGGATTGCTGCAAGAAGTGGCGCATCTAATCCAGTATCAACGCCACCACAGGCTAAAGCAAAGCCTTCTCCAAAGGTTTCTCCCAGTACTTACAAGAGTTCCAAGTTTAGTGACGCTGAACCGGGATCCTCTTCACCTCTAAGAAAACTTCCTGCCAGAAGTACCCCAGGTAGTGATCCTCAGAAAACAGCTAAAGCAAGCAAACTCGTGATGCTACACATGCAGTGAGCAAGTCGACCTCATCGTTGGCTGAGATCAAGAAAGAGAAAAGTGGGAGAACGGAATCGTCTAGTGAGCGACTGAAAAAACTTGCCGAACCTAAAAGCAATGCTCCGGCTGACCATCCTCCGAACTCAAAATCGGCAAGCGCGGATCACCCACGGAGAAGAAGCATGCCGGAGGATACACAAACAAAGAAAATCTCTGCCATAATGCAACTTGACCAGAGCAAGTCAGCGGCCCTACCAGAACTGAAAGTCAAATCCCCACGAGCCCCTGCTGCTGTTATGAAAAGTAAGATGGCGGCAAAAGAAACAAAGGAGGGGGCACGCGGAGCTAAAGCGCATCCCACTTCGGAAAGTAGTGCTGGAAAGAAAGCTAATGGTAAAGTTTCCAGGGTAAGCGACATCGATGACACTGTGGTAGTCGAGAAGACCGTTGTGATGCTTGAAAACGAAGTGGTTTCTACGCCTCCTGTTATTCTACCTCCTGGCAGAATTGCAGAGGACAAAACTAGCAGCGTTGACAGAATGGAGAATCCCAGTTTGGAATCGGAGTATACTGCCATCAGGGCTCCACCTTCTCCAGTCGTTCTTCCTGGAGATGTGAACCCTACCATCCATACATCCGAGAACGAGTTGAATTCTTATGAGGTATGATCTACAGTTTTCCCAGTTCATTTGTTTGATGCTTTGTTCTTTGGGACCCTGTTTTGCTGTTTCTTTGCATAAGCACTTTGAACTTGGCATTGATCCAGGAGCCTTCTACTAAATCGAACTGCTTGTTATGACTAGGTGGATGTGCCCGAGTATCAGAAGGACGAGCTTGAGAAACCAACCATGGCTCCCATGGAGAAACCTTACGAGGCCCCTTTCGCCAGGGTGACATCATTGGAGGATGCCGCTCTGCCTATCACCACCCGTTGCCTGTGCAGGAAGCCGAGGCGCTTGTGCGTGTACAGAGCGTCAGGGCACGCGTACCGGAGCCTACATACGCAGTTTCAGTCGATGAAGAAAATGAAAAGCCTCGGAGCAAAGAGCCGAAAGGCTTCAGGAAGCTCCTCAAATTCGGGAGGAAAAGCCAAGCTTCCACAGTGGATTCTGATGCATCATCTGTTGATGACGCCCTGGCCGGAGATGGTAATCGATTAAGCTGTGATTTTAAGACACGGATACCAGTCCAAGTGTTTCGATCGTCGGCTTGATTAATCGTGGTTCATGTTTCAGGTTCGATGCTGAAGAACCTCATTTCGCAAGATGACTCTGCAGGTTCTTCGTCTAAAGGTTAGTGCATCACTATAAACATATTCTTGCTCAACTAGAACATTACTCCCAGGCATTTACATATACCTCAAGTTGTTTTTATTTCTTGAAACTTGTAAGTTTGGGTGAAGATCAAATGAAAATAACTGCACATGTTTACTGTGTAAATGCAGCATCTCGGTCTTTCTCCCTGCTGTCGCCGTTCCGCAAGAACAAGGTGATTGTGCTGTGAGGATTTGATTGTAAATTTTTGGTGATGGGTAGCTTTGTTGTGTACTGAAATAATTAGTTTGTTCATTTCTGGTACATACATACATACAAATATATACCTGCAAGCTTGTGTTGTCTGTAAGCAGCCTGTATAATTCTTCACATTGCATTACAATTTAATTACACATTTACTCTCATCTATACTTGTGGACGTGTTGATGCGTACTAGTTTTGGTATATGGTCGTGTATATACGGAAATTGATTCTTGTGAATTAAATAACTTGTACGAATATCTAAGTGATCTTGAAGCGTTGAAATTTCGATGGGCTGATTACGCCGGATCTTTTCCGTGAGGAAATATCTGGTGCGGACTCGGTTAGATAATGTTTGATGTTTTTTACCCTAACTTAGTTTTCAAAGGCTAGTTTTACCTTTTTTTCAAACGCATCTCTGTTGTTTTCCGTGAACAGGGGTTTGAGTTAATCAATTATGATGTTTTCAAAATGCATCGAAGATTCAAAACCTGAGCTACATCACACACCTTTTCTTACAATTCATGATCGTCAGGTTCGGTTTGTTCTCACCGATCCATTTCATCAAGATTGCGTGGGTGTGCATTCTACCGCTCATGTCGACGTTCTAAAAATCAGGCTTAGCTAGCAGGGACGGGCTTCGACAGTCCGTCTCGTCCCATCTTTTTTTGGCCATACTTGTAGGTATCCGTATTAGCTACACATTCCACCCCTTGGATCAAGTGACACAAGATTGTGTGATGGAAAATTTGCAGAGTATCAGTAAGAGAAATCGTCTCTCCACCAACTCTGATAACCATGCATAATAGTTGTCCGGCCTCCTATTCAGGGAGGAGTTGTCGAGATGGTCCATTGTCGCTTTTGAGAGCACTGTTGGGCTACGTGGCCGTCACCGCCGCATTCAAAGCACCTGGATTTTGTTGAGCGGCTGATCTCAAAGGCCCTGCATATATGCACCAAGAGAAACTTAGTTAGATGCCAGCTAGGTTAAACATGAAGCTAGTAAATTCAGAACAAGCTAATTAAGACCTGCAACAAGCAAGCTTCTTGGATGGAGAAAATTGCAAAAAACCACCACAATTGGTGGTTACGTTGCAAAAGACCACCGGTTTCCAACGAATTCGCAAATCACCACCACTATTGAATGACAGTGTTGCAAAAACCACCGAATTTTGCTCTGGCCACGTTTTAGATGAATTGATGTTGTTTATGATAGGTTGGGCCCACTGTCAGGAATGACGTGGCGCAGGCAAATTTTCACAAAAGTCCCTACACAATTTTTTTTTGCAGTTGCACCCAATCAGTGCCTTGACCCAATCTGGCCTGAACTCGCCGGGAGGCGCGCGAGGACGGCAAGCTCGCCGGGGACGGCCGCGTCGTGGCCGTGGCTGTGGCCGCCGCCTGCGCCGCCGTGCCCGTGGCCGTGGCGTGAGGACGGCAAGCTCGCCGGGGACGGTCGCGTCGTGGCCGTGGCTGTGGCCGCCGCCCACGCCGCCCGTGCCCGTGGCCGTGGCCGCCACCCGCGCCGCCGTGGCCGTGGCCGTGGCTGTGGCCGCCGCCCGCGCCCGTGGCCGTGGCCGCCGCCCGCGCCGCCGTGTCCGTGGCCGTGGCGTGAGGACGGCAAGCTCGCCGGGGACGGCCGCGTCGTGGCCGTGGCTGTGGCCGCCGCCCGCGCCGCCGTGCCCGTGGCCATGGCCGTGGCTGTGGTCGTGGCTGTGGCCGCCGCCCGCGCCGCCCGTGCCCGTGGCCGTGGCCGTGGACGGCGCTCGCCGGGGACGGCCGCGTCGTCGACGTGCTGGAAGCTGTCCTCTTCCACTTGTTCATGTTGCAGCAGAGACCCCTGGTCCTCAAACTCCCTAATTAATAGATTGATTAGTTGAGAGACAATAAAAAAAATCTGCACCTAGCAAATCGAGGTGACCAACATGAAAAATGTAGTAGATAGCTAGTACGTATGCTTACTGTAGAAAGCAGAACATCTGTTCTTGTGTGGGATCAGGCTCCATGTCCACCCGGCGGTAAGTGGAGTGCAGCACCTCGACTCCTCCTCCCAGGGACGACGGGTCTTGGAGGTGGAAGGTGGTGACGATGGCATGCTGGTCGTCGCAGGGGCATGGGTTGTGGCTGGCTAGGCTGATCCAGACGGAGCAGAGGAGGCGGTCGGCGAGGCGGGTGAGGAAGCCGTATCCTTTGTGTCTCATGAAAGGGCAGACAGAGTGGATCTTGATGGGCGGGTCCAGGCTGAGCTGCTGCTGATCGTCAAACTTGAGCTTGTAGGCGTAGATGGAGTTTGTCGAGAGCATGTAGATGGCATCGTGTTGCCCAACGTATACGCCGCGGCCATGGATAGGGAGGTAATATTCTGACCTTGTCGCGTCGGTGCGCACGGGGTTCCAGCGGCCGGAGTGAGGGTCGAAGGTGAGGAAGAGGCCGTATTGTTGCAAGGAGACGAGGATGAGGTAGGTGGCAGGGAGCACGGCGTAGCCCTGGAGGAACCCGCCGGTCCACGGGGGGCAGCGGGTGGGCAGGAGCTCACAGGTGAAGGGGTCGCCGACCTGCTCCCACCTTCCGCCGCCGGGTTGATCAGGTTGATTTTGGAGGAGGCGTCGCGTGACGACGCTGAAGCGACCAAAGTACTCCATGGTGGCGGAGAGAGTCCACATGTGGCCGGCGTAGGAGACGGGCATGCAGTGACTCGTCGTCCCTTCAATCTCCGGCAGGGCCTGGGGCAACAACTTGTTGGTCTTGTCGAGCTGAAGCTGCAGGGGCTGGGGTTGCTCATCGTAGTGTGTGTGCACGACGCAGACCGAGCAGCCGTCGGCAGCCAGGGCGGCGCCGGCATCGAAGCCGCACCCGGGTGGCTTGGCGAGGACGATGTCGTGGAAGACCTCGAGCTTGTCGTCGCTCCGGCCGAGGATAAGCCCGGATCGCGCCACGCTGACGCGGCTCAGCCGTATGGAGGAGGCGCCGTCGGTGACGCCGAGGAGCAGCGACCAGGCGGGCTTGGCGTCGGCATAGGGGGGGATGCCGCCGACGTAGTCCTTGCCAGGGGCGATGTGGGGGATCCCTTGATTAAGCCAGCGGCACACGCAGTCGCGGAAACGTGCAAGCATTAGTGAAATAAGACGACAATCGATATATGTACCTAATATAAAAGGCAGTAAGGCTTCTTCTCGTCCGCCCTGGAAAAGACCATTTTGCCCTCTCGAAACACTAATTTAACGACCCAATTAAGCCACTACCATTTTCTTCCCTTTTTAAAACGCTTCACAAATAATTCGTTACGGAATTTAAATCCAAACTGAACCTCTGGTTTTTTCTCCCGTAGCGAAGCACGGGACGGGCACTTTGCTAGTACAGAATAATGATCTATGACTTAGCTGCCTGTGTACTGTGTTAAACGATTAAAACTATGAAAATAGCACCTGGAACAACTACTACGAGATCTTGTTGGTATTTGATAACTTGGTTGGACATGGCATTTTAGCATGTATTGTGGGGAATATGGTTCAGAATATTGCTTTCATTCTTAGAGGAGGAATGAAATGTAATGCAGTTCAGAGGCCAACAGGGTGAAGCACCTCCCCACATATACTTTGTAACTTAAAGCTTTCTGTAGTCACAACTGATGCACGCAATGCAATCCTCATTGTTGTTGCAAACTGTACGATGAAAACATAGCAACAACGGATTCACAGTTGAGATTACACATTAAATTAAAACATAAAAAAGCAACACATTAATAATACCCGAGTTTAAACATATATACTTCACACTTAGAGATTACACACCAAATTAAAAAAGCAAAGCATTAACAACTGAGTGACCACATAGAAAAGCAACACACCTCAGCACCAGATGATCCACGAAAAACACAGTTTGAGATTACACCAAACTAAACACATAGAAGCCACACCTGAATGAAAACATAGGAACTCATGATTTTAGCATTTCACAGCCAAAATGCCACTGGATCCTGATAGATGCTACCCATTTTTGCTTCATGAGGCAGGCTGTAGCAACGAACCTTGGAGTGTTTAAGCTTCAGCTCTCCTTTGGTGTCATAACTGAGGGAGAAGGTCTTCAAACGATACATAAAGCGACCGCCTTGGGGCCCGCCTCCCATAAAACCAAAAATATCAGCCCCCGGCGGCACCCACCTCCTGAGCTCCTCCTTAAGCTCCTGATCAGTCATTCTTTTATCAATGGAGACACAATCCACAAGGCAGAATTTGCCCGGGCGCATGTGCACAAGGGTGGCACTTACATGGTGCCACTCAGCTGCTGCTGCTGGGTTCTTGTTGTAGACCTTCTCCTTGGTGCGCTTGAAATCAGGGGAAGTAGGGTGCGATACTTTGCAGCAGTAGAGGTACCCAAGGGTCTCCGGGTCTTTGGAGAGACCGACAAAGCCCTCCAGGGAGGGGTCATAGTGTCCACGGCCGGTGAAGGGGAACACCCAATCACCATATCTTTTCCACACATACTCCTTGGTGTCAAAGATGAAGGTGACGCCACTCTTGGTACTGATGAGGATGCATCCATCGGGTTGCACGCCGTAGGAGGAGACATCCCCAATCCAGAACGGAGGACGAGTGAGCTCTTGCCAGAACGACGGTCCTCCACTAGGTTCCGGCTTCCGGAGGATTTCAATTGTGCCAATATCCAGAGCGAATAGCCTATCATCACCGACGGGGATGTAGATTGGAGCAACCGGACCGTTTGCTTCAAGTTCAAAGGTGATGGTCCGATCCTGGACGTCGACAGTTGGGATGCCGCCCATGAAGGAATCACCATTTGCGCCTGCTGGATGCACCATTATGATCTTGGGGCCAAAGGCTGACGTGAATAACCCGGGAAACCCACGCGGAGCTGAGAAGCGCATGAAAACTGGCGGCAAGGGCGGCTTAGCGCCTTTGCCTGGGCTGGACTGCTGAGAGTATTCTTCTCCTGAATCATCAGACGACTCAGAGCGGCGTTTGCCTGAGCGGCGCGACAAGCTCACCTTGCGGATGGAGTATCCAGAGTTCCAGTCATCAAAAACAAGGTATAGGTGCTGCTTTCGATCCTGCTGCTCCGCCATCGTAGATCTGGTTCCTGCGATTAAGAAGAAATCAAACATGGAGCTACTTATGGCAACAAACGGTAGAATAAACTACTAAGATAAAGTTGAAAAGGAGATAAATTCACCATGAGCAATATCAGATAATTTTTATCCATTAGGATGGAGCTATTTTTAAGTTTGTAACATATTTGTCCAAGATCAGGACAGGATTATCACTATGTTTCAGGGGAACTGTTTTTCAATTGAGCACCACAACACCATCAAAGCTTGTCGTCGCTCCGGATCGCGCCACGCGGACGCGGCTCAGCCGTAGGGAGGAGGAGGCGCCAGCGGTGACGCCGAGGAGCAGCGACCAGTCGGGGCGGAGGTCCTTGACGTCGGCGGGGGAGATGCGGCGGTAGTCCTTCCCAGGGGCGATGTGGGGGATCCCTTGATTAAGCCAGCGGCACACGCAGTCGCGGAAATTGCACCTCCGCTACCACTCCCCTCAGCCTCCGCCACCGTCGCCATTGTCACCGACACTCTTTTACTTGGTCGGCCAATCCTAGCTAGATCACACAAAACAAGAACACCATGTAAATGCAGGAGTACGTCGTCCTGCAAATCTTACAAGGCGTGAAATTAACGGCACAAAGCAACAATAGTTTCTATTTCTTGCCTGAGCATTGGGATGCCAAATCGATCCGAGATCGATTAGGGTGATGCATGCACAACAAACTGGTCGATTAGGGTTAGGGAGTGCTCCGAGATAGATCCTAAACGGGCAGCGGAGATTAAACGCAGGCGAGAGAGATGGATCTTACCGGGCAGCGGATCGAACGACCGTTCCTTCTCCTCCGCTCGCTTGTGAGACTCCGGTGCCGGCCGAGGAGACCACGTAGTTGTTTCAAGAGGAGAAGGCGGCCCTAAAATAAAAAAGAAAAAGGAACGCAAAAGTTTTTCAAGTGTGGGCTTTTTCTTTTGACGGAACAAACAGATCGGCTATTCACGTAAAATCGTGTTCAGAACTTCAGTCAGATACACCCTCAGTCAGATACCTTGGGATGACCAGCGACGTCAAGAGGGACATCCAACAACATGTTGGTTCTCAAGTAGTATCAGCACTAATTGCATGGAAAACGTCCTATGTTCTATGATGTTGCGTAGTTCTCATCAACGTTTGCATTAGTAAGCACTCGTACGAGATGAGATCTATCACAATTTTGGGAAGAGATAATGGCACACACTATATTTTTGGTAGCGTCCTTTTATTCAAAAACAGAGGCAGTATTTGCAAAAGAGAACTCCACGGAACCACACGCCTGATTTCGGGTTCACAATACAAAAGTGGGTTTTAGAGTAGGTCCGTAGAGTCAATTTTTCTAATTTAATGACTAGAAAACCTAAACCAAAACAAAATCGGATGTTATTAAAGCCGGTTTCTACAGATATTGACTCGAATAATTTTGGGAATGATTAGGGCTCTATCGACTATAAGAATTAAAATCATAAGATGTCACCAAATTTCTGTTGTAACCCATATGTAAGTGGGAAAAATTCATTTGCAACTCGTGGGCAACCCACCTGCAACTGAGATCATGTGCAACCCATGCGTAAAAAAAAGGACAGAGCCCAAGTGGGCTAATGGGAGGGATTATAGGAACCTAGTCTTTCCACTGCAAATGCAGGGAGGCTGGTGTCGAAGGATAGATTTCACGATCCCACGACAATCTTACACCAAGAGATCATAAATAAGTTTATTTGTTCGGTAGGCGGTGCAGGTCAACAGGTTTGGGTCCTAGACAATGTAGATGAAGATTCATCAGACTTTATTCATGGAATAGCTACAAAATCAGTACAAATCCTATCTCGACGAGTTATAAATGGTCTCAGCCGGATATTTTGGAGGTATGTCTAGGGTTTAGATTTAAGATTTTATAGATGGATGCCAGAACATGTCTTCGGCGTATGTAGAATGTATCGGTCTTGACGGGGCCCTTCGATATATATATATATATCTCGTGTATATGTCTGAACCTTGTACGCATACGGTTTTCTCATGCCTTGTACATGAAGTATTGATCTCGTAACTTTCCTTCAGTGTAGTATGTAGCGAGGTAATCTTTGGAGAGCCTTGATGTAGCACGACATGTCGAGGTCGGTGAAGGAGATTCTAGAAGTCGGCTACCATCCGAGCGAGTCTTTGTACGTCGTGGGCCTAAAGTAGTATAGGTCCCGTTTATCATGTTATAGTCCAGAGGTGAACTATGTTTATCATGCTGGAATATGTATGTGTTTACGAGTGGTTGTGCCATTATGCAGGAGCAACTACTATGTTTTTTTCACATACAGGTAGCAATGAACATAAAGATGACGAGAAGTGCACCGCCACCGACCCACAACCAGTCACCCTCCAACTAGGCCGGGGATCCATGCATGCACACCCAAATGACGTAGCCAGTACATGTTTTTAGAGCATCTCTAACAAGCGCTCAAAAGGCCGACGCGCTATTTTTATTTTGACATCGCCGAAATTCCAAACGCTGGACAATTTAGCGCGCGCAGTGTGAGATTTTCTAGGCGCGCTAAAATAGCGCGCCGCAAACACTTCTTTATACACAGACGACTGAAAACCGGATTAAACTGAAGATAAAAATTAAACTGAAAATAAAGTTCATCTAGTTCGATAAACCTAATCTACTCCTCCTCGGAGGTGGTGTCATCGGTGGAAGTGCACAGATCATCCCACTTGGGATCTTCGTTGTCCTAGGTGGTGTGGCCGTAAAGTTGTTCCTCCGCCGCGGCCTTGCGCGCTCGCTTGTTGTCCCTCCTCTCCCGCGCCCAGCCCTCCACTCCGCCCGCTCGGCCGCCCTGGTCGCCCAGAACTCGTTCTCGTCCGCGACGTCTTGCGGGAAGCGTGCATGCCACTGCGACATGGCACGCTCGCCCGCCTCCGTGACGAGGAGGTGGGTCTCCAATCGGCAGTGGAGGCGACGATGTTCGGTGGTGACGAGGCGCAGGGGAGGGGCCAGATCTTGCGCCTGCTGCGCTTTGGAGTCGTCCTGTAGGTTCATTTTCTGGCGCGGGTGGTCTGGGTGCACGGTCTCGTATGTCCCGAGCGAAATCCTCTCGTCGCCGTACTGGATTTCTGCGAAGAAGGTGTCGGCGGGGCGGGGGCGGACGCCGCGGTAGCAGGAGGAGCTTCGGCGGTGCGGAGGCATGGCGGTGGCGGAGCGCGGGGAGAGAGAGGAAAGGATGGGGAATGAAGTGTCATGACGAGCGTGGAGGGAGAGGAAGCGGTTGCGCGACGCGTGGCTGCCCATCACGCTAGAAGCGGTGCGCTATATAGCGTGCGCGCGTTGCCGCTTTTTCGTGTCCACGGCAAGTTTTTTCCCGTGCGCGGAACTTTAGCACGTCTTCTTGAGCGCGCGAACTGCCCCGTGGCACGCTAAATTAGCAGTTTTTACCGCGCTTGCCTTTTTTCCAACGCTTGTTGGAGATTCTCTTAGTATGCTTGATGTGTCCAAGTTCAGCAATGAAGGTCTCCAAAAAATGATGATCTGTCAGCTGGCTGTAGAAGATCTTTCATGTATGAGTTTCCTTGGTGCGTGTTTGAGCGTCACAAAAACCTTCACCTGGTCATCATGTTTGAGCGTAGCCATCAGCGTTGCTAACCACGCTTATATTTATGGATGGAGTAGGAGTAATGGCTTATTTTTAAGGAGGATACATAAGTTGGGCCCAAAATAGCAGGCCCGGATAACGGCCCATCTGCTGCCCTCTCCGCATTCGGCTCGTCGAAGATAAGTTCGTCTCGTCGCCGGCGGCGTTGAGAGCAGAGCAAATCCCTAACCCTAGGCCGAAGATGGCGGTGAAGCTGGATGGGGAATGGAGGTGCACTATCCGCGATTGCGAGTGCTGCTGGCTCAGTAATCCCGAGATCCCCCACATCGCCCCCGGCAAGGACCACGTCTCCATCCCCGCCGGCGCCGACAACCGCCCCGCCTGGTCGCTGCTCGTCGGCGTAACAGACGGCGCCTCCTCCTCCATACGGGTGAGCCGCCTCCGCGTGGCCCAGTCCGGGCGTATCCTCGGCCGGAGCGACGACAAGCTCGAGGTCTTTGTCATGTACTGGTAGTGGGATAGAATGGTAGTATGTTGGTAGCTCTATGGGCATAGTAGGTATTTCATATATGAGGCCACCTTGTATCCCCTAGCTCTATATAAGAGTAGCTTTGTATCCTGTTGCAAGAACAATGAAATAAACCCTAGTTTTTATCTTTATTTTCCTGCAATTTATCTTTTATTAGTTCTTCAATTTATCCAATTTACCGAATTCCTCCAAAATCCTCTTCTTCTTGATCCAATCCCGTCAGGATCCATCGGGATCCTGACAAGTGGTATCAGAGCAGTTCGATTCATCGGGATCGTGCTCCCTCCCCTCCCTCCCGTCTTCTTCATCGATTCGATTCGATTTCCATCGCACCGGCGATTTCTCCTTCTTCTTCTCCTCCGATTCATGGCGACCTCGCCTTTCCCCTTCGGATTCTCCCCCGCGGTTGCGAACGCGCAGTCCCACGTCTATTCCCCAATCCCAAGCCACCACCACCCGCTACCTCCTCCATCCCCATCCAACCGCTACGCCGCCGCCTACCCACCACCCCCGCCTGGATTCGTCCCAGCTCCGATGTACGCGCCCACTCCCGTCTTTCCCCCGCCTCCGTTTTGCTTCGAAGCACCACCATACAGCCCCCACCCATCCCCGTTGCCCTTCTTCGGCGCTCCACACTGGCCACCACCTGCTCCCGAGCTGCCCCTAGCTTGCCACTACCCACCGACGGAAGCGGCAGCGCCACCCACTTCAGGGCCGCCGGCCAACCACTCCTCCTCGTCTCAGGACCTCCACGCCTCTCCCGGCCACCCCATCCACCTTCCTCCCCCGTCCGTCCTTCCAATCCAAATGTTTCAACAGACCAGCGCCACACACGCCGACCTCTCCTACTCCAAAGCCGAGGAGGTGAGCACGTTCCTGGCCTTTGACGGCTCCACCCACCACTTCCTGCCTGAACCAAGTCCGGCACTTGATCTGGAGAAGAGCAAGACATCAACGGAAGCACAGGTTCGAGCGGAAGCAAGCATCAGCAAGAATATGCCTCGGGTGGTCCTCGACCTCAAGCGCCGATTGGATGAGCTGCAGGCACGTGACCGGGCTTCTGTCGACAATTTGCAAGGTGAGCTTGCGAAACTCACATCAATGGCCTCACAGTTCGCACTTTCTATCAGCAAGCAAACGAATCCAGCACTTCCAGCTTCAGAGGCGTTACAATACATAAAAAGGACCCAACATAAAATTAAAATTACAACCAAGTCCTTGTGATTTGCACCGTGGACCTCAGATTTGCAGTGAAAAACGCAATCAAGTCCAGCTCCATCGTCGCCTCGCCGAGCTCGAACTACGCCATGGCCAACCACGGCGACACCGGGGACAAAACCACTTGGGTCACCGCAGCGGGAGCAAACCATAGCGGAGTAGCAGGGCCTCCAAACCAGGAGGTTGATTGTGCCCTTGTTCCGGCCATCCATTGCCAGCAACGAGGGAGGGAGCGGCCGCCCTTCGGCCTGAAGAATCGACGGCAAAGATGCCGATGATGATGCTCTCCCAGAAGCAGCTCCATCCGCACAGCAGCAGCACGCAGCTACTGAGATGAAGTTCAGCGACAAAGCTGCAATGAAGTCCCTCCCGCTCTCCTCCAAGACCTGCCAATCAAAGAAGCAACCACCAGCACTTCCCGCCTCCATGGCAGCAAGAACACTGGCAGAGCACTCCAGATCAGATTTCTTGGAGGAAAATCGAGCTTATTAAGAGAAGCACCCTCAGATCCGCCCCACCACCGCCCCATCCACCATGGACGGTAGCCGCAACAGAGCATCTCCCGGCATCGGTCGCCGCCCGAGGACGAAGACGCCAGGTGCAGAGAAAGGGAGAACGGCATACAGCCAAGCGCCACAAAGGGCAAAGCAAACCCTAAACTACAAGCTATACTACTCCTGTACAAGGCGGGCCGGCACCCTACTCCATCTCTACACCAGCCGGCGAGGACGCCGACGGCGAGAGCGGCCGGAACTGGCGAGGATAAGGCGACTCTTAAGGAAAAGAGGAGAAGCTACGGGAGAGGAGAGGAAAAAAGGAGAGAGTCGCCGCTCCGATGCTATTCAGATGAGCTTGTATCGTCAGGTTTTAGATTTGAGAGGAAGAAGCTGGCAGCTACTGAACAAAGGCACGAGGGAAGATATTCAGTCAACAAGAAATCAGTTCAGAGCTTCAGTGATGTGCTTCCCTGTCATGCATGTAGCAGAAGAAGCCACGTGGAGCTGATACCCCCGCCGCTTCCACCGACAAAGTGGATACCGGACGAGTTTTTTTTTTTTGCCTCTCGATCGGTTGTACAATTGTAATATCTGAACTCATGTACTAACTCACACCACACTCACACCACACGCACGCACACCCCTAGTACACAAGCTAGACCTACAACTACACACACGGAGCACACGTGTTTTGAGTTCTGACAGTTGTGGCTCGAACGCGTGTGGGAGGTGCTGGAACACTGTTCCTAATGAACAGTAACGCATGTACTGTTCCTAGTAAACAGTACCGCAGGGTGAGACACCGGGAAATTCGCTCCCTCGGGGAGTCGAACTCGCGGGCGGGCAGCCAGCCACTGCTGGTCCTGACCAACGCGCTACGCGCGCTCCTCAACCGGACGAGTTTCTTGAGGAGATCTTCCTCCGCCTCCAGCCAGACCAACCCGCGTGGCTCATGCCCTCCTCTCTTGTCAGCAAGCTTTGGGTCGGCCTCCTCACCGGTGCTCGCTTCCACGAGTTCCATGGTGCCCCCGGCCCCATGCTAGTGTTTTTCCAAAAATATGCAACAAATAACGAACTAATACCCAACTTGTGGGCACTCTATTGGTCACTGAAGTTGTTCTAGTGTCTTACACGGTTGTCTCTGTTCAGTAACTTCCCAGCTCCAGCTATTGAACAATCTGTTAATCCTGAATACAACAAAAATTCTTACATAATTTGTGCAAGATCCAGTCATCCACCAGCCCAAGGACTTTGCCCTCGAAGATTATCAGAGACCCGGATGTAGGCTATGTCACTACTACATTTCCTCGTGTATGTTTACACTGACTGTATGTGGTTTACTGTATGGGCATGTGGCTTACAGGTAGCTTACTGTTGTAGCCTGTAAGATTGTCATTTCAATACAGTTTATGGTGATACTGTGTTAGAGAACTCCATCTATTTGTAGTAAAATGGAACCTACATTTGTATTCCTCTAAATTATGTTAATTATTGGTGAGCAGTACTCTCTGTCAGAAACTTGACCTGGAGTATGTACATACACTGTGGCAAATCTGTAACCTGAAATATACTCCCTTTTTTTTGTTATATACTTGAAGGCCTAGAGATAATCTCTTATATGGTCCCCTGACAAATTTTAGCCACTGAATGGTATATGCTTGCTACATAATTATTAATAATGGTAAGCCAGAGTTCTTTTTCAAACAGCGTATTGCATTTAACAAGAAAATTGGCAAGCTTATGTAAAAAAGTTGATCAACTATACCTTGCAATAAATTGTGGTCAAAATCCTGAGTATATCTACTCGGAAACTAGAAGATTATATAAGCTATGGTTGTCAGTTATAATTGTCATGTTCCTTGTCTTACCTCTGTGAGCACTACTTTTGATACTTGTCAGCTTATTCATTACCGAACAAACATATGAAGATATGCATATCACTATATGCACATTGCAGTCTACTATCTACTATTATGTACAATGTAAAAAAAGAACAGGATTTTATTAAATCTCAAAAGGTGCTATGGACAAGTTTATTTGAAAGAAAGCATCACAATGGCCATCCGGTAATCAGTCTACTGATCCTTCCACGCTTTCACTTTCAATTATTCCTTGCAATCCATCTACAAATAGCCAGATAAAGACAAACAATATTGAGGTAGAGGAATAACAGATTGTTTATGATGATATGCAACTTTGAGTTATATAGATATGATTCGATGGGCATAGGAACATGTATTGATGTACCAGATCGGCTAATGCTCCCAGGTTGATGCGATGTATTCCACATGAGACTTTATTATTGGTATATCGATCAGTCCAGCAGGACGGACAGACGGCGCCACGTCGACGAGACCTCCACCGCCCCTTGAGAGTCCCCTGGCTTCTCCGGATCCAATCCCTCCGGCCGCCGGCGCTCTTGCTGGTTGGTTTGGAGATGGATTAGGATGCCGGCTACCTGTACAGAGTAGTAGTTTTAGGTTTTCGTTAGCCTCTATGGCTGTTGTTGGCTTTATGCCGTGGCTTGAGAGTAGGACAGAGGATCCCGGCGACCGGATCCGCTGCACCGTAGTCTTCTTCTTCTTCTTCTCTGCAGCGCGTTGGTGGCAGGCGCTGCTGCAAGGGAGGATGAAGGAGCTGCGCATCTCTCTGAATAAGGTCTGCCTTTTGTCCAAGCTGTGTCTGCGGGATGGCGGAGTTCGCTCTCCTTTCGGTGGTGCTCCGGTGGTTGGAGCCGTATGCTGAGGATAACGGCTCCGCGGCCTCTTTCCCTAATAAGCTTGAAGAGCGGCTTCTGGTTCTGGGAGTCGCTGTGCTTATGCACGCTTGGTTGATCTCGAGCTGTTGTGCTCCTGTTCTTGTAGTCGTGGGGACCGGGAGAACAGAGCTGCTGCTCCGGCGATTCATCCTATTGCAGGTGCGCATTCGGAGCTAGTGCGTGTGATGATGCGTACTAGCGGAGCTATTGTGTCTTGCGGAGATTCCAAGCCACGGCCAAGCTCGGCCGAGGCTATCCATGGCGATGGGCGCTACTCCGTGCTCTGGAGCTTTTTCCAGAGATTCTTCTTCCTCCTTCACTGGAGGATCTTCGATCTCGGCGAGGGAGATTCCGGCGCCGTCGTCTCAAGTGGCATGTTCCCCGGCGACGATGGTGACGCCCTGGCCTCGAGGTCTGTGGTTGCTGGCGGCGAAGACGAATTAAGGACCTGTTTGTGCTTCTTGTTTTAGTCCTGAGGTCCTGCTTGTAATCTTGGAGGATACGACTGTAATTTTCTGTTTCTTTGAGATCCTCCTTGTAACTTTGTATAAGCCGCGTGAAATATAGCTCCAGCCCCTCCAGGGCACCTCTTGTTCAAAAAAAAAGATCAGTCCAGCATGGATTGAAATAGGAGCCGGTTCGACAGGAAGCTTTTGAAAACACAGTGCACCCAGGTAAATAAGGAACAAGATGAATACAGAAGTTAAACGAGCATCCCACACCAGAAAGGTACCCCACATAGGCCTTCCCCGAAACCCCCAGTCACTAACGTAAACAAAGTATTCAATTGTTACGTAAAATATTTTTTCATATACATTAGAATTATTTATTAGTTTAAATTCTATAAGATGGGCCCCATTTTAGATTTTCGCACAGGGTCCCAAATTTTGCCGGCCCGGCCCTGCTACCGTGTAGGCAGCGCTTGGCCATGTGTCAAAGTTGTGGAGCACGGTAAAAAAAGACTTTGCCGAGTCTACCCGTAAAACACTTGACAAAGTTTTTAGTGCACGGCATTTCAATAACCATAATGACTGTCTTTGACAATGTCAAATCTCTAACTACTTATTTCGCAAACAGAGACACACAAAACACAATTTGACAACCTAGATCAGGTTATTCACAAAATATGAATATTGCACTAGTAGAAATCCGAGCATTGCAATCAAAAGCTACAGCCGGTTTTACCTGACTAAACGAGCCTACTCTAAAAACACCCACTTACTCTTTTGTTTTGGACAAAAAACCAGCTCCAAAGTAAATCCAACCTAAAATCTATACATTAATGGAGTCACGTAAAATAAAATCAACTCTGACCATTTTAGAGACGGTACACAAAAACAAATCGACAAAAAGAATAATAATATTGGAGACGATTAAAATGATATTAATTTTAGAGTCAGTCTAAAAAACAAATTGGCCCAAAACAAATGAAACCCTGATATTTGTACATATTTTATTCTGTTAAGCTTCAATAATGGGTTGTTGTGGGTCTGTTCTTCCTCACAATCAAGGTGTAAAAAAATTAACAAAATAAAACCCGACTCCAATGTTGTGGCGTTGCACATACCACATCGCATGATTCTAAGTCTCAGTGGCGTAGTGTAGCAGGATCTAAACGATGGACGGGTGCACGACCCCTCGCGTCGCTCCCCTAGGCGGCGCCAGGGGAGAAACGCGGCGCCGCCGAGACCTCCCTCCCGTCCGGCGCCCTCCTGCCGCTGCCGTCGGTGGCTTCGTCCGCGGCGGTGGCGGCACCACCCCGCTGCCAAAAACGGTGGTCGAGGCGGTGACCAGCCCGTGGGGGCGGCGGCGGTCGGGGCGGAGGAAGCCGGGCCGGCGGGCCCGGGTGGAGGTCGAGTCTCGCGCGGTGGCTGGCGGCGGTGCGGACGGCAGAGGCGCCGTCCCCTGCCTGGTTGTGCCTGCGCGCCCGATGGGCTTTGGCGGGCCTGATCTGGGCTCGTCGAGCCCGGGCGGCGAGCGATGGAGATGAAGGACACGTTGTCGGTGAGAGCGAAGAAGGGCGCGGTGACGACGGTGCGACTGTGGAGCGGAGGCGCAGCGCTAGGATGCTCGGGCCGCATCTGGGCTTGAGCGGGTCACCCTCGGGATTCAATGTGGCGAGGTGGAGGCTCCCGTCCCGGCGGGCGCAGGGAGTTTTCGGGAGCGATGGTGGTGCCAGTGGAGTCTGGCTTCTGCTCGATGAGCTGGGCGTCGGTCGTGCTCTCGACGGCGTGGTGGCCCTGCGGTTGGCCATTTGGAGGTTCGGTGGTTGCAACAATGTGACCTTGCTTGGCTTGCTGCTCACTGCGCTTTGCGGACGGATTAAGCTCCGGGCGAAAGCCTTTCGCCAACTTGGTCGGGGCTGATGACGGCGGCGCCTTTGGGCATCGTTCCCTTCTTGATCGCGTCGTTCGTGGAGTTTCGATTCCATGCGACGCGAGCGGTTGCAATATCTCCGGGTGAAAACCCAAGCTCCTTTGGAGCGGGCGACGACGACGATTGCGTCGTTACCTTCTTGAAGGCATCGCCTTGGAGTTGTTGACCCTCGTGGTGCAACGGATTCGCAATGGTCGGGCGGGTTGGTGTTGTTGTCGGGGAGGTGGATGCCGGGGTGGCGGCCCCGGACGGTGGCGGTACGCCGAGGCAGCGGCCTCGGGCTCCCACGCTATGACAGTTCTATGAGGCAGAGCCGTTGTTTAGCGTGGGTCTGGGTGGCTACCTGGATGAAGACTGCGCGGGCAGAGGGTTCGTCGACCTGACTGGATCGCCTTCGGGCAATGGGAAGGTCGATCTGGTTGCTACTCAGGGGCGGCGGCCTCGGTACATGGTGGTTTTGGTGGCAACCTGGATGAAGACTATGCGGGCAGAGGGTTCATCGACCATGACTGGATCGCTTTCAGGCAATGCGAAGGTCGATCTAGTTGTTACGCCGGGGCGGCGGCCCCAGAGTAGGTGGTGTGTTTTGTGGCGTTTGTTCGACTTGGGTCGTGTGGGCGGCTGGTCGCTTCGTCTGTGTCATTTTTTTGTACAGCTTGTATGGTTTTTGGACCCGGTTCCCTTATAATTTGGATCACCTCTTTCTATCTATTCGGGCGGTGGATACGACCACCTTATGCCTCAAAAAAAAAAAGACAGCGACGCTGTCTTGCTTCGTGGTAGCATCGATGGCAAACCTGGAAAGGGCTTGGCTTCGACCTGCACAGTAGAGAAGGATTCATGGCAGATGGCGGTCGCGATTTTTGGAGCATGTGCACAAGATGCTATATCTGGATTTTTTTAGTGAGCCGACGATAGCTGCGGACGGGGTATAAGGCCCCGTTTGTATCTATCGTTCTGGTAGTAGCTAGGTGGTGCTTTATCATCTTATTTGGCGGTTTCAGTATGTATCATTCTACATCATTATCATTGGACTAATCTGTTAACCTAGTTACAGTTCTTGTTTTTTTCTTACTTTTACATCATATATAATACCCAAAAAAATATGGGTGGAAATTTGGGAAAATTTGGAAAACCAATAATTATTCAAGACAAAGATAGAGAGCACTGGAGGGGGCTAGGTAGCCCTACACCAGGCTGTTGCCCTGGCGGTGCAGCCAGGGGTGGTCGCGCCACCACCTCCTTCACCCCCTCATGTCGCCTAGGATTAGGCTGATTTAATCAACAAGGAGAGAGACCCATCTATCTTCCATAGCACAATGAACTAGGATGATAAAAAGGATCATGTGCATCAATCTCCAATATGATATCAATGCAAGAATCAAGTGAGCCACAAAATATATACATGTGAAACCGAAACGAGCAATTCACAAAGCAATTACTTGCCAAATTTAAGGGTTCGCGGAGCATCTACTTGTCTCGGTAACGAGTTTTATTTGTGTGTGGCAAACCTTGAAAACTTTGTCCGCGTGGTCGATATATGTATATATTTAGTGTATGTGATCGATTCTCCCATGTGGCAGCATCTCCCTCCATATATGCATGTTTGTCATCGTCTCTGGTTATCTCACACTCTATGTCACGCTCTACAAACCTCCGTTAATATATTCATAAGATACTTTCTAAAATATTTGTAGATACTATATATAAATGAACTATGATACACACAAGTGGCTTAAACTATTCCGTGAAAGTTGTCACATGGAGTTCACTATCAATTAAGATGTTTGTTGTATTTCTATAGATGAGAGAAAAATATTGAGAACTCGGAGATTTATATAACCGTAGTAAAACTGTTTAGTATAAATTAATGGGTAAGTTAATGTTAGCGTCAGCACATCATGCATGGTTTATAGTCGATTAATAGTCTACGCTAGCGTCAAAACTTGACAACCTAACATAATTCAATAAATATTTGCGAGTAGCTGAGACAATCATAGTTAAAAGGCTCCATGCAATAACATATATAACTCCATGCATCTTTTCAAACATGGAGAGCATCCGCTTGAATATTGTTGGAGCAGTAGGCAGTGAACATTCTGTATGTTTTACACACACCTAGACCCGACAAGAGACTTTGCATCCGCTTGAATACCTGCCCAGCATGCATGTTGTCCCTCAACAGGCTGGGTCCGCCTGGGTGCACTGGCTGGAAGATTGGACCCAAATTAGCTCTATTTGGACTCTTGCGAAGGCGACTGGGAGAAAAATTTAGCTATGGCGCTAGTTTTTGGTTGTGTCGTAATCCGTCACATCCTCGAGCACAATGTTGCACACTCCAACATGACTCCCTTATACATCCTGCCAAGTGAATGGACAATTCTTTTATTTACAGTGCATGCAGTCGATAATTCCAAGCATCAGAGTAAATCCCCTTGCTTCACCTTGTACCATGAGCCGAGCCGTTTCTTGTGCATTTGGTTCTCTAATATACTTGTCTCCGAAGACTACCGCCTTGCAAAACCTTTGGATTCATTCAACTATTGTGGATTTGCTTATACAGATGTAATCATCCATAGGATCGGTCGAGTGTCATAAGCACAACATCATATAGCAGCGGTGCATTTTTTAATGGATAAGAACCCCAGCAGTGTCGGACAGAAATTGGCTCGGTCCAAACCGTTGGGTGCAGATGGGGAAGATTTTCATGTGCGGGACTCAATGGGTTTTGGGTGCTTTGGGGGGTCACCGGTGTATGCTCTTTAACGTTCTGTCATACTATTATTTGTACAAGTAACACATGTAAGGAACAATTCAAAAGTCTTTTACTCGCAAATGTGACACACTATTTTAATCTGATATGGAGACTAGCACGGCCGGCCATACCAGTAGCTGGAGTAGAGTGAAGACGAGCGCCGGACGCCAGCTAGAATCATGTGCAGTCTTTTCCTAGGCTTTTCACCAAGGAAACACGGAATTTATTTGTGGCTGACGGGCGTGCAGCAGCGTCTCCCACGCCTCCCTGCGTGCGTGACGGGCAAGCAGACATGTGGCAATCACCGGTCAAGTCCAATGAAGGGCATGTCATGTCAACGAAGTCCAGTGAGGGACACATCGACAGGTCCTGCGGACTGGATTTGTATACAACCACCAAAAACATTCAGGTCCGAATTCAAATAGAAATTTGAGAACACCAAGATAAATCCACATGTTAATATATAATGATAGTTTTGCTTTTATCTTTTATGAAACTATTTGCACAATTTTGTCTATACGTTGATCCTGAAATTAACCCATCAAAGATCAAACGAGCTAGGATCATTTTCAGGGGCACCCTCCAATTGACAGCCAACGGTTTATCGGGGTCCGGATCTAAAAAAAATCATTGTCAATGCCATCCCAAAGTGTTCAGACCGGAGCCGATTTTTGTGCCTGGCACCATCGAAAATGTCCCAAGTTTTAAGACCCTATCGTGGTACCCCTCTGTCAATGGCCCACCCGTCATAAACACAGGGCCAGCGCCACCTCTTTCTCTACATTGCCGTTCTCGGCGCCAAAATGTCTCATCTTCACTCCATTTTCAAAACCTTTGCGCCGTCGTCCTCGTCTTCGTTTTCCATGAAAACAAAGGCATCCAAAGCTAGTGCTTGGTTCTCCTCCTCCAGTCTTCCAGCCCCAACGGTCTCTCACCTCTGCCGTGTCTCTGTAGACGACCGGAGCCTCCGGCGCAGGTACAGCACTAGAGCGCCGCCACCCAGCCGGCCTCTGCTTCTCTCCCGGCCCGTCTCTTTGCTCTGTGTCTCCTCTCTCCCGGGCTCATATCTAATCTTCCTTCTTGTGTGTGCTTAGAGGCTGTTGTCGATCGTGCGTGGAGAAGAGAAGAGACAAGTGCAACTCCTTGGTTCCTGACCTTCTGACTAGTCACTCACATGCTGGAACCGTTGAGAGCTGGAGTGTTGTCCATGGAGCTTCATCCTCGACTCCGGCGACCACGCCGTCAGGACAGGTGAGTCACAGTCCCTCCCTCCGATGCATTTTCACACTATGTTCTCCTCCAATAGCATGCATGTACCAGGTCGCTTAGTTCCTCCCTGTTCTGGTCCGAAACAGATCGTCAGATGCTCGCCCGTATCAGATCTGTTTTCGGCTATTTTCTTACTTATTTTCCGGTAGCAAGAAATGAGAGCTGAAGGAGTAGATCCTGTCTGTCTCCTATTCATCAACAAGGCTCTGCTCTTTACGGCCTTAATTACTTAATTAGCTAGGATGATATGGTTTGGTGCTTAATTAGAGGGGAAAAATCTAAAGATATAGGTACCTTTACTGAGCAAAGCATCCGGCGAACGTGGGCTAGCCTTGCTGCCTAGGCGCAAGATCTCCAAACGCTGCTCAGCCCATAGCGTAGCATACTCTCTGTGTATAATACAGAGCTACCAACTATTGCATTAAGCATGCATTACTCGGGTACATGCCTTATTATGTATTGTGCTAATGGCTAGTGCGTACACTAACAATTACGATATGTGCTGAATGATTATATCATGCTAATTATTTTGCATGCTCCAGTTTGGGTATGCACGTACTCCGTACAAGCTAGACAGTTCAATATTTGGCCATGGATGTTTACAAGTTAGGGCTAATATCTGGTTACGCATGCATGCTGCTTCTGTAAAATTAATGTCGATTAATTATTACTTATGTAATTAGCAACTAAACAAAGTTCTTATATGTTTACTTGGAATATTTTTAATGTTCACTCTCTTTAATGCCAGTCCATGACTATAATTGTTTGCATGCAGTATTCCAGCATGTGGTGACTAGCCAGAAGAACATGGACCAAGGCTATCAAGAGGAAGAACATCAACACTTCAACAAGGACATGCCACCTTTGCTTTACTCATGAATATCTTATCCTACATATTATTTACTGATGTGGCCAATATACTTGATTGTCTTTTTTATTGTTATGCAATATATAATTATTGGATGTTCCACTTAAAACATTTTAGACAATTTTTTGGACCCAAGTTCCCAAACAGCAAAGCATACCTCCATCTTTAGCCAGAGGCCCCTCCACTATTAATTAATCTTGTGCTCCAGACCTTCGTACTATATAAAGAGTGCTAGCTAGTATTTTTTGACGAACTAGGGCGGGGAGTGCTTGTCGGTGATCTGGTCTAAGGGCTTTTGTCTTGTTTCCGAAAGAAATACAACAAAAAATTATGCTTCCTTAATTTGTTACTGACTGGTTGTGAGTTCTGAATATATTTTGCATCCAATCTTTCTCCTAGACATGTTGTACATACATATATAGTTTCCTTGACACGGTTGATCTGATCGCTTTGTAAAACCGGCTGATCTTGCTTTTGTGGTAGAATTTTTGTTACATGTATGTCAGTATGTGTGCGTCAAATACAATTAAAAGCTAGCTTGCTTAAGTTGGATATACTGAACTTGATGATTTTTCTTCATTAACATATAAATAATATACTTCTTAATTACCCTATGTTCATTTGAATCGAGTAGATCCAAATTATCCGGTTGTCTCCCTTCGATGCCTCATTGACTCCTAATAAATGCAGGAAGGGAAGGGACGCCTGCTGACTCCTGAAAGGCGAGGTACCTGTGGGAGTCAAACAAAGTAACTACACAGACCGATCTCTTTGTCACGACCATATTGTTCCATGCATGCTATTGTCAAAGCTAATCAACGTAAAATAAGTTGTTTGGTCATGAAATAAAATTTTCTTTGAGTTGTTGAGGTACCATCACAACAATTCCAAATTATAAAAAGGGAATGTAGGTCATTAGTCTTTTTGGCCCTTCATCAAAACTTATAAACACAAGCGTATTATTATTTTAATGGAATTGTGCTCTCCTTAATCCAGCTTGTACTAGAATTGAACATATAAATACTTTTTTACTTTCCATATTAGTTTTCCACAAATGATATATTTTATCCACATATTCTGTTTTGAAAGTCAAACTGATGATATCATTTTATTTTTGTACTCAAATATATATATTAATCCATGTAGAGTTTCTCGGAAAATCAAGGGCTAATTTTTTGTTCATATAGCTATTTAGCTATTGTTTGGTTTCATGTACAGCTTATGAACCATGTTGCTAATCTTGTCTAATTCTCAATTCCAAATTTTGTATGCAAACTATTATTGTGAGATGACTGATTTTTGTATATTTTGCATGAATTTTTATCACACATGGATGGCAGAATACTCTAAGGACCTACCAGCATTTGCTTTAGGCCTTAGCCACTTTACGAGGGAAAGTTGTACTATCTCGAGATTTTCTTTTTGATTATGCAGATGTGTGCATCCTAACTATGTGGAGGCTGGCTGTGAGCTCTACTGAATCATATTAGCCTGATGTTAACCACTGAGTTTAATGAATAATATTTTATTGAAAAATGCAATATGCATATGTTAAATATCTCAAGTAGTAAGCAGCAAACCAGCAACTAACATCTCCTATTTTTCCCCGTAGCCATCCCCTCTTATGTTCCAAAAGAATCCACCTGCCTAAACTAAAATCAGAAGTAGAGATCTCTTTTATAACGGTGGAATTGAAAGGAGTTTTGAGACAGGGAGGGAGAGGGAGGTGGGGTGATGCATGTATGTAGTGGTATTATCAAGTTCAAGCATAATGTACTCGTCATAAAAATAGCACCTCACCCAGAATAGATAAAAATAAACGCATTGGTAAAAACTAAAGGTACTCCATGGAGAAATCAGTGTTACAATTATGGTTACAATGGGATGCAATTTGCCGAGTGCTTTTTGGCATGACACTCATGAAACTCGATAACACTCTAGGAAATACCTAGACCCATGTGAGTTTTAATTGCAGTTGACAGTTGATGCCCGGTGAAACCAATTTTAGAGTGAAACTCATGCAGGAGACTATTAAAATAAAATATTACACACATATACATTTGGGTGATCCCCGCCACGTGATCGCCTAGCTCCGACAGCTGGCGGATCTCCTGAGCATTAAGGAGAGTTGCAGTGTCATCATTTTCATTGTATTGTTTTTTGTATGTACTAGAGACCCTGACGGCCTGACCGTTGCAGTGCTCATCTCTATAAATTCTATTGTATGAAGGAGAGTGTATAAGATGCATGAAACGTGAAGTTGTCTACATGATTATGCAAGATTCTATCAGTGAAAATAATCGTGAGGCTAAAATTTCGACGTGAATGGTTGCGTATTTGACACATTAAATTAGATGTTTCATATAAATTATTTAAAACCGTATATAAGATTAAGTTAATGGGCTGGAGAAATTGATAATGTTGATAGATTGCTTGAATATATGCTATTAATGTTGCTCCATAAAGTTTATAGAAATTGCTTAGAATAATTACATATAACATAGCACTTAATAGTTACATGTGTTTTCGTCATTGAAAACAATTCACAAAATATCTCTTTGTTGGAATAATTGATTAATAATGAAAATAAATATGGTGTTTGAGTTGGCCATGATTTAATTGTGTAATTAGATCACATGACGGTGTGATCTAATTAATCAGACATAAAAATGGTGATATGAATAACTAAATTGCTAAAATAACAGATGATATGGATAGTCTGGATAGAGAGATAGTCAAATGATGATGAAGACAATTGGGTGAAAAAATAATGCATGCTAACAAATATTAATGGGATGAGGTAGACAATGGGATGGTTGTAAGGATGGATCAAGTGGACAAGTTGTTGGTTGAAAGGATGGATGATGTGGATAGTGTGATAACCTGAAATTTGGCTAAATTAATTATTTTGAGTAAAATAATATTTTGCCTCTAGCTTTTTAGTTTAGCATGTTCTTGCTAGATTTAAATCTGCAAGAAAATAGAGGAGTTGATTGGACTTGTTTGTGCATGCATCGATGCATTCAACCATACATGGGTGTGTAGTAGTACGTACTAGTGTTTGCACTAGAAAGCAACTGAACCGAGAGAAGCAAGGTGGCTACATGCAAGAAAAGATGGAGTTGTATTGGACGAGGTGGAAGTCGGCAGATATTTTTCCTCAGTGTGGGCCCTGCCACATGCAGCGTTGGCAGCTGATGAGAGGCTAGCTGACCCAATTCCTCTTCCTGGACCTGTGCATGCATTTTTGTTGGCAACGTGGCTGGATACTAGAGGCTTGGACCGGTTTAGTCAGCAAGGTCAGCTACGTGGAATTGTGCATGCGCCAACACCAAGGGATCAGTCGGCAAAGCGGCCAGATATTTCTGTCATGCGTTCTATAGATAGGGCAGCTTCGCTGCGGCTGCTCATTTCGTCAGACGATCGATCCGGAGCAGAGAGAATCAGAGAAGCAGATAGCGACGCTGCTGCTGCTCCAATCGCACCACCAAATCGAGAGGTTAGCTAGCTGATTAGAGAGTCCCTGGGGTGAGAGAGATATTTGAGGGCGACGCTGGAGCTGGCGATGGCGGTGATTCTACGACGGCGGCGGCGAGAGTGAGCCAGCCAGCTCTGGCATGCGGTTCGGCGTCGACGAGCGGAGGGTCTGGCTCATCATCCCTGTGGTACTTCTTTGCCTACGGGGTTGGCACATGAGTTTATGTGCCGATCCTAGTACATGGAGTATTCAAGCATCGACGTGGTTGCCAGCTTTCCCTTAAGAGTTTATCTCTATCAGATGATTGTTGTTTTGAGGCAAGCTCTTCATATTTCTCTCGTATATTTTGTACGGTATGCTTTGATTGAATATGTGTGATATCCTGAGTGGTACGAGCTTTGTGTTGATATACAGGGCTAATGCGCTGGTGTCGTTACGGTGATGGATCCGTAGGAGCCTCCGGTACGAGCCGGGCTTAGCACGTACAGTTGACATGGAAATGAATTCAGTGAATTTATAAAGAAAACTTGGTGCTACGAAGGTGATCGTATTGTACCGGTCACAATACAGGTATGGTACTGTCTGAGTTCTCCGTGAGGGGCGGCCCTTGAATGGAAAGTGTCGGTGATGGATCCGTAGGAGCGATCGACATGAGTAGGTCAGGGTGTCCGGTGTCTGAGCGGGTAAAAAGGCTCTGCTCGTTCTGGAATCATGTGCGGTTCTGGGCGAGGCTGTGACGATGGAGTACCCCTCTTAAGAGTGTATAAGTGTGGAATTTCACCCCTGTGATTCCCGGGTAGGGAAACTCACTTTTATGTGTGACACCATGTGTTTTAATTTGATTAAGAACTTAATCACACTATTTGGAAAACCTAGTGTATTTATTTTACAAAGTATATGAGAGTGTTTGAATTGTTTGCTGAGTACGATTTATTTGTACTCACTCTTGCTTCTTCTGTTTTTACATGTCATCAGAGTTCGCAGCGGAAGCCGTCGTCATCCGAAGAGTAGGCTGTACTAGTTGGGTGGGAAACGACTAGAGAAATTATTTATTTCTTGTAATTGTGATAATCTTGTAAAATGAGTAAAAGAGCTGATTTTCTAGCCTTGCGCGTGTATAGGCTTTCGGGTCTATAAGCGCGCGGCTGCTGTCATTCTACCGGGCCGGGTCTCGGGACGTGACAGATAGTCTACACGTTGAGACAGAATATCAAAAATGCATCTTAATGTGGTTTTGTCTATAGATTATAGGATCATTATGTGCACATTGTAGGGGTACGGGATTGTCAAGGACTACTGAATTGTTCTCTTGGGTGATTTTCAGTCGACGGCTGGGTTGTCGACAAAGGAACTAATTAAGGAAGCGATGTATCATTTTACGAGTTGCAACGTATTATTAATATGAGAAATTATCATTAGGTTTTATTCTGATGTAGAAGACTTCTCTTTTTTATTCATTTTTATTTTACTTTTAGTTATGTACTTTGTGTTAAAGTTGTAGTCTTTATTAACCTATCTTATAATGTGTTTTTCTTAGCAACCTATAGTATAGTCAGTTCCCAAACTATGGTTTTGGTGCGAACGCAAGTGTGTGTATTTACACTTGCCATCGTAGTTGCGCGACTGGTAGGGCCTTACTTTCGCTCTCGTCGGTTCGATATAAAACTAGGAGAAATATTTTTGCGATATTATGATTTAACAAACTTGTGCACTTGCAGGTATCTGTAAGCGGAGATATCTATTTGCGTTCTCCTACTTGTATGGCGCGTGCATCTCCTGCTTGGCACACCAAATTTCAAATAATGGTTTTGGCGATCCTACGGCAATCTCACTCCATAGAGCGAAAGAGAGTTTATTTTGTTGGTAGGGGGTCACGCCAATAGTAAGGATCGTACAAAACTATTACATCGACAGGTTTATAGATGCACCCAACAAAAGTGTATGAATCTAGGGTTAATGGCTATGGAGACTTCGAAGGCTATGGTTTCGTCAAGGCGATCGTACGTACATATGTTAATGTGATCTTGGTGTCTTTTTGGTAGAATCATCTTTGACTATATATAGGCGTCGGTGGTAGGAGTCTCCACCATGTTGCACGCTAGGTCTGTCCTCCACGTTAATTTAATCTTGTAACTTCCCTTTAATGTTTGTCTGGTTGAGCAACCCTTTAGGGAAGTTTTCACATAGCACGACACATTAGGTCGTTGGAGTTTCTTAATGAGGACCGTCTAATCGCGGATATCATGGATGCCGTTGGCTGGAAGTAGTGCAGGACCGCTTACCGCCTAATTATTGTCCAGCCTCACTTATCTCATTTAAATTGAAGTCTTATGTATATATAGGGCTGGCTGCAGGAGCACTAAGTTGTTTTTTTTTATCTAGAACCGGATCCAAAAATATTTATGCTGGATAGTCCAAAATCTAGACCTACCGCTACACTCGGTTCTATAAATTGGCCGTCTCCGATAATAAATGTCCCGGAGTCGATACTCTTTCTTTCTGATAAATCTTGTATTAGATGGAGTTGGCTCAGATTTTTATAATCCTGATCTAATAGAAGTACCAAAGTATGTTCTCTTTCTTACATGAATTTGAGACTTTACGAGTCAGTTTTGATAAATCCTATATCAGATCGAGCTGGCTCGGATTTTTCATAGTTTTCCAGGTTTGATTGAGAAAATGAGCCAACTCAGGGTCATTGTTTAGAGTTGGCCCAATTGTTTTTATTTTTACCAAAACGGCTCTACTAGGTTTTGTACTAGTGTATTATTGCTCATATACTGGTTTTATTGTTATGCATGATGTAGTTTAACTCATTTGATGATTTCGTGAGTGTCAACCATTTCTTAATTCAATCAAATGACTAGTATTTGCAGGGGGCGGCTTCCTTTGTCAATCGTCAGCCATGAATCCAATGTACGTATGCTCAAATCTTCTTAAATAGTCGACACTTGAACACCTCCTATTTACAAGCTGCTTTCTCGAATTTTCTAAACACTAATCGTGCTACCAAACCCAGAGAGAGAGATGCATGCACGCATGAATTATCGTTGTTCCTACATATTTTTTCTTCATAGAACATAACACCTCGATATGCGAAGATAAAAAAGAAAATACAGTGACAATAGAAAATAAATCTGATCCATTAGGCAACTGCTGTTACAGGTTCTTGTTACAATGGGATGCAAATTAAGAAACAAACTATTCTATTGGTCAGTAATAGGGGCAAACAATAAATCTGATCCATTAGGCAACGGCTGTTACAGGTTCTTGTTCCAATGAGATGGAAATTAAGAACCAAACTATTATATTGGTCAGCCATAGGGGTCAACATAGGGGTGGGTGAAGAAACACACAAGGATAGACATTTGTGTTACACGTCAATCAACTTCACGTCTCCATCTCCACAAAGGACATAGCTGCTCCGATTGCCAAGGCCACCATGTGTCACAAAATTTGCTGCCTTTGCCGGATCCAGTTCGTGCACAGATGTATGCAACTCGCCAAAAGCTGCGATTATGTCAGCATCCGACTTTTGCAATATTGGGTGTCCCAACACCTTAGTCTTCCAGCCATCATGAAATCTGCATGCACCGATCAACGTAGATTAAATATACAGGATCGTTACTACTACTATTACAATACTATTATCTAGTAGTATACTATATTGGTAATGATTGACATTAAGGAAACATGCACGTATAAGAAACATGATCGAGTACGAAGTAGGCATGCATGCAGATATTGGAGTGGAGTATGTACATAAAGCAGATGTTAATTAGATCAATAACTACGAGATCGCAGCGGATGAGTATATGTATTAGGAGTACTTACTCGCTCACGATGTTGGAACCCAGAAGCATGTAAAGAGCTTCTCTTCCTAGGCTTAGTTTTTACCTTCTGACTAGTCACTCACATGCTGGAAGTATACACGCCTGCAAACAATTATATTTATGAACTCATGGCATGACAAAGAGCGATATTCAAAATATTTCGAGTAGTTAATATATACATGCTGGAAGTATACACGCCTGCATGCAAGCAGGCGTCATGCATGCATGCATGCATGCATGCTCGGATACTTATTTTGCCCTCTACCAACGCATATCCTAGCTATCAAGACCATAACATTTATAAGAAGTATTCCAAAGGAACAGAAAAAAAAAACATATGGAAGACAAGAGAAAGAAGTTAGGACCTCGATTAGGCCGTACTTAAATTGAAAAGGTTGCTTGGGTACGTGGTCTGGAATATAAACTCGGGTAAGTATATATTTTTCTAGGGTATTTATTTCTTTTAGATAAAGTTTCCGAGGGTATCTTTTGAGTAATTTTTCTAGGGTATTTTGCAAGCCACCAACGAAGAACACCCGTAGTAATCTCCTGCAGCCAAGTTATGTTTGGGTGAAACCAAAGAACAGACTTGATGTGAGGGGGGCAGGGCGTTTCTCTCATCTGCTGCTGCAGGAGTTTCTCTCGTCTCTCTATGTCTCTCGTTACAGGAAAATAAGTACTAACAAAATCTGCCGAAAACAGATCTGATACGGGCGAGTTAAAAGCAGAAAATGGCCTGCCAAGTGGGCTTTGATATGGAAAATAAATAAGTACACCTGCCCAAACAAACAAGAACACCAAAGGTTAATACTAGATAGATCAGTGAGCACGAGAGAGAGCAGCCCAGAGAGAGGAAAGCAGCGATGGTGAGCGGTGGCGCTACCTTCGCCGGAAACCAAAGGCTCGAGTGGTGGTCGACCCCGTCCTCTACAATGTAAGACAGAGGAGACCGCGGGTGGAAGGAGGCAAACATTTATAACCCGGAGCTCTCTCTCTCAGCCTGCACTTGTTTTTACTGTAGTAAGTTGGACAAGTTTTACAGTACTGTTGCCGGCATGAGGGAGAGCGGAGGGATCAACCAAGGAGTAGACGACACAGCAAGCGCTGGCAACACGTAGGCTAGTGATCAAATGTACGTAACTACTTCCTCACGGGTTTACAACTTTCACGTTTATTACGCATGCATATGACATAGACAAATTGTCCTCTGGAGTCACTAGCGGTTTTCCAGAAATTTGTATTATTTCGACCAAGCTAGTGTGCTCTGGAGTCACCAGAAAGTTCTTTTGGGGGACGAGCTCCACGAAGCCTGTTTTCTGAAAGAAAAAAAATATCGATAACCCGCAAGGCAACAATAACCGTCGTGCCGGAGGAGATCGAGCCGACCGCAAAGGAAGAGCCTTGCCGGCGCAACGACAAACACAACAACAGGGCAGTAGCCGCGGCTCTTCCTGTCAGATCGCCGCCAACCGCGCACCGTTGTGCTGCACCACCGCCCCAGAAAACCCCACCGCGTTGGATCTAGCCCAACGCCAAGCTCTGCGCCCACCAGCGGCACCTCTCCGCGCGAAGAGGAACCGCACATGCGCGTTGTCCTAGCCCTCACCACACCTTCGACAAGTGCGTCATCGCTTGCACTGGCGGCCGCCAAGAGAAGCCCACGCTAGGGTTCTCTGGGTGGAGGTGGAGATCGCCCCAGAGCCGCCCACGCGGTGTTAACCCTCTTTGTAATAATATAGTAACAATAAAATTTTACAAAATGTAAGATCAAAATGTACTCACAATCAAGGGATCTACTTCGTTAATTGTATCAGCGGTAGAAAATTAATAATAACTATCCATATTAGAGAACTTGACGGTATGTCTATCTATTTTGTACACCTCGCGTTTAGAAAGAAGGATGTTATGCTGTTTACCGAGAAAAAATCTCACACATCGCCCTTCCCTCGCGACATGGGGGAAATGTATGCGCCGTTGCCGCTAGTCCACCCCCCCCCCCCCCCCCCCCCCTCCATCTCCCTCGCGCTGCCACCGCCAGCGACCCAGCGTCTGCAGGCAAAGCTTCTGCTTGCCCCAACAAAGGTGTGGCATGGCGTACTAAGAAAAATTGAAACTTAAACATAGTACATTTTTTCTAAATAACTATGACTACAAATGGCATACAATGCTTAGTAAAATTTAGAACCTAAACAGTATATAATAGAACCTAATAAGTCCTAAGCAAAGATTGTCTGCAATTAAAAAAGATAATCTGCACTATGATGTACTATTTCGTATTTGAAATGATTTTATTTGACTATTTAGCAGAGTATGACCAACCAAAATGTGCAATATAGCCAACAAAATACACACCTTAAAAATCCGGAACCTCGGGAGTTTCGAATCCTAAGATTATCCCATGGTCAACACTACGGTGTGCCACATAGCCGCGCAACATTAAGAGCAAGTACAATAACGTCTAGTCAGCTGGCTATAGCATTTGACATGTCATTAAAATCTTACCTAGAGGAGAGAGAACTGAGCAGAGAGAGGGGCGCTTCACCGGCAGCCCGGCTACTACACACAAGTTATAAAACACACATGTTACGAGAGAAAAAGAGAGGGTTATAAAACACACATGCTACGAGTACTTAAATATTTAATCAACCCAGCTTATAGCTAACACTAGAGCCAACCATTATACAAGAGCAGGCTTTGCGGTGACTACATGTGACGTGGCAGAGCAATGGAGCCGGCTATTATTGTGCTTGCTCTAAGTGGGAGCCTTTAGTCGGATTTTTTTTTTCTGAAAAGGACTCCTATATTATATTAGTGGAGACGGTACAAATAATCATCTGACTCTACAGTTATTGCATTTGGTTTCATGTTACCCATTTATAGTATTTATTTAGACCGAGTCAAAAGATTACTACAGACGGTTAACAATTTAACTCGGGTCCACTGTTATTATTTTTGGTGTCGGTTTGTTTTTTGGACTGACTCACAAACTATTGGTTTCGTTTCCCTGACTCCAATAATGTATTCTTTGGGGAATAGACTAAATAGGTGGTGTTTAGTTTTTTTTCTTGTTCCACATTCCTAAAACCGAGTCAATAGTCCGACTGCACTGTCCCTTCGGGGACATCCGATAAAATAGTCCGACTGCACTTGGATTTATTTTTTAAGGGGAAACAAACTTCGGCCTCTTATTCGTTTGATGCATACTGCCAGATAATACTTGTAATTTCTACCAGTGCAGTATGATGTCTGTCAATAGCCTACAAGTAGTTAAAGATTTAACATTATAACTACGGTGATTCCAGGTAGATCTAGCTAGCACGACTCACTAATTCTCACTCAGATATGGTTCTTAACTGGCTTACTAACCTCTCTCAACCAGTTTCCGAACATATTCGGAATGCTATCGGGAGGTGGAAAAATAAATTTAAATTAAATAAAAGGACAATCACAAAAGACACACTTGTTATTTCTTTGTAAATTATCATTTGTTAAACTAACTCCTCATTAGGGCATCTCCAGCCGTCCCCCCAGGAGGCCTTTTTAGCGCCGGCGCTAACAAAAATCCACCAGTCGCCCCCCCCAGAAGTCGATTTAGCGCCGGTTCCCGCCGTTTTAAGCGCCGTTTCGCGCCGGCAAACCCAGCCCAAACCCAGCGCGCTGGGTTCCGCTTGGGGGGGCAAAAGGCGTCCGCGGGCCAGCCTTGTCGGTGAGGGAAGGCGATTTCCCTCCATAATGTGCCCTCTTCCCTCCATAATTTTGATCTTTTCATGCATTTCTTCCCCACATATACCCCTCACCCCGCCCCGTTCCCGCCATTTCCCCACACATCTGGCCGCCATGGCTCCCGCCCGATTTATAGGACCCCGCGCCGTCGCCGTCCCCGCGTCCTCCGCCACCTCCATGATCGGCAAGAAGCCGCGGAAGCCGAGAGCGCCGAAGGAGAAGCCACCGGGCATGAGCAACGCCAAGTGGGTCGTCGAGAAAGCGCGCCTGGAGAAGGACAACCTCCAGCGACGGACGAGGGAGAAGGCGCAGCGGGAGAGGAAGCTGGCCGCGCACCTGGCGGAGGCCGAGGCCCAGGCCGTCGGCGAGGAAGAAGAAGAGGAAGAGGAGCTGGATGAGCCGCCAACTCCGGCTGCGTCTGCGGCGCCGCCGGTCAAGCGGAGGGGCAGCTTGTCTCCGTTCGCCGGATGGAGCCAAACCGCAGTCGCCTCGCCATCGCCGTCGCCGCGCTGGAACGCGTCCCCGCAGTACTCCCCTGGGTACGCCGACTCCGACCCCCATGGTGGTTTCAACCCCAACCTCACCTTCCCCCACCATCCGCCGATGATGTACGTCGGCTCACCTGGCTACGCTTCCTCGCCGTCGCTCCGCCGTGCCCTCCCCTTCGCCGCCCAGTCCTTGTTGGCCAGATGCCCCAAGACCTCATGGACGAGATCATCACCACCGGCTCGATGGCGGCAGCGGCGTGCCCGGGCTTCCTCTCGCAAGGCGGGGAGTTTTTCTCGCGGGGCGGCGGGGATTACGGCCAAGGTGCGTCTGGCGCCGGCGTCGGCACGGAGGAGGCGGATGCGGACGCGGAAGAAGGAGATGAGATGGCGCCTGCAGTTGCGGAGGGAGCCCGAGGTGAGGATGGCGACACGGGCGGCCGCCGTCCCAGGAAGGGGTCCAAGGTGGCGCCGAAGCCGCCCGTCGAGCCTCGCATCAAGTGGACGAGCAGGGACGATATCCTCCTCGCCGAGGCATGGAAGACGGTCAGACTCGACCCGATCATCGGCGCCAACCAGGCCCTGGACAACTACTGGAAGCGGGTGAAGACGGCGTACGACGAGCGCCGGATGATCGACCCCGACTTCGCGTCGTGCGTCACAGAGCGTGGCCAGAAGGCCATGGCCAACCGTTGGGCGAACATCCAGGCCCAATGCAACAAGTGGCACGGCATACAGCAGGAGGTCACGCACAGGCCGCAGAGCGGCGTGAACCGCGAGATGGAGGTGAGAATTCTGCCGTGATTGCTTTCTTTGCTTCGCCATGTAACTCATTGCTGCCGGTCTCGTCGCCATGTAGATCGTCCGGATGCTCGAGGCGTTCAAGGAGGACGAGAAGGCCGACTTCAAGTATCTCCACGTCTTCGTCGTCATCGAGGGGTGCGAGAAGTGGGTGGAAACACGCCGTGAGATCGGCAAGGGCAAGGAATACGTCCCGGACGCGGCGGCTGCTGGTGCGTCTGATGGCCGTCCACCGATGGGCCACAAGAAAGCCAAGGCGGCGAGGGACGCCGCGCCGGCAGCGGCAAAGCTCAAGGTGTCCATCCAGACCTGCATCGCCGACGCCCAGGCCCATGCCGCCAGGAGGGAGGACACCGCCAACAAGAGGTGGGCGGCGCTCATGGCTAACTCCCAGGTCAAGATCGACCTCCTCAGGACCGGCACCGTGGCGAAGAAGAGGAACCACGACCTCGCATTCCTCACGGCGGGCGATCCGGCCGTGATGGACCCCGAGGTGAGGACATGGTTCATGGCGCAGCGCTGTCTGATCCTCAGCGACATCGTCCCGGCTCCGGCCCCAACCCCGACGGACACGAGCTACGCCACCCCGGCGGACACGACCTGCGACAGTCCGACGAGCTCGGCCAGTCCAGCCGAGACGCCGCCCGCCCAGCCTACGTCCGCTGCGCCGACCGCGCCGATCGACCTGGAGGCTGCCACGCCCGTCGTCGACCTCGAGGCCACTCCGAGCTCGGCGCCAGCTCCGACCACCACGCCCATCGTCGACGTCGACTCTGACACCGCGGCGTCGCTGGCCTCTATCTGATCTATGCATCAGCAGAATGCCGAATGTGGCCGTGATCGCCCGATTGTGGCTTGATCAAGACTATTTGATCGCCCAACTGTGGCGTTTTTGTAATGATTGCCCAACTATGGCTGATGTGATCGCCGAACTCGGGCTATTTTTTAGGGGCGGAATTTCTGGGCTATGTGTTTTTCCTGGGCCGCCGAACGGCTGGTGAAATCGCCCCCCCCCCCCCCCCCCCCAGGTTTTGGTGCGGGGCGACGCTAACCCTAAAAAGCGCCGCACCAAAACCTGAGGGGGCCGAACGGCTGGAGATGCCCTTTTTTTTTTTTTTTTTTTTTTGCATTTTTCCAAACTAGTATTCATACGAAGTAAACAAGAGTACAGAGATCGATACAAGCAAGGAAAGAAAAGGAGGATACAGAGAGCAACGCTGCCGTGATCCGCCGGCAACCACCACGAGGAGCACCAGCCAGCACGAGCTCCACCACCGGAGGCGACGAAGACACGCAGCTGCCCGGCGACCCGCACCCTGGAACGGAGATGCCCTTAGCTTGATATCTGTTGGAGGTGGCTTATTGTGTCTGAAATATTTGTTGGCACTAGTACATACGCAAGACATTTGTTGGTACTACCAAGTACATTGGCACTAGCTAGGAAAGGTTGCCCAGTCGATTGTCTCTTGGTTGCCCATAGCTACCCGTGCACTGTTTGCCCAGTCGCAGTTCAATGGAACTCTGTCCTGCTACAGGCGCACGCGGAGAGAGAGAGCGCGCGATTTAATGAATCCGAGTGTTCTCTTTTGGCTCAGATGAAGTGGAGCGTACGTAGACAGTCATGATTTACTCCATCGTCTCTCCGCTCTTGTTACCGGAAGGAAATCAGTAAGAAAATAGCCCAAGACGGATCTGATACCCAGGATCTAGGGCCTGGTGGATGCCAACGTGGTGAGAGAGAGGAGCAGACGCCTGAGCCTGAGACGACGCGGTGCTGTTGCAGAAGAGCATCGGAAGGACTTGAATCAATATGGTGGAGCCTCGCAGTGTCTCTCTTTCGGCCGATTTGATTGCTCCAGCAGCACGGCCATGCTGCTCCATTACTGAATAGTACTAGGGCTAGCCAGACTGCTTGCTGCCTGAGTAGGCGAGATAGTGCACATCTCCGTGGAACACTGATGGCAGGTACTGAATTTAATCCGCTAGACATGCATGGCCATCACCCCTCAGGGTTTTAGCCTTTTAGGACATGCATGGCGAGATAGTATTGTATGTGTGTGTACGTACGATCGAGGCTACTAGCTAGCTGACGCCTCTCGAGTCTCGTCGCGGCTACTCTCTATCTAGTCGGCGAGGACGCCCACGCATGCATGTACGTATGCCAACTCGCGGCGGGTGCATGTATGTGAGTACGTGACGTGGATATAATCTTGCATGGTTTCGACTCGAGCTTAGCTTTCCTTTTCATTTTTCTCAACCCTAATTTTGATCTACATTCTGGGTAAAATATTTATATAAGGTAATCTACATTCTGCTAGTACAAAAAAGACACACGGTTTTCACTAGTGCCTCCCATCGGTAATAGCTCTACATCAAATCTGCTTGGTTCAGTGCGACGCCCACGCGATGGAACGGTAGATGCCAAGTGCTCAAGTCTGGAATTCACCAGTAGCACGGCCACTGAACGCTACTAGAGAGTTACTCCGTCCGTTTGCGCATCAGGCTAGGCTAGGGCTAGCTGGCTGTTTCGGCCATTAATTCTTGTGCAATCTTGTCCTCCTCCTCCCAAGCTCTTTCACAATATCCGGTCAGAGCACCCAGCCAGGCTGCAGATGCCCTCGTCGGCGACAACGCGTGCGCCGGCCACCACTGTTTGCAATTAAACGAAACGCTGCTCCTCCGCCACTGTTCATGTGGCTGGCGGGACGGCAAACATTTCTCCACTAGAGAGGAAAAAATTGAGATTAAAGTTATCGTGAGGTTCATCTCAAGATGGCTCACCATATCGATCCAGGTGTTGTTGGTTTATGATTGTTGATCGTTTTGATCTGTTGTTTCGCATCGCGTGGGATTGATTTCATTGGTTCAACGTTGATGTTCTTGGTTCACCGTGAAACATTAAGCCTAGAACCCTTTTGGATCACGTTAATTCTTACAAGAACTTATAGCCAACGGTTTCCTATCGTGGATAGCTTTTCGACACTTATTGATGTTTGTTGGTTGTTGATAATCGACGGTGTTAGGTATAGCCGAATGTAGTACAAACCCCTTGGTTAGTATGATTACCAACTAGTGTAAACACCCATTCAGAATTTTTTAGCTAAGAGACTAACAATCACTCATTTTAAAATTTACCGATGACATAAGTTCCCCTTGGCATATTCCATACACCTGAGAAGTTTTCCACAATGTTGGGCACTAGTCACCACTTGGGGATGGCTTTCACCAAGAGCTATTCTAGAGCAATGAAATGTAATTCAAGACAACAACATTTCAGGATATTAGCATTTCGGAAACAACTCATAATTACACAACAATACATGAATGTAGAACATAACATATTTAGTGTAGTCTCATAAAGTATACGATTCATCCAGGTAATCTTGAATGCAAGTAGAAATATAACTTTCAAATAATTGTCCAAACATTTGGCACAAGCTAAAATTTCCAAAAGAAAAACTAATAACTTCACTTTGTTGCCATTAATAATCTTCATCATCATGGCCATAGTTATTATAACACCCATCGCCATCTTGATCATAATACTCATCAGCGTAGGCATAATCATCGCCCGCACCCTCTCCATAACCGTAGCCTTCATCATCTCTCTTGTTGCCATGGATTTCGTCCTCATCATCATTTATATCCCGATCCTTATCACCATTAGGACTTCCTTCAGTATTGCTTCCCACTCCATAAGGCAGATCCATACAGGTCCTTCATTCACAAATTCAGAAATATCAAACTGAAAGTACTATATATACAAAAGTACATTCACGCACAACAACACAACAACAAAATGTCTAATAAATTCCAACACCCGTGGTGTGGAAAAACTGACTTCAATGCACGTTAAATAATTTCTTTGACTGTGTAGCTACGAATACTTGACGACAACTCAACTGTCTCAAAATCATCCAAACAATGTGTTGCATAACGAGAGATAAGTTTACTTGACATGGCATAAATATCATCAGTGCAAGTTTGTGCTTAGTTGAAAGCCTATGTGTAACAAAGGACTCTACTAAACTGTGGCAAACGACACGCAGTTTGGCAAAACAATTCAAACAACACAACTGTGATGTGCCATGTACACAAAGCCACGAACTTAACTTTTTAGATGATCATCATCTCGTCCCCTTTCAAATCCGATTTTGGATCACTGAGATGTTTTTTATTTACTAAAATGGACAAATTTTAGTCCCATGTTGTTTAGACGAGGAGGTTGAGACAAATTTATAAGATGGCTCGTGTGGACATCTAAAATGCTACCAACACGTATAGGGTGCACTAGTACACCCACATAGGTGGAGCTACTACACTGGTTTGTTTTGGTTTTCTTTCCATGTGGATTTAGGCAAACAAAAAATTAATCGATGATAGTGGAAGGAGTTGTATGCTCCGTATGAAAAAAAAATATAGAAGGGAATTCAAAGTCAAAATACTTATTTACACCTCGTACACTAGAAGTGTACTCTACAAATATCTAGTAGAGTATTCATAAGATAGTTTCTAAGACATTTCAAGATACTATATATAAATGCACTATGATGCACATAAGTGGCTCCAAATATGATTGAATGTATTTGTCAATGGAGTTTAGCATCAACAAAGATTTTTTGTTCGTTGTATAGATTTAGTAATATTGAGAATTTGAAGATTTATTTGATGTAAAGAAGTAAAAATGTTCAGTATAAACTACTCATATTGATAGGATGTTACCAATCCACCAACCACATCATGCATACATAGTTAAACGAAGTTATGATACATAGAAACCAGAACCAAACTCGACCCACATTGTGCCTTGAGCTATATCAGTTCCACCACTTGGAACAAAGATACAATACATAGAAACTAGATTTAGTGATACAAACATAAAGATGCATACTCCAAACTACTCATATACATCATGTAAGAAAAATCATGTTCATAACGGAAAATTAAACGATATTGACAACTTGGTTTATAAACTCGATATGAAGGAAAAATAACATCTAAACAATGGTTGGGGCCGCTTGAATAATTTAATGTAGATAACTTATAACAACATTACAAGTGAGTAGACTGTCTATGGAAAAAAATCCGAACTCGTGGAACACAAACCAAACATCTTCCAGGATTTGACTTTTAGAAGAAAATCTATTTAGATTGAAATACATATGGGAAATTGGAATAAAAATGAATGATATCATGAGTTTATATTGCATAAAAATATGTATGGTCGCTAGATTATGGATAATTAATGTGGAAACTAAACTTTATATTTATATTTCAAATTCCACCATTGCAAAAAAGCCAACATACATCGATACTAGAGCTAGGTGGACTAAGGAAAGTACAATGACAGTGAAATTATTGCATGTGTGTGGTCTACAAACTATGATGTCCGTGGAGATATATATTAATTATGTGCTTGCTTCCAGCTGACTGCCTCTCTGCCTCAGCTTGTTGTTGTTGCCTTGCAACTCCTCCAAATTTTAGACGAAGTCGATAGTTGTGTGGCTCACCCTTAACAAAAATGTATGAACTTGGAGGTCATACAAACAAGCAATGCATGCAAGATAAGGATAAACAAATAGTATACAAATATTAACTAATGTTTTACAACCGATATTTTCGGACCCCCGGGCACAAATCCAAAACATGAGAGATATTAGAGTTTCAAACTTTTCCTCACAATAAGAAACAGATAAAGATAGATTGATAATCAACTTGATCATAGTATCAATATTCATCGGATCCCAGCAAACACAACATGTAGCATTAAAATAAGATGATCTTGATCATGATAGGCAGCTCACAAGATCTAAACATGATGGCACAAAGTGGAGAGACAACCATCTAGCTACTGCTATGGACCCGTAGTCCAAGGATGAACTACTCACGCATCACTCCGGAGGCAGGCATGGCGATGTAGAGCCCTCCGGTGATGATTCCCCTCTCTGGCAGGGTGCAGGGAAGAGCTGCAGAACCCTCCCGAGCTAGGGTTGACGACGGCGGCGCCTCTGGAACTTTTCGTGGAATATGGCTCGGGTATTTAGGGTTTTCTGGACGAAGGGAATAAATAGGCGAAAGTGCGGCGTCGGGAGACGGCCGAGGGGCCCATGCCACCCTAGGGCGCGGCCAGAGGTGGGCCCGCGCCCAGGCCTGGCGTGGCCGCCTCGTGGCTCGCCTCCGTCTCCCCTTTGGACTCCGTGGACATGTCGGTGAAATATTGGGGCACGTTGATTTTCGTCCAATTCCGAGAATATTTCTTTAATAGCTTTTCTGGAATTAAAAAACAGCAGAAAACAGGAACTGGCACTGTGCCATCTTGTTAATAGGTTAGTCCCGGAAAATGTATAAAAATGCTATGAAGTGTATACAAAACATGTAACAATTGATATATCAGCATGGAACATCAAAAATTATAGATACGTTTGAGACGTATCAATTTTCTATATAGAATGTTAGGGTTTGGGTATGGTTGTCTTATCTACTCGTTGGTGGCCATTGATTTTTGATCTTTGTGTGTTTCTCGTTGTTGGCAGCGCTGTTTTCGTTTGTGATTCAGCCCGGCAACCTCGATAATTTTTTTAGGATTTGGGCTGCTGCGTGTTCATCAGCTTACTAGAACAACATGGGTTTTGAGGGTTCCTGCTGCTGCTGATGGATGGTGCCAGTGTAGTTTTTTTCGCTCTATCCTGATGTTGTCTTTAAATTTTTTTTATGGTGTTTTTGATTTGTAGTAGGCTTATTTGAGAGCAGCACAAAGGAATTACTCCATCACCGCTATTAATTTCCTTATTCGTTTATTTGTTTTAGGCCCAAAAAGAAGTACGAACAAATAAAGTTAATTCGTACTCTGTATTGAAATCCTTAAGGCCCCGTTCGGAACGCTAGAAACACAAAGGAACTTTACAGGTTTCGATTCCTATGGAATTTTTTCCTTTTTGAGCGTTCGGAACAAAGGTAATCACCGTTGCGTTTTTTATTTTATTTTTGCGAAACACAGTACAACGCAGACGCTCATATAAACGCGCATATACTCACCCGTTACGATTCCTTTTGAAATGGTAACTCATTTCTTCGCGGAAGCCCGAGGCAGATCGAAACGAAGCTGGAGCGATGGGTCTGATATCTAGTACTAATGTGAATAGGTTGGAACGGATGGACCTGGTCTAGATGCACCAACAGGACATGTGACTGGAAGCCACGGGTAGTACATGTGGTCTACGTTCACCCATAAAGCAAACCAAAAGGAAACCATGCAAGCCTGATTGCTCTCAGTATTTTTATGTATAGCTAAACACAATAGTCCAAACAAGACTTGGTCAGATAAGATTTAAATAATCCCTGGTGGGACCCACGTGTGTTGATTTCCTGTGGTTCTGTTTCCTGCATTCCGAACACCTACGGTGCCGTTCTATGCCATGTTTTGTAAGTGCCGGTTTCGACGCATCTTAGCTCCCCCTCCTGTCACACTCACACCACCTCCCAGCTAGTTGCCGAACATATTTGGTCGGAGATGGTAAATCCTTTAGAGAACTAAGCTCCCTGGATTTAGAGAGTTGTGGTTCGTTTGCCCATTTGAGTGGGCCCCACATGGTACAGGTTGTTCATTTGCATTTGCTTCTTTGTTGCTGCCTCGTTCTCACATTTGCGTTTAAAGGAATAAATAATCCTCTCTGATCTATATAACTGTGTTTTGATTCGAGCCGACATGTACATGAAATATATGTGTGCCGATAAGTAGGTTTTGTTCCTGTGATCGGTTTTGAATTTCGCCAAATGTAAGTTTTGGACCGAAGTTCGTACCCTTTTTAGATAAATTTTGTCAAATTCATCGCACTCATTCAACCATTTTTTTTCGATGAGTAGATCCATCTTTCCGTTCCGCACAACTCTTTTTCATTTTGGCCGACATATACATATAAATCTATATTGCAGGTATGTACGCGTATGTCCGCTTTAAACTTCATCGGCGCCAGTGCAGCTCCAGTCGCTGCACTACCGACGCCGCGCTATTATCCTATTCGCCGCTCCTCATGTGGCTATCAGGTAGAAGAATTTGTTCAAATGTGTTGGTGTAAGATAACTTCATCACTTAGCCAAGTGGGGAGAGTACACCAAACACAATATACAATGAAATGTACGTGTTTGCTGATGACTCCCAAGTGCAGGAGATCGTTGAAGTCTTCGCTGTGTAACTATTAGTATCGATCCCACGAGGAGTAGAAGGTATAAGTATTTATCCTCTCAAATAAGAGTGTCAGTTCTCTTATTATCTATGCACTAGACAAACTAAAATGATGCAAGTGTTTTTGGGTTTTTTGGTTGTATAGATGCAAAGCTGAAAATAAAATATGATGAGTGAAAGCTCTCAAAGAGAGAGAAAGCCCAATCCTCTATGCAGTAAGAGGACAAGCTTGAGTGGTGTTTCTTATGCGTGGAAAACGTTCCCAAGGGCTATATAGATTACATGGCAAAAATATTTCTAGAACAACAAGGTATACATTTTGTCAAGTTTTAATCTTCTTTGGACGGAGCCATAATTAGGTGTAGCTAAATAAATAAACTAAACCCCTTATGATGGATCATGTGGCCAAGTAAATGACTGCACAAGAGTTATTAAGACAAAAAGTCCCACCATAGTGTGAAACACCTTAATGCATTACTCAATGTATGGTGCACTTCATACATTGCACATCAAGACAATCATAAAAGATAAAAACTTGACCAAATACTCAATACATGTTAAGTAGAAATCATTGCCAATCCATCCTATGCCCCCAGGAACACGAGAGAACTACTCACAACGTGAAGATATGATATGATTCAATGGTATGAGTGAGACAACACAATCTGAAATTATAATCTCCCCACAAAACAATGACAAGTAGCAATTCACAAACATGTGGAATAGTACTTAGACAATAGCTAGGGTTCGAACAATCTCAAACTATGAGGGGGATGATGTGGATCACGAAGATGGTGATGGAGATGGTGTTGTCTTCACGGTGATGATGATGGAGACTTCCGGAGGGGGGATGGAGGAGCCTTCCAGAGGTGATTCCGGCGGCGTTTCCCCCCTCCGATCTTCTCCGGCGGCAGCCTTCTGTCTCTATGTTTTCTGGTTTTGTGTTTCTCCACCGCCTCCTCGCGAAACTCCTCGGGGGACTATTTTTATAGACGTTTTTAGGTCAAGACGAGGTCGGTGGAGTAAAGATCGACGGCAACGGAGCTCCGAGGGGGAAAATAGGTGGGCCCACGCGGCCAGGTACTGTGGCCGCATGGGACCCTCTATATTCCAGCCTGTTGGGCTTCTGGTCTTCAATTTAAATCCATTGCGTTCGTCTCGAAAATTTTGAACCGTGCTCTTTGACCTTGCCCTTTTTGGAGTCCCGAAGCTCCCGGAAAGTCTGAAACACTAAAAAAGACGTTTTCTGGAAAACAGGGTTAATTCCAAATAAATGGGGGAACATGTGAATTATTCCCAAAATCATTATAAATCATTGATATAACCCTTATATGATGCAAATATGATGGAATATGAATAAAATAATGCAAAGTTCATGTATGCATTTTACATGCATCAGCATCCCCAAGCTTAACCCATGCTCGTCCTCGAGTATGAAGGTGATAAAACTAACATGGACTTTGCATTTCAATACTATCAATGGATATCAAAGATGATTACTATTGCTACATAGAGTCAAATGGTTCATTCTTAATAAGATGTAACAATATGCAAGATAGTTTATGAAGTGATATCAAATATTCAATGTAAGGATGTTCAATGATAATTCACAAAGTGTAACATAAATGAAAAAGTACTATGGACTTCAAGTATGCATAATGATAAGTAAGAACATCCTATAATGGTCATAGAGTGTAGATGGAAATCTGAATATAAAAGGTGGACACTTTGGAAAGATATATATGAGTAGAGGTAAACATGAATAAGTTTCATCTAACTTCCGAACTTCTCTACTTAAGTTAATGATTGTAATATGGTACTCCTTGGTGTCAAGCTCTCATTGCCCCTATCATAGCATCTTGAATGATTAAGTTTAAAGTGAAAGCAAATATGAGTAATGTGCTTGACAAAGTATGGTTGAAAGTCTCATGCCCCTTGAATACGAGTACCTACACCATGTGCTACTCAACTTGGGAAACAAAGCAAGTTCAATTTATATCATTGTAAGTAAAATAGTATCATCAAGAGCGTCAACTGGGGTACCTCTTGTCCCAGGATATGGAACAAGCCCATATCCAAACAACAAGACAAACAGACAATGAACAATCTCAGCACTCTTTTATTTACCATTGTGTAGCTTTTTATTGTGATGTGCATCACTGAATGTTCACTATGGTACGCTGTAAATTTCCACCATGAATGATGCATGGCTTAGATTAGCGGCCCAGGCGTCTCTCTAACCATTATACAAACTCATTTAAACCTACTCCATTTCCACTTTTATTTCACCATGATAAGCATCCATAAACAAAAGTGCATGACATCAACTAGATATAATAAAGTGCAATGTTGAAAGCGTTCCATGTGACAGCACATTTCTGCTAACTCTCAACCAAAAAATTTGTCAAGCTCATAACATCATAATTTTAATCACAATGGGTCATGTTCATTAAGTGCAATAAAAGTAAAGTGTGCATCAAGTTCGTGAGAGCTATATAACCAACTTTTTCCCATAACAATCAACAACATAAGCATTTTAATTCAGAGGTATAAATGATACAAAATAACATGGTAAACATACTCGGAATAGCATAAAGCTAATAGGTAGATATGGTGGACTCACTGGAAAAACTTTGGTTGAAGGTGTTGGAAACAAGTTTTGCTTGTTGGAATTTTTGGGCTAGCAAGAGGGAGAAAGTTGACCGTCTAAATGCATGAGTGTCCATAGAACTAACTAATTCATGTTAAACAAGTAAAGTAACATTCAACATCAAAACATGAATAAAAGATAGCTCTTGATAAAACACTAACAAATTATTACTCATTAACAAGCTCATGAATCATGCAACTATATGTATCTTTTAAAATCAACTCAAACATCCCTTTTCCCAATCTTATAATGGCATCCAACATATTTCAACCCATATTTCCAGTAGCTCTCTCATATATAAATGATAATGTGGTGGTCTCTCAAAAATCAAAACAAAAAAAAACAAAAGACGCTCCAAGTTTATACGATAAAGTGCATTGATCGAAAAACAGAAGTTAGACGTGCGCAAACCGAGAGTGTGTAGGTCCAGTGGGTTGTCTTCACATCCCCAAGCTTATGGTTTTCACCATCCTTAGATGACTCTTGGTGCATCTCCTCTAATCCCTGTGAAAAAACTTCAAAACACCGTTTCTCCCATTTCTTTTCTGTGGGGTGACATTAGTAGTGATAAACAAATAGGTTTCATGCTGCATATAATCCTTAGACAAAAATTTATATGAATGTCCAGTAAGTGTATTATGTTGTATGCCTACTCATAAACTCATTTGGATCTGAAAGATTCAATCTAAAAGTTCTAAGCATGCATCAAACAAAATGGGACAGAATCTGTCCAGAAAAACAGCAGCAGCAAAACGTATTTTTCCACCCTACTTAAATTTGTCTAAAAATTCTGAAAACTTCATGCATACAGAGGATGAAAAGTTGCAACTACAGTTTAAATATCAGCTCATTCGGAGTTACAGAATAGGAATTAAAAATCAAACCGTGCACAGACTCGTGCTGGAATAATATCTCCGAATGCTATAAGCAACTTTTTCAAACCAAAATGGGTAAAACTTGGCACTTTATTAAAAATTCCAGAAACAAAACTATAAACAAAGTCTCTTGTGACAGCAAGAGGACACAAAGAAAATCAAAAATAAAAACAACCGGGTTGCCTCCCGTAAAGCGCTTTCTTTATAGCCATATAGCTAGGCTTACTTACTTGGTATTTAGATGGTTGGAGTGAGGTGGCTTGACATCCCCAAGCTTGAATTCTTGTACTTATTCGAAATATGTAGGGTGAGCCTAGGGGTAACATCCCAAGCTTGAGTGTTTGTCCCTCTTGATCTTTGGGAAGTGTTTCATGCATAATACCAGGATCCCATGGTGCTCTCAAGCCAATGAAAATAATAGTCAAGTTGAACCTGGTTGAGAGAAAAACAAAACACAAAAGTAATAACAACGAAGTCTAACTTTCTTTCTATGCATTGGCATTTTGTATATGAATGAAGTTTCCCAATGCATATTAATCATATTTACTTGCAGCCCATAATTATTAGTAGCATAAAGAGGGTTCTCACCTCCTCTCTCATAATAGTTGCAAGTAGTAGAAGTGTATTCAACCATATAACCAATATAATCATTCAACTTAGATAAATTAGGCACATAAAGAGGATTATTAAATTTATTATGGAATTCATTAGCATGCTTCCCTCTTTCAAAATAGTTAATAAGATCAATATCAAGTTTACTATCATGATTGCAACAAAGATTTGGAACTAAAGATAGTTGCAAATCACATAAATATTTCTCAACATAAGCAAATTTCTCCTCTATGGTGTAAGTAGGAGAATTCAAGAACAAAGTAGGACTCTCATGAGTAAGAGCACTATCACAAACAGCAAGTATATCATTTTTATCCTCGCATAAATTAGTAACAACTAAACATGGAGGATTATCAATAAGCATAGGACCATCATCTAAAGCATTATCATATAGCATATTTAAGCAATACTCCTCATTATTATCCATAACTTCACTAGTGAAAGTGCATCTTCCCTAGATGATATTTTGGTGTTAGTGATAACACAATTATGTATCTAACAATGTATTTTGAGCTTCCAGGGATTTCTGATATAAGCGTCATCGAATAGAGCTTGCAAAATGGTCTTAACTGTTTTCTGCTCCAGGCAGCGGTAGTACCGCCAGGAGGGCCGGTAGTACCGCTGCGCAGAGTTTCCTCGCAAGCTCAGCCAGCTACCGCTGGTGGTACCGCTGGAGGTACCGCCGTTTTTCAGCTTCTGTTTCCATAAGCGGTAGCTCCAGCGGTACTGGAGCGGTAGTACCGCTGGGCAGCGGCAGTACCGCCCGTGGTGCCGTTGTTTTCCACCCTCTGTTGCGTTGGGCGGTAGCCGCAGCGGTTGGGAGGCTCCAACTCATTGTGGAGTTCCCCGACCTTTGTGTACCAGCTTGGTCAACGCCATCAAGGTGACCTCATAGTGAATGAGCCGAACCCCCACGGGTAAAGCTCACGGAGAATAGAGTGAGCACATCCGTGCTATTGCAGCGCCTAGGTGGCTCCACACTCCTCCAACGTAGACGTACTTCCCTTGGGAAGGAACTACGGGAAACATCTCCGTGTCTCCACTTTGCGGTTACTTCTATCCTTTACTTGTTGCTTCCGCTTCGTTGCTTACTTTGCTTGTATCACATAGGTTGCTCTCACCTAGTGCACATCTAGTCAACCTTTTTATACTTTGCTCAAGCCCTAATTAATCGAAAAAGAATTAAAATTTGGTAGTCGTCTAATCACCCCCCCCCCCCTCTAGTCGACATATCGATCTTTCAACTAGTAGCATTATTAAAAAGTAAAGGAGTATTATTAGTTCCATCATAATAGCACGGGTTATCATATAGGACCATAGCATTTTCAGTTTCACACTCATCATAACATGGATTCTCATAAATAATAAAAGATTTTTGAGTTTGAGTGTTACTATCATTTGTTGATGGTGAAGTTGGTAGATCCAACTCTTCATTCTCTAGCTGTTCATCATTTCTATCATCCTCTTGAGATTGCATGGGCATCCCCAAGCTTAGGTTTTTATCCTCTTCTTCACAATCTTCCTCTTCCAAGCTTATGTTTTCATCATCTTCTTCCTGCAAAACATCAGTACTTTCTTGGGGAACCTTTCCCCTCTCATAATAATCAAGAGCATAAAATATTTTGAGAGAAATAGGCTATGCAATATTCAAGAATAGAAGTGACCTTTCCTTCAAATCTCTTAACCCTAGGGCAAGTTTTATTTTCATTAGCAAAGGTGTGCAATTCACTAGATGCATAATAAGTAACAAATTCCTCTACTTGTTCCATCTCTAAATGAGTGTAATCATTAGTATTGTAAGATGCTATGACATGTTCTTCATGAAACTTACATTGAAATCCAAAGTGTCTTTTTTCTCTGTTTAAAGCAACAAGTTGTATTATTTTGAAATAAAAGCCACTCTCCAGCAATATAATTTAAAGTTTCCATGAAATCTTTTAGTCTTTTTCGTTCACTTGACTCTCTAAATTCCTCATCAATTTTAGAAGCTTTCATATATTCATAGTAAATATTCATTATCTCAGGAACAGTTTTTTTGGTATTTTCCATTTTCTAATTTTTTTGTGTTTTTGATATATGGATGTATGCAAAACTAAACTAAATGCAAAACTGAAAATAAATATCTAGTGCAAACAAGAATAAAAATTAAGCGCTACACTCCTCGGCAACGGCGCCAGAAAACTGTCTTGATGACTCCCAAGTGCAGGAGATCGTTGAAGTCTTCGCTGTGTAAGTATTAGTATCGATCCCACGAGGAGTAGAAGGTATAAGTATTTATCCTCTCAAATAAGAGTGTCACTTCTCTTATTATCTATGCACTAGACAAACTAAAATGATGCAAGTGTTTTTGGGTTTTTTGGTTGTATAGATGCAAAGCTGAAAATAAAATATGATGAGTGAAAGCTCTCAAAGAGAGAGAAAGCCCAATCCTCTATGCAGCAAGAGGACAAGCTTGAGTGGTGTTTCTTATGCGTGGAAAACGTTCCCAAGGGCTACATAGATTTCATGGCAAAAATATTTCTAGAACAACAAGGTAAACATTTTGTCAAGTTTTAATCTTCTTTGGACGGAGCCATAATTAGGATGATGGATCATGTGGATCATGTGGCCAAGTAAATGACTGCACAAGAGTTATTAAGACAAAAAGTCCCACCATAGCATTACACTCTAAGGTCCCCGATATAAATCCCCTCCTAATGTAACTTCATGACTCGGTCAAGGGTTTACGTGTCCTCCCAAGTCTCCCTCAATTCATTACACTAGTGTGAAACACCTTAATGCATTACTCAATGTATGGTGCACTTTATACATTGCACATCAAGACAATCATAAAAGATAAAAACTTGACCAAATACTCAATACATGTTAAGTAGAAATCATTGTCAATCCATCCTATGCCCCCAGGAACATGAGAGAACTACTCACAACGTGAAGACATGATATGATTCAATGGTATGAGTGATACAACACAATCTGAAATTATAATCTCCCCACAAAACAATGACAAGTAGCAATTCACAAACATGTAGAATAGTACTTAGACAATAGCTAGGGTTCGAACAATCTCAAACTATGAGGGGGATGAAGTGGATTACGAAGATGGTGATGCAGATGGTGCTGTCTTCACGGTGATGATGATGGAGACTTCCGGAGGGGGGATGGAGGAGCCTTCCGGAGGTGATTCCGGCGGCGTTTCCCCCCTCCGATCTTCTCCGGCGGCAGCCTTCTGTCTCTCTGTTTTCTGGTTTTGTGTTTCTCTGCCGCCTCCTCGCGAAACTCCTCGGGGGACTATTTTTATAGACGTTTTTAGGTCAAGACGAGGTCGGTGGAGCAAAGATCGACGACAACGGAGCTCCGAGGGGAAAATAGGTGGGCCCATGTGGCCAGGTACTGTGGCCGCGTGGGACCCTCTATATTCCAGCCTGTTGGGCTTCTGGTCTTCAATTTAAGTCCAATGCGTTCGTCTCGAAAATTCTGAACCGTGCTCTTTGACCTTGCCCTTTTTGGAGTCCCGAAGCTCCCGGAAAGTCTGAAACACTAAAAACGATGTTTTCTGGAAAACAGGGTTAATTCCAAATAAATGGGGGAACATGTGAATTATTCCCAAAATCATTATAAATCATTGATATAACCCTTATATGATGCAAATATGATGGGAATATGAATAAAATAATGCAAAGTTCATGTATGCATTTTACATGCATCATTTGCGTCTCTCCAGATGCATGTCATAATCAATACAGTCAAGAAAACGTAGTGCAAAATATGGCCCAAGTCACGTTTCTGCTTAGCTAGCCTCTGGTGAGCGGGTAGATGCAATACATACAAGTTAGCAGACACGTCCTTGAATCCGTCTTGTTGATCATCTTTGCAGCAATGACTTTGCTACCGAGGAATAGAGTTTCACAAAAAAAACTACGTATAAATTGGCGAGATTTCTTATAATGAAACATGTTAAAACTACATATTTCGCAATTATAAGAGCTGTTTTGAGCTTGCTTTCTATAATAGAGATGAGCTTTCTAAGGGAAATACATGACATAGCTGAATAGTTAATCTTTTCAAATAATAGCAGGGAAATACATGACATCTCAGTTGAATAGCTAATCCTTTCAAATGATAGAAGGGGTTATCATGAAAAAATAAATAACGGACTATCCTTTTAAAATGTTCTACTACTTTGGTTGTTGTCCCGTGTATTTTAGATTTCTGCTTTAGATTCTTTTGATACGCTCCCAATCCATTCACACGTACTACATTTTTTTCATGTTGCAAAATAATTTGTACCTTTAATGTCATCCAAGTTAGGAAGGTAGGTAAATAAGATGAGCGATTCATGGAGGTCGCGATGCCAAAGGCACTTGTTGTTATAAAAACATTGATATTAATAATAGCATTTTAAATCCATAGTTCCATGCAAATGTTAGAATATATCCCAATTTATTATCCTTTTTATTGTGTGAAATGGTAAACATTTAATGATTATGTAGTACAATTTTTTAGCAATTATTTTTCTGCACTATGTATTATTATTTTAGAATCTTTTAGCCTCATCAGTCACAAGCTTGTTGTAATGAAAAGAAATAGCATATTATATCTATCTGTCAAACTAGAGAACACACAAAAATGTTAAACCGCCTCATTCAAAGACAAAAAAACAAAGCAAAAATAAGAAACAAAACCAATTTAACGAAAACGGCTAAATCGGGCGCAGCAAATCGCGCCCTTACCTTCTAGTTAAATAAGATTCATGGCAACATGGCATGATAAAAATAGATGATGAATGGCTCTCTCAAATCTGGTATATTTTAATATTATGAATGGAGACTAGCACGGCCGGCCATACTGCTAGTAGAGTGAAGACGAGCGCCGCACGGCATTTATTGTGTGTGTGTGTACGAGCCTACTGTGCGGTCAGAGCATGGAGGCATGCTACATACTCCTATCCTATCTATCTAGTCGGCGAGGACGCCCATTGTTCATGTCTAGTGCCAGCAGTATTATCCGGACGGGGAACTTTTCTCCAATGAATGGAGGGAGAGATCGGCGTGTGCATGCATGCGCGTGATGTGGATTTCCATATATATATATGTGAAGAGTGTCACTCTTGTTCTTTGTTTTTGTCATTTTTTATACACTTTTCATCCTAGATTTGTCTTTTATATTTCTCAACGTGTATTTTCATTTCGGATCTGAAATATTTGGAGCTTTTTAGACACATTCCTTGGATATTCACACTTTTTCCTATTTTTACTTGCAGTATTTATGATTAATATTTTTCTATATGTGAGCATATGGAAGGGGTCTCTCCTTTAGGTGAGATCATAGGATCAAGTCATAATAATCCTATTTAGATATTGTTAAAAAAACTAAAAAAAATTATATAACATACCTACTGGTTGTTTCAACAACTCCAAAACATTTCAGCTCAAAATTTGATCTACAAGTAGAGAGTAAAAAAAAAGTAAATTTTACCGTGAATAGTGTCACGTTTGGGTGAATAGTGTTTCACACTATTTGCACTGAAATTTCTCTTTTTTGGCTCTCTAAGTGTAGGTCGAATCTGAAGCTGCAAATTTTTAATGTTGCATATATGACCTAGATGTGTGTCGTCCATTTTTTTAGAATATTTCAACATGTTTTGTGTATTAGAAAAAAAAATGATCTCACAGATCCTACCTAGTGTTAGATACTACACAAGTTGCCTCCTGGTTTAAATGAAGGAAGCTGAACGGCGACGGCCATAAAGTGGCGGCGCCGCCGCCCGCCGGGCATGGTCCAGCCGGCGGTGACCACCACTTTGGGCATGCCGAAACTGGCAAGGGCAAGTTTCTCTCAGCTCAGGGCTCCACAAAGGATGAGGTTTTCACAACTGTGCGCCCCTTGGAAAACCCTACCGCTTTGCAGAACAAAGTTTTCCCAAATTCCAAACTTGGTCTATGCAAAGTTTTCGAAAAACCATACTGGCCAAAAAGAAAACAGTGATTTTAGGGAGTAATTGAGGTGTGGTTGGGCCAAACTTCTTGTCCTGAGATAGTGGCAATCAAGGTGAACCTATCCAGGGCTTTTTCCACCTTTGGAAAAATAATTTAAATAGCTTTTGAAATTCATCAAGTTGGGGGGCTGAAAATGGATAGAAACATTATGAGATAAATCCCCAAGTGTAGATCAAATATTTTGCATAACTAGGCTATATATTGCCTAGGGATCATTCCCTTATTTTTGGAGATGGAAATAGACGTTCATTTGGTAAGTGGAGATAACATGGATTATGAGATTAACAGAAAGGGCTAGAGTTTTTGAGGGAAAACCTAAGCACAGGATTGTCGAGGGTGGTGATTGAAGTTCAGGGAACATGGGAAATTTCAGAGAGAACAAAACCAAAGTCAATATCATCCACAAAATATTTAGTAAGGTCATGCAATAAATAGAGAAAAAGCTTTCCGGTGTGAGAAAACACCACTAAAATTAAAACTGGATTTTCCTGTAGAAATAATTGAGCTGATGTGGCATGTTTGCATGAGAAATACACATAGTGGTTTGCTCCCATTTAGATACTACATATGCCCGACAACCAAAATCTAGAATTGACTCTACACACTGTGAAGTTGCTTATATAAATTGGCAGACTCATATAATATATGTACCGGATTCAGTTATCTTTGTTACCGGACTCCACGACTTTCCGAGTCGAGAAGCATTCATATGATATATTCTTATTATCTGAGTCGGTTCTTTTCGTAAACCGGGTGTTTTCTCAGTTAGATTGAGAAAACGAGCCAACTCATGGTCACTGTTTAGAGTTGGCTTGGATTTTTGTTTGCGAAAACGGCTCTACGTGCCATCTCTACTACTCTGTTTTGTACTACTCCCTTCGTTCAAAATTATATTCTTGTTCATGTATTGGTTTTATTGTCATGCACGAACTAGTTTAACTTATTTGATCAGCTCATGAGCTAGTGTCAAGCATTTCTTAATTAAATTCAATGACTGATTTAGTAGTATTTGCAGGGGACTCCGATGTTCATCGTTAGCCATGCATCCAATTTCCAATCTATGTATGTGTAACAGCCCACTCTTGATAATGCAATTTATGAGTAAAATTTTCACTTTTGCATTCCATGCATGCATCATTGCATTCATTTGCAATAGCTAAACATCACAATAATTGTTCCGGGCAATATTGAAAATCAAATCGCCACACTTGCTACAACAAATCTCACAACAAAGAAGACACTTAAACTTGCAAAACAAAAATACCTTGACATCGTATATTTGTCGAGGAAGTTCCAAGAGCTCAACTAAATGTTTTGTCTTGCTTCAAAAATTCTAAAGGGATATTATTTTGGAAATACTCAAAATTGCCTACAAGCACTTCTTAATTTATTCCCCAAGCAAATGGACTCCAAATGCTTTGCAATTTTTATGGGTGTTGGCCCAAGGTACCAGGAAGTTGCACAGAAATTTGCACAATTTTTGGGAGTGTTTAAGTTGCCCAATTAATTCGAAAACAATGAATCCAGCACTGAAAAGGACCAAATGGTGATGTTTTTAAAACTCCCAGGGACTAAAATGCAAAACTGTTTTCTCCCTCCATTTCGCTGTAGCGACCGCGGGAGGTGCTGCTCGCGCCGCACCATGGCCGTGCCGCACGCACGTCGCCCGGCCCCCCCTGCCCTCACCTGCAGGAGAGCATCCCCACGAGGCCATGCTGCCCATTCCCCCCACCTGCTCGAGTCCTTCCCTTCTCCTCTCTGCCCATCACCACCGCGCCATGGCCGCCGAGCTAGCCGTGCTCGACGCCGCCGATTGGAAGGTTCCCGGGTGAATCGAAGGGCACCCACCGCTTCCCCGCGTCCACTGCTTCCTCTCCACCAAGGGAATCGACCGGGGAAGCTGCACAACGACCGCGCCGTCCAATTCCCTCTCGGCCACCGCCGCGGCTCCGCCGCCGATTTTCGTCGCCGTCGACCTCACCCCGCCATCCTCGACCTCTCCCCTGACCTCGTGGTGAGCTCCCGGGCCTCGCCGCCCCCTCTTCCCTTGCGCTGCATCGCCGTAACCTCGCCGTAGCCGCGTGCCGTCGTCGCCATTCGTGTCCGTGCTCGACCGGTGCAGGAAACGACAGAGACCGGCCTCAGTGTCGTTTCTCTCTGGGCCCTAACCGGCCTCAGAGCCGGCCCAAACTGGGCCCAAGGCCGGAGGCCTCTGTAACGTGGCCGGTTTTCAAACCGGCTGAAACCGGCCTCACAGCCGGGCCGCTCTGTGGCCAGGCCGGCCCAAAACTGGCCTGAATGCCGGTTTGACCTCTTTTTTTCCTGGTGTTATTTTTCTTTTCTCCCTCGATATCACGTGTCTCCCCGCTCCTCCCTCGTGACGTAGGGGCATCGACTCAATGATTCCTACGAGTTCATCTCTCTCTTTCGAGTCGAGTAATTAAATTTTATCCTTGGAATTAAAATATTTAAAAGCAATTAAGTAAAAGGAGAAATTATAAAAATAATAACTTTTTAACGGTGCATCCGAAAAAGGTGTTTTTTATATCAAAACGCTCAGAAAAATGTGCACTAATCCTTTGCATCGCTTGCATACATGTTTACATGATCTTAGCACAGGAAAATATTAAAAACAAAGGTAGAGCTATTCTTCTCTCTTGTTAAATATTATCTCGCACCCCATTTAAAATTGGTGGTTCTTACTAGAATAATTCCAGTGCATTACAATGTCATGTCATCATGTGTTTGCGCATTGCATTTGTAAATCTTGTATGGTGATTGATTTGTTTCTTCCGTTGTTCATGCTTCGTTAGATCAAGCAGCCGGGGTTACTCCGCAATACCCCGAGGATCCGTACTACCAGTATCCCGAACAAGGCAAGCGTAATCCCCCCTCTGAGCATATCTTATCCTATTTTCCGCAAATATATTTTCTCCACTATAATTTTGCATGCGGTTCCAAATGTCAATTTACTTGGAGTAGAGTATCCTATAGTTGCATTAGGATTCCGATGCCATTACCTGTTCCCCTCCTATTTAACCATAGGATTGTATTGTTGGCCCGAGATATTTACTATGCTATGTTGATGCTTAGCCATGCTTAGTTAAATGTCCAACTGTACTATGGATACTTTATGTTGGAAACAGGTGATGAGATGTGGTTGATGGTGGAAGAATTGTGGAGACAGTTAATAAAATGCTTAAAGGTGGGGATGAGAGGCCACTATGGGATAGTGGTGTGTTGTCTCACTCTCGCCGCCTAGGTGCGAGTTCTTTACCTCTTGAACCAAGAATGAGCGCGCTTCCTTCGGTGGGGTATATGGAGCCCTCGTCGACCGACTAACTTGTGCGGGGCTAGCCAGGGTCCTCTAGTTTGAGCTTCCATTTGCGCGTGCGTTGAGATGGTAGCCAATACTGAGAATGAGGATTGTGGTGTTTAGGAAAATGAGTGGCCACGGGGCAGGGTGCTGGGAGCACTGAACTTGTCCCGTCCTCACTGATGATCCTGGGTTAGTCTCAAGCAAGGTAAAGGTCGTAACCGTTCTCACTCAGCCGGCTTTCCCCGGAAGAGAGCTACGTGTAGGCAATGAGCCGGGCGGTACCGAAGGTAAACACAGTGCACCCCTGCAGGGTTGAATCTTTTCGAAAAGCCGTGTCCACGGTTAAGGACAACTCGGGAAAGGACGATAAGATCATAGAATAACTTTAACGGAATGATTAAAATTGAGTACTAAAGGTACTATTCAAGAATGCAAGGTTAGCTTCCTCGAGGGTGATTCGGGGAGGTGCCTTGATGAACAGGTATAATGATGATGGTGATGGTTGATTATGAGAATTGTGAATCAAGAGAAAAGAGTCACTTCTTACCCCTCTTTTAAGAAGTATTTCTGATTAGACGATGCCATGGAGTTATGTTTTATCAAATAAAATCAGCTTTATGCAAAAGAGCCATAAAACTTTGAAAGCCTCATCGAGCTAATGCTCTATATTTAATCTTGCGAGTTCGTCGAACTCAACGTCGTTTGCTTTGTTTCAGAGGAGGACTTCACCGATCTCGAAGGTGGGTTCTTTGTGGACGTCGACGAGTAGTCTGGGGTTCCCAGGTGGCAGCTTGGGACATCCCGGAACAGCTGGCGTTGGATGTTTATTTGTAGGCCTCTTAGGCCATATTTGGATCTTGTTGTTAGACAACTTATTTCGCTTCCGCTTGTTGTACTGTTGGGTCTGTGACCTCTGGTTGTAATATTTGCATCTTTCTCTATATAAGAGTTGAACTATAATGATTTATGTCGTAGAGTCTGTGATGTGCCAGTTGTTCCACAAGTCTTGATCTTATTATTATGCTATGATAGCTGTGCCTGTGTTAAGGCATCAATCGGGGTGTTGTGTTGTCACGCCCCGAGACCCGGCCCGGGAGAATGACAGCCGCCGCACGCCTATAGACCCGAAAGTCTATACACGTGCAAGGCTAGAAAAGCAGGCATAAACCAGCACAGTGGATCTCAACAGCTCACTAACTCATTTTACAAGATTATTTACAATTACAAGAATGAAAAGTTCTCTATACGTCCCACCCAACTGGTCCATCCTACTCCTCGGATACGATGTCTTCCGCTGCGAACTCTGATAACATAAAAAAAAAACAGAAGAAAGCAAGGGTGAGTACAAACAAACCGTACTCAGCAAACAATTCATACACTTTCATATACTTTGTAAAATACACTAGGTTTTCCAAATACATGTAAAACAATCGTTGTGTGATTAAGTTGTTAAGCAGGTTAAAAACCCATGGTGCCACACATGAAAGTGAGTTTCCCTACCCGGGAATCACAGGGGTGAAATTTCACACTTTTATACTCTTAAGAGGGGTACTCCGACATCGACAGCCTCGCCCAGAACCACACAGGATTCCAGAACGAGCAGAGCCCTTTTTACCCGCTCAGACACCGGACACCCTGACCTACTCATGTCGATCGCTCCTACGGATCCATCACCGACACTTTCCATTCAAGGGCCGCCCCTCACGGAGAACTCAGACAGTCCCATACCTGTACTGCGACCGGTACAATACGATCACCTTCGTAACACCAAGTTTTCTTTATAAAAACATTCAGTTCATTTGCATGTCAAAAATACGTGCTAAGCCCGGCTCGTACCGGTGGCTCCTACGGATCCATCACCGTAACGACACCAGCGCATTAGCCCCGTATATCAACACAAAGCTCATACCACTCTGGATATCACATATTCAATCAAAGCATACTCTACAAAAATATACGAGAGTGGTACGAAGAGCTTGCCTCAAACAACAATCATCTGACCGATGATAAACTCCAACAGAAAGACCGCAACCACGTCGATCTAACTCTGATACGATTGGCCGTAGTAGCTACGATCGGTATACGCATACGAGCTCATGCGTCACTACCGTAGCCAAAGAATACCACCAGTTGAGATGTGCGGCGGACCTCCTCTCGCCGGTATCTCATGCCGCCATCGAGATGTGTCGCTCTCCGACGTCGCCGCCGCCCTTCACAACTAACAGCACCTCCCGATGGATTTTGATCTCGCTCTCTCTAGTAGCTCTCTAATCAGCTGGACCAACCTCTCGATTTGGTGGTGCGACTGGAGCAGCAGCGTCGCTAGCTACTTCTCTGATTCTCTCTGCTCTGGCTGTGATCGATCGTTTGCATGATGAAGTGAGGAGCCGCAGCGAAGCTGCCCTATAGAACGCGCGATAGAAATATCTGGCCGCTTTGCCGACTGATCCTTTGGCGCTGTCGAGAAGAGCTTGCGGACACGTACTGCAGGCCTCCATGCAGCCACTGCTGTGCTGCCAGCAATGTTTGTGGCATGGCCCACGTGGGCCCACTGGGGAAAATATCTGCCGACATTCCCGAACGTCTGCATCTACGTCACCTGCTCCCAAGCATCGTTGCCTTCTGAATATCTGATTAATTAAACTTCAGCCACGCATGCATGCTACTGTGCATCAACATAAACACCCACGTATACTACTTCTACCAGCTAGCTAGCTTCAACGACGCATGCAAAACAAGTACTATTAGCTCAACCATGCGTGTACAAATTAAATTACAAAGCAAATTTCCCACAATAAAATAATTAGAAACCAAATCTTATTTTACTCAAAATAATAATAACTCGGAAATTTAGGGTATTACATCCTCCCCACCTTATCAGAATTTCGTCCCCGAAATTCCTTACAAAATATTTTTTTAAACTAGCAAACATAATTTTGTCTATTCCACTGTTAATCAAACAAAAGATTTTGGTCAGTCAATCAAACACGAAAATTTAGCAAACATCAACTAATGTTAGTCGTAAACACTAACTAACGTTCTACCCATATTTTCCCCGTGATCCTAAAACCTTGAGCTCTGATACCACTTTAACTGTCACGCCCCGAGACCCGGCCCGGGAGAATGACAGCCGCCGCACGCCTATAGACCCGAAAGTCTATACACGTGCAAGGCTAGAAAAGCAGGCATAAACCAGCACAGTGGATCTCAACAGCTCACTAACTCATTTTACAAGATTATTTACAATTACAAGAATGAAAAGTTCTCTATACGTCCCACCCAACTGGTCCATCCTACTCCTCGGATACGATGTCTTCCGCTGCGAACTCTGATAACATAAAAAAAAAACAGAAGAAAGCAAGGGTGAGTACAAACAAACCGTACTCAGCAAACAATTCATACACTTTCATATACTTTGTAAAATACACTAGGTTTTCCAAATACATGTAAAACAATCGTTGTGTGATTAAGTTGTTAAGCAGGTTAAAAACCCATGGTGCCACACATGAAAGTGAGTTTCCCTACCCGGGAATCACAGGGGTGAAATTTCACACTTTTATACTCTTAAGAGGGGTACTCCGACATCGACAGCCTCGCCCAGAACCACACAGGATTCCAGAACGAGCAGAGCCCTTTTTACCCGCTCAGACACCGGACACCCTGACCTACTCATGTCGATCGCTCCTACGGATCCATCACCGACACTTTCCATTCAAGGGCCGCCCCTCACGGAGAACTCAGACAGTCCCATACCTGTACTGCGACCGGTACAATACGATCACCTTCGTAACACCAAGTTTTCTTTATAAAAACATTCAGTTCATTTGCATGTCAAAAATACGTGCTAAGCCCGGCTCGTACCGGTGGCTCCTACGGATCCATCACCGTAACGACACCAGCGCATTAGCCCCGTATATCAACACAAAGCTCATACCACTCTGGATATCACATATTCAATCAAAGCATACTCTACAAAAATATACGAGAGTGGTACGAAGAGCTTGCCTCAAACAACAATCATCTGACCGATGATAAACTCCAACAGAAAGACCGCAACCACGTCGATCTAACTCTGATACGATTGGCCGTAGTAGCTACGATCGGTATACGCATACGAGCTCATGCGTCACTACCGTAGCCAAAGAATACCACCAGTTGAGATGTGCGGCGGACCTCCTCTCGCCGGTATCTCATGCCGCCATCGAGATGTGTCGCTCTCCGACGTCGCCGCCGCCCTTCACAACTAACAGCACCTCCCGATGGATTTTGATCTCGCTCTCTCTAGTAGCTCTCTAATCAGCTGGACCAACCTCTCGATTTGGTGGTGCGACTGGAGCAGCAGCGTCGCTAGCTACTTCTCTGATTCTCTCTGCTCTGGCTGTGATCGATCGTTTGCATGATGAAGTGAGGAGCCGCAGCGAAGCTGCCCTATAGAACGCGCGATAGAAATATCTGGCCGCTTTGCCGACTGATCCTTTGGCGCTGTCGAGAAGAGCTTGCGGACACGTACTGCAGGCCTCCATGCAGCCACTGCTGTGCTGCCAGCAATGTTTGTGGCATGGCCCACGTGGGCCCACTGGGGAAAATATCTGCCGACATTCCCGAACGTCTGCATCTACGTCACCTGCTCCCAAGCATCGTTGCCTTCTGAATATCTGATTAATTAAACTTCAGCCACGCATGCATGCTACTGTGCATCAACATAAACACCCACGTATACTACTTCTACCAGCTAGCTAGCTTCAACGACGCATGCAAAACAAGTACTATTAGCTCAACCATGCGTGTACAAATTAAATTACAAAGCAAATTTCCCACAATAAAATAATTAGAAACCAAATCTTATTTTACTCAAAATAATAATAACTCGGAAATTTAGGGTATTACATGTGTTGCCGATGATCAATTCCGAGCAACACCTGCTAAAGGTTTTGGCTGGAGATTGGTAAACCCGTAACCTCCGGTTGTATCGCTTAACCGGTGACACACAACATCACTGTATATTAGTCGGGTCGGGGCGCTACAGTATGCGCAAATGTTATTAAATAATTTATTCTGATCTAGTAGGCAGCAAGTGAACATCTCCTCATTTTACATGCTGCTTTCGCCAATTTTCCAAACGCTAATCATGCTGCCAAACCCAAAGAGCAGAATGCTGGAACAGAGAGAAGTGGGGGACGGCGAGAGAAATGCATGTCGGCATGAGAAGATAAACAAAAATACAGTAGTGATAGAAAAGAAATATGTATGCTCAAATGTTGTTAAATAATTAATTATAATCTAATAGGCATGAAGTGAACATCTCCTATTTTACATGCTGTGCTCTCCAATTTTCAAAACGAGAATCTTGCAACCAAACCCACAGAGTAGAAGCTGGAACAGAAAGAACTGAGGTAGACAGAGACAAATGGATGCATGCAGTATCAATGTTCCTGGATAATTCTTCATTATAGAACATAGCACCTCGGTACGACAAGATAAAAAGAAATAGAGTGGCAACAGAAATAAAGCTGGTCCATCGAGGCAACAGGTGTTACAGGTTCCTGTTATAATGGGCTACAAATTAAGAACCAAATTGTTCCTTGATCAGCCATAGGGGCAAACATAGGTTGGATGGTTTAACGTGTGTTCTTCTTTTCGGCCTTCACGTAATCCCAAACGGTGACAGGACCTGCTGATGCGGCTATACGAACCAATGCGGAAAAAAAATTAAAGTTAGTCTATCTTGTAATATGGTTTGACGTGGTAGTTAGAACAATTATATATTACTTAACAAGGTAGGTAGCAAGGCATTACGTTCGTATGGATCATCCAGGGTTTTCGTAATTAGATCAGTAACTAGGAGTATATGTATTGGAGTACTTACTCTCTCACAGTCTTAGAACCCAGGAGCATGTCAAGAGTGAGCCACTCATCACTTGTGGAACCGGCAAAACAGTGATCTTGCTTTAGGAAGCTCCTCAGATCTGTCATGTCCTTCTCCTAAAACTGGTGGATATTCATCAACCTAAAGTTAGACTCTATCAACTATGAAGAATTGGTGACATGTACAGAAAGATGCACACAAAACAGTCAACATGTTATCTCGGAAAAAAAATCATGTTTTCAGGGGTAAACTATATATTATTACAGTTATATAAGAGAAACTAAGTTGTTCCGCTAGAAGGAAGAAACAATCAACTCGCGATAATATTATTTTGCAGACAAAATTTGGAACAATTTTGAACGAGATTTACAACTTGGTTTACAAACTCTATATGAACTTAAGAAATAACTAAATAGTTCTGAGAACTAAAACAATAGCTAAACAATGGTTGGGAACGCTTGAGTAATTTAATGGACATAACTTATTACAACATCCATTATGTTGTAATAAAACAAATAAAAGAGCATCATGACCTTTCTACTTCTCGCCAGCCTACTTGGCGAAGGCCAAGTTAAAACATCAAAGGGGAAGAAGATGGTGTTGCCGCACCTACAAACCAATGCAGTGAAATGAATATACCGTGATATTGTAATAGTAATGACTTGAAAAGCTAGGTAGAAAGGCTTTGGGAGCTCACTTATGTATGGACCACCGGCAGGACTCTGGTCAGTCAGCGTATGCACCAAATAGTGCGCCATGCTGAGATAGTTCTGAAAGTGAGACCTAATCTCCTTAACCATTTCAGCTTGCTTTTCCAACCGCTACAAGTAACAAGTAGAAGCATAAGGTGGATCCAGTAATCAAAAAAAAAAACTTGGAGTGAGCTGACTACTTACCTCTTTGTACTTAGCTGCATGGTGGATCATGTTCCTTGCTAAAGTGATGACAGTCAGGTGGGTCAGTTCACCACCATACAGACTGGGTGGCCCGTTAGTGCCAGGAACTCTGTAGCTAAAGAGCCCATTCATGACGTCGTTGTCTGCTGCAAAACTATTTTTGAGAGCCTAGTGACGTCCATAATTGTGCTGCAGGCCAGCCGTATAAAACTTAGGGAACCTTTCATACAGCAGGTTCGCCAACTTAGTTACCTGTGTGGAGTAATTAGAAGACCACACCAGATGCATATATCAGTAGTACTTACTTCTTCACATGATTTGAACCGAGAAGCTTGTGAAGAGTATCCCACTCAGAACTTGTCCCACCCTCAAAGTAGGAGTCACCGTGTAGGAAGCTGCTGAGATCTGCCATGTCTTTCTCCTTAGAGTACCTATCCATGTTACGTGCCACGTTAACAAGCTTCAGCTCGTTGTTCGAAGTGACATAGCTCTTCCGATCGGCAAGACCACCATATGTCACCGATCTCGATTTCGCGACATCCAATACCTCTATGAGTGACCTACAAGCATAAACCGATTATTGCATTAGTTAGTTACCTACGTAGGTAGCTCATAAATAAAGAGTAAATTTTTTCGTGCATGCATGCATGTAAAAATACCTAATCTTTTTTACCCAACGCGGTTCCAGCTCAGTTTTTTTTTTGTCATTGAAAAAACTAAAACCTGAGAAGGTGAATGGTCTGAATTTCTCATACACCACAATCTGAGTCGATGGGCGGGGTGGCTCCAGTAATTTCCTATGTGATCCATTCCGAATATACCGAGCTCCTGTTAACATCCATATAAAGTCAAGAAAAGCAATCTCAATCTCAATTTGTAGTAATCTGTTATATACATAACATTTAAAAACTTACTTTTGTGCTCTCGATCAGGGGGTTTCTTTTTCTTCATATTAAGGGAATCAAGCGCACTCACCACCCAATTAGCTCACTTTAAGACGACTTGTATAAACCTAAGAGCCAGGAGAAGCAAGTAAATAAAAATGGTTATCCCCTGATATAACGATTGTAGAATAATTAAGGTGGGTGAAAGGTGAGGACACTCCCAATGCATCGTATCTAAAGTTGTATCATAAACATTAATAGTCATTCACATAAGTACTAGATCTAAAAGATTTTTCATTTATTATGTTTTCTAATCTAGTAGTAGCATTTTAATTTTGGGTAATGATTGTGGCAAACCTAATTCCACTGGACAGATGTTTGTACACAAAGAATTTGTGGCATGAATCGTCAATTTGAACTAGGACTGAACTCTCAACTGGAAAATTAATTATTCCACAAGTGGACTCCTAATTGGACGGATCATTTTGCACAAAATTACAGAATAAAGTTATGCTTCATCCACTTTTAGCTAGCTGTTATGCTACACAAATCATATACTGCTTCTAGGTTGGATGTATCGAAGCTACGGAAAGCTGTTTCTCAACACAATACAAAGAAAGGCAAAACTTTTGCCTCATTTCATACAAGAGAAGAAGCAAAGAACCATCACAACTGAAATTGTGAGGTCTTCATTTGTAATTTTAATTTAAAAAGATGGTGGTGAAGGGGCCGGGGATTTACTCCCCCAGGTGGCCACGTGGTCTTGTCGATCTGCACCGCCCCTTTTCCCGGCGGCCACTTGACCTGCTGCTACAGCAGGTGAATCTCCCGTCTCTCCATCTCTCTCGTTGCAGGAAAATAAGTAAAAAAGTTGGCCCAAAACAGACCAGATACGGGCGAGTTAAAAACCTAGAAAAAAAATGCACGAATAAACCAAGATTAAATCTAACAAAAAACTATTATCTCCCGTGGAGGATCGAACACCAACCAGGGCTCAGTTGTATTTCTACTCCTACGTCGACCTGGTGTACTTGTACGTCTCGACCGTGGTGAGGACCTGTGCCCGAGATCGCCCGGCAAAGGGCCGGCGGCCTGTCCGAGGCGCATTTGTTCTTCACGCACACGGCCGGGGAAGGGGGGATGGAGGTGTTAGTGGTGGGCGAGGATTAGCTAGCTAGAGTCATGGCCGAACGTGGTGAGCGAAGAGAGAGTAAGGCCGGACGCATGTACCTGAGGGCGGGGTGGTGCTGGCCGGAGTTGAGGACGAAGCTACCGAGCTCGGTGAAGCTCTCGATGGACCTACTCCGCTCTGCGCTCGTCTCTGCTCGCCTCCACCCACGTACACCTGCCCAAGCACACAAGAACACCAAGGTTAATAGGAGAACTAGATAGAACAGTGAGCCCGAGAGAGAGGACAAGTGGACAACAATAGTGGCGAGCGGCGGCGCTACCTTCGCCGGAAACCAAAGGCTTGAGTGGTGGTCGCCCTCGCCCCCCGTCCTCTTCACTGTAAGACAGGTGACCGCGGGTGGAAGAGGAAAAGTTTTATAACCCAGAGCTCTCTCGCACTCACGTCTCTCTCTCTCTTGGAGCCTGCCCTTGTTTTTACCTTCTTACTGTAGTTGGAGACGTTTTACACTGTTGACTAGTTGCCGGCATGCATGACAGCATGAGGGAGAGCGGAGGGATCAAATCAAGGAATAGACATCACCGCAAAATGTAAAATATAGCCAATAAAATGCACACCTAAAAAAAATCCGAAACGTCCTGAATTTTTGAATCCTATGATTTTATTGTGGTCAACACTAGGGTGTGCCACTTAGGTTCGCAACAACAAGTGGACACATAGACTGGTCGTGGGAGCCTTTAGCCGATTTTTTTCTTCTGAAAAGGACTCCAAAATTATATTATTGGAGTCGGTATAAATAATCATCTGACTCTACAACTATTGGATTTGGTTTCATGTTACCCAGTTCCAGTATTTATTTATTTTGAGCTGGTTTGTTTTTTAGACCGAGTCAAAAAAAAAATTGAAGTCGGTTTACCATTTCACTTGGGTCCAATATTATTATTTTTTGGTGTCGGTTTGTTTTTTCTGGATTGCCTCATAAATCATTGGTTTCTTTTCCCTGACTCCAATAATGTATTTTTTGGGGGGAAAAGACTAAGTGGGTTGTGTTTAGAATTGTTTTATTTCCTAAAACCCAGTCAATAGTCCGATTGTACTTAGATTTCTTTTTTTAAGGGGAAACAAACTTCAGCCTCTTTATCGTTCGATGCATATTGCCAGATAATATTTTGATTTCTACTAGTGAAGTATGATGTTTGTGAATAGCCTGCAAGTAGTTTAAGATTTAACACTATAACAACGGTGATTCCAAGTAGACGTGGCAAATTCTCAGTCGGAAATGGGTCCTAACTGGCTTATTAAACCCTCTAAACCAGTTTCTGAACATATTTAGAATGCTAGTTGGACGTGGAAAATTGAATTAAGTTAAATTAAAGGGCAGGCGCAAAAAACACACCTCTCATTGCCCTTCCAACTATCCTTGTAAATTATCATTTTTTAAACTAACTTCTCATTAGCTTGATATCTTTTGGAGGTGGCTTATTGTTTATGAAATGTTTGTTGGCACTGGTACATGCGGAAGGGGGCAAGGTGTTTTGTCTCATAGGTTTAGATGTACCTATTAAGCGAGAATATTTTAAATGCATTACAAAATGTCAAAAAATTCAAACAAAAATTCCTTGTATATATCTTGACATTTTATATCCACACAAAAAGTCTCGCAAAAAAAAGACATTTTTTTGTGGCATCTATAAAAAGACAAAAGGATGTCTCGTGAAAAATCATTTAGATACTGGAATTTGTTCTTTGTTATATAGGCCACATAAATGTTTTTTAAGCGAAACTTTTTGTGCATACATAAAAAATCTGAATGTAGATCCGAAATATTTGTTTTAGTTTTTTGACATTTTGAAATATGATTTCTAAATAGTGAGCGCGTCTAACCGAAACAGATTTTCCATGCGCAAGAGCTTTATACTACGAAGTACATTGGCTCTAGGCTCTATAGCTAGGAAAGGTTGCCCATAGCTGGCCTGGCACTGTTTGCCCAGTCGCAATTCAATGGAATGCTGCGGAGAGAGAGGGCGAGCTCATGGGTCGGGGCCTGAGCCTCAGCCTGAGGGCGAGCGCGGCGCGGCGCTGTTGTTGGAGAAGAGCATGGTGGAGTGTCTCTCTTTCGATTTGATTGCTCAGTCCAGCAGCTAGCACGACCATGCTGCTACACTGAATACTGGAGTCCTAGGTTAGGTAGGGATCACTGGTGGCAGCTGGTACTGAATTTAATCCGCTAGACATGCATGCATGCATGGCCATCAACCCTCAGGGTTTTAGGACACACCTTGGGGGCCGCTTCATGTTCATTTTTCTAATCCACGCAAAGCTAGTCTTAAAAATGCACACTACTTTCTAATCCACGATTGTCACATTTTTTTTCAGAATTTTTTGAAACTTATAATAAATATATGATTTTCTGCAGGTGGACTTCTCAGCGGAGCAGAAAGTGTGGAATGTCATCAAACGATGATTCACGGCTTTGCTAAATGGTGGCCAAGGTGCACCATGGTGGCAAGGCTCCATGGTGGCGACGACACAAGGCGTTAGGGGCGACAGAGAGAGCACGAGCAAGGAGGGGTGCACGAGCAAGGAGAGGTGCACGAGAATCGGAGGCTCATCATATTACACGCGCGTGGTCTCCGGAGTCGAAGGGGCTCCGCAAAGGTAGACGATGGCGACGGTCAGAGCGGGCTCTCGTAGAGAAGGAGCTCGGGGAAGCGACAACTTCCTACTCCGATCTTTTATTGCAAAAGTTGTGGTTTTCCGATCTTTTCAGTTATGTAGTGTCGATATTTGGGCAACACTTATTTTAGATTGGAGGGAGAGACCTGAAAAACCATCCAAGTTTGCCACCTGGACATCACGGGCAACTCGCTAGGTGAGCCACCCTGGTAGTTTATGCTCCACTCTAAATTAGTACTCCACTCCAAATTACTTGATGACAAGTAATTTGGAACGGAGGGAGTACTACGTATTCCGTGCAAAGTTAATTCGTAGTCCATATAGAAATCTTTAAAATATCCTATATTATGGAATCGGAGGGAGTACCTCATACGTAAGAGTCTGTCGCGAACGTTTGCATGCTCGACCAGCACGCTCGCACGTTTGCCAAGTATACGTCGCGGCGTGTGCATGCGTGTGAGTGATGTGAATATAAATTGGGGAGCTCTTGCATGCATGGTTTCGCTAGAGCTTAGCTGAGCTGAACATGCATGGCTCCGGCCCCTGCTGCAGGCCCAGATTGGACCCGCTCAATGTTTGACATTATCAAAGACACCATCATTAATTAGGATGATTCAGAATAGACCAGCATGAGTCACCAATTCTCTCACTCGGATTTGCGTCTTACTCAATCTGCTTACCAACACCTCCCAACTAGTTCCCCAACATATTTGGTTGGAGATGGAATTTCATAAGATGCATCATGCATGGCAACATTGCATGACAAAAATAGATGATGAATAGTATCATCACGTGAAGTCGCAAAAGACCTTACACTCTGTCAAACTATTATTATATCTAAAAGTAACTCCTCTAATAAGGAACAAATTCGAAAATCTTAATCTCAAATGGAGACTAGCACGGCCTGCCATACTAGCTAGCTGGAGTAGAATGAAGACGAACACCGCGGGCACGCCAGCTAGCCTCATGTAGTCATGTGCAGACGTGCAGTATTGTCCTAGGCTTTTTCACCAAGGAAACACGGAATTTATTGAGATAGCAACGGGTGCTGAATATACCTGGTCACGGGCCGGGCCGGGCTTCGGGCCGGGCCTAACAAAGTCTACGGGCAAAATCTCAGGCCTAGGCCCGTCTGACCATTGGGCCTATATTTGAGGCCCAGGTCCACCCGTGACTGCAAAATCCTATTAGACTTTCGGGTCTTGGGCTGGACCTCTTCCTGAAAATGCCAATATGCAAAGCCTATGCGACCTTCGGGCCAAAATCCAAGGGCCCAGCCCATGGACAAGCCCAGGCAGGCCTAGGCCCTGAAATTTCGGGCCGGGCCGCGCTTCCCAAATTTAGTGAAATTTGACAAAAATAACCTTTTGCCGAAACTTCATCCAAAAATAACCCTTTTTTCAAAAAAATTCAAAATCTAACCCTTTTGTGTGGCTCCCGTATCGGGGGCGCCACACATGTACGCACCGCGCCCCAGCCCGGGGCGCCACACCACTGCCAGCGTGGCAACGCGGGCCCCAGCCCTGGTTAAGTAGCGCCGGCGAGCGGGGCGCCACACCTCCATGTGTGGCGCCGGTGGCTGGGGCGCCGCACTTTTGGCAAAAATAACAGGGCTCGCCCCCGACCCGCCCGACCCACCTTTCTTCCCTCTATCTCTTTTCTCCTCAAACAGAAGAACAAGAACAAGGGGCGGCGGCGGCAGCTCCCTCCCAAATCCGCACCGAAACCGGCCCAATCTGAAGGGATTTCGTGTCCCCATCCTTCCTTAAGGTAACCTCCTCCATTCCCCTCAATTTCATCCAATAGATTTGTCAATTTTGACCCGTTTTTGCAACCCTAGGTAGTTCATTCGATTTCGAAATTAGTAGGGATAGAGGCTATTTTTGTTAGTAGGGAGGTGTATTTGTTGATGTGTTGCTTAGTAGGGACGGATGCTATATTTTTTTGATCCCTTTTTTGCAACCCGAGGTTAGAGTGTTGATGTACATTTTTAATTAATTCGGTATGTGAGGTGTATTTGTGGATGTGAGATGTATTTGTGGATGCAATAGTGATTACCCACTGTCTATATAGTTTTTATATGTGTGTATGTGTGGATGTGGTATTTTTTTTCAAATATATATGATGTTGAAATGAAATTTCTATCGAAGAACTTCTTACTAGTGGTAGTTTTTAAAATATGTAGGATGGAACTTATCGAAGAACAATATGATAAGCCGCACCGTGCGAGAAAGATTGCGGAGGGAAAGGTAATTTGTAATGTTTTGCATATTTTAGATGTTAGTTCATATTTCTATTCGGCATGGACATTGTTGTAACTTGTAATTATTTTTGTAGGTACTTGCCCCCCTTCGTCTTCGGTCTCACGAGGCCTCCTTGCAATTTGATGAGAAGGGCAAGGCCATGCCGTACGACGAGAGGTACACCGAGTACATCGAGAAGCTTGGACTCCTTCCATTCATCCAGCTCGTGTCTCGGTCCACGCCAAATTTCAATCCTTCGGCCATCACTGCTCTTGTTGACCGTTGGAGGCCGGAGACACACAGCTTTCACCTCCCCACCGGGGAGATGACGGTGACTCTTCAGGACGTGTCGATGATCCTGGCACTACCCATCACGGGCAAACCTGTGTGTTTTAGCACCGCATCTGATGGGTGGCGCGAGCAGATGTTCAGCCTTATTGGTGCGGCTCCTCCAGAGAAGGATGACTCTAGTAAGGATAGACTCTCCGCCGGCGCCTCATTTGTTTGGATCCGGGAAAAATTTGCTAAGTGTCCTGAAGGGGCTGATAAAGTGGTCATTCAGAATCATGCACGCGCATACGTGTGGTACGTGATCACGAGGACTTTGTTTGCTGACAGTAGTGGGCGGAACGCTCCGTGGATGTGGCTGAAGGCGTTAACACGCTGGGAGAGTAAGCAAAGCTGGGGTACGGCTGCGCTTGCTTACTTGTACCGGCAGGTAAATATTTATCTTGCTTTGTTTCTTGTGTGTGCAAAAGTTATGAAATTCTAACATGTATACCTATATGTGCAGTTGGATGAAGCGTGTCGTCGGTTCGTCGGTGAGGCCGGTATCGGTGGTCCAGTGATCCTACTTTCGGTTTGGATGTGGGAGCACTTCTCAGTTGGACGGCCGAAGGTTTTGCCATGGAAGCCTTGGAACGACCATGACCATCCCAAGAGGCTTCGGGAGGCTACATGGGCGTACAAGTGGGACAGGGTTGCGGAGTTCACCGGCGACCCGCAAAAGGAGTACTTGCGGTACATCAACGAGTTCGACTCGCTGACCCCCCAGCAGGTAATAATTAGAATGCTTTCGTTCAATCACTATCTATCTTAAATCCCAACTGCACATGCTGAAATGAGTACTATGATATAGGTGACATGGCAGATTTATGGTGTCGGGGAGAGATTTGGTTGGAATCCGGAATTCCCCCTAAACCCGAAGTGTTTCGAGGAAGAATATCTTTGGATGATGCAGTGCCCATTGATATGCTTGTATGCCGTTGAGTTCCACCTACCACATCGTGTGATGAGCCAATTTGGGTTGTATCAAACTACACCGCCAAAGTGGATAAACACGATGTTTTCGTTGCACGAGTGAGGCTCCAAATTTTGTCTTACCCAATCTTCTTATGTATTAGTGTAGTTACTAATGTTTCATTTGTTGACCATGTAGATTGGACCGGCGCCGGCAGAGGAAGATCACGAAATGGGATAAGCATCATAAGGATTACATCACTACATTCAATGCCGAGGTGAAAGAGGCAACGGACCGGAAGGTGTATATGCGGGATCGCCCCAAGTACCGTCAAGAGGCATTCGACACATATCTTGGTTGGTACCTTGCACGTACCCGTGTCCGTATATGCCCCCCGGCTTATGAGGAGCTCTTGGAGGACATGGACGATGATGCTATTGTTGAGCTCCGGTACAACAAGGCCGTAAGAGAAGGCAACCGGACTGATTTCGCTCCCGTGATGAACTTTATGGTAATTTTTGCCCAACTTATTTCATCTCATCATAATTAGAGTTTAGTTGTTGACATGTTTGTTTTCATAGCGCAATGAGATCGACCGGCAAGCGGTAGCAGCCGAGGAGGCAGCCATGTTACCTCGTGGCAAGAAGGGTGATGCTGCTATTAGGGAATTTGTGAAGGTAAGTTAGACGATCTCCGCTTCGTGCATATTTTGTTGTTCATTTCTACTAAGATATTGATTTTGCAATGTCATAGCGTTCCGCAACTCGGTTGCGCACTTTAGCGCATTTGCTTGGTTGTCGCGGCGATGATGCCTTGCCGACCCGCTCGAGGTCCCCTTCAACCCCTATCCGTGGTGATGCTTCTAGTTCGAACCCACATGAGCCCAATGATGAGGAGGTTGAGGTATGAATATGTTACATGCCGGTCACCCAAAAATGATTTCTTGAACCTCAACCATCTACTAATTATTCCGCTTACATTTTTTCATTTCTAGGGCAATTTTGATGATAATGTGAACGATGACATGACCCTGCAGGCATACCAGCGATCCTTCCACCTAAGATCCAAGAAGAAGGCTGCCAGGCGTTTCTCACCGGACGACTACATCTACAAGAAAAAGGGGCCTGCTGCGGATGAGGGTGACGACGATGACGAGTCCGAGGATGAGGACTCGGAAGATCACGTGTCGGAGGAAGAGGACTCGGAAGATCACGTGGCGGTGGAAGAACCGGTGAAGAAGCTGATACCTGTTAGGAATAGGAGGAAGAACGCGGATCCGGCGCCGACTGAGCCTTTGAGGAGGCTAAGGAAAAGGAGTTAGACATGTCGTGAAACTTGTCGTGAACCATGTCGTGAAACATGTCGTAACCTTGTCGTGAACCATGTCGTAACCTTGTCGTTTCGTGAACTTGTCGTTTCGTTGTGGACATTATCATGAACTTGTCGTTTCGTTGTGGACATTATCGTGAACTTGTTGAACTATAACTTGTCGTGTTTGCTGATGTCGTTTTTGATATTTTGTTGTTCTGAATCAATGCTCTGTATAGATATTATGTCATGTTTACTGATACCTGTTGTTTTCAACTTTTATTATGTCTACTGATGTGCTAAGCAATGAAATCTGGAGCATTTTTACTGATCTCATTGTGCGGCGCCGGAGACGGGGGCGTTGCACCCTGAGGTGTGGCGCCGCAGCTGGGGACGTCGCACTTGTGCAGCGCCGGAGGTGGGGGCGTTGCACCCTGAGGTGTGGCGCCGCACGCTGGGGCGCGGCAAATAGACAGAGAGGTGGTAATTTTTGCAATTGTGTGGCGCCCCGCTGGGGGGAGTGGAGCTTAAAGGTGTGGCGCCCCCGGCTCCGGCGTTGCACATGTGCGGCGCCCTAAGCTGGGGCGCCACACAAAGAGGTGTGGCGCCGGCCTCTCCGGCGCGGCAAATAGACAGAGAGGTGGTAATTTTTTGCAATTGTGTGGCGCCCCGCCGGGGGGAGTGGAGCTTAAAGGTGTGGCGCCCCCGGCTCCGGCGCGGCACAGTTTTTCTGCCGTGGCACAGTTTTTCTGCCGCGGTTACGGGTTCAGTTTCCGTCGAGTTTCGTCAGGTTTCCGTCAACGCGCGACACAGTTTCGTCAGTTTTTCTGCCGCGGTTACGGGTTCAGTTTCCGTCGAGTTTCGTCAGGTTTCCGTCAACGCGCGACACAGTTTCGTCAGGTTTCCGTCAACGCGCGACACAGTTTCGTCAGGTTTCCATCAACGCGCGACACAGTTTCGTCAGTTTTTCTGCCGCGGTTACGGGTTCAGTTTCCGTCGAGTTTCGTCAGGTTTCCGTCAACGCGCGACACAGTTTCGTCAGTTTTTCTGCCGCGGTTACGGGTTCAGTTTCCGTCGAGTTTCGTCAGGTTTCCGTCAACGCGCGACACAGTTTCGTCAGGTTTCCGTCAACGCCCGACACAGTTTCGTCAGGTTTCCATCAACGCGCGACACAGTTTCGTCAGTTTTTCTGCCGCGGTTACGGGTTCAGTTTCCGTCGAGTTTCGTCAGGTTTCCGTCAACGCGCGACACAGTTTCGTCAGTTTTTCCTGCACTTCAAACTACAGTTCCAGAAATCCATCAAATTCACTAAGAGTTCACCATATTACATGATTCAACGAAATCCATCAAATTACAAGGTTCACAACTAACTCATCAAGATCACAAGAACATAAAACACACTAAATGTGCATGACATTACAAGATTCCAGCAAATTAAATGCCCACGACATTACAAGGTTCACACAAACACAAAGTCTAGGACATTACATTGTCCCTACTGAGTAAGACGTGGATACTTGCCCTTGCGCCTCGCTGGGTCTGGTTCCGCTCGTTCCTCCTCTCGTGCACGGCGATCCCTCTCACGCCTTCTCGCATCCGCCTCCTCTCGTGCAAGGCCAACACCTTCACCTTGTCCTCCCACCTCCTCTCGTGCACGGCGAGCCCTCTCACGCCTTCTCGCATCCAACTCCTCTTGTGCTTCCCTCTCACGCCTTTTGGCATCCAACATCCCTTGTGCACGGCTTCTCGCATCCAACATCCCTTGCGCACGGCGAGCACCTTCACCTTGGCCTCCCGACCCCTCCCTTCCAAGTTCGCCATCAAACGCCGCCCACGCCTCATGGTACCTTCCGTCCTCTAACGGCCCCTCCCTTGCACGTTCCGCCTCCCACGCCTCCCTTGCAACACGTGCCTTCTCAGTCTTCTCCCACCTCTCCATCTCGCGGAGCATCATTTCGTTCTTAGCCTCTAGTGCCTCAATTTTCGCTTGCTCATTCTCCTTCTTGGCCCGCTCCTCTTCACGATCTTTCTCCCAGAATCGCTCCCACGCCTTGTCAGTCATTTTTTTACCTCCCACCGGTAGAGGCCATTTTGCTCAAAGTCTATCCACCGGTAGTATTGGCAAATAGGCGGAGGTGACTGCAAACATAATAGCGAGTCAAAACATGCAACTAGATAAAGATAAATTCTTTACAAGAGAGGCGGAGGAGACATTTACCCGCGGACGCTCAATAATATTTGTTTGCTTTGTCTTGCGTTTTGTTTGCTTCGACTTGTTTTTTGTTGGCTTCGGCTTCTCCCAAGCATAGTTCGGGCACATCCAGAACCTCCTTCCTCTTCTATCGTCCCAATCGCTGGACTGCTTCATCTTGCAAACGTCACCACACCAACAAGTCGGCGCATCGTGCCCGACTCGACTGTCAATGCTGTGTTGCCATGCCACCGGCTTCTCCTTCAGATCGGAACAGTCCATCACTACAAAATTGCAAGTTTGAACTTAGTTGACAGTAAAATGAAACAATTGAAAATAAGAACCATCCCTACAAAATTGCAAGTTTGAACTTAGTTGACAGTAAAATGGAACAATTGAAAATAAGAAATAACAACCAAATAAATTTCAGTCATACCAATCATCTAAGTCTACCACCTCTACGGCCACGACGCCTACCCCTCTTAGCTCGTCATACATTGATGTACGCCTACCGCCACCGCGACCGCCATGTTGAGAATGACCATGTTGGCTTGTGCTACCACCGCCACCGCCATGTTGAGAATGACCATGTTGGCTACCACCATGGTGGCTGTGCTACCACCGCCACCGCCATGTTGAGAATGACCATGGTGGCTTGTGCTACCACCGCCACCGCCATGTTGAGAATGACCATGTTGGCTACCACCATGGTGGCTTGTGCTACCACCGCCACCGCCATGTTGAGAATACCGCCACCGCCATGTTGAGAATGATCATGTGGCTTGTGCTACCACCGCCACCGCCATGTTGAGAATGATCATGGTGGCTTGTGCTATCATGATGGCTTGTGCTACCACCGCCACCACCACCGCCACCATGTTGGACACCTTTCGATCTCTTGTTTCGACTACAACCTCTAGTGTTGTGCCCACCACCATTGCATTCTCCACAACGGGCAGCACACTAGGCTCCTGAAAATGTTGGTTGCCCCACTCTCGGAGACCTCCTGCACCCCATGCGTCCATGTCATTTCTAAAACGTTTTGTCTTCCGTCTTCCCCGTTCGTCACCTTCAGTATTGGATCGGGCCATAGTTGAATGCCATGATATTCTGGCCATTGTGATTGGTCAAAGTAAGGTTCAAATCTGCCCGCCCATGTCTCCTTGGTAGCCTCGATCGAGTACTCGGACAACCTAACCGGATCAACGTATCCCACTTTTCTAATGCGTGCCGCCGTCCGCAAGTGCGAGCAAGGGAGATGAAGCAACTGAGGCCTCTGGCACGAGCACAAACATTGCTTTAGCAAGACTTTGCACGCACGCCCTCCGTGTTGCACACCACCTACCGTGGTGCCTCCTGGCTCATTGACTTGGTAAATCCACTCGTTGTTGTCAAAACATTGGGCTGTATTGGTCTCCGCCTTCCTTAACTGGTATGTCATCCATTTGTCAGCTTCAGGTGGATACTTGTACTTCTTCTTGTGCTTGTTCTTCCCTTCCATCTGCTCAAACGTTTCCTCACTATATTTTTGAAAATACTCATTCAACTTGTCGAATGTGTATTGAACTATTGCTGTCACGGGCAACCCACGGACTCCTCTGAGCACATTGTTGAAACATTCTGCCATGTTGCTTGTCATGTCACCGTACCTCCTACCGTCGGTGTCAAAGCTCTAGTCCACTTGTGCCTCATAGACGCATGCCTATCTAGGAACTCTCGACCCCCGGCGATGTGAGAGTTAGCAACCTGTTGTACAATCTCACAAAATGCCGCTCGGTGAAAGCGAGACAACAATCTTTTAGATCATCAGATAGCTCCTTATTTCCGCATGCCCTATAGAAGTTGGACACAAAATGCCTCACGCACCATCGATGGTGCAAAGGAGCATGCCCGGGAATATCAATCTCCACCGCATTGAGTATGCCTTGGTGGCGGTCCGAGATGACACATACCTCTCTTTGAGGCTCAAATACCTTTGTTCTCACTAGACCCATGAACCACTCCCAGTTGTCCTGGTTCTCCGCCGTCACCAAAGCAAAAGCCAACGGCAACAACCGGTCGTTAGCATCATGAGCTACGGCAATCAAAAGTGTGCCCCTGTACTGGCCTGTCAAGAATGTGCCATCCACGGAGACAACCGGTCTACAATGCTTGAATGCCCTTATGCATTGCCCGAAAGCCCAAAATGCACGGCCAAAGACACGGACGGTTGCACCGTTGTAATCCTAGTCTTTTGGCCAAAGGGCTCCACACACGTAACCATGTCCGGATTTGTAGCAGCCATAGCTCCCAACAATCTAGGAAGTCGGTTGTATGCTTCCTCCCAGTCACCATACAACATCTTGAATGCGGCTTGCTTGGCCCTCCATGCCTTCCCATACTTCACCGAGTAACCAAACATGTCTTTCACCGTGTCCATGATAGCCCTCACCGAAAAAGTGGGGAATGCCTCTATGGAATTGGAAAGTCTATAGCCGATGAAATCGGAGGTTAGTTGCCGATGATGTCCTTCGCATCCTTGTCATCATCATCATCATTGCCACTACACATGTGAGTTGACACACATTTTTTTAGAACCCATTGAGAGGTTCCCTTGATAGGTCTTGCACGCACAATCCACGGGCACCCATTATGCGCGTCATCACACTTAACCGTGTAACGCTTCTTGACATCCGAGTGAACCACTTTGTATGGTCTAAAGTACTTAACCGCATACTCCTTGAGCCATGTCTTCAATTCCAACAAGCTTTCAAACTTCACTCCCTCAGCAATACCATAGTTTTTGGGATTACGATCCTTCTTCGAAGTTGGCCTTGGTTCAAGAATTTTACTCGTGCCACCATCAACCACGGCTTTATCGGCGAGACTAAGATCACGGAACAATGGTAACCGATGATCCCGGCCCACTACCTTCTTGAATATTTCGGCTTCTTTAGCAGTGAACCCATCTTCATCAACATCTTCTTCGGGACCGTCGTCATCCGAGTCCGATGCATAGCATCGGTTATAAGGGATGTCATGGTCCATGTCCTCATGCCTACAATTTGTCTCCACATCACCAATATCATTTTTATGAAGATCATACTCCGATGCGTCGCTCTCCTCCTCCGATTCTTCATATTGGTCACTTTGAATTGGGCTTGAAGGTTGGCTCCTTTCGTGTTCGGTCATTGTTGGTTGGCTAAAATCATGTTGAGTCATTGGAGGTGGACTCGACGTTGGATAGTACACTTCATGCGCATGAGGTGGCTCATTTTGAACCGGCCTCCTAACGTCATGTTCGGAGGCACACCGGTTCAAGTCAAACTCTTCGTGGCAAACAACTCAAGAGCCTTGTCTTGAGATGCCGCCACCGTCTCCTTATATGCACTCCAACACAACTCGGAGTTGAGAGGCATAATCTTCCAACGAATATGCATTCCGAACCCAACATTATGCCTTCCCTCCAAAGAAAGAACATCATTTGGATCCGTCCAATTCAATGCAATCCGCACTCTCTCCACAACCTCGGCATAGCTAGGACTATGGCCAAACACCACCACTTTCTCCTCCGAGTCATGCTCCACATTGCCTTTCAAAAAGGCCTCCTTGTCCACATGATGAACACTAACCATTTTCTCCATCTAAAAAAATTTACAACAACCAAATGCATCAAATGATTGATACATTGCACTAAGCTATGCATTTCAAACAAAATAATTTACTTATCTTAATTTTAAGTTAAGTCATTATGCACTAACTCTAACTAAATCTATCTCACTAACTCCATCTAAAAAAATTTACAACAACCCAAATGCATCAAATGATTGATACATTGCACTAAGCTATGCATTCCAAACAAAATAATTTACTTATCTTAATTTTAAGTTAAGTCATTATGCACTAACCCTAACTAAATCTATCTCACTAACTCCATCTAAAAAAATTTACAACAACCCAAATGCATCAAATGATTGATACATTGCACTAAGCTATGCATTTCAAACAAAATAATTTACTTATCTTAATTTTAAGTCAAGTCATTATGCACTAACCCTAACTAAATCTATCTCACTAACTACATCTAAAAAAAACCCTAACCCTAACCTACAATCAACACCCCAACACTTCATATCCATCATACCCACACACATTGACCAATATTATCAACAAATAACCACAAATTTGTCCTCACATTCAAATTCTAGGGTTTCCAAGATCTACACAATGTCTCCAAATTGGAAGATTTCTATTGGACAAAAACAAGGAGGATGAGGGAGAGTACCTTCTTGCACGTAGGGAAGCCGAAATCCACGGAAAAATCACACCCAAAAGGATGGATTTGAGGGGGGGGGGGGGGTGTGTTGGGGGGAGTGCTCTTCCTTGCTTTTGTGAGAGAAGAGAGTGAGAGAAGAGAAAAAGCTGGTGGGGCTCGGGCTGGGGTTTGTTAATTTTACAGAAAGTGTGGCGCCCCCGGCCCCGGCGCCACACATGGAGGTGTGGCGCCCCCAGCGCCGGCGCTACTTAACCAGGGCTGGGGCCCGCCTTGCCACGCTGGCAGTGGTGTGGCGCCCCAGACGGGGGAGTGGTTCATACATGTGTGGCGCCCCAGGCTGGGGCGCGGTGCGTCCATATGTGGCGCCCCCGGTACGGGAGCCACACAAAAGGGTTAGATTTCGATTTTTTTTGAAAAAAGGGTTATTTTTGGATGAAGTTTCGGCAAAGGGTTAATTTTGTCAAATTTCACCCAAATTTAGGTGTGCAGCAGCGTCTCCCTTCCAAAAGAACATTACTTTATTAGCTACTCCCTAGTCGGAGAGGCAGCTACTGAATTTAGCCGGTCGCGTGCAGTTTTGGCATGGTGCGCATGTTTGCCAAGTCCCAAGTCCCGGCGGGTGCAAGCATGTGAGTGATGTGGATATAATCGGAGCTGTCGCATGCTTTCTACTCCAGCTGAGCTCGCCTCTTCATTTTTCTCAAGCCTAACTTTGATTGACATTCAGGGTAAGATATTTGTATAAGATAATCTACATTCTGCTGCAAAAAGACACACGATTTTCACTATACTCAGTAATAGCTCAACATCAAATCTCAACATTGCAAAACATACTTATGTTCACTCATACCCAAACAAATTGCATATTTGTAAAAAAAAATCATGTCTGGAATCTTTTTGACAAAAAGAATTCGATTGGATTACTTTTGACTAATGAATTGGGCAAGGGGTCATATTTGTAAAAAAAATCCAGAGATCTGCTTGAGATGCCCACGCGATGGAACAGTAAATGCAAAGTGCTCAAGTCTGGAATTCACCACTAGCACGGCCATTGAACGCTGGTCAGTTACTCCCTAGTCCCTCCGTTTGCACATCAGGCTAGGGCTGGCTGCTTCGATTCTTGTGCAGTCTCTCTTGTCCTCCCACAGGTTCCGGTCAGAGCGAGCACGGAGGCTGGCAGGCTGTAGATGCCCTCGTCGGCCGCGACATCTCAGTGAAGACTCCGGTGGCAGACTTTAATTTAGGGTAGATATATATACCATCTTGCCCGATAATATGGAGCGTAAATCTCCGCCCCAAAGCTTACCTCTTTGATTGTCCATATTTTGTTGTTTAGTTGTTTCTAGGAAGAGGGTCGATTGCGAGAGCTTTTGTTTTGTAGAGGCATCTTGAAAAGAGCAGTAGAGGCATCTAGGAAGAGGGCCGTGTGACCGAACAGTAGAGGCATCTTTACTCTAGAGCAGGAGTAGGAGTTAGTTAAATAAAGAGTAGGAGTAGAGTGTAGGTATTCATGCATGTCATGTCTTGATGGCATCCGTTTTACTTACTATAGAGCTCCCTGCAGACAGATTAAATCTAGAGTTCCACCAAAATGTGCATGGTCTAGCGGACTAGGCATATGCAGTCTCCCTGCATGCCTAGCTTATTCATTCATTCAAATACGGTGCCACTTCTACACATCATCTCACGTTTCATCCGCACCATTCACGCTACCACTACTCCTATCGACGTACGATAGCAGTGGCAAAGAGTAATAATGTTTTTGGTAGGCAGGAAGACTGCGTCACGACTTGAATGGTTTAGAGTGAGATGATTATTTCAGCCCGCTCCAATACTACTCCAATAATGTTTTTGGTAGGCAGGAAGACTGCGTCACGACTTGAATGGTTTAGAGTGAGATGATTATTTCAGCCCGCTCCAATATTACTCCAATAATGTTTTTGGTAGGCAAGAAGACTGCGTCACGACTTGTTGGGAAAGCCCTTAGTTGGTTTTCGATAATAATGTTTCTTGGAACCATTTTTATCGCAGGCAGGCTGCAGATGCCCTCGTCGGCCGCGACATCTCAGTGAAGACTCCGGTGGCAGACTTTAATTGATCGGTCTTCTCTGTCTGTCCCACGCTAGGCGCTAGCTACGGAGTAGAAGCTACTCCGCTACTGTTCATGGCTAGTGCTAGCGTTACGCTGCCCCATCCAGATCCATGTCATGTACTAAAATATTTTCCGAGACATCGAAAGGTCCGGCGGGCACGAACGATTGAACCAGGGATGTACTCGGCGTGTGCATGCATATATGCGCGTGACGTGTATATCCATAATTCCATATGTGAAGAGTGTCCCTTTTGTTCTTTGCTTTTCTCACTTTTGATACACTATTCATCCTAGATTTGTCTTTTATATTTCTCAACGTGTATTTTCATTTTGGATCTGAAATATTTGGAGCTTTTTAGACACATTCCTTGGACATTCACACTTTTTCCTAATTTCACTTGTAATATTTATAATTAATATTTTTCTATATGGGGGCATGGAAGGGGTCGGAATCACTTGATATTCTTCCGTGCCGACATGTGGACTCCCAAACTTCGGTTGGCTTTGTCAGTCATACGCCAACTAGTAATTTAGACGCTATCCATGCTGGATTTGCCTTTTTTTATTTCTCAGGGTGTATTTCCATTTTGGATCTTAAATATTTGAAGCTTTTAGACACCTAACGTGGATATTTCAGACTTTTTTCTAATTTTCTTTGTGATATGTAGAATTAATATTTTTGAAACGAAGGCATGGAATGGGTCGGAATAACTATGTATTACGACTGGCGTGTAAGGCCACGACACTGGTATTAAATTACTACTGTCGTGGGCTGTAACACGCCGGTAGTACCAATTACCACTAGCGTCACGTCACATTACTGGCGTGGGAGGTCCAAGCCACTAACAGAGAAAATTTCACGAAACTAATAGTTAGCTTGTTTCCTTGTAGTGTAGAAGCCCAACCAGGTCAGCAATATCCAAGAGAGGTCATTCTTCCATATCGACAACACTGCAAGCCTGACATCCGAAACAAAAGAGCAATATCCAAGAGAGGTCATTCTTCCATATCGACAACACTGCAAGCCTGACATCCGAAACAAAAGATGTCATCAAACCCATCAGACAAAGTTCATGTAGGAGCAGAGGTTCCTTCGTCAACCACGTCAAGACACCAACCACCTTACAAAAGGAACTTATCGAGGGCTTGTCGGAGGTAAGTGGGTTTAGGCCATAATCATATGTCATGCACCACTTCCATCCCACGACGTCTAAGAATACATTCCTGATGATACCGTCGTTACAGACTACATTGAAGGAATACTATGAGATCAAACTTAATATACAAGTCAAGAGGAAACCGTCATGTCCAAGAAGATAGGCTCCTATTGAAGACTGTATATACCATACGACATTTACAATGAAGCTCATGCATCGTTCAATCTACGTGACGCATCTACACCGCTACCATAGGTCAAACCCTAGATACAAATCATATTTGGCCGAGCGCGTCTATAAACCCTAGACGCTCGGGCCAATAGTAAGGATCATGATGATGGTGAAGTTCCCTCAGGCTTTATTCTTGGCCTGATCACATGATCTCACGGGACTATTACGGATGTATATCTTTGGGTTTATTGATCCACCCGGTTAATTGCTATGGAGATTACAAAGGCCAGGGCTGTGAATTGGGCGTCAATGCATCCGTCGGTGCGTCTATCACCGTGTCCTTGGTGTCTTTGTAGTAGAATCATCTTCGAGTTCATAGGAGTCTCCATGTTGCACGCTAGGTATGTCTTGAACGTTAATTTAATCTTGTAACCTTCTTACAATGTTTGTCGTGTTGAGGGATCCTTCAAGGAAGTCTTCACGTAGCACATAGGTTAGGTCAGTGGAGCTTCTCGACGAGGGTTGTCTAATCGCGGATGTCATGGACGTCGTGGGCTGAAATTATGGTCCAGCCCCAGTTATCTCCGACAAATGCATTTTTTATATAGGGCCCTCTGCAAGAGCATTTAGTCGTTTTTTGTAGAACCGGCTCCAGAAAAATATTTATGCTGGAGTCCAAAATCTCTACTAATACTAAGCTCCCTAGAATTGGTGGCTTCTCCTTGCTCCCACATGTCTTCCAATTGAGAAGCGACACCTCACCATGGTGGACCCCACTTAGGTATTACTTAATACTTTACAACTCTCGAATAATAAAATTGTGTCTTCTACTTGCTCCTACATGCCTTCCAATGGCAGCGACACCTCACCATGGTAAATCCCACTTAGGTATTACTTTATACTTCACAGCTCCTTAGAATTGGTGGCTTCTCCTTGCTCCCACATGTCTTCCAATAGAGATGCGACACCTCACCATGGTGGACCCCACTTAGGTATTACTTAATACTTTACAACTCTCGGATAATAAAATTGTGTCTTCTACTTGCTCCTACATGCCTTCCAATGGCAGCAACACCTCACCATGGTAAACCCCACTTAGGTATTACTTTATACTTCACAAGTCTCAAATAATAAAATTATGTATGAAGAAATTTATGCTAGATATATACACATGATTTAAAAATACTAAACTCTCTAGCCTCTACTTGCTACCACATGTCATCCAATGGAGCAGACCACACCACGGTGAACCCACCACTTAGCTCTTACTTTGTAGTGCACAAAACTCGAATATTAAAATTAGATTCTGTTGGATATATACATATTTTTTGTATGTATCTACAAGTTTATAGTTAAACAATGGTATCCCAACTACTACAAAAGAGAAAATTGTGGTTATGAAAAAGAAAAAATAATTTCATTTTCCCTCAAACAATTTCTTTTATGTGTAGCCCAAAATACAAAATATTTTTACAAATTTTTTTGGAGTTGCAAAACATACACATAATTGTAAGCCTTATTTCAAATAAAAATATTGAAACCTAGACATGTCATTTCGATATTTATTAAAAGGACATGTTGTGAATCCGGAGCTACTGACACTTTTCGACAACTCCCTCGCTTATCCTTTCTCCGCCTCCAGTTCCCACCATAGGGAAGCGTAGACTGTGCCACATGACACCATTTCTCTCTTTCCGCTTCCCTCAAGCCGTATTCTACCGAAAACAGCCGTTCCGCCGCAAATTTTGCCAGTCTCTCCACACACACCTCTGGCTAGCCCTAGGACTACAAAATACCTATGTCCACGATGTCGTGCCTCAAATCCATTGTCAACTTGCAAGCCACGTACGCTCCCCGTCGGTGCATTTTCTGGTGGCCACACAATGCCCGTGAGCTGAAGGGCTTGCTACATCGCTCGCAGTAGTTGCATGTGAACACCCATGTCGCCTCTCGAATCGGCTGCCGCTGTTGCTGTCAGTGGTGCTCGACTCGGTGATGGTGGCAGCTATGGTTGAGAATGTGAGCGATAATTCGATTACGAATGAAGGTGGAAAGATACTCGTTGTTGGATGCCACCTAATTCTAATGAAATAGGATGTGAGTATTTACATGTAAACCTTTCTCCGCAGTTGTTTGCTTATCTCTCACTTATATTCAGAAAACGAGGCAGATTTCGTGTAAACAAGTGCATGTGTGTATTTGGTAGATGGTTGGATGCATATATGACCTATATGTGTCTAGCCTCAGCTAGTGCATGTGTGTATTTGGTAGATGGTTGGATGCATATATGACCTATATGTGTCTAGCCTCAGCTACGGTCATCAGAGTGCAGAAAAGTCGAGCCTTGAGTGTAAATGATAAAATAGCATATGTTGTTAACCATGCAGGGAACATAAAAACTATATGTTTATAGATGGGCATTCCTGCAATTAGACATATACTCAAAATTATTGGTGGTATTCATGCCATTTTGTTTCGTTTATATTATATTTTATGTAATATGGATCCGATGCACATATTAAGATGGCATGTGAACCATTTAAAATCTCACTTGTTTTGTTTTTGTGCATTATTTAGTGTTTATCGGTAGAATGTTCCTCTGTTTTACTCAATGCAACCGATTTAATTATGTCATGACATAATTACGTCAACTATTACTGATTTTGGGAAAATTTATGTCAGATAAGTCTAACTGATTTCATTATAATAAAATAAGTGACCTTGACTGTAGGACCTCGATGGCTAATCAAATCTTTGCTAACATATCGCTCGAGTATGCAATGTTTGTTATATCATACAATGAATACAAATTGTCGGAACTATGTTCAACTTTTTTGTTGATCTACACAATTTTACTTGCATGACATTTCATAATTGTGATTGTATCCAGATCATCTAAATAGATATATGCAGAGTTTAAGATTTTTTATATGGCGGCATATTCTCTCTATTCAGTATAGTGAGGCAATGGTACTATTTTATCCAATATTATTACCGTAATTTATAAATGTTTCCCCAAAAAACTGTTTGTTCATCTATTTTCCATTATACTATAGCAGACGCGAGAACACGCGTCGTTTTCTTCTAGTCTAGACCTAACTCTACACGTTGTGGGATTGGTACTACTATGAATTGGCCGACTCCAATAATAAATGTACCGGAGTAGGTTCTCTTTTTTACTCGAATCCGAGAATTTCTGGGTCGGCTTGGAGAAATCCTAAATTAGTGCTGGCGTGGATTTTGTTAAACTTACTCTCGTGTTTTCAGAGTCATATTAAGAAAACGAGCCAACTCATGGTCACTATTTAGAGTTGGCTTAATTTTTTATTTTTCAAAAAACGGCTCTACGGGCTGTCCGTCTCTACTATCGGTTCTGTAGTAGTGCATTTTTTCATGTGCTAGATTTATTGTCATGCAAGAGCTAGTTTAACTCATTTGATCAGCTAATGAGTGTCAAGCATTTCTTAATTTAATTAAATGACTGGTTTAGTAGTATTTGTAGGGGAGTCCCTTGTTCATCGCTAGCCATGAATCCAATTACGTATGCTCAAATGTTCTTAAATGATTTATTCTAGTCTAATACGCAGCAAGTGAACATTTCCTATTTTACAGGCTGCTTTCTACAATTTTCCAAATGCTAATATTGGGAGAGACAAATGCATGCGCGCAGTATCAATGTTCCTTGATAATTCTTCATAGTAAAACATAGCAGCTCGGCATGAGAAGATAAGAAATAACCCGTTCTATTGGTATAAGACTCGGGCACGAGTCACCAACTTTGAAGAAGTGTAACATACGGGTGGGTGAAAAAACAGACCAACGTCCTTCCTAAGTAACAATAAGCTAATTAAGACTAACGCGGTCAGCCATCCAGTTCCTCGGCAGCTGGACCGTTCGGCGCCACTATAATAATTCCATTTAGGGTTGTGATTGTTGCTCTCCAACTTGTTGGATGCCTCAATGTTTGCCTTTCTTCTTCTTGCCGATCTTGCTGGTTTAAAGATCATGAAATCCTCTTAGGAGACACCAGAAGGACCTGGTCAGAAAATCTGCATGCAACGGTGTAGATTAATTAATAACAGGATCGAGTACTGATACTACTACTCATGTCAGAAAGCAGAGAGATGTAAACCGACCTAGATTAATTAATAACAGGATACTTGTATAGAATCTTTCCTTTAGGTGAGATCATATGATCAAGTCATTCCAATTTAGATATTGTCAAGAAATCTAAGAAATTATGTAACATACCCACTGGCTGATTTAACAACTCCAAAACATTTCAGCTCAAAATTTGATCTTCAAGTAGAGAACAAAAAACTAAATTTTAGTGTGAACAGTGCCAGATTTGGATGAATAGTGTTTCACACTATAAGCACTGAAATTTTTCTTTTTTGGCTGTCAAAGTGTAGGTCGAATTTGAAGCAGCAAATTTTTTACGTTGCATATATGACCTAGATGTGTGTTGTCCATATTTTCGAATATTTAGGCATGTTTTGTGTATTAGAAAAATTGATCTCACAGATCCTATCTTAGATGTTGCCCCTGATTTAAATGAAGGAAGCATGCACGTATAAGAAACAGGATCGAGTACTAGTAGTACTTTCATATATGCTCCTTTGCACGCATCTCTCTCTACTCGCATCATGGAAAAAAAAGCTAATCAGTACCAGTACTAGTTGAAACTAATAAGTAGGCATGCATGCACGTACTGGAGTGGAGTATGTATAAAAAGCAGATGTTAATTAGATCAGTAACTAGGAGATGGCAGCAGATGAGTACATGTATCAGAAGTACTTACTCGCTCAGAGTGTCGGTCTTGGAACCCAGAAGCATGTCAAGAGTGAGCCACTCTTCACTTGTGGAACTGGCAAAATAATCATCTTGCTTCGGGAAGCTCCTCACATCTGTCGAGTCCTTCTCCTTAGATATTTGTGTGACGTGACATTTTATCAGCTTCACGTCCCCGTCTCCACAAAGTACGTAGCTGCTCCGGTTGCCGAGGCCACCATATGTGTCATAAAATTTGATTGAGCAAAATCCAAGAGCTCCACGAGAGACCTACAAACATACATCCATTATACCACTAATTAGTTGCCTGTTCTGCTTATTCACAAATAAGAGTAAATCACTTGTGTGCATGCATGCATGCATATATCCCACAATGTAATTACCTCATCTTCTTTACCCAAAAGGGTGTGAGCTGATCTTGGGGAGGCATCCCAAATCTATCCTCTTACTCAACAAAGAAACTAGAAGAAACTCGCTTGTCGAAGTGGAAGAGGCCACTGAAACTCTCGTACACCAAGATGTGCTTTCCGATACTCACGCAAAACGTGGTAAAATAAGCGTCTAACACCCAATCAAAAAAATCAGATATCCTTCTTGTTTGCTCAACAATTCTGGCTCCCTTGTTTCGATCTTCATCACTCTCTCTTAAGATTACCACCGTGACAGGATGCATTTTCCGCCTAGCTGAACCAAACTCGACCCACATGGCGCCATGAGCTATATCGAGACCCTCTATATAAGGTGGAAGATGTAGGATGTCACTCACAAATAAAAGTAAATATTTGTGCATGCATGCATATATCCCACTATTGACGACAAAGCAACATACATACACACTAAAACTACACTTTTGAGGTGAATTGCTTTGTTACCAGTCGATGGGCTGTGTGGCTCCAGCAATTTCCTCTGCGATCCATTCCGAATATACCGAGCACCTGTTAACATCCATATAAAGAAAACAAAAACAATCTCAATCTCAATTTGCAGTAATCTGTTATATACAGAACATTGAAAAACTTACTTTTGTGCTCTTGATCAGGGGTTTCTTTTTCTTCATATCAACGGAATCAAGCGTACTCACCACCCAATTAGCCCAATTTAAGACGACTTGTATAAACCTAAGAGCCAGGAGAAGCAAGTAAATAAAAATGGTTATCCCGAATGTAAAATAATTAAGGTGGGTGAAAGGTGAGGACACTCCCAATGCATCGTATCTAAAGTTGTATCATAAACATTAATAGTCATTCACATAAGTACTAGATTTAAAAGATTTTTCATTTATTATGTTTTCTAATATAGTAGTAGCATTTTAATTTTGTGTAATGATTGTGGCGAACCTTCCACTGGACAGATGTTTGTACACAAAGAATTTGTGGGATCAATCTTCAATTTGGACTAGGACTGAACTCTCTACTGGAAAATTAATTATTCTACAAGTGGACTATAATTGGGCGGATCATTTTGCACAAAATTACAGAATCAAGTTATGCTTCACCCACTCTTAGCTAGCTGTTATGCTTCACAAATCATATACTGCTTCTACGTTGGATGTACTGAATCTACGGAAAGCTGTTTCTTAACAGTATACAAAAAAAGGCAAAACTTTTGCCTCATTTCATAAAAGAGAAGAATCAAAGAAACCTTGACAACTGAAATTGTGAGGTTCTGATTTGTTGTAATTTTAATTTTAAAAAGATGGTGGTGAAGCGGCCGGGGTGTACGTGACAGGATCAACTCCACCAGGTGGTGTTATCGATCTGCAGCGACTCTTTTCCAGGCGGCCACTCGGCCTGCTGCTACTGCAGGTGTTTCTGTCGTTGAGGCCGAGCATCCTCCCCTGATTGCCGCCGCCGGCGGTCGCTAGGGGTTTCTCTCGTCTCTCCATCTCTCTCGTTGCAGGAAAATAAGTAAAAAAGTTGGCCCAAAAGGGAGCACCTCGGTTGTTCAGTGTCGACGAGCTCAGCTCATGGACGTGAACTACATGCAATCAAACTAGAAAATGCAGGAATAAATCAAGATTAAATCTAACCAAAAACTATTATCTCCCGTGGAGGAACGAACAACAACGAGGGCTCAGTTGTATTTCTACTCCTACGTCGACCCGGTGTACTAGTACGTCTCGACCATGGTGAGGACCTGTGCCCGGGCCTTCGCGAGATCGCTCGGCAAAGGGCCGGTGGCCTGGCCGAGGGAAGGACGGATGGAGGTGTTAGTGGTGGGCGAGGCTTAGCTAGCTAGAGTCATGGCCGAACGTGGTGAGTGAAGAGAGAGGAAGGCCGGACGCATGTACCTGAGGGCGGGGTGGTGCTGGCCGGAGTTGAGGACGAAGCAACCGAGCTCACTGAACCTCTCGATGGACCAACTCCGCTCTGCGCTCGTATCTGCTCGCCTCCATCCACGTACACCTGCCCAGGCACACAAGAACACCAAGGTTAATAGGAGAACTAGATAGAACAGTGAGCCCGAGAGAGAGGACAACAATAGTGGCGAGTGGCGGCGCTACCTTCGCCGGAAACCAAAGGCTTGAGTGGTGGTAGCCCTCGCCCCCCGTCCTCTTCACTGTAAGACAGAGGTGACCGCGGGTGGAGGAGGCAAAGTTTTATAACCCAGAGCTCTCTCTCACTCACATCTCTCTCTGTTGGAGCCTGCCCTTGTTTTTACTGTCGCTTCGTCTTTTTACTCTAGTTGGACACGTTTTACACTGTTCACTAGTTGCCGGCATGAGGGAGAGCGGAACGTAGGCTAGTGATCAATCAATTGTACGTGATTACTTCCTCACGGGCTTACCACTTTCACATTAATTATGCATGCAGATGAGACGACGACAAAGTGTGTGCTCTAGAATCACTTGCTGTTTTCCTGGAATTCTTATTATTTCAACAAAGTGTCCCGGAGTCAACCCTCTGTCCAATTTTTTTTTTTTTGAATTTTCCACATATATTAAACCAGCAAAGAGTACACGATTACATCGAATACAAAAACAAAACTAAAAGAGACTAGCAAATCTATGAGATCTTCAAGCCCTTTCTTCATCCATGACACAATCTTGTACTTTTCTGAACGTAGAACAACGCCAACACTACCAAATCACAGACCTGTGAATACCACCGAAGGTTCTCCCTTTTTAATTTTGAGCCGCAATGCCAAGGCTTTGTTCACGCATGCAGCCATTAAATTAATTAAGCAACATCGACAAGAGCACCACCACTGATATTCCAGGGACAAATAACCGAACCACTTTGTCGACGTCGTTGGGAGCCGAGAGAACGAATCACCATTGCCGAAGACGTAGTAGCCGGGATACATATTGCGAGGACAAACCTCCTCGCGGCAACCATGAGAAACAATTCAAGATTGATCTGGCGAAGCAAGATCTGAAGAACCATACCTAGACAGACTTAATCTTCCAAAAATATAGTTACTACAATCTAATATTGAAAAATGTATACAGCCCGAGATCAAAATATACTCACAACATAACTCTCCACATTAAAGGACTTGATGGTCTATCTATCTATTTTGTAGAACTCGTGTTTGGAAGGAATGATGTTCTGTTTGTTACCGAGAACCTAAACAGTGCATATTTAGAACCTAGTAAGTCCTAAGCAAGATTATCTGCAATATGACGCACTATATGTTTCGTATTTGAAATGATTTTATTCGACCTACGTAGCAGAAGATGACCAACCAAAATATGCAATATAGCCAAAAAAATGCACACCTTAAAAATCCGGAACCTCGGGAACTTTTGAATCCTAAGATTTTACTGTGGTCACCGTTAGGGTGTGCCACTTAGGGTCACAACAACAAGTGGACACATAGACCGGTCGTGGGAACCTTTAGCCGAGTTTTTTTTTATTCTGAAAACGACTACCAAATTATATTATTGGAGTCTCTCGGGAATAATCATCTGACTCTACAACTATTGGATTTGGTTTCATGTTACCCAGTTCCAGTATTTATTTATTTTGAGCTGGTTTGTTTTTAGACCGAGTAAAAAAAATTGAAGTCAGTTTACCATTTCACTCAGGTCCAATATTATTATTTTTTGTGTTGATTTGTTTTTTGGATTGACTCACAAATCATTGGTTTCTTTTCCCTAATTCCAATAATGTATATTTTGGGGAAAAGACTAAGTGTGTTGTGTTTAGATTTTTTTTTCCTAAAACCGAGTCAATAGTCCGATTGTAGTTAGATTTCCTTTTTTAAGGGAAATAAACTTCGGCCTCTTTATCGTTTGATGCATATTACACAACATTATGACTTCTACTAGTGAAGTGTGATGTTTGTGAATAGCCTGCGACTAGTTTAAGATTTAAGATTATAACAATGTTGATTCCAAGTAGACTAAACTGGCTTATTAACCCCTCTCAACCAGTTTCGAACATATTTGGAATGCTAGCTGGACGTGGAAAATTAAATTATCTCTAGTACTCCTATAAAAACCACAGTTGGTGATGATGATGTGCCTGCCATCTTTCATCCACATTCGTCCAATTTATATCTAACGAACATGAAGCAATCTGTGGCAATTTCACGAAAAGACACCACCATTCTGTTCCACATTTGCAAATAAGTCCTTGTCTCCTATCTCTCCCCATTCTGGGGAAAAGCTGCTGTGAGAATCAGCAGCTCGCTGGCCCGCAGCGTCGGAGCCGATATGGCGCGGTGGCAAGCGCAAAAGTCACACTTCTCATTGCCCTTGTAAATTATCATTTATTAAACTAACTCCGCATTAGCTTGATATAAGTTGGAGGTGGCCTATTGATTCGGAAGTACTTGTACTACCAAGTAGGAGTACTACCTTGGCTCTAGCTAGGAAAGGTTGCCCGTAGCTTTGCCCAGTCGCAATTCAACGGGCCTCTGTCATGCTGCAGAAGCACGCGAGAGAGAGAGAGAGAGAGAGCGCGCGAGCTCACGGATGGCCGAGGCCTGAGCCTGAGGTGCGAGAAGAGCATGGTGGAGTGGAGTGTCTTCTCTCTTTCGATTTGACGATTGCTCCAGCAGGTAGACCATGCTGCTACACTGAAGAATACTGCAGTCCTAGGTAGGGATCACTGGTGGCAGCTGGTACTGAATTTACATGCGTGCATGAGTCACCAATTCTCTCACTTGGATATGCGTCTTACTCAATCTGCTAGCTTACCAACGTACACCTCCCAACCAGTTCCCCAACATATTTGGTTGGAGATGGTAAATTTAATAAGATGCATGGCAACATGGCATGATAAAAATAGATGATGAACCGTGTCATCACAATCGCAAAAGACCTTAGAGCATCTCACCGGGGCTGCCGGACATGTGTCCGTCCAAGTTTTGGACCACGCCCACAGCGGCGCACCCCAAAGGTCCGCTCTCCAAACGCGACACATGATCGAACATCTTGCGGGCGGCAACTTGTGTCGCCCGCGGCATTCGAACTAATTTTAAAAAATACAAATTTAAACCAAACCGATACAAGTGGCAAACTTAAACTAACACGTTACAAAGTTAAACTAAAACCATAGAAACTTAAACTAAAACGATAACTAAACCCTAATCTAAACGCCGCCGCTCGGGCCAGCCTCGCCGTCGTGCGCGACCTTCTGGCTCTGGGCTAAGCAGGAGCGTACACGCCTCTCCTGCCGGAGGTGACTCGCCGCCCGGCGCATGGCACCCCTCTCCGCCGCCGCCGTTGCCTGCGCCTCAGCCTGCGCGCGGCTCGCGCGAGCCTGTCTCTCCGCCCGCATCTGGTTCAGCTCCTCGTGCGCCTCCCGCTCGGTGCGCAGCCGGGAGGCCATATCCGCTAGCTCCTCCGCCTGGGCGATGAGCTGTTGCTGCCTGGGCTCCTCCGCCTGGGCGTTGAGCTGCTCGTAGGCTGCCCACTCGGCGGCCATGAAGACACGGCAACGCTCTTCGCGCTGCGCGGTCACGATGGAGGCCTAGAGGATGGCGGCCTCCACGGCGTCCCCAGCCGCCTCGTAGCCGAGCCTAACCTGGCGGCTCGCATGCTCGTTGCGCCAGCTCTCGAACGAGTTGGCGGCAACCACCTGGTCATGCCACAACGGCGGCGGGAGGGCCTGCTGCGGCGGCGGCGGCACCTCATCGAGCTCCGGCGGCGGCTCCTGGCCGGGGTACGGGTCCTGCACCGGCTCCTGCTCCTCCACGTCGATGTCGTCCACATCCACCCAGTCGAACGGCTTTTTGTTGGCGGCGGCGGCGTCCTCCTACGTCGTGACGTGAGCACGGCGTGCCTGGGTGAGGGTGGCCCATGAGGTGGCGAGGCATGGTTATGCTCTGGGCTACGGCTACGGCTACGGCGGGGGTCAGTGCTGGTGTGGTGAAATGGCTGCACGGCGGGGGCCTCTTTATAGCCCGCCAAGGTAGAGACGGGACACCGAGGCGGGAAGCGGTGGCGCTGGGCGGGAAGCGCCGGGTGGGTGAGCACGCGTCGCGTCGAAGTTATGGCGGCGACACGTCTCTGCCACTGCGCCGCTTGGGAAGCGGGGAAAGGCTGGGCACTCAGCAGGCGCCGCCGTAAATGCAAGCCGTGCGGCAGACGCATCGCCGTCCCATCCCGTCGTCGCCTGCATAAACGCGTCGCCATTAACGCGGGCGGAACGGCCTCCTGCACAGCCCAAGTTAACACGGTCACGGGGCGCTGTCTCTATGACGAGTGGGCCACCCCTGTCAAGCGCATGTCCGCCCCATGTCAGGCACCCCCGAGAGGGCCTTCAAACTTGGAGCCCTTTCTGGGGTGCCGGACATGAATTTGCTCGGGGCCACCTTAAAGGTGCCACTGGTAGGCGATTTTACCGTCCGGTCCCCACAGGGGTCTTTGGATTCACTTGGAGCCTCCCGTCGGAGATGCTCTTACGCTCTGTCAAACTATATCTAGAAGTAACTCCTCTAGCTAATAAGGAACAAATTCCCAAAATCTTAATCTCAAACAAATGGAGACTAGCTAATCTAGCACGGCCAGCCATTATATACTAAGTACTAAGTAGCTGGCTAGTTAGGTGGAGTACCTAGAATGAAGAGGAGCACGGCGCGCACGGCAGCTAGCCTCATGTCGTCCTAGCTACGCTTTTTCACCAGGGAAAAGGAAACACCGAATTTATTGTTGGCGTCTCCCTGCTTCCAAAACAAACATTACTCCTAGTCCTAGCTAGCTACTCTCCTCTAGCTAGTCGGAGAGGCATGCAGCTAGTACTGACTTTAGCCATGGTGGTCGCCTGCAGGTTTGCTTGCCAAGGTGCATGCATGTGAGTGATGATATAACCGGAGGGAGCTCATGCATGCTTTCATTTTTCTCGGGCCTAGTAACTTTTTTTTAAAACAAAGGCAAAAGTTTTGCCTTATATTTATTAAGAAAAAAGTGCCCGGTTTATTAGTGGAAGAACCGGTCAAAAACCATACATCAGACATCCAGACCATAGCAAGGTGCCACACAAACGCATAGAGCAACACCTATAGCAGGCAACAATCAGAAGTAACCCGACCACTAACAAACACGCCCAACCTATCACAACCACGAACAGACAACACAACTACCCCAAATAATCTCAACAATCAAGTAGAAGCAGAACCTTTCATTGCAACGCCAAGCTTCTTCTTACTCATTCCTGAGAGACTTCTCCACCTTTGTGATTTCACAATCTGAATCCATCCCCGCCAAGACGCGAGCAATCTCCTTGCCATATCCAGATTGAGTCGCCTCCAACTCGAGAAGCAAGTCGCAAACCTCTTCGCCCAACAGAATCTTCGAGCTAGGCGCCAACACACGAGCCTCGGTAACCTGGTCATTCAAAGACGAGGAAGTGACGGGAGCAATCAAACATCCACAATCCACTGAGGCAGGCAACTGGCAGGGCTCAGACAGGTGTGGCGATGGCGCAACGAAGGCTGATTCCCCACATGACTCCTGTAGCTCAGGCACCTCGGTGATGACAACACTCTCAAGGGTAGACGGCGACACAAGCAGAGCATGAGGAGAAAATTCTCCAAAGCATTCAGTCCCCTCATCGACAGAGCCAACCTGAACCTCAGGTGGCAAAGACACGACTGACGCAAGTTGAAGCTTGGCCAGAGTGTCGCGAAGCTCAGTGCGAAGCATCTCAACCTTTTGTAGGAGCTCCATACACATCAGGGCAAACTCGGACTCCAAGGAAGAAACCGAAAAGGCGCTGGCCTTTGAATCCTTGCAACATCCAGATGGGGATCTTGGCGGCACCGACACACGTAGCGGCGAGCGGTCCGCGACCGGAGAGCGATCGTGAGCAACCGGAGAGCGAGCACGACAGAACCTCTCCTGATGACCAGGGAGACGACATCGAATGCATCTGAAGGACCCACGACATGTGCTGACCTGGTGGCCACGCTCGAGGCACAGAAAACACCTTCCTCGAGCCCAACGCTTGAAGGCGAGGCTACAGTCGAGACCTTCTTCCCGAAACGGAGACGATGGCGCGTGGCGAGGACGGCCGCCCCAACCCACCTGCACCCAGCCATTCTCATCACCTAGATCAGCAGCAGCAGAGACACTGCCATAGGGCTCCACAATCACCTCCTCAACATGGCACACATCAGCGTTGCCTTGAACCGAGGCGGAAACAATGCCTTTGGGGGAGGCCATCGGCGTCTGCAACACCAATTCTTCATCTTGGTCGTCCTCGACGGAGATCACCTCCGCAGAGACTGGGCCGCCGGAGCCATCCAGCGGAAGCAACAAGGACCCGAGGCCCTCTACCAACACAGCAGGGTCGGACCCAAGCCCTCCATGCGACGGGTAGCCGAGTCCGAGCAAGTAGGCGTTAGAGAACTAGGCGTGGATGCAGCAGGACGAAGTTGGCAAACACAGCTCATGAGTCCGGCGTCGTCACCGACGGAAGGCAGAAAAGAGGAGGCAGGAGCTTCCACCGGCCCGGGGTTGAGGCCTTCCTTGCTAGGACACACCAGGTAGACTTCACACCGACAGATAACAGAGGACGCGGGGCAAGAGCACTTCGTCAGATCGGCGTCGTCTTCAATGTGGCCGGAAGCAGCAGCGGTGGTCGGCCCTGTTGATCTTGAGACCAGCTCCACTGACGAGAGAGCTGAGGGACAGCGGCGTAGCTGCGACATCGGAGCCTGACCTGCAGGTGCTGAAGGCGGAGGTGGCGCTGTCCCTGCAGCGGAGCTGGAGCTGGAGCTGGAGCTGGAAGCCGGGGCAAGCGCGGTCGCCGCCGGTGCGTCGCGAGAGCTCGGGCACTAGGTCACCGTCGCCGACCGAGGGCGGGCGCGAGCTCGAACCAACCGGCCTCCATTGGCCGGGTCAGACTTGCGGTGGTCGAGAGCAGCTGCGGCGAGCTGGTCTGCAAGGACGCGGGCGGCGGGAGGAGTCGGAGAGGCCGCCGCCTGCTGCAGGCCGGCGCCCATCTGTGCCGGAGCAGCCGGCAAGGAAGAGCACGGCCAGCGCGACTCCGGCGATGGGGGAGCTGGGCTTCGGGATGGACGGAGGGAGGGCGCCGAGAGGAGCCCGGATCTAGCCCCGAAGCTGGCAGGGATGGCCAGAGAAGGGAGATCACGGCGGCGGCGCGGGCGCGTGGCCGGAGAAGTATTTGCTTGAGACGCCCACGACGATGGAACGGTAAATGCCAAGCCTGGAATTCACCACTAGCACGGCCATTGAAGCCTAGGGCTGGCTGCTTTGATTCCTGTGCAGTCTCTCTTGTCCTCCGTACCCACAGGTGGCACAGGCACGGAGGCAGGCAGGCTGCAGATGCCCTCGTCGGCGACATCTCCGGTGACAGAATTTAATCCATCGGTCCTACGCTAGCCACTCCAAGCTAACTCCGCCACTGTTCATGGCTAGCGCTACCATCCTGTTCCGTGCGTATTATCCGGAAGGGTAACTTTTCTCCAATGAAGGGAAGGGCAAACTCGGCGTGTGGATGCATTCGTTTGGCGTGGACATCCATATGTGATTAGTGTCATTTTTGTATTTTTTTTGCCACACTATTCATGTTGAATTTGTCCCTTTCTATTTCTCAGCGTGTATTTCCATTTTGATCTGAAATATTTGGAGCTTTTACAAACATTCCGTGGATATTCACACTTTTTCCTAATTTTCTTTGCAATATTTAAATTAATATTTTTGAAATGGGAGCATGGAAGGGCTCAGAATCACTAGATATTATCCCGTGCCGACGTGGACGCCCGAACTTCCCTTGGAGCATATACCATGCTGAATTGCTGATATGGCATGGCGAGGAACAATTTAGCACCGAGATTCTAAATTGTTATTTTTTTTCGCTTTACCACGAGCACGCATGATGTATCGCTCGTATAGTCGTGTCGGACATAATATCTAGTTTTAGTGTTCTACCATCACTTTAGATGTTACCATGCTACTGTTTTGAAAAAATAGTTTTAAATTGTGTGAAAAATGTGAATACTCAAGTAATTTGTCTACAACCACCAAAATTTTCAGGTCTAAATTTGAAATTAAAGTTGAGAAAAATAAGATAAATCCACAGGTGAATAATGTTAGTTTTGCTTTTATCTTTTATGACACTATTCGTACAAGATTTTTATTTTTCTATACGTGATTGGTTGATTGTCAAATTAACGAATCAATGTCAAACAAGGTACTGAGGACGCGATGGGGCATACGTCGGCGATGTTATACCTGTTGTAGTGTTGTACGAGCTCTGTTGACTGTCGGCCGGTTGCACAAGTGCCCATCTATCTGAAAGAGGCACCAAAAGGAAATATTTTGAAAGGAGACTTTTCCCCCAACCCCCGCGTTGCTCCTCAAGGGGCAACTCGAGGGAACCCTAAATCCATCTAGTACAGGCCCAAGCCCCGCCAAGCTAGACAAGTGTACTCTACAAACGTCTATTAGAGTATTCATAAGATATTTTCTAACATATTTAAAGATACTATATATAAAATATACTATGATACACATAAATGGGTCAAACTATTCCGTGATTGAATGTGATTAATTGTCACATGGAGTTCAGTATAAGTTAACATTACTTGTTGTTGTATAGATGAAACAATATTGAGAATTTAGAGATTTATTTAATTGTAAACAAGTAACAATGTTCAGTATAAATTAATGGCTATGTTGACATGAGCTTTACGTTCAAGATAATGTTCGCTGGTTGATATTCTCGCAGTAAGTGTTGAAATAAGCATCTACCACCTTATCCGAAAAAGAGTCATTGTTTTCTCAACGATTTTGTCTCCGTTGTCTTGGTCTTCATCTCTCCCTCCTAAAATGATCACCGTGACTGGTTGTTCTTTTCCCCTACCAGAACCAAACTCGACCCACATCGTGCCTTGAGCTATATCTTCACCCTCTACATAAGAACCAAACTCGACCCATATCGTGCCTTGAGCTATATCTTCACCCTCTACATAGTGAAATGAGAGGATCTAGCCAATCCACCAACCAAATCCTGCATGCATAGTTAGATTATTCATTGAATCACTCAACATATTTGTGAATCTACTATAAATATTACTAAAGCGGTAGAAAAAGAATGGTGGATATTTCTTCAATCCAAAGATACAAAATATAAATAGTGAAGATTTAGGCATACATACAGAAAGATGCATACACCAAACAAGTGATCCATGATGTAAAAAATCATGTTTGTTATGGATAACGTATATATTATTATAGTTTTAAAGGAGCAATTAAGTGGTACCGAGAAAACAATCATCTCATGCTATAGTTTTGCATACATAGTTCAGATTAGAAAATTAAATGAAATTGACAACTTTGTTTATAAGCTCTATATGAATTAAAACTATGGTTTGAAGAATTTAATGGAGGTAACTTATTACAACATTCCAGTGATCAGTAATCTTTGTATGAACGTACATCCTAACTCATGGAACAAAACCAAACATCTTGTAGAATTTGATTTTCAAAATAAAAAATCCATTTAGATTGAAATTTATATGGGAATTTGGAACAAAAACAAAATGTATAATCAATTTGACCTGCAGAAAAAATTATATGGTCGCTAAATTATGGATAATTAATATGGAAACTAAAAGTTTGTATTAATATATTGATTTCACCATTGGCAACAAAGTCAAGATACATATAAACTAGATTTCGTGGTATGTACATACATATGCATACACCAAACAATTGATACATCATGTAAAAAAAATCATGTTTTTGTACGGGTATCATATATTTTATTACAATTTTGCAAGAGCAATTAAGCGGTACCTCTCGAGGAAGAAAAAATAATCTCGCAATATTATTTTGCATACCAAATTTGGGACAGAAAATTAAAAAAGATTGACAACTTGGTTTATAAACTCTGTATGAACAACAACAACAACAACAACAACAACAACAGCTAAACAATGGTTGGGGACGCTTTAATAATTTAATGTAGATAACTTATTACAACATTACAAGTGAGTAGGATTTCATGAAAAATACTCCGTACATCCTAAGTCATGGAACACAAACCAAACATCTTGCAGAATTTGAGAATTTGTTGTTCAGAAGAAAAATCCATTTAGATTGAAATACATAAGGGTAATTAGAATAAATATAAAATTATATGGAGTACCCGTTTCCCGTGGCCTGCCGACAGTTACAAGCATCGATTCACACAGTTAGAATCGAGGAGTTGACTGCTACTACCACTGCACGCTAGATTGCATCTTACGAAATTCATGAATTCGCCCGTGGTTGATTCGATGGATTTGGGATATAATAACTTAATTAGCCTAGCAATGCTGCTTTGTTGGTGGCGCTGGCTTACTAGTGTTGTGCCTAGAAGCAGCTCTTTTGAACCAGTAGTACTAGTATCCACTGTTCATGGCTAGCGCCATCCAGTTCCGTGAGTACAGTATTATCCGCTCCGGACCAGAAACTTTTCGTAAGATGAAATGCATGCGCGTGACGTGGATATCCATTTGTGAATAGTGTCATTTTCTTTTTTTTAGACACTATTCATGCTAAATTGCCTTTTTCATTTTTCAGCGTGTATTTCCATTTTGGATCTGAAATATTTGGAGCTTTTCGACACATTCTGCACGTATTCTTTTTGAACGAAAGGCAAAAGATTTGCCTTAATTCATTCAAAAAGGAGAAGTTTAGAGTTTAAGTACAGGCATAAGTGTTACAGATAACACGCACACACACAAGACGGAAGCCTACTCTCGCGGTACAATACAACCCAAACGCTTGGCACCCGCCAACACCCAAGACGATGCTTCTAGCTTAATTCTGTTGAAGACGATGGTAGGCATGGTGCACACATTGTTGAAGATCCTTGCGTTCCTCTCATTCCAAAGTTCCCATGAGACGAGCATGACGAGAGAGGCCATGGCTTTTCTCCTACCTCGGCGTGAATGAAGGAGGTGATCCCACCAAGAAGTAACATTTCCGAAGTCCCTCCAATCGGAAGGGTTGAAGTCCACAAGCCCAAGCCAAACTTTGATCATATCCCAAATGCGAAGGGAATAGCGGCAAGAGAAGAGAAGGTTGCACGCTGTTTCATCCACACGACGGCAAAGAGGGCAAACCCGGCCAATGGGCCAACCGCGACGCTCAAGTCGATCCGCCGTCCAAATCCGGTTTTGGAGAATTAACCAAGAGAAAAACTTGCACTTAGGAGGAGCCCAATGTTTCCAAACCAAAGCATCCATGGGAGAGCGGACGGTTCCCTCGAATTGCGCCTTGTAAGCTGAGGAGCAAGAGTAGGTTCCTGAAGTGGTAAGCTTCCAAACAATAGAGTCCGGGGTGTCTTCCAAGAAGTGAATTTGGGAGGTGAAGCTCCAAAGCTTGACAAATTCCTCGAGATTGCCAACGGAGAGGCCAGCGGTGGTGTCAAGTTCTAGGACCCAAGCATCGTTGGTGAGAGCTTTTTTAACGGACCAAGTCTTTAATTTGTTTGGAGATGGCAAAAATGGAGGGTGCAATGCATCTAGGGCTCACCCCATCCGCCCAAGGAGCCTCCCAAAACGAGGCTTTGTTGCCATCACCGATAGTCACCTTCGTCAAGGCATAGAATAGCCTCATGTCCTTATTGTTGCACGGGTTCTCTAAGCCCACCCACAGACGATCCGGAGAGGTCCATTGTAACCAAGGCCATCGAAGACGTAAGGCACGCCCAAATTTGTCCATGTTGATGATGCCAACCCCTCCAAGGGAAGTAGGCCTACACACCGCCTTCTAATTGACTTTGCATTTGCCACCGGAGGCTTTGTCCGTGCCCGACCAAAGGAAAGCCCGGATGATCGCTGGGATGGCAAGAAGTGTGAATACTTCTTTCTAATTTTCTTTGCCATATTTAGAATTAATATTTTTGAAATGGGAGCATGGAAGGGGTCAGAATCACTAGATATTCTCCCGTGCCGACATGTAGACGCCCGAACTTCCCTTGCAGCGTGCTGACATAGCATGGTGAGGAATAATTTAGCACCGAGATTCGTGGTTGTGACATGGTTTTTTTCCGCTTTACCACGAGCACGCATGATGGTTCGCTCCTATAGTCGTACCGGAGATTATATCTAGTGCTACCATCACTTTAGATGCTACCATGGTTCCGTTTCAAAAAAAATCAATTTAAATTGTAAAAAAATGTGAATATTCACAAGTAATTTGTCTACAACCTCCAATATTTCAGGTCCAATTTGACATGAAAATTGAGAAAAATAAGATAAATCCACATGTGTGAATAATGTTAGTTTTGTTTTTATCTTTTATGACACTATTCGTACAGGATTATTTTCTCTATACGTGATTGGAAGATTGTGAACCAACCAATATCAAACGAGACTCGATAATCATATGCTTCCCTTCATCCCTTGAGTCTGCAATCATTGATCTTCACTCCTGAGCATATCCGGTCGCCCAGATCAAAGATGTGCTGCACTACAATGGGTCTCTCTATAGTGAGGAAAGAAATGAGAATTGAAAACAAGATGTGGCAATGGAGATTTAATTTACACGGGAGTCACGCGTATACAGCTGCGGAGCCAGGAAATACACATATGGGGGGCCGAAGATTGAGCACAACTCTAACATGTAGAAATTTGTACATAATATACAGGTTTTTTTTTACCGTGATTGTAGAAAAATTTATACCATTATACCCCAATTAATGTTAGACACTTGTTTAAAAAAAATTAGGAGCGACTAATTCTCGGTCGAATGATATCACCCAATTTCAGTTGTAACTTAGTTGCAAATCATGTCCAACCGGAAAATTTTGATTGCAATTGCTAACCCCATGCATTGTCAAGTGCACAAATTCACGATGGAAATTTCATGGTACTAGTCGACCGAGTTCTAAATTACCGAGAATTAACAAAAGGGTTAAATGTTGATAACACAAACATCTACGCAAGAGTTAGCATGGATGTAAAATATACGTATTCCACAAATCTATCTTTCGGTATATATTAATAAGCTATCTCTTAGGGCATCTCCAGCCGTTCGCCCCCCCCAGGTTTTGAAGCGGCGCTTTTTAGGGTTAGCGCCGCCCCGCACCAAAACCTGGGGGGGCGATTTCACCAGCCGTTCGGCGGCCCAGGAAAAACACATAGCCCAGAAATTCAAAAGTTCTTCTTCCCGCCCCCAAAAGTAGCCCGAGTTCGGCGATCACAGCAGCCATAGTTGGGCAAACTTACAAAAAAGCCACAGTTGGGCGATCAAATAGTCTTGATCAAGCCACAGTCGGGCGATCACGGCCACATTCGGCATTCTGCTGATTCACATATCAGATAGAGGCCGGCGACGCCGCGGCGTCAGAGTCGACGTCGACGATGGGCGTGGTGGTCGGAGCCGGTGCCGAGCTCGGAGTGGCCTCGAGGTCGACGATGGGCGCGGCAGCCTCCAGGTCGATCGGCGCGGTCGGCGCAGCGGACGTAGGCTGGGCGGGCGGCGTCTCGGCTGTACTGGCCGAGGAGCTCGTCGGGCTGTCGTAGCTCGTGTCCGTCGGGGTCGGGGCCGGAGCCGGGACGATGTCGCTGAGGATCAGAGAGCGCTGCGCCATGAACCATGTCCTCACCTCGGGGTCCATCGCGGCCGGATCTTGGGCCCCTTCCTGGGACGGTGGCCGCCCGTGTCGCCATCCTCACCTCGGGCTCCCTCCGCAGCTGCTGCAAGCGCCGTCGCGTCTCCTTCTTCCGCATCCGCCTCCTCCGTGCCGACACCGCGCCAGACGCACCTTGGCCGTAATCCCCGCTGCCCTGGGAGAAAAACTCCCCGCCTTGCGAGAGGAAGCCCGGGCACGCCGCTGCCGCCATCGAGCCGGTGGTGATGATCTCCTCCATGAGGTCTTGGGGCATCCCGCCGGGCATCCCGCCCAACAAGGACTGGGCGGCGAAGCGGAGGGCACGGCGGAGCGACGGCGAGGATGCGTAGCCCGGTGAGCCGACGTACATCATCGGCGGATGGTGGGGGAAGGTGAGGTTGGGGTTGAAACCACCATGGGGGTCGGAGTCGGCGTACCCAGGGGAGTACTGCGGTGACGCGTTCCAGCGCGGCGACGGCGATGGCGAGCCGACTGCGGTTTGGCTCCATCTGGCGAACGGGGACAAGCCGCCCCTCCGCTTGACCGGCGGCGCCGCAGACGCAGCCGGAGTTGGCGGCTCATCCAGCCCCTCTTCCTCTTCTTCTTCCTCGCCGACGGCCTCCGCCTCCGCCTCCGCCAGGTACGCGGCCAGCTTCCTCTCCCGCTGCGCCTTCTCCCTCATCCGTCGCTGGAGGTTGTCCTTCTCCAGGCGCGCTTTCTCGACGATCCAGTTGTCGTTGCTCATGCCTGGCGGCTTCTCCTTCGGCGCTCTCGGCTTCCGCTGCTTCTTGCCGATCATGGAGGTGGCGGAGGAGGCTGGGACGGCGACGGCGCGGGGTCCTGTGAATCGGGCGGGAGCCATGGCGGCCAGATGTGGGGAAATGGCGGGAACGGGGTGGGGTGAGGGGATATATGTGGGGAAATGGCGGGAACGGGGTGGGGTGAGGGCAAATTATGGAGGGAAATCGCCTTCTCTCACCGACAAGGCTGGCCCGCGGACGCCTTTTGCCCCCCCCCCAAGCGGAACCCAGCGTGCTGGGTTTGGGCTGGGTTCGCCGGCGCGAAACGGCGCTTAAAACGGCGGGAACCGGCGCTAAATCGACTTCTGAGGGGGCGACTGGTGGATTTTTGTTAGCGCCGGCGCAAAAAAGGCCTCCTGGGGGGGGCGCTGGGGGGGGGGCGGCTGGAGATGCCCTTAGAAACCAGTCTTGCATAAATGACTGTTGCAACGCAGTTGATCGAAGTGAAATGTCTTTCATCTTGTACGTGTGCTCCAAATCAGAGAACAAATAAAGCTCAGGGTGGTTCTCTGGGCTTGGTTGTTTAGGTGCTTCGAATATTAAAGAGTAGAGAGAGGGGAGAGAAAACCACAGGAAGGAGAAAAGCACATTCACGATGCAGACTTGTGGCAGCATACATGCATTCTCAACTCTCAATGGATCTTCTGTGAGCAGCGTACATGCAAGTTCATGTTCGAGAGATGGATATAGAACATGAGACACAGCTCTTTGCATAATTAATCCGGGGTGTTAGAAAATTTTCTACTTGTTGGGGGAGCCGTGGCCCCTGGCTCCGCCAGTGCGCGTATAGACAAAGTCTAACTAGGGTAGGTAGATTTCTCATGAGATCTCTCCTCTCTACCACCCGCAAGTTAATCTAGCGTATGATGGATCATAGTCATAGGGACACGGCGATTTGGGTGCAGCACCCACTACCCAATTTTTTTTTTTCCAAATGTCAAAAAATTCGATTTTTTTTTTTTTTGCATGTAGTCCAACACATTCCAAGTCAGCACAAAAATTGGCATGGTGAAAAAACTTTTTTTGCAACCTGTACAAAAAAGACAAATTCGGACATACCAAAACGTATATGTATGTGTCAGAATTTTGTCTTTTTTGTACAGGTTGCTAAAAAAGTTTTTTCACCATGCCAATTTTTGTGCTAACACATCACGCTGTAATGTACATCCGGAATTATTTCTGGAATTTTTTGACATTCTGAAAAAAAACAAAAAATAAATTATGTAATGGGAGCATCTAGACCCCTAAGCCGTTTTGAATATCCGCATAGTTATGCTTTTTTTGTAGGTATAGTTTCTCGTATATCACAAAAACCTTGATAACCACGTAAACATGCAAAGAACGAATAGAGGCGTCCCACTCGTTTTTGCAGAGAGTGCATGTGATGTGGTATAGTTTCATCATTCCAAGTTTTGTATGAGATGCTATACGCATGATGGCGGGAGCCATGTGACTGTCATGCGGGATCTGTGTATCCATATTCATGGAATGTAATTTAAATATTTAGATATAGAGATAGCAATAGTTTTATTTTGCATCGACATATATGAAGATGACGGTCAAACATTGGAGGACCTCAATGTTCATGCCAAAGGCGCGAAGAAGGAGTTCGACGTGAGGAAGAAGGACTATACCATATCACATAATATTATGAATTGTATGTGATGAGTTAATCCTTGATTGCACTCTGTTTGCCATAGTCGTTTTAATAGGGTGATCCTTCACAAAAATACTCTAGTTATTAGTGCTATTCCAAGTGTAGCACTCTTGTCATTTCTAAATACGTTGGGCACACCCAGGTATGATGGACTTGTCATTAGTGAGGCGGGTCGAATTAGAGTTTCGACAACTGGAATATATGGTTCTCTTAAACGATGTGGCATGATAATCATGACATCGAAGCACAACCATCGAAAGATGAACAAGAATTACATTGACATGTAATTGGCTAGGTGACCTACCAGGTTGGAGTTCTTGTCATCAGTGATGTCACATCAATGGCAAGGATTCATCCTGGATCTTGAATCTCTAAAATCAAATTATGAAGATGATTTCAGTGGGAGTGTATCTTTTAGTACTTATGAACATTGTCTAAAGTGATTTTTTTTAGTTGTAGAAAGATTGTCGCATCCGAGCTTTTAACTTGGCCCCCATGTTAGAGAAAGAGAAGTTAACTGCAAATGGTAGCAACTACGCGGACTGGGTCCGCGCCAAGAGAATTGTTCTAAGGAGTGCTAAGAAGGAGTATGTCCTTGATGCAGCTCTTCCACCTCCACTAGCAGATAATTCTACAGAGGATGAAGAAAATGTCCATACCACTAAAATGGATGATGGCATGTAGTCCAGTGTTTGATGCTCACTTGCATGGATCCCAGTCTCCAAAAACATTTTGAGAACACCAGCACTTTCGAAATTATCGAAACACTGAAGGGTATGTATGAGACACGAGCCAGGTGAACGTTATGAGATAACCAAGGCCCTCTGGGAATGCAAGATGGCTGAAGGAAGCTATGACAATGAACACGTGACCAAATGGTTTGTTACGGTCAAAGGCTCATGGCTCTGGGATTTCCTTCCCTGATTCACTAAGTACTATGTGCTGCTTGCGTCCCTCCCCTGTCTTACGATTTCATCATGAACTACAACATGCATGGGATGGACAAAAGCACATACGAGCTCTTCACTATGCTAAAAACTGTTGAAGCTGGGATGTCAAAGGACGCCAATCATGTGTTATGGTGAACAAGACAACCAACTTCAAGAAGCATGGAAAGAACAAGAAGCGAAAAGGAAAGTCCAAGCCAAGAACCCATCCTGATTCTGAATGCTTCCACTACAATATCAAAGGACATTGAAAGCACAACTTCAAGAAGTATCTGGCAGAAAAGAAGAAGTCCGGCAATGCCGGCAAAGTTATAATTGTTATACATGTTATTGATGTATTCTTGACCGTTCCTCGTTCTAAGTCATGGGTATTTGATACCGGATCGGTTGCTCATATTTGAAACTCGATGCAGGGACTGCAGAAAACAAGGAAGCTGGAAAAAAATGAAGTGGAGATGAGCGTCGGAAACGGAGTCAAGATCTCCGCTCTGGCCGTAGGACTCATGCCACTTCGTCTACCTTCGGATCTTCCAATAAGCCCCTTCGTTTTACTCCGCACCGCAAATTGGGTCTTCTCCAATTTTCATCCATGCCTCGCAAAGCAACTTGTCCTCTAGATACGCATGTATCTACTCACATAGATACATACGTATCTAATAAAAGCGAAGTCAGTTATTTGTGGACGGAGGGAGTATGAAATATAACTTGATAGAAGAAATATACTTGAGAACCCATGGTTCATGCATAGTCAGGAGGTAGACCATGTTCTCGTCGTTAGTAGTATTGCGCGAGCTTATGTGGTTGATGATTGTGTGTGGGTGCTCTACACTGTGCTCACAGTTTTAAAGCAGTCGTACGCATCACCCATCCTCGCAAACATAATGAAATAAAATTACCATCTTTGGTCAAGAACAGCCTTCAGTCTATGCCCTTCGCTTAGGGACCGTCAACCAGAGGTTTTCACCTAGCCTAATTTCTCTCATCTAATAGCATAAACCTCGGATGAAAACAAAAATTATCGCGAGTGAGTTTTTTGCCACTGAAGAGGCGGAACCTTAGCATAAATCAAGACGAGGGGCCACACGGGCGTCGCATGTAACCCTGATAATGTATTCACCAACGTTTTGATCAGGTCCACCAACACCAGTGGAAAAATTGTCACTCAAGAGAATTCGCAAGGACGGTAAGAAAATTGTTTGATTTAACTTTAAAGTGCATGTAACGATGACATGCGTGATCACAGTATTTTCGTTGCAAATTTAAATTAATATGTTGAGGTGTTTTATTAGTATAGCAAGTAAATTCATGGTTCCACCATCCGTGGTTAAAAGCCCTGTGCATATATATTCACAGTACTATAAATTCGTTTTGCATGGCCAGTGTTGTGTCCTCTTTATGCTTGGTAGAAAACTATTTTGCTACTGTGAAGATAATGCTCGCAACCTGTACATAATCTCTAAGTAACAGAAGAACAAAAACTAATATGGAACAACCAAATCTGGGCTCGAGCCAGCTACACAAAGGAAGTGAATGAACTAAATTCATGTGTACATGACTTCCAACCAAACATCCGTGCATATAACTATGACGAGCAAACCATCTGCCAAATGCATTGACACTATGCATGTTCACACTGGCAACAAGAGAAGATATATAAATCACCACAGATAGTGTAAACCATCAATTTCTTAGGCTTGTCTGCTAGTGTTCCTCAAGCGAGCAAAGATCGACCCATCGACAAATTACAAATATTCGTATATAGATCACACGGATACCTACTTGTGAGCCGCATGGGATTAGGAGGCATTGGGAATTATTAAAGCAGTGTTGATGTGCTCTGCTCTAGTTTGAGTCGGATTATGATGCAGTCTCAGAAGGAAAAGTGCTCAGATCAGGTTCTTGCTTAAACATGCCACGGGTGATGATCAGGAAGGTCTTGCTCCTCAACTGCTTACACTGTAATTCTGCAAAAGTGTAAATGTCTGGATTAAATTCCTCGCAACAACAGACTTATCTAGAACACTGAACGATTGAAGTCACAATTATCATGAGAGCAACCGAAACAAAACTTGAACAAATATAGCAGTTTGCACAGCTATACCAACTAAACTGATATACGTCACTGCAAAGTTTCACTTCAAAATGCAACTGATAACTTGCTGCAAACTGTTCACTGCTGAGCACGAGCATGGGACATTAGGACGAAATTAGTTGCCCAGTCTTAGCGTATCTGGAGTAAGTATGTAGGCAGATAACAGCCAGAGTCCTTATTTTACATTCATTCATGGAAGTGGGCACAAATATTGTACCTTAACAGTGTTGAGTAAACCTTTGGCTTCACTGCTGGTGTTGAAGTGGTCACGAACAGGCTGAAAATGCAAAATGGTATTAGGGCAAGAAAATGTATAGATGAATAAAATGAGACATTCAGATTATATGTATAAGATGTGAACTTGATTGAAACAAACCATAGGTGTCCAGATGACAAATGGGTTAATTCAAAACTGCATTAATACGAGACAAGGTTGACAACTCAAGAATAAAAATGGTCCATCAATTCAATACAAGATTGACTAGTCAATAATAAAAATGGTCCATCAAAACTATTTGCTAGGAATGAACCAAATCATGAGAAATGCAGTGATGGAATGATTGAAAAATTAACAGACATAAACTTTCTTAAGCATCACAAAATCACAACACGATCGACTAAAAATGAATTATGAGAAACAAAGTAGTAGAATGGACAAAAACAGCAAGCTAAAATTATGGCTCCTCGTCGACAGCACCACATTATTAAAAAATATGAGAAAAAAATACCTTCAATATTTCGTTAATCGCTTTGGCCAAAGCAGGTCTAACATCCGCAGGATTCAGAGCACCACTCGCATAATCAGCAGTGAGCTCATCCATGCTTAAAAATGTCATGTTTAAAAGCAATCCTTGTTAGATTCCACAAGCAGTCTTCCATATTGGAGACTCAAAACTCAATAGTAAACAATTTTCAACAGAAATAAATAAATAATTGACAATACAAATGAGCATTCTGAACATTTGGTAATCAAAAGAACATTACTTGTTACCGCCATTCTTTTCCTTCCGAACAACCTCAAACCTTTCAAACCAAGGGAAAACGATGTACTTGATGTACTCAAGGCACGGATTACCCTCGACAATGTTGGGTGGGCAGAAAGCTTGCTTTATCTTTAAATTTACCTGAGCCTGCAATAAATTTGATTGTGGTACAATATCAGCTTAGGAAAAGAGCAAGGCATAGACAAATAGATGTTCCTCATAAATTCCGAAGTTACTATCAGCTTGATACAAATGCTAAACAGATAACTGCGTGCCATCTAAAAGGTCCACTGGATGACAAAGGCAAATTATAAGCAAATAATAAATACAATACAATACAATACAACTGAACTTTTTTAAAATACTAGAAAGTGCATTTCAACCCATATCAAGAGTGTAAGTAAACTGAAATTGCCAAACCAAATATGTAAGTGTAGTGGCTAGGGCTTCATTTTCTTGCATGGCATGCAAGGACCATACCCTAAAATATCCTAGCCGTATTATCTTTCAACATTCGAACATCTCCGGATGAGGTTGCATGGACTGATTAGGTGTCACAAGCTTTGGAGATAAATAAAGATTGTTAACAAAGAGAAAATATTATGAGAACCTCATTATCTTCCATAAAGATAGCCGATGATGGATCACTCTTTGACATCTTCTCCTGATCTTCTTTGAACCCAGGGAGCATATCTGTAATTCATGTTAAGGAACACAAGAATTTTCGTACAACCTGGCAATGAACCACTATTAAGCAATTCTAACACCATAACCATTGAGGCATATATCAAGGATAATAAGAAAAACATAAACAGCACAACAGTGGCGGATCAGGATACGATGTGACAATATAATTGGTTTGGGATTCTGTTTTATGTCATCGCAATATTCCCTTGCTAACATGTTGACCTTCCTTTGGTCCATGCCCAACTGGCATATGTCAGCCTACACAAGAGGAAACAGTTTAGAGAGACTTAGTGACAATCTGAGTAAGGTATACCACCCGACAATATTAAGTGAAATAAAAACATATCAATAACCTTATCAACATTATGGAGATAATGTAATAACTACAATATAAGAGAGAGTTTTCTGCAATATAAGGATAATAACCTTCAGGAAGAATATATCAGCACACTGCATGCAAGGATAGAAGATCTGTGCAGCAGTCAATTCCTCGTTGTCAGCACGGCCCATGATCGTACAACATCTGTGCAGTAAGGGAAATAAGATAACTAAACTATGTTCGAGTTTGAACTTTGGGAGTAAACAGTCATTTGAATACATGTGCAATATAAATGGATGTATATACCTCGTTATTCTCTTGACATTATTTTTCCTGCCAATGTCCATTACAAGTGGCCAGTATACATTCGCACGCATGTTGATTTCTTCTGAAGACCATAAGAATTCAACACCATCGAGATTCATACCAGCTGCTTTCCATATTTCAATCATGTAGTGCCCGACTGTCTGGATTTTTTGTAGGTCGCCACCCATTTTGTTGTTTAGCTGAGCAAACCAGTCTGCTATCCAGATTTTCACTTTGCATCCCGCTTGATCATCTTGTTAACATTAATTGTCTTCACAATACCCTGTGAATACAACACATGAGAATGTCTATCAGATCATCAAGTCTTCTAAGGTCTTACGATCTGAAACAATTTTATGCGCAGCAGAAAAAACTAAACCAGGCATATATCTAGTGCAAACACCCAGCTAGTGGTATCATGCTAAGTGCTAAATTTTAATTTGGGTATTAAATTAGCTGGTAAAGTACTAGCGTAGGTACACATGCATGACGACATTAAGAGCACATGTTGTCGTTAATTCGTCATACTGCAGCACTGCATTCACAAATTTGTGGCCAAGTTGGTTCAAATCCGAAATTCGGGTCCACGAACGCTGCTAGAACATAAGTTTTCGTCCTAAATGCTGGTAGCCGTTCGCTTCGATTCGAAATTACTAGAGGGGGAAGGATGTCCAAACTGGGCGATGTGCATGCGGCCGGAGGGCTCGAACCCGTCGTAGCAGATGGGGACGGGCTTGTTCTGCAGCAGCTGCCTGAGCTCGTTGGTCTGAATACACTCCTCGCCGATGCTCATCAGCAGCTCGAAACGCTCGTCCAGGGTCATCCCCACGCGCCGGAAGAGGAGGCGTCGGGAACCAGGGAAGGGTCCACTGATGCGGCGGCGACCTCGGCTGCGGTAGAGGCGCCGGGAGCCGGGGAAGGGTCCATGGATGCGGCGGCGATCTCGACTAGGGTTTATACTTGCCTCAGAACGACAAGACAGCCCTTAGCGGCATTTTATGTGCCTCAGCCTGCTGCGCCAACCAAGTCGAGTTGTACACGCCATCGAGCCGGGCTTCTGCGTTTGTTGTTCCGTTCGAGTTTGGACCAACCCGCGCCCTTTGCCCAACAAAAAGGGGTTTCGAGCATCCTCGGTGTACCGACCAGGGTCCGCCGCCTGCTCTCGAAACAAGTACGCCGTCGCCGTAATCGCCGCCGGAGCCTCCTCTCTCCTCACAGGCGAGCGGAGGGGAGAAAGACGCCTCGCTCCGCCGGTAGGTAAGATCGCTCTCGCGCGCATGCCATTTCCCCATCTCGACCCTCCCCCCTAATTAAGCCTAGTCGCCGCCGCCTAGCGCCTCGTCCTCCCCTCTGCGTACGTGATGGTAAATCGAATTTGTTGCTGCAATTTCCCTTCAGATTTGCTCTTCACGATCCCGCTCCCAATTCACGCACTGGCCTACTGGAGTAGTAGTCATGCCACTTGAGCTCATGCTCAGCCCGGCCAGTAATTTGTGAACTAACCTATCTGGATTTGGGCAGAGCCTACATCTCTACTCGCTGGATATTAACTCCACCTTAGCAATGCTGTATATCTCTTCGTCAATTGATACAGAATAACAATGGTCTGAGCAAACACGTCGAGGGCATTACCGGTTTGCTGTGGCCTGCCGACAGTTACAAGTACCGGTTCATGCAGTAGAATTGAGGATTTGACTGCTATTACCACTGCACGCTAGTAGATTGCATCCTAGGAAATCCATAAATTCGCCCGTGGTTGGTTCGCTGGATTTTAGATAAAATGTTTTCGACGACTGCCGTGTTGTCCTTTATTTGGTTAGGTTTCCATGAAATGTTATAGACATGATGGTTCCAATTGCATACCTGTTTTATGTGGCATGCCGGCAGTAACAAGTGTCGATTCACACGGTTTGATTTGCCGCACTGATTATTATGGAGCAATTACTACATCTTACCGCTCTGGCTAGGTGCTCTGTTGCCTAATTCAGCCGCTCTCATATTATTGCGTTCTGAATCTTTTTCCTTGCTAACTGACAAGTTCTGGTTATTTTCACACAGCCATGAGCCTCACTCAGATCCTGCGAGACGCTCAGGACCCGGATGACAGCATAAGGTACACAGCAGAACGCGACCTCAGGCAGCTCCAGGAGCTCGATCATGCCAACTTCCTCCTATCCTTATCAGCAGAGCTCGCGAGTGATGCAAGCCCACTGGAGTGCAGAATGCTTGCTGGCATCATCCTTGAGAATTCAGTGGAAGGAAAGTATTCTGAAGATAACAACCTACACATCCGACAATGGTTCGAACTGGATCCACTTGTCATTTCGAAGATTAAGGAGTCATTGCTGATCACGCTAGGATCTTCGGCTGCTCAGGCTAGGCACGCCTCATCACAGATCATTGGCAAGCTTGCTTTTATTGAGATACCCTGCCAGGAATGGCAAGACCTCATTGACAAATTACTGGTCAACATGGCACAGCAGGTGCACCTCCTCCACTAAAGCAAGGAACTCTAGAGGCGCTGGAGTATGTGTTTGAGGAGTTCTTGGGGTTGAAGCAGGATAAAATTGATGCTGTTCTGAATGCCGTCATCCGGGCAATGAACCGGGAAGAGCAAAGTTCTCATGTCCGTCTTGCGGCGGTTAAAGCTCTACGGAATGTTCTTAAGCATGCTAACTTTGCAAATGATGATCATTGCAGCCGTATAATGATTGCAATCCGTGATACAGCTCAATCCGATGAAGCGGAGATGATCAAACAGGAAGCATTTGCCTGCCTTGTTGTGATTGCATCCAAGTATTATACGATGTTAGAACCTTACATGGAAACCATACTCAGTCTTACAACTGAAGCTTTGAAAGGAGGTGTGAAATCAGGTGCACTCCAATGTATCGAATTCTGGATCACGATTTGTGAAAAAGTGATTGAACTCCGAGAGCAAAACAAGCGTTTTGCTCATGCTATCTTGGCTGCAGATTGCCGCTTTATCGAGAAGCCCCTCTGTTCACTTGTTCCATTTCTGCTAGAAACTCTGTTAAACCAAGAGGGAGATGATAATGCACAGAACATCTCCTTGACTGCTACGACATGCCTAGGCCTCGTCGCTAGAACTATCGGGGATGCAATTGTCCCACTTGCAATGCAGTTTATCGAGGATAACATCGAAACGGCAGATTGGCGGAGTCGAAAAGCAGCTACTTCTGCACTAGGAGTTCTCCTTGAAGGGCCCTCTATTGAGAAACTCGCTCCTGTTGTCGGTTTGTTGATGAACAGGATGGAAGACCCAAACATGGAGGTAAGAGGCACCGCTGCATGCACTCTTGGGAGGGTGTTTGAGCTTCTGCATTCTCCGGCTCGTGCAAATAGAATTTGGACAAATGAAGATATTCCTCGCATCATGGCTGTGCTGTCAAAGTGTAGTAAAGATGTTCCAGAAGTGTCTGAGGAAGTCTGTGGAGCTATATATTATCTTGCCCGAGGTTATGAGTCAATCTCATCTAAGGTAGACTATTTAGAAATGAATATCTCATCTGAGCTTTCACCTTTTCTTAGTGGTGTTATCGATGCTCTCCTTTCTGCTTCAGAACTTGCTAAGGAGACCCCTTTCAGGTTTCCAGCATCTTCATCTCCTTATGAAGCATTGATTGCGGTTGTGAGAGTAAGCAACATGGAAGATATCGAAGCTTCAATAGCTATTAGAGGTTTAATGGCTCGTATCATGAGAAGATTGAACACGGCGCTTGATGCCGAAGCAATTTCATCAGGTGACGAGAGTAACAAATACAATCTTCAGGCGTTCCTGTGTGACGTACTGCATGTCATAATCCAGAAACTCTCACTCGAAGCGTACACGGTTACAGAGTCTGCTCAGTTTGTGTTGCTTTTGTTTTGCCGTGTCTTAACCTGCGACAGTTCTGCTGCACGCGATAAGGCAGCGCTTGCCATCGGCGCTCTTGCTCGTGCCGTCGGTCCAAAGTTTGTGGATCACATGACTATATTTTTGCAGTATTACAATGTGAAACTACTCTCCCCAGTCTATCTACGTGTGATTGGTGACATCTTTCATGTCCTGGGAGATGAAGTCCTGCCATACTGTGATTATATGATAGATGTTCTTTACAGAGGTCTCTCAAAAAGGACGCTTAAACCTGCAATTCTGGCATGCTTTGGAGAGATTGCTCTTGCTATCGGTGAGAACTTCGACGAGTACCTGCGGGCTGTTTTGAAGAAGCTGAAAGAAGCTGCTGAACCAGAATATTATGACGATGTTCTAGAAGAGGATGAGGTGGGTTATCGTAACCAGCTTAGACAAGGAATATTTAAGGCTTACTCTGGCATCATACGGGGTATAAAGGACCCGAAATCTGGGTTGAAGGTAGCAGCGCATCTAGTCAAGTTCGCTGAAGTTGTCTGCAAGGACCAGAGAAGGTGCGCATCGCCATTTTCAGTCCCTATATAACTTTTTTTGGGTTATATAACTGTTGACTGCCCATATATACCAAGCATTATGTGCATGTGCCGTGATTTTTAGTTGGTCGCCTTGCTCTTGTTTTCTTGTACGGCGTGCACGTGTCGTCTTTCATGGCCTTGTTTTTTGTGTATATATTATATAGGTTCATGTTCTGTTCCTTATCGTTATGTGCACATTTCAGGAAAATGAATGTGTCAATGACCGCAGTTGACGTCTTGGGTGATCTTCGTTCGACGGTTGGGCTGTGGACGGAGGAACTCATTAAGAAATATGAGGAATGATCTTGCAGTCTGTGCATGGCCTTCTCTGCGCACATGGCTTCTACTGTTGATCTTCTTTGGTAATTGACAGACTCAGCGCAGCTAAGCCCCTTGTTGTATAGTATGCCAGTAGGGGCTTCGGTATATATACGGAGATGGATGGATCACTCGATCCTTTAGCTAGTCAGTACTATATGGAATAGCATCATAGGTGTTTTCAGTTTTTTTCCACTTGTGATGTACAATAATGTGCCAGCAGTTCTTCTCCGCCAATCACCAGTAAGTGCACAGTTTTGCTGTGCAACATTGTGAGAAATGATGAGGTTCTTGGTGTCTGAAGATCCCGGAGCGGCCTCTTATCTGGTCAGTTTGAATGGAACACCAACATGCTTTGCTTGATAGGTACTTCACCAGATTGTTGACAGGGAGTACTCGTTTATGGTCAGCATTCAGCTGTAATTGTAGAAACTGGCTTATTCGTTGAATCAAAACCTAGCTTCATAAAGGATAACTCGCTACTGCCTGTTTGCCTTAGATAGTTCAAATAACCTGTGGGAGTGATGTTTACTTATTACATGACTTGATTTTCTGTTAACAGTACTTGATGATATCAATTTTTTATTCGAATCTATATTTGGTTCAGTGTTTAGGTATGTATAAATAATTGCCCTGTTTTTAGCAATTGAGCCGTAGAAGTGGTGGTGTTTTTTCCTCTCTAAATACAAAAGCAAAAATCTGATATGCAAACGCATGGGCATGTCCAGGGACGTTTGCGCTAATGCCGTACAAAATTAGCTAATTAGCCCAATAATTAAGCCCAAATTGGGTAGCTATGCACACACCAAAGCCCAGCATAAGGAAAACAGCCCATCTACCTGTGTGTCCAAACTACATCGATCCTGGACCCTGGTCGTTTTCCATCTCCTGAGTAGCAAGCCTAGCTTCATAACCTGAGTGTATTTCACGCTTGTAAGGGAAAAAAACAGAAGAGGGTGTATGTCTTTTTTATTACCGGAAGATGTTCAGGGCAGTAAATTTTATGAAAAGGGAAAAATAATTACAAAGTCTGGGTGTGCCTCAACATTGCATTCAAGAGATGAAATGCAACACACACTCAGGGTCTCTCAAATTGCCAAATGTCTAAGAAGTAAGAACCAGAGATATGCAACTAGTTCAACAGGCCATTTGATGTGGAGTTTCTCAGCAACATTACTCATTATATAAAAGCTGTGCCGAATCGCGCTCTCTCCGCGCTCATGTACTGTAGATGCTACAGTAGATACTGTAGAAAATCTACAGTGTTCTACAGTACTCGCAGTGACGGATTTGCAAAAAGGCCCCTCCTAAACGATAAATCAACCCGCAGTCCACGAGATCGCGAGGCGTGGGACCGATTCGCAAATTATGAAAAAAACACGGACTAAAATGCAAAAATACCCTCACAACTCACCCCCTCTGCTTCTCCTTCCGCGCGACACCGGAGTCGCCGCTGCCGGCGACGCGATCCCCCGCCGCTCCGCGCCTCTCCTGACGGATCCACGCACACAGGAGGCTTCGCCGTCGGCGCCTCTCCCTCCTCGCCGATGGACCCGTGCCAGGACGCCGTGCGCGCGGCAAAATCGTCGCCGGCGTGAGATCCATCCGCCGCCGCGTTCGCAAGCTACCGGCGGTGCTCCGGCGACCTAAATCCAGCGGCGCCGCCACCTACAGCTACGCCGCGTCGAGACGCGCCCGATGCGTCCACTCACGCGTCCCGGCTCCACGTGAATCGACGCCGGCGTCGACGTCGCCGCCGCGGCAGCCCCACCCACTAGTGATGTCAGCATGACGCCACGATGGGCCTGGGCTGGACAAAGTCCTGGTTGCTGGGCCAGCCTGCTTGCTGTGCCTTTGCGTCGGCCTTTTTTTTTCTCTGTTCTTTCTGTTCTGTTTTAAAAAATTCAAAACTTTCCAAACTTTTCAAATACAACTCAAAATAAATTCAGACCACTTTCTAAAAAAAATGTAGAAACCAAAATAGTCATTCCAAATGCTTTGGGACCTTTTCAAAATTATTTTAAACCTTAGTTACTAAAATAAATATAATTGAACCAAAAAACAAATTTTAAAAAAAAATAATGCTTTACATTACTTAAAACACTTTATGGATACTGTTTCCCCGTATTTAGAAAATTTCCAAACAACTACTACATGCTTCAAAATCATAACCTTATGCAGGTTAATATTTGGAAACAATCCATATTCAATTCCTCTAATTACAAATCCAAATTCAATTCCTCTAATTATGGATTGAATTCCATGAGTGCTCACTTAATGTATGTCCTCTGATTATGGAGTTACACTAAATTTTTAAGGCAAAATACTAACTTATTGCATCATTTTAAATAGATTAATATTTAGAGATAATTTAACTGAACTCTCTCCAATAATGCACACAAGTTTAATAAATGCTAAAAAAGTCAATAATTCGACATAACCACAATATATTCCGTCTTATTGTGGTGCTAAATAAGAAAATTATGGCAAAATGGAACTATATTTCACCGTTTCGATTTGGCTAACATATTTGAAAGGAATAAAGCTTAGATTCCTCTAATTCTGTGGTTACACTTCAAAAAACAATGCTTGCTCAGATGATCATTTGGAGAAAATGCAAATTCATTTCCTCAAATTATGGGTTTAAAATTGAATTCACAAAATGCTCAAACAAAGTATTCCCTCCAATTATGAGTTCAAAATTGAATTCAAAAAATGCTCAAGCAATGTATTCTCCCTCCGAATATTAGGTTCAATTAAAATTCCCTCCAATTATTGAGTTAAATTAAATATGTAAGATAGGACACAAACATATCATACCAAACCGACTAGGTTAACATTTACAAATAATATACCTAAACTCGCTCCAATTACGCAATTCAATTTACTAAATGCTCAAATTAAACTTAACTCTCTTTAAATATGAACTTAATTTTGAATAATGCTTTGTTACAGGCACATTATAGGAAATATATGTACTCCAAATTAAAAAAACTTCTCTAATTATGAAATTCAATTGAATAAATGTGTATCCCCACAGATCGACTTCAATTGAATAAATGTGTATCCCCACAGATCAACTTCAATTGACTATTGACAAAAAAAAATAGAAACATTTTCCAGACATTTCTATTTGAAATGTACCAACATGCTCACAAAAAAAAAGTGAACTATTTGAGTCAACATACAAACATTTTCAGACATTTCAAGTTGCTTAATATTTGGAAAACATCCAAATGCACTTCCTCAAATTACATAGTTTTTTTTGCACATTCCAATTTGCTTAAGAATTTGACGCACTCTAAAATATATCAACATGCTCACAAAATTAAATGCCAACTATTTTTTGCCAGAATACAAACAACTTTCAATATTCCAAATTGCTTAATATTGGAAAAAGCATCCAAATGCACTTCTTCAGATTACATGTATTTCAATTTAATAAATACTCATACCATGCATTCTCTAACTATGGAGTTAAAATGAAAATTTATGGCAAAATAAGAAAAAAAACAAGCAATTTAAATCGCCGCGTACTTGGAGATACTCTACAGATCAAATTTCAACGGATTTTGGCATTTCGAACTACAACAAAATACATATTCTCTAACTATGGAGTCATTTTACAAATTTATGAAAAAATACAAACTAACATATGGCCACAAAATTCAGCAAGGGCGCGTCGTGCCGACGCAACAAAATTCTACACTATATGAACAAAAACAATTTAATTCCGCCAAAATTTGAAAATACGAAAAGAAAAACACTTGCTCCCATTATATGGACAAATAGATGGAGTTGAATTTCACAAAACAAACTCCCTAATTATGAAATTCAGTTCGACAAATGATCTTTCGCACTCATTATGGACTTAAATTACAAATTGACAAACAGACATAAACATTTTTAAACCTTCCAACTTGCTTAAATATTGGACATACTCTAAGATATATCAGAATTTTTTTTCTTTTCAGAAACAATTTAAGGAACTGTTAAACTTCCGACATGTAGAGGTAAACTTCTTCTTCCAAAAATCAAAACATTTAAATATAAACAACTTTTGAACATGTACAATTCCAAAAAACAAAGTTTCTTCTCCAAGTATTCACAAATATGGCAAATATATGAACACTACCACAAAAAACTCCCTTCCTCTAATTACGTGGAGTTACATACATTAAATGCTCACATAATGCACTTCCTCTAGCTGTGATCTCAAATTAAACATTTCAATTTGGTAAATATTTGGAAGTAATATGCACTCCCTCTAATTATATGAAATTCAATTGAATAAATGTGAGTTTCCCACATATGAACTTCAACTAACTACTGATAAAAAAATAGAAACATTTTCCAACCATTTCGATTTTAGATTTACCAACATGCTCACAAAAAAAATAAATGTGAACTATTTAAGTCAACATACCAATATTTTCAGACATTTCCAATTGCTTAATATTCCGATGTTCCACAAAATATAACGCAAATGCTCAAAAAAAAAAACAATATACTCATAGCAAAATACAAAAATATTACTACAACATTTCATTTTGGCCAATATTTCGACACCATACGAACGAACTTTCCGCAAATGTAGAACCAAATTCAAATGGATTTTCCTGATTTCACTTAAATATTGACGTCGAAATGCAAACATGTCCCAGAAAGCTGCCGCGTGGACCGCGCGTCACCGGTAAAGTAGAATAGTCAGCTCTATTATTGGATTCACTGGCGATCGGTCGGTCACTATCAGTCCTACCTTTTCTCACAGACGCGCGACGGCGCAGCTTCCAACACCAGCATTAATGCGTGCATGCTCCCCCGTTGTTACTGATCGGCCGTCGGGAGCCATGGCGAAGCCGGTGTTGTCCTTGGGCCTAGTCGGCGGCTTGGCAAGGTCGTGGAAGGGCTCGACCCCATGATTGCTCTAGCCGAGGATCCGCCCGGACCATGCCAGTGTTGCATGCAAAACATGTGAAGCATGTGCCCGAACTATGGGATTAAAGCTAATCTCTCGAACTTGATCCAACAGAAGAATTTTGGTGGTTCTGCTTCTGAGGATGCAGGTATGCACTGATGACGCTCGTTGGGAGAAGCTAATCTACAAGCTAATTTCACACGTTCGTTGGGAGACCCGAAGAGAAAGGAATGATGCAGGCTAGCAGAAGTTTTCACTTGATATTAAAACCAAGGTTTATCAAACCAGTAGGACTTGAGAGACATCAACACGGTGTCAATCTAGTCTGTCGCTTGTAGATTAACGTGGACCTGCACACAACACAATCAAACTACTTTGCCCCAACGAAATATGAAAGTTGTCAATCTCCCTGACTTGTTGTAAACAAAAAATTAAATGTATGGTGTGAAAAACAATTATGAATGCAAAAGGTAACCGTGAGTAAATGCTGATGGGAAGCAATGAAAATGGTGTTTTAATCAATGTAAAAGAAGGACCGGGCTGCACAGTTCACTAGTGGTGTCTCTCCATAAAACAGATTAACATATATGTTGGGTAAATAAATTACAGTTAGGCATTGACAAATTGTAAGGTCATGACAATGCTAGCATGACAATCTAAAGTTCATTGTAGTATTTAATTGGCCATTACTACAAAATACATAGACCGCTTACTAGCTGCATCTATGACTAATAATCCACCCCAGAATCGCAATCCAGCATGTCACCTAAAAGTATTAAGTTGCAAGTAACAGATAATTGCAATAAGCAAAGTGTGTAATGTAAGCAATGCATATAATACGTAGAAATAGCTAGCACCGCTGTTTTACCCCTAGTAGCAACATCACATCCCCGTCACATTTGTTTCTGTCATCTCGAGCACAGACTAAGGAGGAATGATCCCACTATCTACCATAAATACCCCCTCTTGGAGACACTAGCAACTACTTGGCCAAAGCAACCACTAGCATCGGAGAGCATGCAAGATCATAAATTTTTTTATAGATAAACAAACTTGATCATAACTTCACAATTCATCGGATCCCAGCAAACACAACATTTAGCTTTACATAAAGAAGATCTTGATCATCTTAGGCAGTTCACAAGATATAAACATGGTATCATAAGGAGAAGAGACAACCATCTAGCTAATGCTATGAACCTGTAGTCCAATGGTAGATTACTGACGCATCACTCCGTAGGCAAGCATGGTGGTAATGCCCTAATGCTTTATACCTATATAAATTTACAAGAGTATAGTCGGTAATTAAGTTGAAGTGTACTATACAAATGTCTATCCGGGTATTCATAAGATACTTTCTAAGATATTTAAAGATATCATATATAAGTGTACTACGATACAGCTCAAACTATTTCGTGAATGAGTGTGATTGTCACATGGAGTTTCGGTATCAATTAATATTATTCATTTCTTGCATAAATGAGAGAATATTGAAAATTTAGAGATCTAATTAATTATAAACAATTAAAAATGTTCAGTATAAATTAATTGGTGTGTTCATGGGATTTAATTACATTCAAAATAAAGTTTACTACGAGGTGACAATCGTCTGTCTCTTGGCTGCCCATACGTGAGCATAGAACTACCCGTACATTGTTTGAGCATGGAACTCTAATATGCTAAACACATGGAAATTAAGGCGCTAAAGAGAGAGAGGGGAGCTCACGGATAGGTGAGCGCGTTTTAATTCGTTCAAGAAATCTGAGTGATATCTATTGCCTTCCCGCAGCACCAGTGCAGAGTATGGGCATACGTACGCACCAAAGTGAAGTACTACCCAACAAAAATAGAGCAGTCAGCTAGCTTGCGCTAATTTCTAGAATAGTTTGTGGCTCCAAACAAGGCCAAATGAGAACATTGTTTATTTAGATAATATTTTAACATAAAAATCTCACTAGCTAATGCAAATATTATGCAAATGCTTTTTTCTGTGAATAAAACCAAGATTTTGAACGTCAAAAAAATATGAAAATGTCAAACAAGAATTATTGACTCAGCGCTGCGAGCGCACCTTATTTGCGCCAATAATTTAGTAATCCCAAAAGAAATAAAAATGTTAGTATTTATTTCATGAATCAAAGTGTATCAAGTATATAGCGGGCTCTCGTAAAACTTTTGACTCAGGATACAATAAAAGTTATTCAATGAGCGAATATTTTATGCTAGTACAATATTTGATCATGTTTGATTCCATGAAAGTGTTCAAATTTTCTTTTTGACCTATTTGGGAATTACCAATTATTTTAACACATATGGGATGCATAGTATTATAGTAGCAAATAGTAGTACATGAGTTGTCTAAAGCGATTACAAAATAAAGAAGGAAAGACCAAAACTTCGAGATGTCCAAACTCTTTCTTTTTCTAGTAATCCTGCACTTACAAACAGATTGAGCTACGGAATTTCTACGAACGGACCGGCCTGAATTAATTGGATGAATGTTTTACCCTTGCTGAAAAATGGGCCACACTTTGATTTCCACCGCTCCATGTGTGAGTCCTTAGGTGATTTCCATAGAAGTTGTCCGTAGGTGTAGCATTGCTCTTCTTCTTCAATGACACAATCTTATACTTTCTAAAGGCAGTCGTGGAAAGAAAAAGATACCAAACCACACACACGCGAATACCAACGAGGGTTCTCCCATAATTTTGAGCCGCAATGTCAAGGTTACGTGCATGCACGCATCCATTAAGGTAATCAACCAACATCGGTAAGATTACCAACACCGGTATTCCAGGGAATAAAAACTGAATATGAGGATGTCATTCGGGCGTCTGGGATGCAGAGAGCTATCCGCATCTCCGCCGCCGAGCACGCGATAGAAGCCGCCGAGGAGGCGTTGTTCCAGACGCGCCTCCGGGCGGCCATAAACCGCTCTCTTCTCCCTGGCCAGGGCCCTGGGCCAGATGCGGCGGCGGCAGCGGTGGCGGCAGCGGAGGAGGAGGATGAGGAGGAGGAGGAGGAGGACGCTCCGGTGTTCGAGCAGGATGATGTCTCCTCTGACGTCTCCTCTGGCAGTGGCTCTGGCGCCGACGCCTGGGACGCAATCCGGGACGGAAAGCGACCCCGCCTCGCCTAAGGTAAATGACCGCTCTGTTAGCTACTTATTTAGCTCGGTTTGCTCTGCATTAAGTTAGCTCTGTTCAGCTATGTATTTACTATGTTAGCTACTTATTTAGCTCGGTTTGCTTTGTTTAGCTATGTATTTGCTATGTTAGCTACTTATTTAGCTCGGTTTGCTTTGTTTAGCTATGTATTTGCTATGTTAGCTACTTATTTAGCTCGGTTTGTTCTGTTAGTTAGCTCTGTTCAGCTATGTATTTGCTATGTTAGCTACTTATTTAGCTCGGTTTGCTTTGTTTAGCTATGTATTTGCTATGTTAGCTACTTATTTAGCTCGGTTTGCTCTGTTAGTTAGCTCTGTTCAGCTATGTATTTGCTATGTTAGCTACTTATTTAGCTCGGTTTGCTTCGTTTAGCTATGTATTTGCTATGTTAGCTACTTATTTAGCTCGGTTTGCTCTGTTAGTTAGCTCTGTTCAGCTATGTATTTGCTATGTTAGCTACTTATTTAGCTCGGTTTGCTTTGTTTAGCTATATATTTGCTATGTTAGCTACTTATTTAGCTCGGTTTGCTCTGTTAGTTAGCTCTGTTCAGCTATGTATTTGCTATGTTAGCTACTTATTTAGCTCCGTTTGCTCTGTTAGCTGCTTATCCCACTACATTTTGCTTTGTTTACTGCTTATTGACTCTGTTTATTAGCTTTGTTTGTTGTTTTTAACAAAGAATATTCGTTGTTTCAAGGGCTTGGTGGATGCTTGCTGACGATGCTGCTGCCGTGAAGACCTAGGAGCGGGGCTCCATACACGGTGCCGTCACCAGGAGCAGTACATTTTGCGCAGCAGGGAAGACAGTAGATGTTCATCTGGCGGCCGTGAAGACATAGGAGCAGAGCTCCAGCCACGCGCACTGATGAACTTTTGTAAAGCAGGGCGTACAGGAATACGGTGACGACCAGGCGGCCGTCTAGTCGCATGGAGCGGGACTCCATCGACGTCACAGCCCGTCATCGTGTTTTTTTTTCCTGTAACCCTTATTAGAAACGGTTATTAGCAAAACTCCGTATCTAATGTTAAATACATCAGAAACGGTTTATCTCCTCCGTTGCCATTGAGGTCTTCACATCAGTGACTGAGTCGGGGACACGGACCCTTTCTCCATTGCCGAAGGGGTTTTTGGCCCGTTTCCGATGTGTCGTTCTGTACTAGTGACTTCTATTAAGAACTCCAACCATAGATCGGGGTTTCCCCACCCCTCCCGACACCGGCGAGGCCGGTCAGAGGAGGGGGAACCGATCTATGGTGGAGACGGAGGTGGTTGCGGCTGTTGCTGCTAGGTTTCCAGAAAAGCTCTTGTCGTCCGTCTGAAACACTCGAACACAATCAGAGAGAGTACCGTGGAAGCCCGTCCATCTTAAAATAAAAGTTCATCTTAAAGAAAGTCCAATATCTCATTTTCTAAAATAACCCCCCTACAATAATAATCAATTCCTATAATAATCAAGAGGAGAACAACACCACAAGATAAAAATGGAACACGGAGAATATGATCGATGGAGTTTGAAGCATCGACATAATAGGGTGAAAACTAGAGATCACAAGCCATGCTCGTCGAGTGATTATTATGAATTCAGAAAAAAAGGGAGGCTAGCTAACTAATTAGTGCGACATAGATTCTACGTAGTATGATATCATTCCATATATATTTTAGGCAATAATGCTAGACTTACGGATGAAAAAGCTATCATGAATACATTGCTTATGGAGAAGACCTATGGGATTACGTGTCTAAACCCAATTAGCCCTTATCCTGATCACCACGCCCCCCTGAATTTCGCTGGAGGCCCACCCTCTGACTTTCTACATCTAATCCCGTAAGTTTCTTCCGTAAAATCTTTCCGTCCGTGATATATAGCAGTAAAATTGGGATTCGTTGCCTAATGCTTCACCTATAGAAATTTACAAGAGTATAGTCGGTAATTAAGTTGAAATATCTATCGCCGGGAGGCGCGCGCGTCGCGTGCGTCCGTTTCCACAAGCTGAAATTAGGAAGCTTTTTTTTTTAACATAGGAAGCTAATTAACGTACACTACGTTCAAGGAAAACTTGTCTGCCGACTTACAAGAAATTACCAAATAAATTGAGCAGATCACGCACGCGCGCATGATCTGCGCGCAGCAAAAGTCGAGGAAATTAAGGATCTGATATCTGATGCCCCGTTGATTTGTTTCCATTTTCCCAATGACGCCATCTATCTACATATACGGAAGAGGTAGCTAGCTATAGAGTATATCGGAATCCTGATCCGCCGTCGCCAAAGCAAAGCTACCGATCGAGAAGGAAGCCGTTCATGGAGCTGCCGCCAATAGTTTTCGAGATGGAGGTGCACTGCCGCCGGTGCGCCGACCTCATCCGCGTGTCCCTCTTTAACGCGTTCGGTATGACCTATATATCATTCATTCATGGATGCACGAACTAACTAATTTAGGTTCTCACAACCATGGATTTGCACGCAGGAGCGGAGAGGATTTATGCTTCGGCACGGATGAGCATGGTGGTGGTTCACGGCGGTGAGCACCTCGACCCGTGGACGCTCAAGTGCTTCCTGCAGCGACTCGGGGAGACGCGTCCCGGTCGTCACGGCGGCGGTGCCTCCACGAGGAGGCGGAGAGTCACAGTCGTCAGCGACGGCGGCCGCCAGCAGCGGTCACACTTCGAGGGGATAGTGCATATGGGGCCTCCGCCGCCGTACCCGTACCCGTACCCTTACCATCCGCCGCCGCCGTCTTACGGTGGGCCGAGATGGTTTTGACGTGAGATAGCAGGCCGTGACGGTGCATGCCCTCCCAAGATGTTATCTCAGACTAGTCTTGCATTGCATGCCCTCCCAAGATTGATCTATTGTCCTAAATAAGTTGTGCGATTATTAAGCACTACGTTTGAATATTTTGTACCAGCTGCTAGGCACCAGATTTGAGTTGTACCTGCAAGGTTACCCTGTTTATTTTAAGCCACAGGTGGCCTGTTATGAAGAACTCTTTTATTATTACTCTTTCGGTTGTTTTATCATTTTTGGTCCCACATGTATCTAAATATGTTTTAGTACGACATTCATGTGAATCTTATGTTAAAACATGTGATCTAAAAATGCTAAAACATCTACCTTTTAATATGGAGAGAGTACTTATATATCCGTGCGTCGTCCAGACTTAGTATCCCTTTCTTGTTGGGTTATGCTACCGTAAAGAATGAAGGATTGCCACAGGGTTTGAACCTGTTTGAAACTCTACAATGGCATCGGTCGAATATTCGCTCAAAAAAGGGCTTGAGAATCTCTTATCCTCCACATTGTCTGTGTTGCCTAACACAACGAATTAAGCAGATAATTTTCTGAAAAAAGTGATATCATACAGAATAATGAGTAACCACGCCGACGACCATCCTCCTAGATTATCTGCATGTCTCTCCCTAACAACGACACTGTGGGCATGCCTGGATCGCCTTGCCCCTGTACAGTTCCTGATTTACCCGCTCGCAGTCCACCCATGCCATGCATGATCACAAAAACGGCATGGCCGGGTTACGGAAAAACAGGTTCATCATTTTTAACTAGAAAAGTGTTACTCTGTCGCGCCTCCCCTCCCCTAACCCGTGTCAACTCCGGAGCCGCATCCCCCTCCTCCCCCCCCCCCCCCCCCCCCCCCCCCCGCCGCGTTCTCCGCCCACCTCCGCGTGCTCCTTCCCTCCGCTCCTCTCCTCTAGCCTCTTCCACTGTGATACTTATCATCGATGCTGCCTCATCTCCCTCACGCCGCCCCGCATCTCCTCTCCCCGTGTTTCTGTGCCTCGTCGGTCGTCCTTCAGCGAGCCTTACTCTCCCACTCTTTAGTTTATTTCGTGAAGTTTATTAATCGTGTAGTGTAGTTGATTTAGCTTGATCTAGATTGGTTACCCTATGAAGTCTCCTTAATCTCCTCCGCTTGAGAGCCGTTTTCCATGCTCCGGATCGATTTAACGCCCTTCCAGGTGATTATGTCGCCCGAACATGGTTGAAGAAAGGCGCTCGTGTAGGATCTGTATATATTAGGGCTACTATTACTATGGCTTATAGGGTTATATGGCAAGATGACCGAGTTTGGCGTTATGCCCGGTGGAAAGCATCGGGTTCTTCAAGTCGAATCCGGTGCTGTCCGGTGATGCTGCTGCTCGTCACGGTGCTCCTGAGTAGTCCTGAGTATGGAGTCGGATGCGGCGAGGATGAGTACCTCTGGATACTCCATAAATAAGGCCCTTTCTTGCTTCAGGGCTTCTTCCGTGGGGATGTTCAGCAGGCTTCTTCAAGCTATCGTGGTAGTGGAGAGGAGAAGAAGTGGGATGGTGCTCTGCGACTTGATACTTTGCGGCACATGAGTAGCAAGATGAAATACCTCGGTAGCCATGGACGACCTGTCGACTATGATTGCCATCGGGTGGGGTTTGATGCTGGTGACGAAGTCCGTCAACTCAACCTCCAGTTTGAGGCCTGATGAAGGACTTGATGCCACGCACAAGGCCGGCTCTGGCCCTAGGCGACCTTGTGCGGCGCGTTGGTGGAGGGTCCATCACACCACATATGTTTTTCACATATTGTGCTAGTTCTCTTGATGATTTATCATCCAGAAATGCCTGAAAAAGACTTTTTATGGAGCACTAAAAAATTATTGTCGATGTACTTATTGAAATTTGGTTCTTATTCGTGCTAAGCAAATTAGCATGGATTATTACTTGTTATATTTTCTACTCTTTTAGTCTTTTTGTCGTAATATGACATCAATTATTCATAAACGTCTTGAAATAAGAATGTGTGATCAAATATAAACTTTTATTATTTTGTGCATATTTATCTGGATATGCGGTACATTACCCATCTCATATGAGTCAATTTTTCGACTTTGCCCTAGGGCCCTACAAAATATATAGTCGGCCCTGTCCGCGCGCTTCTTCCCTGATCCAAGTGGTACCGTCCCCGGAGCTGGTGAAGAAGGCCAGCCCTCTATACTCTGGGCACAGAGGACCCCATTGCTTTTCTCCGTTTGTTTGTGTTTAGTGTCATTTTACAAAAATAAATAGCGTATCTTTTTGAGGTCCTGGTTGTAACTTATACCTACCCGTTGATTTGTAAAGTCAGTATCCAGGCCCTTCGAGGTCGCTCCTTGTTAGAAAAAACGGCAAAGCTGTGCCACCACAAAAGTTTATCAGATGATGAGCTAGAGTGAGCTTGCCACTGAAGCAAGCGGAGGTTGGATAGATAGATCCGCCATAGCGGCGAGCACGCCACGTACGGCACTGAAGAAAAACCGCTGGAAGAATCCATAGGGCGCCTGCCAACGGCTACTCCCGGCCAGAAACCGCTGGAACAATCGAAACGGCCATGCATGCTCCCACGTGTAGGCCTCGCGCCACACGTGTCCCCCTCCTCACTCCTATTTAAATGATTTCCTGCCGGGAGGAGGCCGGAGGTGTTTTTGATAGAAGAAGAGTGCATGAGAGCACTGATGAGTACACGCTGGTGTTGCGAGCACGGGGGCTCGAACCCAGGTGGGCAGGCATGCATCAACCCATGCCTACCATCCCGGCTATGCCGTGGTTCTCCCTCACTCCTATTTATCCCACTACCAGCCATCCACTCCAGCAGCTCATCAGAACGTACATCATCAGCCAATTCCAGACCGACCATCCTCTTTCTTGTAGCTTTCAGTTCGATTCTTGCACTCGTCGTCGACCTTAGCAATGGCGGGCGTGGGGCGGACCATGGTGGCGCCGCTGCTGGTGCTCAACCTCGTCATGTACATCATTGTCATCGGCTTCGCGAGCTGGTGCCTGAACCACTTCATCAACGGCACCACGAACAACCCGGGCCTGGCCGGCAACGGCGCCACCTTCTACTTCCTCGTCTTCGCCATCCTCGCCGGGGTCGTCGGCGCCGCCTCCAAGCTGGCCGGCATCCACCACGTGCGCACCTGGCGCGGGGACACCCTGGCCGCGAACGCCTCGTCGGCGCTGGTGGCGTGGGCCATCACCGCGCTGGCCTTCGGGCTGGCCTGCAAGGAGATCCACGTCGGCGGGTACCGCGGCTGGCGCCTCCGCGTGCTCGAGGCCTTCATCATCATCTTGACCTTCACCCAGCTCCTCTACGTCCTCATGCTCCATACCGGCCTCTTCGGCAACCAGTTCGGCGCCGGCTACGGCGCGGAGCACGGGTACGGGGACCATCACAACAAGGGCACGGGCGTCGGCACCGGCGCCGCCGCGACGAGGGTGTGAGCAGCTCGCTGCTTCAGGGATGGGCGGAATCTTCTATGAACAAGAATCAAGATGTACTGTATGTACGTAGCGTGTATGTGTGTGTTGTGAGTGAGCGTAGATGTATGCATACACCATGTGTTTCTGTGTACATGGACACTGTTCTTCTTTTCTTGAGACTACCCATAGTGGGAGTAACTTCACTAGTAACATAGATGCCACCTAAACAAAAAATCCTACGTGACATGTAATTAATGAGGAGAGATACAAATAGAGTAACTTAGCTAGTTACTTGTAACACTAATAACATCACACTTTTCATGAGAAAATGAGTCTATAGAGTAATAAATGAGACAATCTATGACACCACCTCTATGTTACTTTACACTATGAGGGTAGTAACATAGTCTAGTAATATGTATATGTTACTACTTGAACTTACTCCCCACTATGGCTAGTCTCAGGGATTAGTAGTACGTGCTTAATTTTATCAAGCAAGCTTCTTGGTATTCTGATGTAATCGATGATTGGCCGTCCGTACGTCTCTGTCTGTCCAAGGCAATGCCTGAATGAATGTGCTTAATTAGTTTAATTAATTTGCCGTGCAGACATGCGAGGGTGATGTGATGTGTACAAACATGACACCAGCCAAAAATAATAGACATGCAACAAAACGGATCTAAAGATTTGATGGGCCGGAGGGCAGGGAAAATTTATACTAATTTAGCTGCAAACAAGAATCCAAGAAACTCGAATCTGGTAGATATGTCTTTAATTAAGTGTTTGGTAGATAAGTGTTTGTAGGCTACATGAAAGGAAATTATTATGTTTTTTTAACACAAATCACTATGTTGTTGATTTCTCCAAGGGTCCTCGAGTCATAGTATGCCTAGCGGCTAGGTCTTAAAAATGCTAACTCTGGCACATGAGGCATGGACACGTACGTTGGAATGAGGACCGGTTGGGAACACCAATCATCGCTTAAAGCTGAAAATCTGTAGTTCGCTGAAAATTTGAAACTATAGTATGGCGTATAATCTATAGTTTTTCGGTTGGAAACACCAAGCATTGCCCATAATCTAAAAAATTTGGAGTTCGCTAAAAATTTAGAACTATAGATTATACACAAAAATGACAAAGCTGGAAATTTGGGACTATAGATTATACGCTATGATCGAATCTGTACATTTGTTATTTTTATGTAGCTCAAAACATAAAGTATTTTGCATTGCGATTTTTCATTCTTGTAAGATATATCATTAAGAATATGCATGATTTTTTATAGAATTTTTTGAAACTTTAAAATATAATTTTTGATTTCTTTAAATGATGAGATCACTGAATCTCGGGAGCACCAAATCTTTGCTCGAAGACAAGCCCATACCTATGCAAAACAATTTTTTTCTCCCGAGCTCCAGTTCTCTCTCTGGTTATTTTTTTTTCAAAAATGATATTTTAAATTTAAAAAAATCTGAAAAAATTCGTGCATGTTGGTAATGATGTATCCCACAAGCGTGATTTTTTTGATTTGAAATACTTTATAGTTTGGGCTACATAAAAATAACAAATTTTGTATATTTTGAAGATTTGAAAGTATGTACATTTAGATCCACACATTCTTCTTTTTTGTGTAGAACAGAATATGAAATATTTTGAACCGAGATTTTGCACGTTTGTGGGATATATCTTTGACAACACGTAGATTTTTTTCTAGATTTATTTGAAACTTGTAAATATGATTTTTTTAACTAGAGGGATTACTGGAGCCCGGGAGCAAGAAATCTCTTCCCCCATACCTATGATCTCTTAAAGAAGTTTGCCACTCATGCGCAAAAAGAGTATAACACTCAAGATCAAGATGATGTGGAGTGACAATGGCACATAATTCAGAACGAGCATGTTAGTGAGTACCTCGACAAACAAGGCAACAAGAACTACGACAAGTATCTTAAATGAAGAAAAGCCCAGATTTTTTTAAAAAAATAGTAAGAGAAATTTGGTGTCGAAAGATTTTTTTGGTCCTACGACTATCTCATCTCGGCGAAAGAAATATAGCTTATTTGTTAGGTAGGTGGCACGAGTCAACAGGGCTGGATCAAGATGTTGATGATGAAGTTTTCTCAGAATAAAACAAAATAATTAAACAAAGACTAAAACATTTCCAAAATTTCAGAAAAAAATTGGTGTAAAAAATATACATGTTCTCTAAATATGTGTCCAGTTTCGTGTTGAAATGACATGTGTGGTGCTCTGTGCCAAAATAACAAATCAGTGCTCTATAAAAATGTTTTTGAAAGCCCATTTCGACCACTGATTTATCTTTTTTGCACAGAATAGAACAATTGTCATTTCACCACAAAACTTGGCACGTGAGTAGAACATTTATATATGTTCGTCTCCAATTTTTTTCAGAATTTGTTGAAATGTTTTACTATTTGTTTATATTTTTTATTCTATCTAGAGCATATAAACTCGGGAGCCAATGTGGATTTCCGTCTGTCTTGAGGTTTTGCTTCTGACTTTCGTTTTTTCCATTTCCATCTAAATCTAGGTGAAATACATTCCGTAACCGATGACAGTAGAATCCAGGGTTGTGTGCTCAATATTGAAAACAACTAGCAAGGAAGAGAGGATGGGGATTCGAGAACAAATTACTTGTTTACACCTCGTACATTAGAAATTTGCATTAGCTGTAACCAAGCTAGGGAAGTGAACTATACTCTACAAATCTCTATTAGAATATTTATTAGACTTGTGCACTGTAGAACACTCTTTTAAGATATTTAAAGGTACTATATAAACAAAAAACACATAACAACATAATGGTACACAAAAGTGGATCAAACTATTCCGCGAATGGACGTGATTATCATCTTCTATGATTTGCCTACAATTACATGGAGTATAATATGGCTTAAGATTATTCATTTGCTATATAAATAAAAACACATTTATAATTCAGAGATAACATCAACTATAAACAAGAAAAAATGTTTAGTATAAATATTATCAACAGCTCCGGGCGCGGTGGCAGATGACATAAGAGGCAACGGAAAAAATAAAAAATAGGTGATATCAGATCGAAGGAAAAGAGAAACCACTGCATTACTCTCCCAACAACGTCACTAGAACAAGGACATACAAAACATCCTATAATCTAGACGCCACAAGCACCCAAAAAAGACAAGTAGAAATAGAAAAAGGCGAAAGAAAACGCAGTGATCCAGTAAAAAGAACAGATGTAAAGAAGCAAATAACACAAAGAACGGAAGAAACATTGACAAAATGTTATCAAATCACTAAGTTCTCTAACTTCTATAGAGTGTATTATGTTAGACAATGTTAATGACAATTGCTGAAATACGAGGAGACTTTATACCTAAAGTTTGGAAAACACAAACAAATTTAGGTTAGAAATATTTACGAAAACTTCATCCATACACTAGGAATTGTGTAAACATCCCCAAATCCTCATATTCAATTCATTCAACGCTATCAGGTCCCATATCATAGTTCTAGCCAGTCAAGCTCATGACAAATATGGTCATCCCAGAAGAATAACGATCGAATGCATTTTGGAACAGAGTCACCTTGTCTTGTATGGCATGAGTGTCATATGACCATTTGGGGTTGTAGATGTGGGGGTGAGTTTGAGATGGTGAGGTCCGGGGTACGACCCGCATCACGTCGTCTTGTTACGGCAAGCACCCTTATTCAACCTCTTCTTCTTCTTCTTCTTCTTGTTCTTGTTCTTCCTATGAGGAGCGTACCCGGAGGAAACGCCCCCTTTTGAGCCCTCTACTTGTTTCTCCTACCCCATATTGCGATTAGAGCCCCCTTCCACTCCACCCTCAAAACCAAGCGTCTTACTTGCATTTGTTGGTCTCCCATCGCCCTCCGATCCAACATCCTCGTCCATTACCTGACCGCCCTCGACCTTAGAGGTTTGGTCGACGCATTACGATCCATGTCTCGAAAACACCATATGAGGAGTGTTTTTACTGTCCAAAAACCACCCCTACATTGGCCGCCAAACCTGCCCGCCGAAAGAGCACAAAAGACGATCCGACCGCGCCCATATCTTTGCCGGCTGCACCATTCATTCGGTTCCTACGTGGTGAACATGCACTTTTTAGCAGAAAGGTACTCCCTCTGATTCGTAACTAGTTGTATTTTGGCGTGGCGCCACGCCACGCCCTTGGTGATTTTTTTTGTGCAATTTTTTTTTGTTAACCAAAATGTTGGCTAAATTGGAGTGTTGAAACATTTGTTTGTTTTCTTATGAATAGGTAGCATTTTTTGTGTGCATTTCTGATATATTGTGTACAATATTCAAATGTTTGAAGGTTTTAAGTGCTCAAACATGTTTGTATTTCAGCGTCAACATTTAATTGAAATCAGAATAATCCATTTGAATTTGATTCCACATTTGGGGAAAGTTTGTTTGTGTGGCGTCGAAATGTTGGCCAAATTGAAATGTTTAAATGAATTTGGTATTTGTTATGAGTATACTGCAGTTATTTTTGATGAGCATTTTGGTTTTATTTTGTGGAATATCGGAATATTCCCTCAAATGTTGGATAAATTGCAACTTGTAAATATGTTTTTTTTAATTATAAAGTGGAATAGTACTCGTAGTTTTTAGATAAACTACTCCATTATCATTTGTTTAAGGAATTGGAACATTGCATAAACAGTACTTCCTTTTTTATCTCTTTCTATTGTTTAAACAAAACTCGGAAGATTTCATATTTATTGTATCTTTTGTAGATCATAAAAAATATTTGTTGAAATTAAATATAAACAGATTTTATATTCCATTATTTAGTAGGTCTTATCTGGAACGTTGTGATTTGAAATGTTTAAACGGCCGCAGGCAATGTTGCAGTAGTCAGAGTGTCGACGAAGATTTTTTTAATTTTCAGTTTTAGAACCAATAACTTTGATGGAAGCCTTTAAAATACATCAACTTACTCGTGCAAGAAATTAGCAAGCGATAGCATATGCTATAACTCACTTGATTTCCCTTAAAATGTTTTTATAAGGGAGTGTAGTTCAAGTTGGAAATTAGCAACAAATATTTGGAGGGAGTGTAGTTCAAGTTGGACATTTATTAATTTAAATTGCATACTTGGCGTGAGTTTAGTCATAGTATTTCTAAATTTTTACCTTTTCAAATTAGTATGATATGTTTGAGTTTTGTTTTAAATGTTTAATTTGACTCAATGATCGGAGGTAATACATTATCTGAGCATTTTTTTTCGTTCAATTGAAATTCAATTCATAATTAGAGGGAATGCATTTACATTCTGTCGAAATGTTTTTTTTTAGTGAGACATTTTTTAATGTAACTTGATTATTAGAGAGTTTTGAGTTATGTTACCGCTTGCATGTAAATCTTGTTCAAATGTTTATTTAATCAAGTTTTTTTTTTAATTTAACTTCATTATTAGGGAGGGTTAACTTATTTCTAACTTATTACTCGTAAATACGCTAGCCTAATTGGGTTGTTTGAGTCGAAATACGCTAGCCTAATTGGGTTGTTTGAGTCTGGTTCCATTTTGGTTGAGATATTGTGTGATAATTTTTTTTTTAGTTGAGGTATGTAGATTGTAAAGAAAGCCAATAATTTTAGATCATATAATGTGCGTAGCTGAAATTCAATTTTAAAGCAATCTATGTTCGGAAGGGGCACATTAAAAAATTGTTCAGAATTTGAAATTATTGTAATTCAAAAGACGTCGGTGTTTTAAAATTGTTCACATTTTTGAATTCCTATAATGGGTTAGTGTTTTTTTTGGAATTAAACTATTCTAAAGTTTACAAATTGCTTAGATTTAAAGTGCGTAATTGGAGATATTTTAGCTACATTATCTCTGGATACTAAACAACTTGGGAAGATATAATAAGTTCGTATTTCGCCTCAAAAATTTAGTTGAAATGCATATTGAAATGGAATACATTTTGTGGACATTTATTAAATTCAATCCATAATTTGAGGGAACTAAGTTGGATTTTCTTCAAATGTTTGGCAAATTGAAATCCTTAATCATGTTTTCATTATGCTATAAGTAGTGCAAGTAATGGTTGGTATTTTTTTCTCTCGATTGCCTAGTATAATCGAAGGAATTTTATTTTGTGAGCATTTATTAAATTTTAATCCTTAATTAGATGAAGTGCACTTGCAGTGTATACAAATATTAAGCAATGGACCTACAATGAAATTTAAATTTGGCAATGTGTATATTTAAAGTATATTAAGCAATGGACCTACAATGAAATTTAAATTTGGTAATGTGCATATTTGAAGTTCGTGTAGGTTCGAGAAGTAGTGATTTGAAAGAAGTTTGTATATGATGAAATCCGTTGCTGAAATTACTTAAACTTAATTTGACTCTATAATTGGAGGAAATACATTTTATGAGCATTTATTAAATTCAATTTAAGGTCAATTCATAATTAGAGGATTTTTTTTCTGTTCAGAATAGTCATGTAATAAAGTATTTTTAAAATTTAGCTATATAGTTAGAGAAAGTTAAGCCTTGTTATATTTAAAATATGTTAAATAGTTTGAGGTGATGAAAATATGGTTCGATGTTGTTTTAATTTTTTATTTGGCAGCATAATCGAAGGGAATATATTATTGTGAGCATTTTTTAAGTTTATTCTGTAATTAGTGGAAATTGAATTTGTATTTCGTATAAATATTGACAGAATTGAAATCTAAATATGTTTGTATTATGTCGTAAGGACGATGCATTTATTTTTGCGGTCATTTCAATATTTCTTGCATATTTTTCTGATGGGTCGATGTAAAGGTGTTCATTTTGCAGTAGTAATCATTTTGTGGGAATTTTTAAGACGAACTGAGCCCACCTATCGTGGTGAGAGTTTAGTTGTATTATATGTAAATGATAACCTATTTGGATTCATATAATGAGTTCGTATTTTGACTTAAATACGTAATTTAACAGTAAAATCGGAGGGAATATAGTTTATGAGCATCTATTTAATTCACTTCAAAATGATTTCACCACGTCAGGTATTTCGCAGTATTTACATTTGTAGTACTATTATTTTGATATTTCGGTGCGGCGTCACCGCCGCACCCGTGTGGTAGAATTCAAATTTGAAATAGTCAACTTTTAAAAATTGCGTATATTTGAGGATCATTCGAATGCAAAGAGTGTTTGTGTTTGCAAATTGTGTAGGTTTTGAAAATTTGTCAAGTTGGAAAGTTACGTGGATTTTATTTGTTTTCACGTTAGTAATATGGTTAGTGTTGCAAAGCAGCTGAAATTTTTGAACATTCAAATTTGTTTGCCGTGCTATGACGATAGGATTGAAATTTGAAAATAGACTTGGATATTGTCGGAATGCAAGTAAAGCATATGGTTAAAAAAAATTCAGATCCCGAAGTTAGTTCAGAAGATTTGGAAGACATTGAGTTCGTATTTTTACTTAAATACGTAATTTAACTGTAAAATCGGAGGGAATATAGTTTATGAGCATCTATTTAATTCACTTCAAAATGAATTCACCACGTCAGGTATTTCGCTGTATTACATTTGTGGTGCTACTATTTTGATATTTCGGTGCGGCGTACCGCCGCACCCGTGTGGTAGAATTCAAATTTGAAATAGTCAACTTTTAAAAATTGCGTATATTTGAGGATCGTTCGAATGCAAAGAGTGTTTGTGTTTGCAAATTGTGTAGGTTTTGAAAATTTGTCAAGTTGGAAAGTTACGTGGATTTTATTTGTTTTCACGTTAGTAATATGGTTAGTTTTGCAAAGCAGTTGAAATTTTTGAACATTCAAATTTGTTTGCCGTGCTATGACGATAGGATTGAAATTTGAAAATAGACTTGGATATTGTCGGAATGCAATTAAAGCATATGGTTAAATTTTTTTCAGATCCCGAAGTTAGTTCAGAAGATTTGGAAGACATTTGAAAGCTTCGAATAGCCAAATTTGAAAGTTGAATTTTGTTGGTGTAAATTTTGCGGGGCTGCGCTCGTGCGATTAAATTCAAATTTGGAAAATGTTCTTGTATTAAAGGTGTGGAAATTTTGAAATCATTGAAATGCAAAGAGAACGTACGTTCGGAAAATAGTTCAAATTTCAAAAAATGTCTCTTGGTAAAATTCAATTTTGGGAAAATATCCTTTTTTAGAGAGTGTGGAAATTTGGAAAAGTATTGATTTTAAATTTTGGATTTTTAATTTAGCTCAATAATTAGAGGAAGTAACTTGAATTTTTATCGTGGTACTTACATTTTTGGAATATTCAAATTTGAATTTTTTATCGTGTGACATGAGTAGTCACCATTTATTTTTTTGTAGCCACTTTATTGATTTTTTGTATTGTCGCAGTGGGTATATTTTAATTTAAATATATGGATTTTGAAATGATTGAAATGCAAAGAGAATGTACGTTCGGAAAATTGTTCAAATTTCAAAAAATGACTCTCGGTAAAATTCAAATTTGGGGAAATATCCTTTTTTAGAGAGTGTGGAAATTTGGAAAAGTATTGATTTTATATTAGATGTTTAATTTAGCTCAATAATTAGTGGAAGTAATTTGATTTTTTTTATCGTGGTACTTACAGTTTTGGAATATTCAAATTTGAATTTTTTATCCTGTGACATGAGTAGTCACTATTTATTTTTTGTAGCCACTTTATTGTTTTTTTTTGTATTGTCGCGGTGGGTATATTTTAATTTAAATTTATGGATTTTACAGCATTTAACAGGGAAAAGAAAAAACAATGAAAAATGAAAAAGTCTGACATGTGGGGCCTCTGTGACGTCGTGATGACGTCACAGGGTCCAGAACTGGCCAGAGGGTCCCGCGGCGGGGCGGAGCTCGCCGGCGGCGCCGCTGCGTTCCAGGACGCGCGCGTCGTCGCGACGGACGCGGCTGGTCGTAGGCAACCCGCAGACGGCGGCGCCGCCCATCCTTGGTCGCCGGAGCGCCCGCGACGGCGGGCGGACGGCGCTGAGGGCACTAAGCGCGTCGGCGGCGATTCCCGCGCGCGGGCGGCGTGTCGGCAGCGGATCCGCGGCGAGGAGGCGTAGACGACGACGACGGATCGTCTGGAGGCCGTAGATCTGTGCGGGGAGGACCATGCCGGCGGCGGAGCGCGTCGGCGGCCGCGGCGATGTCGCCGCCGCGCGCGCGAGAGAGAGGATTGGAGGGGGAAGGGGAATCTGATGACTGTTTTGCAGGGAAGTCCTTGGAGTTTTCTGAAATCACGAATAGATCCTTCTCTTCGTAAAACCGTGGGCCGCGGAGCTATTTTTCGGCAGCGAGGGGTATTTCTGCAAAAACGGCAAGAAGAGGCAGCGGGGCCGTCTGATCAGAAAGCAACGGCGTGGATGGAAGAACTGTTGTTTACTGTAGTTGTACAGTGCTCGGCTGCGGAGAGGGCGAGAAAGGTTCCGTCTAGGAGATAAGTGTCGCTGAGTTAGTATTTTTTTAGTGTATGTCGCTGATTTTTTTAAAAGAAGAGAGTGAGGCAAAGCCCAATAGAAGCCCAGAAGCCCAAGGGAGCCCAGGGCAAGAAATTGGCATGTGGTGCGGAAGAAGAGCGAGCATCCGCAAACATCTGGAGCTCATCAATGTCGAGCGTTGCGTCGCAGCCTCCCTGCGCGCGCACCACCACCACCACCTCTTCCTCCCCAAATCCGCTGCTAAAAAAAGTAACCTCACTCCACAATCAAAGCGAAATCTCCCCGCGACCACCGCTGTCGACGGACGGCAATGCTCGCCCGTGGATTCGAGCTTGCTCCGTAGGAATCCGCCGGATTTCCACCACCCCATTCTCCGTCGCGATTGCCTGCCTGCGGTGGTGGTGGTGGTGCGGCCGCCGCTCCATCAGGCATTCTTCCCGCCGCGGCATCGGGCATTCTTCTTGCCGCGGGACGGGGTTGATGCGGCGGGCCTCTCTCTGATCATCATCGTTGTCCCGTCGCGCCGCGCCCAACAACAATGGTATCTCCCGTCTTCTTCAATTCATTCCGATTCCGGTCAAAAATCGGTTCTTGGCTTCCACGCTATATTGTATATCGCGGGCGTGCTCCAGATGTTTGCTGAAATGCCCAAATGCGATGCCTTTCGGTTCTTTATCAAGTGCGTGCCCCAGCTGTTTGCTGAAATGCCCAGATGATATCAGTGCTCGCGGGTTCTCCATTCGACCACGCACGTTTGGAATATTAATGCATGCATATATGTGTTCGAGGGGAATGTATGTCCGCCGGGTGTGGTTTCTGAATAACATGTTTCGCTCTCTGAATGCAAAGGAGAAACACTATCTTTTTCTCTTGAGGAAAAAGCTCTTTCATTTCGTAAATCTTAATTGATTGTGGGAACAGAGATTGATTTCCAGTATCGTGCCTTCATTGAATGGTAAAACTCATTGTTTCGAACCAATCTTATGCTGCTGCAGGCATCCTCCAAAACCCGCTTCGTCGTGGGCTCCCATGTCTGGGTGGAAGATTCGGACGAGGCATGGATGGACGGCTTGGTGGAGGAGGTCAAGGGGGAGGAGCTAGTCGTCAACTGTACCTCCGGAAAGAAGGTCACCGTCAATGTCTCCAACGCCTATCCCAAGGACACGGAATCCCCGCGGGGTGGCGTCGAGGATATGACCAGGCTAGCCTACTTGCACGAACCCGGAGTGCTCCAGAACCTCAAGTCAAGGTTCCTCCTCAACGAAATATACGTAAGTTGAGTCCTTCGACAAGTTCAGGTCATGCTCTTTTCGTCATACTACTCATGTTCTTGCAGCTTCTCTAATGGATTAAATTCTTCTTCCAGACTTATACTGGGAATATTTTAATAGCGGTGAATCCATTCCAAAGGCTACCTCACCTCTATAACAACGACATGATGCGGATTTACAAAGGAGCAGAATTTGGAGAGCTGAGTCCCCATCCATATGCTATAACTGACCGTGCATACAGGTGTGTTATTCTCGCATTGCCGTTTTTGTCGACACTTTGCATACCATTCATTAATGAAGCGCCCCACGTTTCTTCTGCTCAGGCTTATGATCAATGATCGTATCAGCCAAGCAATATTAGTAAGTGGAGAGAGTGGAGCTGGTAAGACGGAAAGCACTAAAAGTCTTATGCAGTACCTTGCTTTTATGGGTGGTAAACCCAAAGCTGAAGGAAGGTCTGTGCAAGAACAAATCCTAGAGGTGCGTTTCTCAGTGCCACTTTGCACTCTTCTCTTGGTGGTAGCACATTCACTGTTTCATTTTGGATTAGTTAGCACCTCAGGCACTTCCAAAAAAATGGGATATGTATACCAAAGACTGACATTTGTTTTGTTTTTAGGGTGAAGAACTAGTAATACTTGACATGATTTTCTAACACTCTGCTTATCTGACGCAGTCTAACCCTGTGCTCGAGGCATTTGGCAATGCAAAAACAGTTCGGAATAATAACTCAAGGTAATGAACCTAAATGTGATGCATCACCATTTATTTCTTTGATGGCTATTAATTTGCTTACACAACTCTATCTTCATATCAAGTTCGCTTTACACCTCACCTTTCTTTATTCTACAGTCGTTTTGGTAAATTCGTTGAGATCCAGTTTGATCAGAATGGGAAGATTTCAGGAGCCGCCATAAGGACTTATCTTCTGGAAAGATCACGTGTTTGTCAAATATCTGATCCAGAAAGGAATTATCACTGTTTTTACATGCTGTGTGCTGCACCACCAGAAGTAAGAGCCTGTTCACTTTGATCTTCTTCCTGAAATTTTGTTGGAACCACATTTTTTGAGAACTAGTACGTTCTGTTTAACTAGTTTTCTTGCAACTTGGGCACAAAAATAGTCTACAATACCCGATAAATGAAAGTGTGATACATATCCTATCCACACTGTAAAAACTGAAGAAATTTGCAGAAACCTCAGGCCATTCACACATAGAGGACAATTGCTGTACTGTACCATGGATACAATTTGCTTCTGGAATCTGTAAAATAGGAGTTGAACGCAATCAACTCAAGATAGATATTTTTTCCCATACATTCCTTGGAAGTAATGTTAGAGATGCTGGATTTTCAAATTAGTATCTGTACAAAAAACAAATTCGTTGAACAAGACATTAAGATGTTGAGTAGTAACCTTTAATTACCTTCGTAACACTATTAGTGATCCGCTGCATCCTTTGATGCGCCTTTTGATGTTCCACATTGGGCAACCTTGTGTAAATCTGAGTGTTTTGCCATAAACCATATGTAATGTATTGATCTACAGCTTTGTTATGTTAATATGACTATCAGGTACGTGAGAAATATAAATTGGGAGAGGCTAGATCGTTTCACTATCTCAACCAGTCTAATTGCATTGAACTTAATGGGATGGATGACGCTAAAGAATATGTGGAAACCAGAAGAGCTATGAGTATTGTAGGCATTAATTCTGATGAACAGGTACGACCAAGGTTTTCCGAGCAATCAATTTAGTATTTTTGCAGCAGAGGAACAGTCTTTTTACATGCGTTTCGACATTTCTTGCAGGATGCAATTTTCAAAGTAGTAGCTGCTATTCTTCATTTAGGAAACGTAGAATTTGGAGAAGGAAAAGAAGTAGATTCTTCTGCACCCAAGGATGAGAAATCTCAGTTCCATCTTAAGACAGCAGCTGAGCTTTTCATGTATTTATATCTTTAGTGTTTTCTTTCAAATTTTATCCAAAATTCCCTTTTGCATCCTTTATATGAACATGCACCGGCAACATAATGCAGGTGCGATCCACAGGGTCTTGAGGAGTCTTTATGTAAGCGTGTTATGGCAACGCGTGGAGAGAGTATCACAAAAAATTTAGATCCACGAGCTGCAGCTCTTAGCAGAGATGCATTGTCTAGGATTGTTTATTCACGTTTGTTTGATTGGTAAGTTTGCAACCCATAGTTTAGTAAGACTATTTTGGGTGCTTCTTTATATTGTATTATATGTGGTGCAGACAAAATTAGTTATGAACATTGTGTTTTTCACTGTTACAGGCTTGTAAATACAATCAATAATATAATTGGTCAAGATCAGAATCAAAGATTTTAATTGGTGTGCTGGACATATATGGTTTTGAAAGTTTCAAGACAAACAGGTGCTTAACTGGTATGCTTTTGCATTTAATCTACTAATTTTGTCTGTATACTTACAAAACTCACATATGGAAGTCTTAGTAGATCGACTTCACCATTCGTGCACGATGCACTTAACACTTAAGCTTGCGAGGATATGATAAGCTAGTTGTTATGTATGCCTCAAGTATGGTCCATATGGAATTAATCAAACTAGAATTGTACGATATAAATATCAAATGATCAACAATCTAGATATGTTCAACTCGCACCAGCAGACCAGATACTAAGAGTCTGTGTTGCTTTGTAAAAATGTTTAACCTTGTTGGGATGGGTTTTGTCCAAAGCACAGATATCATGTTCTAATCAACACAAGTAGCACAGCGGAACTAACACCAACACTACGGACCAATCTAGGACTATGTATTACCAAAAATGCCAAGGAGAAAATCTGTTAGTTCAAAGCGAAAACAAGGCTATATCGATATTTAGATCTTGCTAACCTTATTTTCAAGAGAAAAGAAAAGGATTGCATGCCGATGCACTGGTTTATGTGACATGCTTCAGGGATCACACCACACCCCACACATTACAATGCACTACACGGGAGCGCCATCTGGCAGCACTTGGGTTTCTCTTGCTAACTTTCTTGTTCATTGAAGTCCTTTATTATGAATGTTCTTAACTGTCAGTAGATGATAGTGCCACTGCTGCATACATAACCATTTGCTTATCTCATTCGAAAGAAGGAATTATCACATGCTGACATTTTGATTGTTTGCAGCTTTGAGCAATTTTGTATCAATCTAACCAATGAGAAGCTCCAGCAACATTTTAATCAGGTTATAAATAGAATCTTCTTTGCTCAACAATCAGTATTTAGGTTGTCCAGCCACTTTAACATTGAGTCCCTTTCTAACTTAACATGTCCCATGAACAGCATGTTTTTAAGATGGAACAAGAAGAATATACAAAGGAAGAAATTGATTGGAGTTACATCCAGTTTGTTGACAATCAAGAAATTCTTGATCTCATTGAGAAGGTAAGGAAATTCAGTTTATAGTTACAATGCCGTCTTTATATTAACTTGATGCATGTTACAAATTACAAGATAGTGGTAATTCTTGAACAAGATCTTGCATCTACATTCCCCATTCAGGTCAATTACTGGAACATTTAGAGGTGATTTGAGTTAGATACTTGGATGTACAAGTACTAAGTAGCAAGTAGTCTGTATACCAGATTCTATACTGGATGCCAATAGTTGCTAGGTATATCTGCATGATTTTTCTGCATGATATGTCAATATATCTGCTCTCTGGTTGATTGTGTTTCGTGCATTCTTATTCATTTTAATATTGTTAGCCATTATATATTGCAATAATCAACTAATTATGTGGTTTGGTCGTGTTATACAATCTTATTTCTTGTTTCTCATTTACTTGCTGCAGAAACCAGGGGGAATAATTGCTTGTTGGATGAGACATGGTATATACAATAATTGTAAAATTATCCTTTTTTGTTAGAATCCCAAAAAAAGTATTAACAATTGTTTGTATTATGGTTTAGCATGTTACGGAATTCAACCCACGAAACATTTGCTGAGAAGCTATATCAAAAGTTTAAGGACAACCAGCACTTCAGCAAACCCAAATTTTCAAGATCCGATTTCACTGTTCATCATTATGCTGGAAATGTAGGTAACATATTCTTGATGTGGATGTAAACACTGAAGCATCTGTTTTCTGAAATTTTGGAGTGGTGACACTGGAAAATATACGTGATTGACGTGTAATTATGATACATCTGATCTACTTACCACATAATATATTACCATTCTAAGATCATGTTTAAGACCGGTTCAAAGAAAAAATGCATATTTTTGGATGATAGGATTCCTATATGAAAACTTCCTATGGTACCGTTTGGACAAAGGAACAGGAAACTTAGATTCTTTTGAGTTCATATTGAATGGGCAATTTCACAGGGATTTTCGAGGAAAACAAAGATGAGGTTAATGTTCCCACGTGCAGCTTTACTTTCTCACATACAACAGAGTCAGTGATAGTTTGCTTCTTTGTAGTTCGAACAGAGTCATATTTGTCCATCTGTCTAGTCTTGAGATTCCTTGGTTTACTTCTCTTCTGGTCAGTTGGTTCCCTTTGAACTGGCCATTTCCATTGTTAGGATGTGCACTAAATGTATATCTCTGTCTGCTGCAGGTCACTTATCAAACAGATCTTTTCTTAGATAAAAACATAGATTATGCTGTAAATGAACATCAAGTGTTACTAAATGCTTCAAAATGTCCATTTGTTTCAAGTCTTTTTCCACCTGTTGAAGAATCAGCAAAGTCCACGAAGTTTACTTCAATAGGCTCAAGTTTCAAGGTACATCAATTGCTCTATTTTCTATTTTTAGATGAAATTGTAGGGAGGCTCTGACAATAAAGTATTTACAAGAGAGGAGGGGGGGGGGGGGGGGGGGGGGTGTACAAAGGGAGTAGCCCAGAAACCCACTAAAGAGTTGCTATATTTCTTTCATATATGTGTATGTATTTACGCCTTTGTTTGGCATGGTATTGCAGCAACAACTACAATCTCTGTTAGAAACGCTGAGTGCAACAGAACCACACTACATCCGGTGCATAAAACCCAACAATGTTCTCAAGCCAGCAATATTTGAGAACAGTAATGTTCTCCAGCAGCTTCGTTGTGGGGTGAGACTTGTGCAACTTCTCTTTTATTTTGGATTCATTAAACATACAGACCAAGCTTTCTGTGTTGTTTCTTAACAATGATGTTCATTTACTCAAGTTTTACTGGTTTAAATGCATATAAAATATATGTTTCGTAAGTTCTTTAATTTCAGAAGGAAAAAGTACTTAGTCCTAAACCTAAAAGCATACTTTATAATGTAGTAGTAAGTCAATTCCTACCACGGGTACTTCATTAACAAAAAAGATACACACTTACAAATTGATGTGGGGCTCAGAAAAGGAATGCAAATAATCTACACTCGGCTGTTGCTCCTACAGCTCCAATATAGTTGACATGTAAATAATAGCTTTCTAATTGTATAAAACTAGTCACTTGAGTTGTGAGATGCAATCTATCTTTCTGAACAGGGAGTTTTAGAGGCAATACGGATAAGCTGTCTAGGATACCCCACTAGACGTACCTTTTATGAATTCGTCAATCGATTTGGTATTCTGCATCCTAAGGTTCTGAGTAAAAGGTAAACTTATGATTTATTGAAGTATTTTGTGCTTCTATTCTCTATGTTGTGAGTACTTATGTTTTCCTTTGGCAGTCATGATGAAATTTCTGCTTCGAAGATGCTTCTTGAGAAAGCCAATCTTGTAGGCTATCAGGTAATTACAAGTAGCAAGCAATGCCCCCAACAAAATGGTTTGCTAACAGATATTCCAGTAATGTAAAGCAATCACAGACTAAATCTCAGATATTAGTTTTGACAATTTGTAATGTCAAACACTGGTAATTTGTTTCATTATCCATGTATCAACCTCACTTTCTAATTTCGAATTTGCAGATAGGGAAAACAAAAGTGTTTCTTCGTGCTGGTCAAATGGCTGAATTAGATGCTCTAAGAACTGAGGTTCTGGGAATATCTGCTAAAAAAATACAAACCAAAGTTCGATCGTTTCTAGCTCGCAAAAAATACGTCCAGAAGAAAATATGTGCTACACAACTCGAGGCAGTATGCAGGGGTACACATTTTTGCTGCAACTTTAATGAAAACTTCCGTTCTTTCACTCTTCTCCATGAAATCCGCTTTTAGCAGATAGAGTGACTTGTGTACTCTCATTATCGAAGGAACACTTGCTAGAAGGCGTTATGAAAATCTTCGAAGAGAGGCAGGTGCTTTGAAAATTCAGACCCGCTACCGTATGCGCCAAGAAAGAAATAAGTATAGAGATTTGTGGTCTGCATCAACTACCATCGAATCAGGTCTACGTGGCATGGCTGCTCGCAACAAACTCCGCTTTTTCCGACAAACGAAAGCTGCAGTGATTATTCAGGTATTTCCAAGGGTTCATGTTTAATTCAATCAAAGTAGATCCACCAAATGTAAGACGCAATTGTTGTTCATATATCATATTCGTGTGATGCATATGTATTCAGTCTGTCATTTTCTATTCATGCAACATGACAGTCTGATACATTCTCTATTAGCGCCAAGAAATGAGGTGCTGCATGATATTAACGACTGTCTAATACATCAAGAGGCTACTAAACATATAGGGCAATTTATCATACATAGTCTAATATGATTTCATCTCTTGTAGAGTCAATGTCGCTGTCATTTAGCGCGCTCACGGTACGTGAGGTTAATCAAGGCGACAATCACATATCAGTGTGCTTGGAGAGGAAAAGTTGCCAGAAGAGAACTTCGATCACTCAAAATGGTAAGAGCGCTTCTTCCCAATTGCTGGATTTTGTAAGCTTAAATCTCGCTAGCAAGATCAATGAACAAGCTCAACTAGCAAGAACAATAGGCGAACATATATTTTAGAACCATGGTAGTAATGCAACTGCAAACTTGTGTTGTAAAAAATATTTGTTATGTCCCTTACAAGAATACTAGGCGACCACCAAGTTTGCCAGGAAAAAAAGTAGGATACCACCCAACTACCATGATCTTACATTCTATTTCTTTGGATCACGAATCAAAGCCAATCAGTGGGTTCAATATAACTCTAACCGATTCAGTTATCAAGAACCATTTTAATTTCTTTGGCACCTGGACACTTTTTCATTACCTTCAGGCTGCAAAGGAAACTGGGGCTCTACAGGCTGCCAAGAGTAAACTAGAGAAAGAAGTTGAGGAGCTTACCTGGCGGTTACAGCTGGAGAAGCGCATCAGGGTAAACACAGTAACCGTACCACTATGTTCTATAAAATTGTTGTTTTTGCATAGTGTGAATGCCTAGTGTAAATTCCACACTAAACTGTCTAGAGTAACATAATCTTTATTATTCAGCACAAATGTATCTGTCTACATTTTATCATTTCAACAAACATGGTAAGCTGTCTCCACTGCCAATAATTGGTTTACTGTAACAATGAAAATGGCCTTTTAAGTATACACTTTCTAGAACTGGTGATTTGGGCTGTCATATAAATTAATTATCTTATGAACAATAGTGAATGTAGACCAGATAGGAATAGGACTCTTTAGGCGGAGTGGCTTTCTTGAGGCCTGTGCTCTTTGAAGCTAGAAATTCGTTTTTTTTTCAAAAGATACAGGGCTATAGCCTTTAGAACGCCAATTTAATATGTGAGACACAAAGGAAAATGATTGGACATCAAGAACAAAACCTTGCACATATTGTCTCAACAGTTTGCACATTTGCAAGGCTACTATTGCTAGTATGATAGTGGAGCATTGTGCATCTCATAACATTACAATGGGATTTTGTGATTTTGTAATTACATATGCATATTTTTGTATTTACAGTCCGATATGGAAGAAGCCAAGACTCAGGAAATCAAGAAGCTCCAATTACAGTTGCAAGAATCGCAACAGCAACTCAAGGACACAAAAGAATCTTTAAAAATTGAACAGGAAATTGCCAGAGCAGCATCAGAGAAAGCTGCTTTAGTGCCAGAGATCCGTGTTGATGCAACTCTAGTCAAGGAGCTCACTGCTGAAAATGAGAAGCTCAAGGTATTAACGTACAAATATGAACACATACAAAAGAATATGTGATAAGAAATCTAGCACCTAAAGTTTTGTAGCTACTAATGAATCAGTAAACTCTCCATGTCCTTTTCTGGATATCCATGTGAATCATAAATGAGGATAGATATCATTCGAGAATAAAAGTATTTGCTTGGTTAATTATTAGCAGCTCCCAAGCTTAAATCATTTGCTCTTAAATGGCCAATTCATAGAAGGATGTGCATAACATGAATACTCTTTTCATTTATTATTTATCATATTATTGTTTCGTAGCCCAGAAGAGTAACGATATGATACTATTTCACTTACAGGCACTGGTGGCCTCTCTTGAGACAAAAATTCAGGAAACAGAACAGAGATTTGAAGAAACGGACAAAGTCAGAGAAGAGTGGCTTAAAAAAGCTACGGACGCAGAGTCACAGATAAATGAACTAAAGAACACAATGCAAAGGTTCATCTTTGATTGCTCTAATATAAACTCGTGATGTTGGTAAATACATCGAAGCCAAACTATCTTATGTTAAATGATTGCAATTATTTCCATAACCAGCCTTCGAGAAAAGTTCACTAGTGTGGAAGCAGAAAACAATGTTTTCCGACAACAGGCTCTGAAAGCAAGACATGACAATGTACCTTCGCTTAACATGCATCGAAAATCTGTAATCCCTCTCTCTTTCTCTCTCTCTCTCTCTCTTCCGATACTCCTGTACATACTCTTATGCTTCTCAATGTTTATAACTGTGCAGAATTTGGGTAATGTCAGCCTACCTGGAGACGAACAGGTTTGGAACATCTTATACTGTTTGTGTTGACAACGTCTTAGATTTTGTTTTCTTAACCTAATGGAATCATTCCTCCAGACACCCCATGGCACACCTATGGAATTCGGAAGGAGATCTTTGATTGAGAGACAACAGGTATTTTACTTGGGCTGCTATTCAATGATTAGAAGCATTTGGTAAATCTATGATAAAAAAATTAAACTATGAAGGCTTATACCTTTTGATTACAGGAAAGCGTTGAAACACTGATAAACTGCGTTGTCGAAAACATTGGATTTAGCGATGGAAAACCAGTTGCCGCAGTTACCATATACAAATGTCTTCTTCATTGGAGAACTTTTGAAGCGGAAAGAACAAATGTTTTTGACCGGCTTATCCAAATCTTTAGTTCCGCAATGCAGGTATCTCATTCTACTCCCTCCGTTCATAAAAGGATATCACAACTTTGTCTAAATTTGCATGTATCTAGACATGGACGGAGGGAGTAGTTTTCCAAGCCTTAAACGATTCTTGTCTTTGTTTTTATTCTAAGATTTACTTACTTATGCTCATCATTGTGTGACCCTTTCTTTCTTATTGCCCTTCTAAAAATTTGCACAATTTATATCACAGAAACAAGACAGCAATGCCGATCTTGCATACTGGTTGTCGAATTCATCATCATTGTTGATTATACTACAGAAGAGTCTGAAACCAGCTGGCTCAGGTGTAACAACACCACTAAAAAGAACAACGACTCAGACGTCTTTCCTTGGGAGGATGGTATGTTATACATGCCATTTTTTTATTAGAAGGAGCACACTGAAAATTTCTCTTGATGCATTTGGACCATTAGTTTCTAACTTTCTGTGACAATACATTTTAAAGGCTATACATCTATAGGATTATATAAATATTTTAATGATTAGATGGATCTGCTCATAATTTTTGGCAAAACACAAATTCCTGAAAAGGTATCATCGGTCAAAGATAAAGAGGAAAAATTTGGCCACATGTTTCCCACGATGACCATAATTTGTGGCTGGAGAGAGCAGTTCTAAGCAAGAGATAAGTGTGAACATAGAAGAATCAATAGAGATAGCGTATCATTTTAAAATAAATTTCATATCTGCTGTAGTTAGTTCATAAAGAAATCACCTTTTTTGTAAAATAATTCTACAAGGGTTCTCTGAGTGCTAGCAAATTTAATTTGTCAAAATTCTATGATAGGCTAGATGAGTTGATGTTGACTCGTTTCTTATTACATTGATGTTACGTGGTCCTTAGGTATTTCGTGCTTCAAGCATTACTGTTGATATGGATCTTGTGTGCCAAGTTGAGGGCAAGTATCCTGCATTTCTTTTTAAGCAACAGCTTTCAGCTTTCGTGGAAGGCTTATACGGAATGATACGTGACAATGTGAAGAGAGAAGTCTCTTCAGTACTCTCACTTGTTATTCAGGTTACCCCATCTATCACGAGTCCTCAGGTTAATTATCATTTCATACTTTAGAAGATTCTTGCTGGATTAATGTAACTGTTTTAGAATAAGTTTGAGACATCTAAGCAACCTTGATGCACAAGTTACCGTAGCAAGTAGAAACACAGGAATACTCATACCTGCCAATTCTTGCTAGTTCCTTTCAGTTGGCCTTTTGGCATAGTACTTGAATCCCTTACAGTAAATGAGAAGAGAACTAATTTGTTACCCTGACTACCTTTGTGCTATGAGGAATTTCTCTTTGCTACTGATTAGGCTATCATTTATGCTAATATTTTCATGTTAATTCTCAACCCGCCTTCAGTTTTGGCAATAACTTTTTGTTGCTAGTCTAATGCTCATTTCTGTATCCACGTTGCTACTCAAGGCACCAAGAACTGCAAAGGCTGGTTTAATAACAGATCAAGATAGCTATTGGCAAGCGATAGTGAAACATTTGAATGATCTCTTGAAAACATTGCAAGAAAATTGTGTAAGTTCTCACCTTTAAATCTAAATTGCATTTGGTTGCATGGTGTTCTGACTTGTGGCTATTATGCTAACATTTCAGGTCCCAGCAATATTTGCTCGGAAAATCTTCATACAGATTTTTGCATTCATCAACGCTCAACTCTTCAATAGGTAACTTCTTTTGTGTTTAGACTGTAGCCTGCTTTCGATTTCCCCAGTTACTAATGCCCCCTTCTGCTGGTACTATTTTCTAGTCTTCTTGTACGGCGAGAGTGCTGTTCTTTCAGCAACGGAGAATATGTGAAACAAGGTCTGGAAGAACTGGAGGCGTGGTGCACACAGGCCAAGCCAGAGGTAAACATGTATATGATTTTTCTACTACTTCTGAAGAGTTGTATGATTATATGCTTGTGAGCAACATTGGAGTGATGTAGTCTTATAACTTTCTTTACCTTCTTTCTGACCAAGAAATACAAACAGTATGCAGGATCTGCATGGGACGAGCTTAAGCACATAAGCCAGGCTGTTGGTTTTCTGGTATGTAACTATAAACTTCAGATGTACTTTGTATTTTGGGGTGGATTATATTTGTCACTATTAGTTTGTAATGCTTGTATCTTTTGTTCTGTGATGCAGGTCATTTTCAAAAAATTCAGGATATCGTATGAGGAAATAATCAGTGATCTCTGCCCAGTAAGACCTTTCACCCCAAAACCACATGCAGAGAGGCTGCATGAATCTTCCATAGTACTAGTAGTTAAACATCTAATTATTCTTGCCATATTGCAGATGTTGAGCGTCCAGCAACTTTACAGGATATCCACACAGTATTGGGATGACAAATATAATACTGAAAGTGTATCTGAAGAGGTAAGCACCGATCTATGGTTTTTTATGGACTCATGTAAATTTACAGAGCTAAGAGAGCACCTTTCCAATGTTTGGAATGGAGTTCAAATGAGCAATATATGGGTCCCTACATTCTGTGCCAAGCCTGAGATTTCAGAGCTGATACATTTCCCTGATTATAGGTCCTTAATGAGATGAAAACATTGGTGAACGAACATCTGGTCAGGCCAACTCGGACAATACCTATTTACTAGACGAAGAAACAAGGTACCCGCTCAACATCTACAGATGCTCTTATCTTTTGAAGTAAAACTTACATCTGATGATCTTTGATTCTGAATGGTCTGCGTGCGTGCAGCATGCCGCTGTCTCTCGAGGAGATAGCCAGTTCGATGGACGCCAAGGAGTTCCAGAACGTGGTTCCGCCGCAGGAACTACTTGCAAACGCCGCATTCCAGTTTTTGAAAAGTTGAAGAGTATTTTGTGAGAGCAGAAGACGGTAGCCTCTGGAGGATAGAATGTTGTAAATTTTCATTTGTATAGGTTTTTCGTTCTTTCAACTCCCCGGGCTGGGCCTTGTAGATTATTGGATTTTCATAGTCATAGGCTGGTTGGTGTAAGATCTCATAGCTTCTTTTATGGCTGTCGGCTGGGTTGGGAAGAGTACATGGCAGGAGGTCATTGATATCCATTCTTTCTAGTCAAGGTAGATATATCACATATACGTAGTAGAATCCACAAATCCATTCTTGTAGACAATGTATAGATTTATATATCAAAATACAAAAAATGTCCATTCTTTGTAGCCAAGGTATAGATATATATTATTATCAATGAAAATCACAGAATTGTGGGGTTTGGTGTAAGAAGGTCCCATGTTTGATCATCGATATCAGTACCATCTAATTATCATATCACATTAATTTGATTTTTCATAAATATGGAGTCATGCGAAATGTATACATGATCATGTAATTTGTTGTACTATCTTAAGAGCAACTAAATTTTGTCATCCAAAAATGGTTTACAACATCCTCTAAACAGTTTTTGGTGGGTGCTTTGTCATGATCTATTAGTTGTTGATTGATAACCGTGTATAAATGAGGATTAATATTGTGTACTTATGGTTACAACATGGCCATTGATAACCAACAAAGTAGACACCTTTTAGGGATACCTGGTATATAGTATTGGGCTTTGGGAATGTGAGCTCCACGCGAAAATTCACAAGATCTTATTGACTTGATGTAGTAACTCTATTTCTGTGTGTTCATTTCGTTTGCTGAACATTTTTGTGTTGTCATATTAACTAGAAAGTGTTTATCGGTAGTTAGAAAGGTAAAGGAGGAAACAAGTTGATAAACTGATAGAACCATATAGAGAAACATTATCATCAATGACTTTGCATTGAGAATTGTTGGAAGAGAATTAAGGTAATATGTATAAATTATTTGATACGAACACTTATTTTGTAAGTATTTATTGATAATGTTTTAGGAAGCTCAAATGAGGCTCCATGGTGCCCGGACACCATTTATTGATAATATTTTACATAGAGATATGTTGATTAGTATTATTTTTATACTTATATTAAGGGGTCATGAGTTCTAGTTTAGCCCCGAGCCTCCAAGATCTCAGGTACTTCTTTGGCCATCATCTCCACGAAGATTAACATGATAAACCGATCTAGAATTTACAACTCTAGTTTGTCCAACTCAAAACCTCGGCGAGACCATCGCTGATCTCTCTTTGTGTTCCCCCTCATACATCGTAATTTGTTGCACAATCTTTCATATCATACAATCAGGACAAGAGTAGGGATCGCCCAAGGGGGTCTGAACTCAGTGTCCCATGTTCCCTATGTTGATTTGAGCATTCCCACGACTAAACAAATTACATGCTCTATGGAGTATGCTAGGGAGGTCGTGAGCATTTGAGATTTTATCCCTCAATAGTTGGCACAGTTGTGGGAACCTCACATAATCAGATCGGATATACTTCGACATCTTCAATCTCGTACAAGGACAAGACGATCACGTCTCCAATGCTGACAATATGGACATGGTAGACCTCATTCTGAGATCTCTCTCTAAGGCGACAATGGTGTAGCGTGGAAGTCTTGCCTTTGGACTTAGCATTTGTTATAACCTTTCCTGAGTGTACTACAATAGTGACATCAAAGAATTGCCTTTAACACAATGGTTCAAAAAAAATGATACATCAAATAACTCACATTATCTCCTGGTTGTGCTCCACTTGGGTGTAGGCAATTCACAATCTTAGTGATGCACAATTCGCTCCCAATATTTGGTTCTGGTCTGATCATTCCAACAACCTCATCTAGTGAGACGGTCTCCCATGCCAACACATCAACATTCAAATTTTAGTTAGTTTGCCTTCTGAACAGTTGTAGTGGAACCATCATCTTCCTGCGTGCCAACACGACCATCATATTTGCGGAGGCACTCACTTCTTCTTCCTCGAGACCGAGATGTCACACTTGGGCTAAGGCAGAGACCGCATAACCATCGGGGGGAGGGGTGCTGGTGCGGGGAATTGGACCATGAGTCCTCGAAGGTCTCCATCGCGGTGGCGGAAAGGGAGACGGCAACCGTGAGCGGCGATGGGGAAAGAGCTACTACTACACTAATCAACACTTGAAATCTAATCGCATTAATGTCGAGCTCATCGCAAGTTGAATTGTGGACGGAAGGTCGTAGGAGGGGGGCTAACTAGGGAGAAGCGACACCGAGACCCTGGATGCTCCTCCCGGTCGAGCGGTGGTGGCAATCGATATATGCGACAAAATTGTTGCATAACCAGTTTTGTGTTTCATTACTTTTTTGAAATGTTGTGAAACTTATTTTGCATATTTTGTAACGTCTTATGGAAAAATGTTGCGGCAATTTGTTACCATAGTATATATTTTTTGCTGTGTGGTAGCAGAGTAGGGTTCATCCACGAAAAAAAGCGACCGATTGGAGCGATAGCAGCGATGGGGTCTACAGAAAACGGTCGACTTTTGGCCTATTGTAGGCGACCAACGGCTAGAGCTGGCCATATTGGAAATTGGTGGCGAATGAGTAGGCTCTCGAATGCTAATTCTAGTCCACACACCATGTGTAGTTTTCTTCTTCATGTAGCTATGGTATTGACAAGCAAGAGGTTGAGTGCCTTAATCCTTCACTAGCCTTGTGGTCAAATATATATTATGCTGCTACTACAACAAACAAGAAATAAAAGGCATATTAGTTATACTAATTAGTACATAAAGGGAGTAGTTAGCGTTAACTAGTGCTAATATGTAGAGTCATAGAGATAGGGAGGACGATTGATGGAGGCAAGGGGGGCAACGTGGAAGCGCCCCATCCAAATCCAAATAATTGCTGGCCTGTGGGTGAAGAGATTAGGACGGAATCTCCTCCATTGACTTTTTTTTTTGCAACAAAAAATAAAAATAAAAAGATGGAGTGGTCACGTCTGGAAAGCATGGAATCTCTCTGAATCAAACCAGTACTACTACCCAACAAGCTAGCCAAGTGCTAGACAAAAAATAGTTTGGGTCTTTGTCACCATGAGATACTAATCCATCCATCCTTGGCCATCTATAGTTTAAGCAACAAGTAAGATATAATAAGATAACAAGATTTGCATAAGCAGTGCTCTGTCTGTCTGTTATATATCATTTTTTTTTGTTTATGCAAAGATTAGCCCTTCCACCACTCCTCCCATTTCTCTTCTCTTCTAGACATACTCCTGTGCTGTGCTCCCATACCATAGCACACCACCTGTCCTTGTTCTTGCACAGACACACACACAAGCTCTGCTCTGTTCTGCCCAACCAAAAACAGGAAGAAGAATCACGCAAGGCAGAGGCCATGTCTTCCCCAAGCAAGAGAAGGGAAATGGATCTCATGAAGCTGTCAGTAAATCCCCTCCCTCACTCCTCTTCTAGTAGGAGTTGGTTTTGATTGACTTTGCTAGTTTGAGCTTTGCTGGTCGGTTCTGAATCGCTTTGGGTTTCTTGGTCAGGATGATGAGCGATTACAAGGTGGACATGATCAACGACGGGATGCAGGAGTTCTACGTCCACTTCCATGGCCCTAACGACAGTACGTCCTCATCGCCCTTCTCTGCTCCCCCTCCCCTCCCCTCCAGTACAATCTACTGATTTTTTTTCTTCTAGATTCATTTGGGGTATTCCAAGTCCCTCGGAAAAAAAAAAATCTCCTTTCTGACTAGAATGGTGGTCCTTGAGAGATTAGCGTAGGAGGATGCTCCCCTGTTTTGGGCTTATAGGTGGAAACGGAAAGAACTCTGAACCAAAACGTGTAGAAAGGTGATTCCTTCATCACGTGGAGCGTAGGCTAGAGTTATCTTCCAAGAGGAGACAAGCTCCCAAGCAATTTCTAAACATTTATCAGCCCAGAAATTTCCTTCATTCTTAGGAAATTTTGTGAGGGGAAATGATTTTCTTGAATGTTTATGTCAAAATGATTCCATAACTATTCTCGTCAAATAATGATTCCATAAGATAACCAATTAGTATTGAACTACATCCAGATGACCGGACTTTTTTGTTAGAAAAATATCCAGGTGACCTGACTAGATGGGCACATCATTGGTTAGAAAAATCCCCACTGATCAACTGGTAGGTGTTTCGTCCACATCACTGTAGCCCCTCTGTGTGTCCAACCAACCAACAAGGTGCTGAAAGGCAAATTTGACAAGTACCCAAAAAGAATGCCCTGTGGTGTTCATGCTGTCCGTCAGGCTTTCACTTAACCCCTGTAAGATTAGAATACTGCACTAGTGCTTGTTTGGTCAGCTGTCAAACTCTGTAATTGGCCTCTCGGATCGACATTTCCTGTTTTTCTTTGTTCTTCCGGCTCAACTTTATACATAAGTGGATGGAAATAATAGTGAATCAGCATCACTTAAACTCTGTAGATACAGATGACTAAACTTAACTCTTGGCCGAGCTTCTTTGTAGACCTGATACTCTTATGATACATTTTACCTGATGGTCATTTCTGCAGGTCTTTACCAGGGTGGCGTATGGAAGGTCAGGGTTGAACTGACAGAAGCTTACCCTTACAAATCCCCTTCCATTGGGTTCACCAACAAGATATACCACCCAAACGTCGACGAGATGTAAGCTTCTGAATTTTCATCAGTGAGATCACTCTTTGCGCATACTGTCCGGTTTCATTCACCATGTGTTGGTCGATTTTGTTCAGGTCCGGTTCGGTCTGCTTGGATGTGATCAACTAGACCTGGAGCCCCATGTTCGGTAATCGATCAATATCGAAACTAGCTACTGGGTGTTTAACGTGACCCTGCCAACTTGTCTGTTTTTAGTAACTAATGCTCCACATTTTTCGGTGTTGTGCTGCAGACCTTGTGAACATCTTTGAGGTGTTCCTGCCCCAGCTCCTGCTGTACCCGAACCCGTCGGACCCCTTGAACGGCGACGCGGCTTCGTTGATGATGCGCGACAAGAATGCCTACGACCAGAAAGTCAAAGGTTCGATTTGCACAGTCACCTCTGTGCTACATTTCTATCTCAAATCGATCTGAAAGAGTGGATAGATTTTAACATCAAAATCCAACTATCTGTTCAGAATACTGCGAGAGATACGCCAAGCCTGAAGATGTATCCGTGGAGGGAGGAGAGCGACGAGGAGCTGAGCGACGCCGAAGGCTACGCCGACGACTCCAGTGACGAGGTCATCATGGGCACCGCCGACCCTTAATTAGTTAGCTCAGTCAGTATGCAGCAAGCAGGATCATGTGTCAGTCTGGGTTTGTCTGTCTGTACATAGGTGCAAACCCACTGATCATGCCGCCATGGCAGATGCTGAAGAAAGTCATCAGCCATCAGTCGTCGTCAGGTTAAGCAATGTCTGGAGTCCATTTCAGTTCCTTCTGGAAATTTCCCATATGTGTTTGGTCGTGTGAATAGCTCTGGCATTTGGTCGTATTCAAGTAATACTGTTCCAGTTCATGTTACTACTGTATGTTTCTTACATGTGTCTCAGAAAATCTGCGTTGAATGTCCAATTGAGGCACATTTGGAGAGGGAAAAAGGTTGCATATTGCATTGCTAGGCTTCACATATTCTTCTTGTTAAGTTCGTGGACTGGTGGCGTCCAGTGTGGCACGGTGGATCTGGAAACTGTCAATTAACCAGCTGCTGTTTGAGAATTCAGTCTCATCAGTAAATTCAGGTAGCTGTTGGTTTGTCAGTTTGGTAGTTAGAGTTTTCTTCAGTTATTCAGTTAACAGAAATAATCCAACCTGCAGTTCCGTGGTCGGACTAGCCTTGCCAAATCGTAAAACTATATATGCTTTTATCTAAAAATTACTTACAACACATTTGTAAGAATTGTCGATTGCAGATGGAAAACAAGGTCACAGAACATGCTACTATCCAATAAACATGGCTCATATAAAGGCATGAAACTAGGTGAGGCAATCATTCCTAACCACAAGTACCCACGGAGATCACAGTGAAGATAGTTTTGCCATATGGGCATCCGCTAATGCAGGGTCGGTCTGGAGGTGAACTATGGCAGATGAGTTAATTCCCTTGGTGATAAACTTGTCCACAAAGTCCTCCTTCCACCCGGTAGACTGGGGCACTGTTGCCGACGACTTTGGGGGCTTGATGTGGCACTTGTCACACTCCAGTCTACCAATTAGGAACACAACCCCCAGATTCACCACTGCTTCCATGACACGTCTCACATAGTTTATGATGTAGTCTCGAGGTGTAAACTCGTATATAGCCAGCGTGGCTAACCTGTGATGCTGAAAATTAGATGCAGGCAATTCCCACTCTACATCCTTCGTCTTCCTCTCCTCGGGGTCCATTTCAATTCCACATAGATGACCCGGTACCTATGTGACACAGGAAGACAAAAACAAAAGAGTATTATTATTTGTACTCATCTATTTGTATTCGATGTGAAAACGTGAAATTTTCAACAGCATCCGGCGGGTAGAAGAGAGAAAGTTTTATGCCAGAACATACCGTTAGATATAAGTCCTTTAAGTTGGGTGCGGCTTCAAGAATGAAAAATGTCCAGCAGAGATCACAACCTCGAGGAATACCGATTAGGTTTACAAGCCTTAGTTGGTGGAACACAAATGCTAGCCTTTTCGTTAGTTTTTCAGGTTGAACCCAAATCTGTCATAGATAAATGCATGATGAGATGAGCACATATGCGAAGCCACAATACATGATGAGATGAGCACATATGCGAAGCCACAATACATGATGAGATGAGCACATATGCGAAGCGAAGCCGCAGCTGGAAAAATGACCATCTTAACTTACCTTTTGAGAATGAAATACCAACTTTAGGTCTCGCACAGAGATACCCCAAAGGAACTTACTAAGCTTCACCATGTTGTGCAAATGACAACCAACATTGAGGAGGCTTACAGCCTCAAGCAACGGGACATCACCAAAGGATATTGGATCTTGCAAGGATAACCAATACCCAAACCTCAACCGGCTCAGTTTTGGGAGAGAGTTTAGTTCAACTCTTTCAAAAGGACAATCATAAATAACGAGCTCAATGAGTTGTGGGTGTTCGACTTGAAGCCTGCCCCCACTCCATTCACAGTTACCCAGCCGTAGATGCTTTAATCGCTTGCAAGTATTGAGGACGTTGGAGATGTCGGATTCACCAAATCTCAAATTCTCTAGGTAAAGGCCCGTGAGACCACCAAATGCATTTGGACACGCATCAAAGAACAACATGAATTGTGTCCCATAATCGACCAGAGCGTGATCATCATCATCATCATCATCATCATCATCATCATTCCTCTCTGTCCGTACATAGAATTCAGCTAACTCAACCTTGTGTGTTGCCATAACGTGGCCTACAGCATGTCCAATGATCGTGGGGTCATCTTCTCTCAGGAAGAAGCTGATGGAAAGAATGTGGATAGTGTTTCGGCTCGAATCCCTACGTTCCAGCATGTTCTTTGTTACTTGCGTAACTCTTGTGTTGGCCCGAGCAAATTCTCTATTCTCGCGTTCGGACCTATCCAGGAAGTCATAGACCTGTATAACTAGTCGCGAGAGCATAGAAGGGAGATGCCGCCACCTCCGGGATAGTACACCGGTTCTTGCAGCGTCACGGACATTGAGTCGGTCAAGGATGGTAAGCAAAATGTGGTCTGGCAAATTGCTGAGCATATCATCTTGTTTGTTGTTGCATAAATGACTATTGTCTCGATTATGTTCCTACAGTAGGAGTGGAAACATATCTTATTAGTCTCAAAGGTACAATTTTTTTATAGCTCTAAAAACTTCGAGGTTTTTAAAGATTTTAAAGATATGTTGTTCAGATATGCAATTTCGTTTGTTTTACTTACACCCCCAAAATGCAATGGTTTCATATGCTTGTATGTAATGTGTAAGAAATAAGAAAATTAGGAACTCACCGTCATGGTGCAGATCATCAAGCTTTGTAGAAGAGCTACGAGGATGGGGAGATAGCCGTCGCTTTCGCCAGAGATATTTGTCTTGGTTTCTTCTTCCGACTGCAATCGGTGATGTACCCATTATCAAAAATTGTAGTAGTGAACTGTTGATCACCAAATTAAGACACTTGGGACGATGTTCGTAACTTTTGTTTTTGCATCGGTGATGTCCATAACTTGGTCAGAGTAGAATAAATGTAAGAGAAGGTTGTAGTTGAGCTGGGATGTACTTACACCACTAAGTTTGGAAGTTTCTTTGATTGAAGTATTAAGTCTAGAAATAAAATCATGAATGCATTACAACATTGTAGAAAATGTGTTGGAGGAAAACTTACATTACATGGCACATAGAAAAATTACAAGTGGTAGCTAATATATGTGCCTATATATGAATTTCACACAGTTTTATCTTTTCTCGTACAAACTGCCTCGCCGCCATCGACAGGCTCAGCACTCGAGCCAACCTGTTCTCCAAACACTGCGCCCCTTCCGCGGCTTGTGAGGCGTGCGGTGTGGACGAGACAGGCCACCACCTCTTCTTCGACTGTGCACCCGCAGCACACGTTTGGTGCCTTCTGCAGGTACCCGCCCCCCCCCCCCCCCCCCCCCCCCCCGACAGCTCCTTCTAGGACTTGGCGCCACCTTCACCGACTCTGGGCCATGTGTGGCATGCCGGCCTTGCTACGATTCTCTGGCATATCTGGAATGCCAGAAACGACCTGGTCTTCAACGCCAGGAGTGTTCCACCCCCGGACATCATCCGCCGTGCTGCGGATGACCTCCTTACTTGGTCAGGACGGTTCCCTGTGGATGACCGTGATGACTTAGAGCGCCTGCGTGCGTACCTTCTAAATTCTGTAACCATGTAGCTTCTCGCTGTTTTTCTCTCCCCACCCCCCGATGTATTCTGCTTCAAAACAGTTGTAAGGGCACCCAAGCCCTCTTTTCGAGTTATATAACAACCGGTGGGGAGTAATCCCCCCTGTTTTCCTCGAAAAAAAAAGATAAAATTCATGGTATTCCTCTTAGAATATCTAGTATGCTCTGCCTGGTTTCATTGCAACAATAATAGCGGGTAGAGATTCATGCAAGAAAACATATCTGAACACTTAAGTGTAGAGATTCTGAACAGTTGCTGCGGCAAGCAAACAGAGGAATCGATCTCGTTTCCACGATGCAACGAGAAGAGGAGGAAGAGATTAGGCGCACTGTTACTTACTTTGGGAGCGGCCGCCTGGCAGGTGATACGATCAAGAGGCTCTTGAGGATGCGGCGGCGACGGCGCGGGGACAGAGATAGGACTATCGGCCAAGGAAAACTCATACTCGTATATATGTTCAGTTGATTGCGGTCGCGTTGACGGGACGATCAAGCAACGAAAACTTCCTTTTGTTGAGAAACCATGTAAGGAAAACGCATAATCGTATATATGTTTCCTATCAAGTCTCCGATCCAGGATGGAATTATTGGTATCCAATTTTTTTTTATTGGTATATCCAAATTGACTAGCTAGGCAAAGTGTATTGGAAACTCCAAAGAGCGGAACAGTTAATAGACTATTAACATATCGACCGACACGAGAATATGAGGTGGAATTGGACATAAAATATATTGCCCCATCAACTGAATTACTACGTTACTCTCACATGTCCATCGCAAGCTCCTCATCATTATCTTAGAAAAACAGTATAATTGAGTAGATTTTTTTGATAAAGGGCTTTATTATTTAAAAAAATTAAGTATTACACCCGGTCTCTGCATAGCCAGTATTCACACAGCCGCAATCCAAACGTATAAAAAAAGTAAAATAAAAGGTAGCTCTCGACGGATTACAATCATAAAGAGGTAAAACGTCTAAGTCTACGGGACCAGTCCGCTAATCAAGCGACCATCCATATTGGATGAAAGTATCCCTCCTCACTTCTTCGGCACAAGCTTCCATAAAGAGGCCTTCCCCTCTTGGTTATTGTGCCTGACTTGAATCTGATTTGACTTGACTGTTTTCTGAACCTCCAGCTGTTTCTTTACACGACCTAAGAGGTCGTCCTTGATGTTTATTTATATTAATATGAAAGGGATGGAAATTACATATGGACTGAAAGAGTCAAGGAGCTATGACTCAGTCGGGGGAGTGGGGACAAAATTATTCAAAGTACAAGGTAATGCGGTCTAAAAGGGGCTACACTCTGGCAGATTTAAATCTAAACTGATGCAGTAGCAGGTCCTGTTTAGCTCTCCTACGCCAGCTCTGAAAGAGTCAAGGTCCTTGATGTGTGGGAGTTTATACCAACTGGGAGCTCCAGAATCTATGCGGGCCAAGGTATTTGAATGCGTGTGAATCTAAACGGGCTGGCATAGGCGATCATAATGAGATTCCTATATATGATGTCCATTGACGCAAACCCTATATATCGGCTTTAGCGAGTCCTAACTACGACTCGCCTGTTACTTATCCTCACATGGGTCGGCCCATTAGTACTTATCAGCAGCGAAAAGAGAAGAAAATAGGTGACAGCGGGAATTCCATACCAGGAATTGCACGTACGAGGATGGGGCGCAGCCACCGGGCTACCCTCGCTTAACTAATCATTTACTATTATTCTTTTTTCTATTGTTTCCTGTTCGGGGTTTTCAGTTCTCATTTCTTTTTTTGTTTTTTGTTTTATTCTTTCATTTCTTTCCCTTTTTTGTTTATTTTTGTTTATTTAGTTTAGTTTTCTGTTTGAAAAATCAGAATCATTTTAAAAAGCATTTTCAAATGGTTCTTCTTTTTAGATATTGTTCCGATCTAAAAAATGGCTCCGACTTTTGAAATAGTTACGATTTTTAAAAATGGTTCCGATTTTTTTAAATGTTTCGCTTTTTGGAAAATGGTTCCAATTTTTTAGAAAAGGTTCTTTTTTTTGGAAATGGTTCGATTTAAAAATGATTCTGATTTTTGAAAATGATCCTGACATAAAAAATGGTTCCGTTTTTTGAAAACGGTTCCAATTTTCAAAAATGGTTCCTTTTTGAAAATGTTTCCGATTTAAAAAAATGGTTCCGTTTTTGAGAAATGTTTTCTTTTTGAAAATGGGTCTGGCTTAAAAAATGGTTACATTTTTTGGAAATGGTTCCAATTTTTTAAAATGGTTTCTTTTTAGAAATGGTTCCGTTTTATGAAAATGGTTCCTTTTTTAAATTGGTTCTAACTTAAAAAATGGTTCCTTTTTTGAAATGGTTCCAATTTGTTAAAATGTTTCCGTTTTTTGAAAATGGTTTGAATTTTTTAAAATGGTTCCTTTTTTGAAAATTGTTAGAATTTATTTAAATGGTTCCTTTTTAAAATGGTTCTGACTTAAAAAATGGTTCCGTTTATTGAAAATGGTTCCAATTTTTCAAAATGGTTCCTTGTTGAAAATGGTTTCGATTTAAAAATGTTTCCTTTTTGAAAATGGTTTTGACTAATAAAAATGGTTCCAATTTTTGAAAATGTTTCATTTTTTAAATTGTTCCGATTTTGAAAAATATTAATTTTTTAAATTGGCTTAGTTTTTTAAAAGCGAACCATTTTTAAAATCAACCATTTTAAAATGGTTCTTTTTGAAAATGGTTCCAGTTTTTGAAAATGATTCCGATTTAAAAAATTGTTCTGATTCTTGAAAATGTTCCATTTTTTGTAAAATCGTTCTTTTTCAAAAATGGTTTAAATTTTTAAATGATTCGGATTTGAACGATCAAACGAGTGAACAAGGTCAAGTAAAAAAAACGAGCGAACGAGGTTCAGAAGAAAAAAGAAACGCGACCGAAGGTAATGGGCCATCGCACAAAATGGGCCTTCAAAAGAAACGCAACCCATCTATTATTGAGTATTTGTTAGCACATTTTCACCGCCGCCGAGCCTCATCACTTCGCTACAACCAGATTTTGCTTATCTAGAGCTGCCCCGCTAGCTCGACGAGAGGAACTGCACTCGTGCAACCCATCCTGGAAAATCAGACGGCAGTCCGCGACCACTGCACCTCTCTATTTTTATCACCAAATTCTTATATATGGGACAGAAAAATACACTCAATTTAGAGGATGGTTTAGAAAGCAACAATAGATCTTTGTTTTGACACCCTTCGGTAATCACTGTACACACTCTACGTTAACAACATTGCAGCGACCACTAGTAGAAAACTGCCCTTTGGTTCGGCCCATTTAGTCCCAGCTGTGTCTCGGGCCGAGACTAAAGGTCCGACCACGTCGCCCCGAAAACGTTGAAGGGTACGGCACCCTTTGGTCCCGGCTCGTTAGGGACCAATAGTCCCGGGTCGTAATGCGGACCGGGACTAAAAGGGTCCTGGCAACTGTTCGCCTGGCGCGAGACCTTTTAGTCCCGGGTCGTAATACGGCCCGGGACAAAAAGTCCGAACCGTTCGCCTAACGCGCACTTTGGAAGTTGTTCTAATTGATCGGGAGGGGAAACAGAGAGACAGTTGCTACAGTATGGGCTCTCTTCCTCTTGCTCTCCTCTCTTCTTCCCCGATCCTCCACCATGAATCGAATTGGTATTCAGTTTACTGATGTGACAACACCATGCAAGACCCTTCTCGATGTCGCCTACATGAACGACTGCGCTAGGGTCCCGGGTCTTCTTGCCGATTTGAAGCGATGGCATGACGAGGATGAACACAAGTTCCTTGGCCTTGATCTCGAGTACACGACCGATGGACGAGATGTTGCCGTCATCCAACTTGCTCACAAGAACCATGTCATGGTCTTCCAATGGTCAAGGTAACTCGAACTTCTTGTAGGATAGGAAAATTGCATAGGATATATAGCAACGTGTGGCCATTTGAATCCTATTGGAAAGAGAACTTTTGATTCATAGGATAGCAAAATTTCATAGGATAGCAACGTGTGGCCATTTGAATCCTATTGGAAAGATAGCTTCTTTTGATTCATATAGGATAGCAAAATTGTATAGGATAGCAACATACGTGTGGCCATTTGAATCCATTTTTTCATATAGGAGAGAGCTTCTTTTGATTCATATAGGATAGCAAAAATGTTGCAGCGATGTTTAACATTTGTTCCATTTGTTCCATTTTTGTTGTTGCAGTAGTGTCAAGCACTGTCCAGAACTCATGGATTTCCTTGTCAACAGCGGCATACATTTTTGTAGCGTTGATATAACGAATGACAAGATCAAGATGATGAGAACCTGGGGTATTGAGATACCAGCTGACTGCCACATTGATCTCCAGGACTTGATCCAGTTTCGGTATCCCGAGAAGACTGGGATGGCTGATATGGCAGCCGTCTTGATCGACCCGAAGTACGCTGGTATGAAGAAAGAATTCCCCAGTAAGCAGCACAAGTTGTGGGAGAAGAACCAACTTGACAGGATCAACCTTGATTATGCAGCAATAGATGCATACGTTTCATTCGAGTCGTACCGCAAGTATTCTTCGGAGGACGAGTAGATGGGTGTCTCTGTCTCTAGTAGTATGTGCATAAACATGTGAATTTTAATTTCTGCCGGAAATGAATTTGAATTTCCTTTTTATTCAACTTGGATGGAGCCAATTTGAATTTTCTTTTTATTCAACATTGCAAATGAAGTTACAATATCCATTCAAGCATTTTATTGAAAGAATTTGCCGGGAATGAATTTATGTGTTGCCATTCAAGCATTTTATTGAATTTGGAATTTAGGAAGGGTGTGCCTCCTAAATATGGATGCTCATGATGCATGAATTTAAGGATGAACCACTAGTTATGAATTAAGTAATAGTCCTATATATACATGATGGAAAATATGATATTACACCGAATTGAAATTGAAAATGAATTGAAACTGAATTAAATATGATACCAAATTGAAAATGAATTGAAATTGAAAATGAATTAATAATTATTATTACTTAATCGTAAATCTTACTTAATCCATATTAAATTGAAAATGTGAATTAATATGATACCGAATTGAAAATGAAAATGAATTAATATGACACCGAATTGAAATTGAAAATGAATTAATATGACACCGAATTGAAATTGAAAATGAATTAATATGACACCGAATTGAAAATGAATTGAAATTGAAAATGAATTAATAATTATTATTACTTAATCGTAAATCTTACTTAATCCATATTAAATTGAAAATGAATTGAAAATGTGAATTAATATGATACCGAATTGAAAATGAAATGAATTAATATGACACCATATTGAATTGAAAATGAATTAATATGAGACCGAATTGAAAAATGAATTGAAACAGGAAGAAAAGACCTTTAGTCGGCTTGAGATACAAACCGGGACTAAAGGTCTGCGGCCACCTTTAGTCCCGGTTTGTATCTCAAGCCGGGACTAATGGTCTGGCCTATATATATGGCAGCCCCTCTCCCCCCTCTCCTGTTTTTTTTCCTGGTGGAGGTGGAGTAGGTTGGTGCTAGTTTTTTTTCTTCATATGCACTAGAGGTGTTCGGTGAAATGCCTGTTAGAGCGATGCCACTTGAGTTCACACAAGACAAACATGATATGAGGTGCCCGAGCCACACTTAAGCTTCCTCCTCTTTGTTTCCAAGTGTCCTAAAAGGTTAGCAACTATTTTCTCGTTTAGACCGCGCGGTAGTAATTTTAGCATCGTGATTGCGTTTGATATATAGTTCTATGATGCAGATGAGCCATCCATGGATGTACGGTGACCGACGCTCTGCCGCTTACAGAGAAGGCGTGCGTTCTTTTCGCCTTGCGGCCGAGGCGAACAAGCATGGGGTTGGCTTTATGTTTTGTCCATGTGATGAATGTCGGAATGTGAAGGATCACACAACTCAAGAGTCATTCAGAGCCACCTGCTTCGGTCCGGTTTCATGCCCGGCTATAATGTTTGGACCAAGCACGGAGAAAGAGGGGTTATGATGGAAGACGGCGATGAAGAAGAGAACGATGATGACAACTACCGATCTATGTTCCCTGAATACGCTGATACCGAAATGGAAGGCAATGAAGAAGAAGAAGAGGGTGAAGAACGGGCACCAGATGAGCCCGCTGATGATCTTGGTCGGGTCATTTCTGATGCAAGGCGAGGCTGCGACACAGAAAAGGAGAGGTTGCAGTTCGAGCAGATGTTACAGGACCACAACAAATTGTTGTACCCAACTTGTGAAGATGGCCAGAAGAAGCTGGGTAGCACACTGGAATTGCTGAAGTGGAAGGCAGAGACCGGTGTGACTGACTCGGCATTTGAAAAGTTGCTGGTACTAATGAAGAAGATGCTTCCAAGAAAGAACGAATTGCCCGCCAGCACGTACGAAGCAAAGAAGCTTGTCTGCCCTCTAGGATTAGACGTGCAGAAGATACATGCATGCCCTAATGACTGCATCCTCTACCGCGGTGAGAAGTACGAGAATATGGATAAATGCCCGGTATGCACTGCATCGCGGTATAAGATCAGAAAAGATGACCCTGGTGATGTTGAGGGCGAGCCACCCAGGAAGAAGGTTCCTGCCAAGGTGATGTGGTATGCTCCTATAATACCACGGTTGAAACGTTTGTTCAGAAACAAAGAGCATGCCAAGTTGTTGCGATGGCACATGGAAGACCGTAAGAAAGACGGGATGTTGAGGCACCCCGCTGATGGTCGGCAGTGGAGAAAAATCGAGAGAGAGTTCCCGGACTTTGCAGGTGACGCAAGGAACTTATGGTTTGGTCTAAGTACAGATGGCATGAATCCTTTTGGGGAGCAGAGCTGCAGTCACAGCACCTGGCCCGTGACTCTATGTATCTACAACCTTCCTCCTTGGTTGTGCATGAAGCGGAAGTTCATTATGATGCCAGTGCTCATCCAAGGCCCGAAGCAACCCGGCAACGACATTGATGTGTACCTAAGGCCATTAGTTGATGAACTTTTGCAGTTGTGGGCCGAACCAGGTGTACGTGTTTGGGATGAGCACAAACAGGAGGAATTTGACCTACGAGCGTTGTTGTTCGTAACCATCAATGATTGGCCTGCTCTTAGTAACATTTCAGGACAGACGAACAAAGGATACAATGCATGCACGCACTGTTTAGATGAGACTGAAAGTATATATCTGGATAAATGCAGGAAGAATGTGTACCCGTACAATCGTCGTTTTCTTCCGCACAGCATAAGTTAAGGAGAAAAGGCAAGCATTTCAATGGCACGGCAGAACCCCGGCCGAAGCCTGTCCCCCGTACTGGTGCTGATGTATTTGGTATGGTCAAGGATTTAAATGTAATCTTTGGAAAGGGTCCTGGCAGACAGCCTGTTCCGAATGACGCAGACGGACACGCACCCATGTGGAAGAAGAAATCTATATTTTGGGAGCTACCCTATTGGGAAGTCCATGAGGTCCGCTCTGCAATCGACGTGATGCACCTGACGAAAAATCTTTGCGTGAATATTCTAGGCTTCCTGGGCTTGTATGGGAAGTCAAAAGATACACCGGAAGCACGGGAGGACCAGCAACGTCATAAAGGACGAGACGGCATGCATCCAGGGCAGTTTCAAGGGCTTGCCAGCTACGCTCTTACCAAAGAAGAGAAGGAAATCTTTTTTGAAGCCCTTTTCAGTATCAAGGTCCCGTCTGGCTTCTCGTCAAATATAAAGGGAATAGTAAATATGAAAGAGAAAAAATTCCAAAACCTAAAGTCTCATGACTGCCACGTGCTTATGACGCAATTGCTTCCGGTTGCATTGAGGGGAATTCTACCGGAAAATGTTCGACTAGCCATTGTGAAGGTATGTGCATTCCTCAATGCAATTTCTCAGAAGGTAATCGATCCAGAAAGTCTATCAGGGTTACAGATTGATGTGGGCAATGTCTGGTCAGCTTCGAGTTGTTGTTCCCGCCATCCTTCTTCAATATTATGACGCACCTCCTAGTTCACCTAGTCGAAGAGATTAGAATTCTCGGTCCTGTGTTTCTACACAATATGTTCCCCTTCGAGAGGTTCATGGGAGTCTTAAAGAAATATGTTCGTAACCGTGCTAGGCCAGAAGGAAGCATCTCCAAGGGCTATGGAACAGAGGAGGTCATTGAGTTTTGTGTTGACTTTCTTCCTGACCTTAAGCCGATTGGTGTTCCTGAATCTCGGTATGAGGGGAGGCTGACTGGAAAAGGCACACTAGGAAGGAAAGCAACGGTATGTATGGACAGGGATTCTTTCACTCAAGCACACTACACAGTTCTACACAATGCCACCGTGGTGGCTCCGTATATCGTGAAACACAAGAATATTCTACGCTCCGAAAACCCGGGGAAGGATGACTCCTGGATTCAAGGGAAACACAGGCGACTTTCGGCAGTTGGTTGCAGACACATCTCATGAATAACACCACTGTTGGAGATCAGCTGTACTTGTTGGCCAGGTCACCATCTTCGACTATATGTACTTTCCAAGGGTACGAGATAAATGGGAATACATTTTACACGGAAACCCAAGATAAAAAGAGCACTAACCAAAACAGTGGTGTCCGATTTGATGCAACAAACGACAATGGGACAAAGGACACATATTATGGTTGCATACAGGAGATATGGGAACTTGACTATGGACCTTCTTTTAAGATCCCTTTGTTTCGGTGCAAATGGGTCAAGCTGACAGGAGGCGGGGTAGATGTAGACCAAAAGTACGGCATGACAACAGTGGATCTCAAGAATCTTGCGTACATGAACGAACCATTCGTCCTAGCCAACGATGTGGCTCAGGTTTTCTATGTGAAGGACATGTCTACCAAACCGAGAAAAAGAAATCAGCAAAAGAATACATCGTCCGATGAGCCAAAGCGCCACATAGTTCTTCCAGGGAAAAGAAACATCGTGGGAGTCGAGGACAAGACAGACATGTCAGAAGATTATAATAAGTTTCATGAAATTCCGCCATTCACAGTGAAAACTGACCCATCCATCCTGTTAAATGATGAAGATTCTCCATGGCTACGGCACAGAAGAAAACCACAACACTAGATAGGGATGTTGGAGATGTGTTAAACGTAAAATGTAATGTATTAAACCTTTATGTGATGTGTAGTAATGTATTAAACCTTTATGTGGTGAAAACCATAGTACATATCTCGGGTCCATTTTTATTTAACCATAATACATCACGAATAATGTCACTAACTTTTGCAGGGTCCTAAGCCATCTACTGTTATACACCGCAGGAGTATCCAACATAAACACCATGGTAGCCATGTTTTGTGTGAGTGAGTAACCTGTCTGAGGAGGGGGGCTATATATAGGGTACGTGTGCTTCTTTAGTCCCGGTTGGTAACACCAACCGGGTCATGTGGCTCACGAAGTGGTCGTGATACTGCTGATCCAACAGCTCACAATCCCTCAAAAGAAACACACCCCTGATCCAACGTCTCACAAGCGCTTGAAAGAAACACACGATCCGTGTGCTTCTTTAGTCCCGGTTGGTAACACCAACCGGGTCATGTGGCTCACGAAGTGGTCGTGATACTGCTGATCCAACAGCTCACAATCCCTCAAAAGAAACACACCCCTGATCCAACGGCTCACAAGCGCTCGAAAGAAACACACGATCCGTGTGCTTCTTCCTTATTGGTGGGAATCCCTTTAGTCCCGGTTGGTAAAATTGCGCGGGAACAAATAAGCCCCTTTAATCCCGGTTGGTGGCTCACTATCAAGATACAGCTATGTGTCAAATATGGGCACATTTCGACAAACTATGACACGGGGAAGACCATAACGAGGTCATTTGTCCCGAAACTTATACATGTTTATAGATGATTGAACTTTTTATGAAGACGTTTTTTGTAAACCATGTCAAAACTCAAGTTTATCATTTTTCCTAGCAACTAGTACACATGAAAGTACTCCATGCCAAAGGATTTCATTTTCTGAGTATTTTTTCACTTTCTTTGACTTTTTTTAAAAAACGGTCAAAATGGCCGCCGTTACTATTCATTTTAAGGGGTCCAATTATCCAAAACTATCGATGGTTCTGTGATATAACCACTACTTGTGCACCTTAAAAACATTTTTGAAATTTTTTTAGAGCAAGCTATCACACACTTGTAGTTCAAATTTTAATTACTTTCGGAAAATAGATATAAAGTCGTTTAAGTAGGCGAAATTAGCTAGAAACCGAGAAAATTGCTAATATTTCTGGATTATCCATAAAATATGGTCTACTTTGTGTGATAATTGGATGGGTGCCATTTTGCACCATATTTGTTGTACTTGCTTCGCAAAAAATGTCATTTTTGACAATCGAAAAACAAAAAAAACGATATTTAGAATATGTAGATTAATTATTTTACAAAACAGAAAATGGTTTTGAATTACTTATTCAAATTCAAACACTTTTCATATTGAAAGTTTTGTCAGATTCGAAAATATGCGAAAACTGTTTAATTCAAATGTTTAAATGTTTTAAAAAAGGTCCTGGTTCTGTTGAAAAAAAAGAATTCAGTTGCGCGCCCTTTTTTTTGGGACTTTAGTACTGGTTTGTGCCACGGGCCGCGACTAAAGGTGTGGCTAGCGTGCGGGAACGCGAAAAGCCCTCCAACCCTTTTAGTCGCGGTCCGTGGCACAAACCGGGACTAAATACCCCCCCTTTAGTCGCGGTTTGAGACACGGGCCGCGACTAAAGGTCCCTCCACTACTTAACCGGCACGGTTGGTCCTTAGCCATTTTTTCATCGGAGACCAAGCGCGAGGAGCAGAGGAGACGCCGCCAGGCTGCCAAATTTTTCCGTCGCCGGCGAGGCCGTCCCCGACGCCGCTGCCGTCTTCGACACGGCCGCTGCCCATCGCCGGCGCCTCCTATACTTCTCCACCGAGTCGTCCGTGGTAGGAAGGCCGGATTCCGGCGAATCGAGGCCGGCCCCCCCAACTCCGGCCCCCGCGTGCGAGCACGATTCCGTCGCCGTACGACCTCCCCCGACCTCGTCGTCCACTCCATCGTGCTCAGGGTGAGCTTTTGCATCCTCCAGTGCCTTCAATTCGAGTTATTGCGCCCCGTAGCTCCGCCGCCGCGTTGCCCGTCATCGGCAGCCGCCAAACATCGTCGCCGGCATTGTCCAGCGACCCAAATTGGGCGGCGCCGCTACCAAAAGGTTCCATGCAACCTCCTCTACGTCGCAGCGCGTTCGAATCATCCAGAAACGCGTGGATTCGAGCAATCTTTGATTAACCCGAAATGTGAAAAATGAATGGTATTTATTTATGTCAATATTGGAGAAAAATTTGATATAATGTTGTTGTTGAAATATTGGAGAATTTGATACCGTGATGTTTTGATGATTTGATGATTATTGATGTTGATGAATTGATGATTATTGAAGTATATTTTGTATAATTTGAAGTATATTGTTTGTTATTAATCTCTACTATATAATATGGCTTGAAGATGAGTCCTGAGGTGCATGACTGAGTTTGCCTCTCATGGCGACTGGCGACTTGCCGGACTGGCGTAATGCCGATCTCTTCCTCTAATTCCTCCCAGCTCTTCCTAATCTCTTTTGCATATTGATCTGTTATTTCCCCCACGTATTTTTCCTAATCTCTCTGTCCTTCCCACGATCAGAAAATCCCCAAATCGAGTCCTTTTTTCCTTGAGAAACTTGTGGCCGTCCTCTTTGATTTCTTCTCTAGATTCCTCCGCCCTTCAAACCCGGTGTTCCCCAGCTCGATTTACTTCCGATTCTGTCAATCCCGAGCTCCTACATCCCAGTTTTCACATATCTGCTCGCCGTGACTCATCTTGGTCGATTGATTGGGGCTCGGTTCCCTTACATCCAGTAAACCATCTCATCGCGAACCAACAGCTCGTCCACCTTGTTTAAGCACAGCGGCGAACCTCCCTGTGACGTGAAGGCGATCTGGAGGAGGGAGACACAGAGGAGAAATCTTGGGTGCGGGAGCAGTTTTTTGGGTCACAATGAAGGTCGTGTCTCAAAATTGCCGGGGGCTTGGGAACCAGCCGGCAATGAATGGCCTATCGGAACTCCAGAAGGCTGAAGAGCCTGACATCCTCTTTTTGTCGGAAACAAAAATGGACGAGAAGGAGATGGAGCGCTTTAGATGGTCTTTGAACATGCCACACATGATCGTTGTGGACTGCAAGGGGAGAAGTGGTGGTCTGGCGTTGTTTTGGCGCAAAGGTGTGGATGTGCAATTGAGATGGAAAGGACGGTATCACATCGATGTTGATGTGGTTGAAGAGAATGGGAGTAAATGGAGATTTACGGGGATCTATGGGGAGTCTCGATCGGGGGAGAAGGAAAATACGTGGAAGCTTCTTCGGACTTTGCATGCACAATCAAATCTTCCATGGCTTTGTATGGGGGACTTCAATGAGGTATTGTTTGCTCATGAGAAGGAAGGGGGGCGGGCTCGGGCCCCTGCTTGTATGGAAGCTTTCCGTAGGGCTTTGGAGGATGCTCAGTTGAATGATTTGGGGTATGTGGGTGATGCTTTCACGTGGCGTAATAATTGGCACTTGGCAGCTGGATATGTGAGGGAGAGGCTAGATAGAGCAGTAGCGAATGTTCAGTGGAGATGTATGTTCCCGCTCTACAAAATTATTAATGCTGAACACCGCCACTCGGACCATCGGCCTATTGTGGCCATTCTGAATGAACAAGCCGTTGCATCAGAGGAGAGAAGGGGAAGCAAAACCTTCAGGTTCGAAGCTTCATGGTTACAGGAGGACGATTGTGCTCGTGTGGTGGAGGAGGCGTGGAATTCTGTTTTTGATGGTGGTGATAGCTCGGTGGCTGAGGGTATAGGGAGAGTTGGGAGGAGGTTATGGGAGTGGGACAAGGAGGTTCTCGGTGAGCTGAAAGTGAGAATCAAGAAGGCAAAGAAAGACCTTGAGAAATGTCGAAGGGAACCTATCAGTCAAGCAAGTGTGAATAGAGAGCATCTCCTAAAGTATAAATTGAGTAAGATGGAGGAGCAACATAGCATCTATTGGAAGCAGCGAGCGCATGCTAATTGGCTGAAGTTTGGGGACCGAAATACAAGCTATTTCCATGCGTTTGCCTCGGAGAGGAGGAGGACGAATGTTATAAAAAAGCTAAAAAGGGAGGGAGGAGGAGTAGTGGAGGGAGAAAAGGAGTTGGGAACTTTTATTACTAATCACTACAAAAACTTGTTCATGTCCTGTACAGGGAATGTTAATGATGACCTACTCCAACATGTCCCTCATGCAGTCACAAATGAGATGAACGAATCTTTATTGAGGAGCTTCACGACGGAGGAGGTCAGGGAGGGGTTGGAAACTATTGGTGATCTCAAAGCCCCGGGCCCGGATGGGATGCCGGCAGTTTTCTATAAGAAGTTTTGGCATGTTATTGGCGACAAGATCCAACAGGAGGTTTTGGGGGTGCTCAATGGTGGGGCTATGCCAAGTGGGTGGAATGAGACCACTATTGTGTTGATTCCGAAGGTGAAGAGTCCGGAAAAGATCTCAGAATTCCGACCTATTAGCCTCTGTAATGTTCTCTATAAGTTGATTTCGAAGGTGTTGTCACATAGGCTGAAAGCAATTCTTCCACATATTATATCACCAACACAATCAGCTTTTGTTCCGGGACGTATGATTACAGATAATGTGCTACTTGCCTATGAGATTACACACAAGATGCATCGAAAGAAGGGGGGTCGGGATGGATTGGTGGCTGTAAAACTGGATATGAGCAAAGCCTATGATCGTGTTGAATGGCGATTCTTGGAGAAAATAATGGAAAAAATGGGCTTTGCTAGAGATTGGATCCGCTTGGTGATGGATTGTGTCAGTTCTGTGTCCTATAGAGTGAAACTGAACCGCAATCTTTGTGACAGCTTTGTGCCGGAGAGGGGTTTACGTCAGGGAGACCCGCTGTCACCATATTTATTTATTATCTGTGCTGAAGGATTGTCGGCTTTATTGAGGGCGGCGGAGGAGGAAAGCTCTATTGAAGGCATACAATTATGTCGAGGTGCTCCGAAAATTAACCATCTCTTTTTCGCTGACGATTCTTTCATCGTGATGAAGGCGAAGGTGGCTAGTGCCCATAAGCTGCAGCAAATTTTGGCCTTATACGAGGGACAGTCTGGCCAAATGATCAATAAAGACAAATCTGCAGCCATGTTTAGTAAAGGAACAAAGCAAGGCGTTAAGACGGCGGTCCTGAATGCACTTGGTATCCCTAGGGAATCGAGAAATGAACGGTATCTAGGATTACCAGTGCATTTGGGAGCCTCAAAGCAAAAAGAATTTCAGTACCTGAAGGAGAGGATTTGGCAGAGGATTCAAGGTTGGAAGGAGAGGCTTCTCTCTAAAGCGGGCAAAGAAATTATGATCAAAGCAATTGCTCAAGCCATACCAACCTATGCTATGTCGTGTTTTGATTTGACGAAAACACTATGTGATGAGATTAGTGCGATGATTTGTCGGTACTGGTGGAGTGCACAAGATGAGAAAAACAAGTGTCATTGGCTTAGTTGGGAGAAATTATCGAGATCAAAGGAAGAGGGAGGTATGGGTTTTAGGGATTTGCACATTTTCAATATGGCAATGTTGGCTAGGCAGGGATGGCGGTTGCTCCAAAACCCAACCTCGTTGTGCTGTACCGTTCTAAAGGCTCTTTATTTCCCGGACAACTCCATCCTCGAAGCAACCCCACGGGCAGGAATGTCATATAGTTGGAGAAGTATTCTGAAAGGAGTCGAGCTGTTGAAACAGGGAGTGATTTGGCGTGTGGGCACGGGTGAGCAGATTGACATATTCAGAGACCCCTGGATCCCAAGGGGTACTACTCGTCGTCCTTGTACACCTTATGGGGGTGAGGAGTCATTGAAAGTTAGTGATCTGATTAACCAAGATAATATGACTTGGGACACTGATCTGGTTCATGCAATGTTTCACCCAGATGATGTGAAGGAGATCCTGTCTATCCCTTTAAGACCTGACATGGAGGATTGGTTGGCTTGGCATTTTGATAAGAAAGGTGTTTTTTCGGTTAAATCAGCCTACAGGTTGGGTGTGAGTTTAAGAGATGAAAGAGATTGTCAGGTGACTAGCTCTTCTGTAGCGCCTGCACAAGCAAATCCTTTGTGGAATAAGATCTGGAGTCTGAAACTTCCGGGTAAAATCAAGGTTTTTATTTGGAGGCTGTGTCACAACAGCTTGCCAACTCGTATGAATATTAAACGGAAGAGGGTGGAGCTAGATACCAGGTGTCCAATGTGTTTGAGGGCCGATGAAGACGGTGGACATTTATTCTTGAAGTGCAAGCAGGTTAAACCGGTTTGGCGCAACCTTCTGGTCGAGGATGTCCGTCTTTCTTTACTCTCCGTTACATCACCGATGTTCATGTTTGAGTCAATCTGCAACCTTCCAGCAGATAAAAGGGACTTGGTTCTGATCCTTTTGTGGGACTGGTGGACAGTCCGAAACAAGAAAAATTCAGAAGGAAAGGACCGTAGTCCAGTTGAAACCTGTCATTTAATCCAACGTCATGTGATGGATTTCCAAAAGAGAGCTTCTGATCTGGGACTATCCAATTCTTCACCAACTGATGTTGTACGCAAGGAAGTAACCTGGTCCAAGCCACCTAATAATTATGTGAAGGTAAATTTTGATGCTGCTTTCTTGCCGGACACAGGAGAGGGAGCCTGGGGTTTTGTTGCTCGGACAGACGAAGGCACTTTCATTGCTGCAGCAGCGGGCAAGCTCTCCCACGTGCGGGACACATTACAGGCCGAAACTGAAGCTTGTGTTGCAGCGATTGAAGGTGCAGAAACGATTGGCCTGAATCGTGTGGTTTTCGAATCTGATTCCCAGGTACTCGTTACAGCTCTAAGAAAGAAGCATTATGATCTCTCAAACATTGGAGTGTTACTGAAAGAGATCAGAAGCACTTGTGTTGCATCGTTTGAGGACTACTCGTTCCATTTTGCTCCTCGAACCTGTAATGTTGTGGCTCACTCTCTTGCCCAGTATGGCCTACGTGTTGATAGTTCCTGTACTGGTTGGGAGGGTGATGCTCCAAACTTTGTCTCTGTTTTGGTGGCCAGCGATTTAGCTGTGCGCCTGGGTTAATGTTATTCCTTTTTCCCCGTCAAAAAAAAAAAAAAAATATGGCTTGAGAAGGTGTTGGTACGTTTTTTAAATTTCCGGTTCCACCCCTGACTTTTGGGAGGATTTACAGCCAATGCCACCGCCTAATTGAAAAAACGATTGCCATCGTTCCAATCGCTACATGAAAAAACGAGGCAGAGAGCTCGCCGGTGCCGCCAATCGCATCCCCTGCCTCCTTGTGCTCTCCGTCCCCGCCCCTTCCTTCGAATCCAGCTCCTCTGCGCCGCCCTCCAATCCCCTGCCTCAAGGCCCTCCGCGCCGCCCTCAAACATCCCCATCGAGCTTGCCGGGCCGCCGCTCCCCTGCCTCGCGACCAAGACCTTCTTCCCCGCCGGCCGGAGCTCTTCTCCGATGAAATTCGCCGCCGCCGGACTTCCTCGAGCACGAACGACTACACCGGCGCCCTCCCAGTGAGCTCCTCTGCCGTTTCCCCTCCCTTTCCGTCTCATTTGCGTCCGGTACTCGCCGTTACCCGTGAGCAGGAGCTCCATCCGCCATGGCTTCCATGGAAAGAAGCTCGATCTTGAGAGGCTGCTCCTCCCTCCTCCTCCTATGCCTGCACGCACCATCTGCTTGCTCCCACTCGACGCTCATCACGCCAGGCCGCTGCCCCGTCCGCCACGACCTCCGGCGGCGGAAGGATTTGGTACGTCGACCGTGCGCGAGCGAGTTCAGCTCGCCGGCGACTCGCAGGAGGCGTCCCCGCCACCGGCTTCGCGTCCCCTGGTGGCGACCCACCGCCGCCGTCCCGTCCCCGCCTTCTCCCAGCATCCCCGTGCGCCCAGCAGCTGGCTCCGGCGACCACCGTGCCGTCCGTGCACGAGCTAGAAGAAGAGGTACAGTAAACCAATCGATTCATTCGAGCTAGCTAAAAGCTTAATCCTGGTTTGCGCTTTCCCTCATTGGAAACGTATTACAGTAGAATACACAACCCTTTCTAGCACTGTCCACGCAAACCAGCTGTCTGCCGCACTGCGCAGCAGATAGCTAAGTTTCGCCCACTATTTTCTCCCAAACGACAACTCCGTTTGAGTTGATTCAAATTCTTAAATTCCTATCATTCCGAGATCTATTCAATGGTATAGGTTTCACGTTTTTCAAGTATAAATTCCGGATCGCACATTTATGTGTGATACCATCCCAGCGGCACGGTGTACGGCTGTCGGTGTCTGGGTCGCGACGTCTTCCCTTAATCAACGAATCATAATCGACGAACATTGGATATCAACAGCAGACTAACCACTTGCTATAAGCCCCTGTCAATTTTATTATGTTGTGTTTTCCTTGTTATTAAATGTTGTTCTTTAATCATATGATTGCGTGGTATCGGTATCTCACGTGCGTGGGCAATAGGTGAGCTGGGTAGTTGGGCTGGACTGGGTCGTGGTGGCCTGGCTGCCCCTTTAAAACAGTTTTTATTCTTTTGTTTTATTATTTCCAGAAAACTAAAATAATAAGGTTTGTAGCAGTTATAGAATTGCAAATTTGCAATTATAGAATTGCAAGCTCACCAAAGATTTAAATACTTGGCAAAAAAACTTCTGTCTTCCGTTGCAGCGCACGGGAATTTAGGATAGTTATTTCATCAATGTGTTCATATAATTTTTACAATCTCCCGTAGCAACGCATGTGCATTCACCTATCTTTAAACCACTGTCTCAATCCCGATTTAGACTAGAGTTTATGATACCGACTGAGCCTATTATGTTATTTTTTTGTGAATTTGCTCTTTGGTAGCGATGCAAAATCATTCCACTTGCGTGAGGTTGGTTGTTATGTTTTATTAGCCCGTAGCAACGCACGGGCATTCAACTAGTATTCAATAATCTTATATGTTTCTTTTACGAATCATTTTAAAATAGGGCTTTATAATGTATATTTTTATCTCAATTAAATTCTAGGAATATTAAGAGTAATATTTTGTAATATAAAATATCTTGAACTCATTTTCAAAATGGAATAAGTTATGAAAACCATTTTATGTTTTAAGGTATGATAATTCATTTAAATAAATTCTAGGACTAAGTAATTTTTAGTAATTGATTTGTAGTAATTTTTGGTAATTGATTTGTAGTGGATATATTGTGACTTAATAGATTTGTAGTAATTTTTTAATTACAAAGTATTGATGATAATTAAAGAATTGATGATAACAATTGATACACATTAGATAAGTGACTTGTATTCATTGCTTTAGTTGGAATTAGAAGAAATGCACTTGAATTACATCTAAATAGTGAAAGTTTTAAAATTTGAATTTCGGTCTTATGGCATAAATAGTGAATGTTTTTTTTATGTTAAGAAATTTGTGTTAGGAAAAAAAAGTGTGTTAGTAATTCTTAGTACTGTGTTAGGAAAAAAATTGTGTTAGGAAAAAAAAATTTGTGTTAGGAATTGTTACTCATTTTATTTGATGCATTTTGAAATAATATTGTGTGCATTTTGCAGAAACTATGGATCCACCTAGTCCAATCCGCAGAGACCTAAGACAGGAAGAAATTCTCGAGGATATAATCCACGACGCCCCAGATGCTGATCCAGCCGAATCTCCGTCGTCGTATCTGAACCCCTCCGGGGATGGAATGGAGGTCGACCGACGTGAGGATGAAGCCGACGGCTCCGATGATGGAGAAGGCGATAGCTCCGATGATGGAGAAACCGGTGGATCCATAACGAAGTCCGGCGAGGTATATATATGAAGTTCGGCGATCAGTAGATGCACTACTTGAATTGTATGTATATAATTGACGGATGTTTCTTCTCTTAGGCCTCCACATCTGCAAATCTTCCAAACGAGGCCCGACCAAAAAGTTGGCCCCATCTACGCATTATACATTTGAGGTCATATCCCCTACGGGCGAACCGAAGGAACCCAAGAAGGCTGCCGATGTATTTAAAAACAATGCGGAGTTCTGGTTAGGGATCACATCCCGATCAGCGTTCGAGACTGGAATCAGCGCAAAGGGGCGAACGATAGTGAGTATGTCGCCGAAAGGTACAAAGAGGGTCTTTGGAATGACCTCATGGCACATTTCACCCTGCCAGAATTGGAGGATCCTGCCGACACTGCAAAATTGAGGGCGAAAGTCAAGCGGTGGACTCTCTCGAAGATGGCCGAACTATTCCGGGTGTGGAAGAAAAGATTATGGCAAGACTATCGGAAGAAAAAGACTGCTCCAGTATTCGAAGGCTATCTAGCGAAGCAGGCGGATCACTGGAACGCATTTAAGGAGTACAAGGAGTCAGAAGATGCCAAGGAGCTGTCAAAAAAGAACAAGAAAATGCTGACATGAAAATGTATCACCATAAATTGGGGCCAGGGGGCTACAAGACTGCCATGCCAAAGTGGGATAAAAAAGAGCAAGAGCTGCTTGCTAAAGGGATCCAACCAGAACCATTGCGCGAAGAATGGGAATTGAGGGCAAGAAATTGGTTCCTTGCGCATGGGAGTTCATACGACGAAACAACTGGGGACCTTATTTGCAGTGACGGGATTAGGATACCCAGGGACAATTGGCTTAAGTGGTGAAAGAAATTAAAGAGGGGAAGTTAAAGTTCCGTCCCGATAGAGAGAAAGACATGCTGACATTGGTCCTCGGGAATGATGAAAAAGGAGGACGTACGAGGCTTTGGCCCTAGTTGTCCGTGGTGGATGGGGTTTGCCAAAGACATGGAAACTTACAGAAGCCGATCGAGAGCAAAGCGGCGACAGGAGGAGGAGGTGGGAGACAAGTTCAACCAGTTGTTTGCCAGAATTGACAACCAGCAGCAGCAGATTGACGAACTTAGAGGAGTAGTGCGCCAGCAAGATCCTGCACTCGATATTACCGCCGGCCCGTCTCAGCGTAAAAGCAGCGTGGGTGACTCGGAGGTCCCGGCTGACGATGCACGGCGAATGATAGAAGGCGGTCCTGGCTACCCCGTGGATGGAATCAAGGATTCAATATCTTGTGAGCTCCATCAGAAATTGAAGAACATATCCATGAAGGTGGCGGTCGGATTGTTGTACCTTGTCCACCTGACGCACGCTGGATGGCCGTGAGATTCCAGCTGGCTATGCTAAAGTCGGGTGGATGAAGTACTACCGGACTTTATTGATATGTTGCTTGACATCCCTGGACCGCAAGATCAGAGGACACTCGGAGAAGTAGTGGGTGCTGTCATTCTATGGGACAAGAACAACATCAGGCTTCCAGGCTCGGCGCCAAGGACAACACCGCCTCCGAGTCGTCGCAGGTCACCTACACCTCCAAGAAGCAGCCCACCCCATGACTACGACCACCACAGCGCGAGTCCATCTCGATCTCCGCCGCCGGACTTGGGTCCCCGTCTTCGCCGCCGCCTTTGCCCGCTAAGGACAATAAGCGGAGGCGTGATCCGTCGATGAGTACTAACCGACGCAGCAGCCCAAAACGACAAAGGTCGCCCCTCCCAACAGTACCTCATAAGAATCTTCCTATCAGAACTTACGACCGTACCGACGAGGAAATCGCAGCGATCGCAAAGGCCGAAAAAGATGCGCATTTTGCAAAGAAGAAACCCAAGGCCGCCCCGGTATACACCGAGAAGCAAAAAGCGTATGCACGTGAATTTCTGAACACAGATCGCAATATGACTTGCACCATAAGCCAGATAACTATCTACGCACACTTCAGAAGGAAGTGCGGAAGGGCAAATCAGGTGATAGTGCAAGCGGGAGCAAATCAAGTAAAGGTGCAAGTGCGAAAAGAAGGGACGTTCCCCAGCTCGGAGAACAGGCCAAACAGTCGATCCCACCCCTCAAGGTGTTATCCACAGACGTTCCCTGCAGGCGGGACAGCAGGATATGGAAGAAGCTGCGAAGTTGGCGGCCGCTATGGGTGTGACTGTTGCGGAATTGCTTGGTACCCAAGACGACAATATACCCAAGGCTCCTGTAGTCCCTCAATATGTCCCAAAGGCGGAATTGGTCAGCAGAGAGAAGTGGCAACAACTGCCAACACAAATGCGGAAATTGCATGACTGGTACATGAAGAGGCACAGAAGGGCAGAATAATGATCGTGGCGAAAGTCCCACATGAGTACTACTTCCGAGAAGACGAGGTCCATGTTGACTTTTCAGAACTCTTCCAGTTATACAATTTCGACGCCCTCGACAAATGTCTCATGAGTTGCTACTGTCTGTAAGTTGTTGAATTCATTGTCTACTTATAAGTTGTTCAGTTCATTGCATTTTAATTATCCTCGTTATATCCTTTTGTACTCTATTATGCAGAATGAAGATCCGGGAATGTAAAAGAAAGATCTATAGTGTTGGGTTCATTGACCCAGATAAAGTACATATAATTCTTTAACGACGAAACCCGACGAGACGGAGGAAAACCTTCTAAGGTTTCTACGGAGCAAAATTTCTGTGACCACATACTGTTTCCTTACAACTTCGGGTGAGGGTCTTACTATGTTGTACACATTCACTTTTGCTTACTCGATGTTAACTGTAATTGATGAGTTACTGACGTATATATAAACGTGTGCAGGTTCCACTGGATTCTGCTAAACATTCGAGTTGATAAGGGAATAGTTGAAGTCATGGACCCATTAAAGAGACCCCTGGAAGAGTTCCGCAGCATGCAGGACATGCTCCAGAGGTAATTTTCGCGCTATATCGGTCTCTTTCGTTGATTTCATGAGATATCAGGTAATGAATAACTCATTAATTCATTTTCTTTGCCGGGCAGGGTTTGGAACCGGTTCAAGGAGCGGTGGTGGGTTCCTGGAGTGAGAAGCTGACGTTTACTCCGATCCGGTAAGTAGTACGAGATATGTCCACGCATCTCTTTACTTCTAGTTTCAATACAATTATGATGCTAGATTGTTATTTTGATTGAATTCTATTCTCGTAAAGTGCGCGAGGCAGCCACAGGGGACGAATCTATGTGGATACTACGTTTGCGAGTTCATTCGCACGTTTACCACTGAGCACAATGATTATAGAGTCGACGTAAGCAATACATTCACAACATTATTTTATTACCGTCACTTTTTGTTATCATGATTGATGTTCATATTGATCTCCTTTTCTTATATAGTTCGAGAATGCGGGATCGACTCCTACCACAGCAACGCGTACTAGCAATTGCTGAGGAGCTGGCGGGATTTTTGTTGAGCGAGATGGTAGACGACGCCGGAGAATTTAGTGTGAATAGGCGCTTCTGATGATCCCCGGCCGTGTAATCGAATATACGGGCTCTAGTCCCGGTAATTGTGATCTCCATGTAACTATCAAAATTGTATATATTTGTATGCTCGATCGCAAGACAAGTTATCTTATATATGCACGAACGTGTACGGTATGTGATAGCGTAGAAATACCGCTAAAAGAAAACAAGAAGAAAGAAAATAAAAGAAAACAAATAAACCCTAAACCCTAAAGAAATAAAAAAAGAAAACAAAACTAATAGTCGCGGCCCGTTATACGAGCCGGGACTAAAGGGTTGCCCCAGCGCTCTCCGCAGCGGCCACGTGGTGGGTTTTGGTCCCGGTCCGTTATACGAGCCGGGACTAAAGGGTTGCCCCCAGCGCGCTCCGCAGGCGGCCACGTGGTGGTCCTTTGGTCCCGGCTGGTAACAAGCCCGGGACTAAAGGTTTGCCCTTTAGTCCCGCCTGGCCTGTCCCGGTTCTCGACCCGGGACAGAAGCCCTCACGGCCCGGGACAGGAGGCCCTCTCTCCACTAGTGGACGAATCGTCCGCTAGTTGCCAATTATTTTGTTTTGAATGTTGGCGGACTAAATTGCTCTCGCATGGAATTGTTGTACCATGGAGGTTGCTTTGCAGAATGTTAAAATGATATCCACACTTATCCCACAACGGCTTACAACTCATTTGAATAATTATACATTGCAGATGCAAAACGAGATCACAGAACATGACACTATCCGATAAATCATGGCCCATATATAGGCATGTATCTATGTGAGGAAATTATATGTTCCTGGCCACAATTACCCACCAAGATCACAGAGAACATAGTTTTGCAAAATGGGCATCCGTTAATGCGCCTGCACGGCAGGAAGTGAACTATGGCAGATGACTCAATTCCCTTGGTGATACACTTGTCCACAAAGTCTTTCTTCCACCCGGTATCGCTAGACTGGGACGCTGTCCCTGGCGGGTTCGGTGGTCGATGTGACGACACTTGCCGCACCAGAGTCTACCAAGTAGGAACACATCCTCTAGATTCACCGCTACTTCCATGACATGTCTCACATAGTTTATCATGTAGTCTCGACGTCTAAAACCAAAGATAACGAGCGTGGCTAAGCTATGATGTTGGAAATTAGATGCAGGTAATTCCCACTCGACACCCTTCTTCTCGCTATATGATTGTGCCTTCCTCTCCTCTGGATCTGTTTCCGTAACACATAGATGATCCCACACCTATATGACATTGGAAGAAAAAAGTAAATATAGCCGTGTTATTATTATTTGTTCGCATATATTTGTGTTTGATATGAAAACCGTGCAATTTTTAACACCAGGCGTAAATGCAAGCGGAGGGTAAACGAGAGCAAGCTTTATGCAAGAACATACATACCGATAGAAATAAGTCCTTCAAGTTCGGCGCAGCTTCGAGAATAAAAAAAGTCCAGGAGAGATCATAACCTTCAGGAATATTGACTAGGACGAAGAACCTTAGTTGGTGGAACACGGATGATAAATTCTTCGTTAGTTTTTCAAGTTGAACCCAAATCTGTCATAGATAAATACATGATGAGATGAGCACAATCAAGCCAAGCGAGAACCGAAAAAATGACCATCTTAACTTACCTTTTCAGAAGCAAATCCAGGTCTCGCACAGATATACCCCAAAGAAAATTACTTAACTTCACCATGTTGGAGAGACCGACAGCTTCAAGCAACGGGACATTACCATAAGATATTGGATCTTGCAACGACAACCAACCCTCAAAAGTCAACCGGGTCAGTTTTGGTAGCCAGTTTTTAGCTCAACTTTTTCAAAAGAACAATCATCAATAAAAAGCTCACTAAGTTGTGGGTGTTGGACTTGAAGCCTACTCCCACTACCAGAGTCACAATTAAACAGGCGTAGATGCTTTAATCGCTTGCAAGTATTGAGAACGTTGGAGATGTCCGATTCACCAAATCTAAAATCCTCTAGGTTAAGGCCCGTGAGACCACCAAATGCATCTGGACAAGCATGAAAGAACAGAATGAATTGTCTCCCATAATTGACCATATCATCGTCATCACAGTTTGCCCTCTCTGTCCATAGAGCAAACTCAGCTAACTCAACCTTGTGTGTTGCCATGATGTGTCCAACATCATGTCCGATGATCATGGGGTCGTCTTCTCTTAGGAAGAAGGTGATGGAAAGCAAGTTGATGGTGTTCCGGCTCGAATCCCTCCGTGCCAGCATGTTCTTTGTCACTTGCGTAACAGCTGTATTGGCCTGAGCAATTTCTTCACTATTCCATTGGGGCACATCTGAGAAGTCATAGACATCGATAACAAGTCGAGAGAGCATAGAAGGGAGCTGCCGCCACCTTCGGGAGAGGACGCTGGTTCTTGCAGCGTCACGGACATTGAGACGGTCAAGGATAGTAAACGCATATCGCTGAGCTATCATCTTGTTTGATCTGGCATAAACGCATATCGTCTCGTTTATCTTCCTGCAATATATATGCATGGAAACATATCTTAATAGTCTCTCGGAAATAAAATTGTGATGGCTGAAGATGCTATTAGTGTACTCTCGACGCCCTAAAAAAATTTCAATGCTCAATATCCTTCCTTTTTTGTGTGTATGAGGACGAGAGAATAGGGAACTCACTGTCATGTTGCAGATCTGTCAGGACTCGGGAGGAAGAGCGAGGGAGGATCGATGGGTTTTGGCCTTTCTCTTCCGATTGCAATCAATGGAGTAAACTACGTTGAGCCCTAGCTAGCACCTCGTTTCTATGATGCAACCAGAAGAGGAGAGGGAGAGATGAATGAGGTGCCTAGCTAGTGCCTTAACTTTGGGAGCGATTGCATGCCTAGGTCTAGGAGAGGATGCGGCGGTGGCAGGGACGATCGGCCGGACTAGGGGCGAGGGTAGTTCGTGGATTTTTCGGCGACGATCGAGGAGAAGGTTCCTGATCAAGTTAGGAGAACTCGAAATACAGACTAGCGGAATTTGTATCCAAATCAACGAGCTACCACAGGAAATTCCAACAAGACCGGAATAATTACGCCAAGCTGATGGGCTGACAAGAGAATATATTTGACATGGAAGTGCACAAGGATTTCTGTTACGGTTTAAAGAAGGAAGACATGTCACCAGCCCACAAGCGAACATCACCGACGGACTTCACGGGCCCGGAGCAGTTCGGGATTTTTTCTCTCTCCAGTTTTTGTCATTTTCTCGTGCAAGTATAAATAGAATAGAAGAACATTCTTCCATGAAGTGGGATTTTATCACTGTCCTTCGATGAATTAATTAGTGGTTATAGACACCTTACTCAGTTAAATAAGTATTTTCAAAGAGATGGCCTACCCAGAGAAAAATCTAGAGGAAATAAAACAAAGAATTCTAAACTTACGTGCAAGGTGGAACAAGGTTGTCGAGATCAAACATATGGAGAAGCGCCTTCATATGTTGCCAGCACGTAGACAATAAAAAGGTTTTCATCGAAGGAATATGCCTTTTACATTAGGTAATTATAATTTCCATTCTGTCAGGAAAAGTTAGTGCCATAGTACTATTATTTTGTTTGTATGCTGTTTCCAAATGGGTAGAATTACACTATGAACGCCTAGTTGCTGAACAAAGATATTCATGACTAATGGAGTAATGGTGGGAGAATAATATGCTGTGGATTATCTAAAAAGAGTCAGCATCCAGCACCATGTCAATGTAGAGAGCTGCATCATCAAGGGAAGAAATATCAACTTATCATGAATGGAAGAACGTCGATGATGATAAATATATGCCTAGTAAACAAGCACAAAATAGATGCAAAGATCTATGTATGCCGAGCGCTTTTGAATGTCGAGCGGAAATGCTCGGCATAAAATATATATGTCGAGCGGCTGTCAAGCATTTTTTTATTGTTGTCGGCTTACCATGTTGTACACCAGGCGTAACACTCAGCATATAGCAACAGTGCAGTGGACCTCCTCGGCGCGGAATCTACAGGCTCTCCCCCTCCCCCTACCATGTTTGACGATCGGGTGCCGCCACCACCGTAGGCACCGACAGCGGCAGGAGCGCCACGCGTCGGGCCTGAGATTGGTAAAGAATACTGATTTGAACAAAAAGCTTGTTGTTGAAAAGGCTCAAGTCGAGAATTTGGAGACACGACTCGCAGCTTCAAGCAAATTTCCTAGGCAACATAATGAGACGAATGTCTTTAATACCTAGTTTCTGGTATCTGCTTATATATCGTCTATGTTTTTTTAGATAAATATATTGTCTATATGTATATATCTTTTGGGGTGAAAATCCAAGATCTGACCTTAATTAGTTGTGTCTGGCAATGTCCTTACTAAAGGTATTGTTTTGAGAGTGGGGACTATCTCCAGGGTGAAAATCCAAGACCCACGATTGGGCGACGACATCGCTTGTGCATTGTTTTTTTCTTGAAGGTGTGCCTTGGTGGTGGTTTGTGATGCTGCTGCTAGGACTGGAACTATGTAGCGAGACTTTTTTTTAGTTTCTTTTTCTCTTTTTTCGGCTGTGTGTATCCGAAATGGCATTAGGTTATTTAGCTGTTACAGAAACTGGGTGTAATCGGTATCTCCGTGATATTAATATATACTCTTTATCTAAAATATGTATAGACATCAACTGAATTAATTGCTTGAATCAATATTGGGCCGGGCTGCTATTCTCGCTAGTGGTAACAAACCCATTTTGGTTTTTTACTCAATTTAGTAGCATGCCACAAAAAGACAGTTTTTTGATTAATAAATAGGTGAGCAGGCCACAAATTAACTAAAAAAATAAAATAAATCATAGATAATGGCTGCGGGTGCCCTACTCTGTCGTCTTTTTCGCCTAGGTCGATGCACTCTGGCGCCTTCTAGAAATGGGCTCTGGCACGTGGGCTGACGGTGTTGGTGGCTGCTCTCATGATCCTGCCGTGGACTGGGGGAATCCAGCACCAGGACTGGCTGTAGAACTCTCCGGGAGAGGGGAAGCGTACGTGCTCCTTCTCCAGCCCCACCTACTATGGCTTCTTGGGCTCCTCCTGCTTGGGCTCCTAGAACTCCATAGCAGTGTCGGGGAGTACCAAAGCGAGGTCGACCCATCGCCCCTCCTTGTCGAGGGCGACAGTGTGGATGGACTCCTCGAGGACCTGCCGGAGCACGGGTTCGTTCTCGTGGTAAACATCGTATTCCTCCTCCTTCACAACGGGGCGCGAAGACCGCGATGGTGCCCGGGAGCGTGGCAGTGGAGTTTATCGCGCAGGTGTGGCGGCGTAGCCACAAGGCCACGCGTCGTGGGTGGTGGCGGAGCATGGACGCATGGAGATGGTGGCCGGGAGGACGTCTGCTAGCTGGAGCCTGGGCCCCGAAGTATCCCTAGCATCGTTGGTCATGTTCACATCGAAGAACCACGTGTCCGAGTACGGGTTGTCCACGGTGAACGTCGGGTGGTCAACAAGGTCGTCCGGGAGCGCGGCCCTATGTTGGAGGATCTTCCGCTCGCCAGAACGTGGCATAGGTCGACATTCAAGCACGGTCGGCGCCGGCATGACACATTTGCCACCGTCTGGGGCGCCAGCTGAAACGGGGCCACAACGAGGAGCCAACCTACTGGTCGTGCTTGTCCTTCCCGACCCACTTGAGCGGCATTGTGGCGAGGATAGGGTTTTGTGTCGGTGGTGGGGAGCATTCATGGCCAGTGGAGTACGGTGCATTAAAAAGGACTTGGTAGGGAGGCGAGGAGTAGTTGGGTCACTGCCAAGTGGGAACGGGCAGACACCGAGCGGACCCACCGATGGTCCGTCTGTTGGCCGTGTGATGCAAACGAGGCGCAAATTGGGCCGGAATGGGTCAGAACGGGCACCAAACAGATAAAAAAGGACACGTTGTTGAGCCGTCATCATGGCCAGAGTACTATAGATTGACGTGCCTCAGTTAAGTGATGATTTCATTCCTGGTCGGCTGGTCGGTGTGTAGCACATTCGTTCATTTTGTTTGTGTAGTATAATCATAATATAGTTTCGTTGCATACGACTGCAGTACGTACGACGCCGCATACACATCACTGCTTACATCCTGCAAATTAAGCACCAATCACGTCGGAGTATATGTGCTTGTCCTGGAATTCGACCTGTCGGCACGCGCAAAACGAGGAGGCCAGCGGAGTCAGTTCCTACATTATTTTGTTCGTCCGGACCCAAAGCATGCAGGAATGCACAAATACCATGCATCGTACCTGATGTACGATGATGTTGCCAGATCCGATTTGGCCTCCCTGTGACAAACATTGCATGTTGTTCTACAAATATATGTTGCGAGTTGATCTCTAGAGCGAGCGAGAGACAAATATATGTTTTTCTATTGACAATAAAGGTATTAGGAACGGATACGAGAGAGTGATCGATGCGTCGGATCGGAAGCGACGGAAACCGTCGCGACGGCTGGACGGGCATCCGGACATGTGGTTAGCTACAATAACGATTATCCCTAATTACAAATTAGTTAAATTCTAATACTCCCCCTAATCCTTGCTTGTCCTTTCCGCAGATCGTCCTTTCCTTTGCAATCATCCTCTAAAAACCTTGTGGGAAAAATTGAGAAGAAATATACAATATATCATGAAAAACTCTTTCCAAAAATCCAGTGGGAAAATAAGGAGAAACGACATATATCCTCCATGCTTATGCTAGTATTGCCTCATTAAAAACCTTACATGAGAAACCTTCAGGAAAACTCACTAAGGAAAAAAGTGCAATACCGAAAATCTCATGATATTCAACAAGTTATAACCAAGGAGATTTCTCCCCTTGAACTTTGCAAGTCACGAAGTCTCTTCATACCAATTTCCTTCACATATTTATTGAACAATGAACTTGGTAAGGACTTGGCAAACAAATCAGCGAGGTTATCGCATGACTTCGTTTGAAAAATACTTATTGTTGATTCTAAATTTGTCAAAACCCATCAGTTAACTCTTCTGGGCATAATCATGATATTTTGGTCGCACTTTACAAGATACTCTTAGCTAAAAAAGGTGTCTTATCTCCAAACACGATGCTCCCAACAAATGGACGATGTTGAGGACTCCGCCATTGCGCCGGTGCGACCCCGAACCTAGGATTTTGCCCAGAGACATCTACCAGTTCTGGAAAGAGAGCGATTGAAGTGTCTGTTGAATATAAATATATTGCCCAGTCCCTTTCCATCAGTTTGGATTTTTGATCTAAATGGCTAGTGCAGTAATTCTATATGGTATCAGAGCCAAGAGGTCTGAAGATCAAGACCCTGCCCAAGCAGTATTAAAGAAAATATCGGGCCGGGAATCAACATCAGGCTCAAGCAGTATATGTTTTGTCTATATATATATACATCAACCGAATTGATTGCTTGAATCAACATTGGGCCAGGATGCTATTCTAGCTAGTGTTATCCCGGCCCGGCCTTGGTTAATTAGTTTGACGTCGTGCTTACAACTCAATATGGCCTACGCCCTTTAAAACAAACTCCCTTAAAAAAACCGATAAACAGATAGAAGACCTACGCCCGAACACCGTATCACCCAACAAGAGATATGGCCGACCTGGAGAACCATGGCCATGGCCATGGCGGCGGCGGCGATCCAGAGCCCAACGACTCGATCACCTGGGACAAGTATGTGCCCGAGCGTGCTGCACCAGCACCATCCTCGCGGTCGTCGGCGTCCTGCTAGCTATACCTTCTCTGCTCCGCCCTGCTCACTTACCCTTGGCCCTCCAACTCCTCGTCTGCGTCGGATCCCTCGCCGCCGGAGGTGTCCTCGTCTTCGGGGCCTTGTGCTGCTTTGAGTACCAGGGAAAACGCCAAGCTAATAAGGTTACACCATGCACGCACGTACAGCCCTAGATACATTAATTAGATCCACCCTTGTAAATCTTTTTTTCTTCTCTGGATTGTCGTGCAATGCAAAGCACCATGTTAGGACGGTGCCGGATCGATCGGAGAAAAAGATGATGAGTATGGATTGTGGTTCCTAATTATATTATTTTGATGTGTGCATCTCATCTCTTAATGTATCGATATGAAGTGTATGAATGGAGTATATTGTTCATGTTTACTAATTCAGATGGAACTTGTGTGGCGGAAGGGGTAGGGTTACAAGTAGTGTGCTATTTGGATACAAATATTATATTCTGCTCAAATCGGTGAGGAGTCCGGATGCTAGTATACGAATCGGTCTCTATTCCCCTAGTTTCCTTGTATATGTATCATCACATATACAAACCAACCAATCGTGCTTGCAATCCGGGACCTCTACGTTACCCAACAAGAGATCGATCGACATGGCCGAGGACTCGATAACGCTGGCACAAATCTGCGCCGGAGCGTGCTGTACCTGCGTCATCCTCGCGGTCTCCGGCGTCCTGCTGGCTATACCTTGGCTGCTCTACTCTGCTCACATACACATCCCCACGGCCGTCCAAGCTCTCGCCGGCATCGGAGCCATTGCCGCCACCGGGGGCGTCGTCGTGGGGGGCTTCTGCTGTTTCATGACTCTCGACATGTGTATCCATGCGATTACACGTCATGGAAACGCCACACTAAGGTCACACCATGCACGTACGGAGAGCCCTAGCTACGTTAATTGGCTCCATCCATGTAACTTTTTTATTTGGTTGGTCCTGCATGCATGCATTGTGTTATGAGGAGGATGCCGGATCGACCATGTTATTTGTTGGGAGAAAAAGAAGGATTATTATGGACTTATGGTTTATGGTTCCATTATTATGTTTTTTGTGTGTGTGCATTTCGATGTGTGCGTCGTATCTATAATGTATTGATCACATGTGTATGAATGAAGTATTGTTCATGTTCAGTTTAGACAGATTCATCTCTGGCTTCCCACAGTTGTACCTCGGTCTTCCTCTTTCCCCTATCAAATTTTCACCATTCGCGTATACCACTTGTCTTTCTTCTTTTGACCGTGAGATGGGCGACGTTTCATCTCCCCCCTCCTTAGAAAAAATTCTATACCTTTGCCTCCCCACATACGAGAGCACGCGTTCCTGCCTGTCCGTCAAGCTCAAAATTTTCTGCCTTCTTGCCGACGCTGACCGCCTCAGCACGCGGTTCAACCTCTCTGTATTTTTCTTGCAGCGCACCTGAGACCATGCGGCACATCTTGTTCGTCTGTGCCATGGCTGCTGTGATTTGGCGTCATATGGGGTGCCAAGTCTCCTCCTGTAGTTTGATCTGGTACATTGCGGAACTAGTGGTTACTAAAGATGACTGGAGCTGTGCATTGCGGCCGTTCTCTGGAACCTCTAGAAAGTTATGAATGATTGCGTCTTCAACAACAAGAATTGCACTTCGGTGGTGCTCTGACTCGTGAGCGAGGGCCTGTCTCTTTGGATGCATAGACTCCCTCTAGATAATCTTCAGTTTTCTTTTGCCCTGCGTGACTTCCTCTACAATGTTCAAACTTGTAATCTCGATCTCCCTGTCTCTCCTTCCCTGTTGTTGTAACCAAGCTGGCCCATTGAAGGGCACCTTCGAGCAATATAACAAGTGGGGGGGGGGGGGGGGGGGGGGAAGATCCCTTCCCCTCGTTATTCTTGGAAAAAACGTTTAAACAGATTTACACTTTATTTTTGACCTAGCCGAAGTAGAACATGCCGTGTTTAGTAGATAACACACCGGGAAGTGGTGAATCTTAGTGGTTGCTCCTTGGATAAAAGGGGAATTCATTAATTCGAGCATCTTTAGCAGATCACTTAAAATGAGCAAACACTTATAATTTTAACCGCTATTTAAGGATTTGGACGGAAAACGCGACCTGAGAAGACACATACTACATGATAGTATATGGGAGGTGGATTTCTCTAGAAAAAAAAGGTAATACTGAAGCAAAAGGAGTCATGAGTGAGCTCAGTACCTACCAATGGACCTCAAGATCAAATTTAGAGAAGAGGCAAATTCAAGACGAGCACGACAATATTACAGAGAAGAAAAAAAAAAAACAGTTAGAAATCGAGAGCCAGACTCCACTGCCCTTCCCCGTACATTTCCTTTCTCCTCCTCCACCGGCCACCGCCTCGCCGTACTTCCACCGCCGCCGCCATCGCCGCCTCAACCCCCCTAACACACGCCCCCGCCGCCCGCCTCCCTCTCCGCCGGCGCACAGTCCTAGATCCGCCCCTCCTGAGCGCATGGCTGGGCTGGAGGAGCTGAGGAAGAAGCTGCAGCCCTTGCTGTTCAGCAACGCGGCGCCGGACTCATGCGACTCCTACGTGGTCAGTAATCCACCACACTCTTTCATTCTTTCTTTCTTTCTTTCTTTCTTTCTGTCACATCGTGCTGTGCTATCCGACATACACTCAGATTGGGGCTTTCTTTGCAAATGGACTTGGTACGAATTTCCCCCATTTAGGTTCAGTTTTCCAGCCATGAATCAAACGGGGAATATGGTACTGGCCTACCAACGTATCCTAAAATGGCATCGAAATGTTCTCCATTCTTGTACTGCAATGCAGATAGCCCCATAATGTGAAATCTGCTGGTAACATAACATGAAAACAGGAGTTCCGTACCGTCGAAAAAAAACAGGAGTTCGTATGAAGAAATGCATGACGGATAGCTCAGTAGTATCTCGTTTGCAGATGAAGTTTGTATGGTTATATAAGTTCAGTTTACAGGGGATCTAGTTTCCCAGCAGCAACCCAATATACGCAGCTATCTATGCTCAGGGATTCTGTCTTGAGGTACATATTCACAACTTGGCCAATTTTATCCTCAGATAGAACCATAAAATAAGCACTGTTATATGTGGCATGTGGTTGGGTATTGTTCATAATCACATAATTGACGAGGATCCATTGTTTTCATCTAAATTTTGTCCATTCTTGCATTACAATGCAGATCGCTGCAGAGATTTGATAACATAGTACGAAAAAACATTTAGCGAGTATAATGGTGCATGGTGGATAGCTGAGTTGTAGTAGTATCTGACAGGCTGTTTCATTCAAACTTGTGTACATGACGCTTTCTGCTTAACTTGTTACCTTCTTGCATCTGTGAACTTAAACGTGTTTAGATCTGTAAGTGCTATTATTTCTTCCGTGAAGGTATCTGATGGTGGAACGATAAATTTGCTGAGTATATCGTTTGGTGAGTATAACATCAATGAGCATGGCTATCATAACCGGACTACTGAGTCGATCGAGGGCGAGAAGGCGTACCGGTGTGCCTCTCAAGACATGCACATATTTGGTCCCATTGGAAACGGTGCGAGCAGTGTTGTGCAGAGAGCTATTTTTATACCAGTTCATCGGATTTTGCCCTGAAGAAGATAAACATATTTGAGAAGGTACATATGCTCATTCTTTATGGTCTCAACTGCAGTATACAACCACATTGTTTTATACTTTGGTTTCTAGTTTCATGAAAATCCCAATGGAAGTTTTCGTGTTTAATCCCCTACTTATATGGAAGATTGTCAGAACTGGACTTTCTTAATATAGGAAGACTCGTGGAACTTGTGATACTAACTAGTCTAAACCTCATTTGTGTTCGGAGCAAAACAAATCCTATGTTCATCTATACACTGTTTACTTGCATGATGGAGCATCCTGCCCTTTATAGAGTCATGTGCGCTATAATGGGCCCATGATTATGTAGTACATGGCAGGGTAGCATCAATCCAATTCCTCTGGAGGATTTTGGTAATTTAGTTACTAAACAATAAGCTTTATACTTCGCCTTCACTATTGCTTCCTACTTACATATTTCATTATTACCTATATCCATGGTCCATCTACTAAAAACGGACACCCTATAACTAGAGGGCTATTATCATGATTTGATTAAGCAAGGAAAGAACATTACCATGGCTTCTGCTGCTGAGTTCACCTCGGTTACTGCCATTAGATTCAGAACATACTGGAGAAAGCAAAACAAGAATTTTCTGCTGCCTTGATCCAATCTCCTGAAGAATGGTGTCTACCTTGACATCAGACTGTCGATAAAGTGTTCCACACCATCGATGTCAACAGTCTTGGAAGGCTTACTGACCCCAGTCATGTCATGCGTCATTAACATCCTACCCTCTCACCATTGTGGGGCTTACAAGGGCTTCGTCCATGGACACTAACAGAGCTTGAGGATGAGCTGTTTTGCAAGGAGGGGAGAAGTTATCATGCGTGGTACATAGGTGGTAATAAGGCTGCAGTAGGGAAGCAAGGGCAGGGTTTTGGATATTTAGAAGTGAAGCAGTAGGAAACTATATACTTTTCGCTGCAGTAGAGATTTCTTTCTCCCAGACTCAGTGTAACAGTTACACTTAACTTGCAGAAACGTAGTTTACTAGTCTAAACTCTATCCTAGCCAGTAGACATGCCTGACTTATGGAAAACTGACACTAAATCCTCATCCTCAGCCACATGCATTGTTTCGTGACGCATCTGGAATAGTGATTTCAGAATGGGACGGTGACATGCACAAGTATTTTGCAAGTTGGAGTGAAACAAGCTGGAGTTGAGTATATCAAACTAAAACATGTATTACATGACATTAAAGGCAGCACAAAGGGATTCTGGCTTAGGCAGTGATAGTGAAGTAGTAGTGACAGTTCTGACTCGGCATGAAAGCACATACACCAAAGAATACAAGTCCTGCCGCTTCAAAAAAGAATACAAGTCCTCTCTCTTTCTCTCTCCTCTCTCTTCTATGCTCCAGTTCATATACTATTGCACCAAAAAACGTTTGGTAATACACGAAGTAATTTTGGTGCTTTATGTTTGTGTACATATCTGACTACTATTGTTAATTCATTATGTTTCAGTTGATAAACTGATTTACCAAGTTTCCTTTCATCTTTCTGCAACCTTTACAGAGCAAAAGGCAACAAATTCTTAATGACGTGAGAAAATTATGTGAAACATGTTGCTATCCTGGTTTAGTTGAATTCCAGGGTGCATTTTAGATGCGAAGTTGGAAGCTGGGCCGTTGCCCAACACGCCTTAAGATTGTGGCCAGGATCCACACAATTACAGTGTAAGAAATAACAACTACGACCTATTCAGACCCAATGCAAACACAGTGCGTTTCTGGCATTATTTATACACGCATTGATCGGAAGACAAACGCAACCAGGTGCTGGTGCAGCGAGGTTGACAATTAACACTTTGGTCCTGTGTACCAGAACACATGCATTGTATAATAGGATCTTTAATTCTACATTAGAACAGATTTGACATAAAGACTATCTAGTGTATCCAGAAGTTGTATGCCAAATTTGTATCCCTCTTTATTCCTACCATAGAACAATGATGTTCCTGCAGCAAAGTTGATAACTGTCTTCAGAAAACTGGGTGCACCATCTTCAAACCGAGCTTGGTTTAGAGTTTTCCATTCATCATCGATAAATGAATCGATACGGGCCAATGCAACCTCACTGTTGACATTGTGCTCGTGCATGTAGCATTCCACTGTGGTTGCCACATCCCCTGTGTTCTTTCCGAGCTGCATGTGCATGCACAAGCTTAGTTAGATACATTATTAGCCATGTGCTTAATGGTAATACAGAACAATTAGAACTGAAGCCAAAGCGCCATACATCATTTGCTCCCATGTCATTCAGTAAACGTATGATCTTCCGGATGATATGACGATAGGGCTATCAACTACCCACTCCATTGTTCCCTTCATTAGGGCATCGCCTATGCCAACCACACTAGCCACACAGAGCAATGGCGTACCAACGGACTTGCAGGTCACATTAAGTTGATCTCCAAAGCTTGGCTTGTAATTCTTGTGTGACCATTCCGCTTCTTGCATATAATAACTAGATAGCCTTTGGAACTATTGACAATATAAAAACAATTAAACATATAACTATTATATGGTACAAAAAATAATTGCACCTTCTTGCAGTAATAATAGGAATGTAATTTACCTCTCTCTTTACGTAAACAAGTTGATCTCTCTCGTCGAGTCCAACTTGATCTTCAAACTCCTTGAAGGTTGTGAGTAGTACATTATAGAACATCTTCAAGTATTCTGGTAGAAGGGATTCGGCGTTGTGATCCCATCTACGTACAAAACCAATTGAATGGGACGAAGATTATCCAAGTGCCATCAATTTTACTAGAGCTAAGCTTGTGTGTTAATTAATTCACGGCATATAAAAATTGTGAAGCAAAATAATCAAACCTCTGTATGGCCTTGTTTAGCTGCCGACTTTCCTCCATGGTGGCATGTGCATCATATGTGTCATTCATCACGGTAAGTAGTACTGTAATTTTCATAACCATCATACGCGCAAGCTCAAATTCTTTCTCGTAGTACAAAATATAGCCCCAAGTGTAAGCCTCCACCGGACGATCCCGGGCATAGCTTAATGCAATGTACTTGTAAGCATCTTCCCACCACCTGCAATAATGACATCCTTAATCAGATATATAGTTTTATTATAAAACATATTAGTGTTCCCTGGTTTAGTATCTATGAGATTATAATGGACGGACGAGTTTTTGTTGTTCTTCTTGCTGCATTTGCTTGCTTGTGGATACAAAACAAACATACCTAGAAACAGACTTGAGCTCCTTCGAATGGGCATACTGCAAAAGGGTAAACTCCAGCTTTGCGAGCTCCAGCAGAATTGGATTATGCCCTTCATATTGTTTGTACTCTGTGAAATAATGTAGTGTCTCCAATCTTCTGTAGGTCCTTGGCAGTGGAATATGAAGGGCTCGCTTGACTTGCTCTGCTAAAGGTGACTTCAAGTTGCCGCTCATTGACTCAAGATGATACCTGGCGAAAGACTTGGCTTCTTCGAGCTTCGGCTCAGCATGAACCGAAAGGAATGCAGCATTGTACAGACCTAACAATCCCTTTGGATTATTAGTTGCATCCTCGCTGAAACTGCCACATTCGTCCTTGAATTTGTCGAACACATCTACAATTCAAAACTAACATTATTGTACATCTACATTTTACGTAGCCATCTAAAGTAAGTGTTACGTAGCTAGGGGCCAGTATACAACGTCGTATGATTTGGTGGATATTTATTAGTGCTTTGTGATGTATCTATCTATAATAAAAGCAATATACGAGGTCGTATTGTCACACCACACATAAATTATTTTCAGTGGTTAGATCTATAATTTATGGCTAAGATTTGGAGAGAGATTGGTAGCAATATAGTGTCGACATCCTGTTCGCGGGCTGCATCAATGGAGTTTGCATTAAACACTGCTCGAAAAACATAGTTTATTGACAGACTTGAACTAGGACGTCGCACCGCAAAAAAAAAAGGAAAATACCTAGGGCATGGTAGGGTAAAGAAACAAGAACACGGTAAAGAATTGATATCCATGATCCATCCCTCTGACAGACCTATATGCGTGCACAAATTAACAAAAAATGTCGTGAAAAATACCTAGGGCATTAGTAGACCGAAAATGATTAATAGTCATAGTCACGATAAAAAAGAGCACACCCAATAGATCATCATAATTGTAACCAAATTGACAATTGGGAACCTAGCAACTGCGCTTTAGAAAATCACAATGGATAGAAAATTAAAGTGTAGTTCATATACAATCGACAAATCTTCAAATTTTGCACCTAAACTAACATAGTCTATAATTCTTCATAACTGAACCTAATCCGATTGCATCACATCTTATACGATGAGGCACGCCTAATCAATTATGACATATAAATCAAGAAATGTGTAACGTTAGTGTGTTATTTTTTGTAATTAATAATTAATCACTTCCCTAGAAATTAAAGAAATTGTACCTACATGGGTTGTTTTTATTCGAATATTTGTTGGTGATAATAAAACATAATTATTTCTATCACATTGTGGCTTGTAAATATCCAAAATATCATAAATTATTCTCTTGGATTTTGAAGTTAATAGAGAGTAAAATTTAGACCCTTACATTTGCAAGGGCTAACGTGCTAGTTAAAGTAGAACCAGTAGATACCTGAAGATACCCATAGGCCATGCTCTCTAAGCAAGCGGAAACGAAGAGCCACCTCATAGAGGCTGGAGCTACTGAACTCGCACTCATGGATGTGGCGCAGCGTGATGTCTATCTGTTTATTGAAGAGATGATCGATTCCAAGATATTGTATTGCATCCACAAGGGTAAGTTTTCCAATCATGTCGTCGTGGGATGCATCGAATAGCATGCACACGACCTGTTTCAGCTCATCGACTCTCAGCCTCATCCATTCCACTGACCTCTGCATGCACCAACAGATTAGGAACAGCCGAATAATGGGAAGTTTAAACTATGAAGAACAAGAAACTAGTTGAGTTAAAACGGGTGACAGCACCACCTAATTATTCCAAGCCATAGTAATGTACCTAGACAGATTGTACGTAGGTTGGAAGCTGTATGCAGAACACACGTACGTACCTGCGGTGGTCGCGGCTCGTATTTGATGAAGAAGTTACCCCAAGGCGATTGCTCATGACTAGACAGCGTTTTAGGGGCGACAGGAGCCGGAGCTAGTGATGGTTTGTAGCTATTTGCTTTGGTAGATCTACTTCGGTCATCGCCGTGTGACCTCACTACTAGTATATTACTGCTGCGACGCCATGGAGCCACCCAGGTAGCGGGAGCCCTCGCTGCGACGCTGGTACCCGTGCAGTACATGTTGTATAGGTGCGTGTGCTACCTTGTTGGTAACTTGTGTGAAGAATGGAAGGATTAATCAGCTAGCCTTTATATATAGACGAGACATCCAGTAACGAGAAGTGCAACCAAACAATATTCTTTTATTAAATGACACTTAATCAAACTTTAAGCTGACTGTGACTCTTGAAAGGCAATCACGCCAGTTGGAATGGCCTTATTTCCGACTCTGTAACGTCACTTGCGCAGACGTAATGTCAGGCGAGGCGCCAGCCATTTATGGCGATTATTGCACAGCGTCACACCTCAATCATTTAGGCGATTGTGCGGACTAACGTTGGATGAGAGAGTAACGGCCACGCCCGGCCCTACCATATCTAAAAATATTTCAGCTGATTTACTACCTCTATACTGAGAAGTAACTTATTTATAATGTCATGTATTATAGCATTTATTAGGCCGTAGATTCATTTTGCCAAAGGGAGTCTTCATTTTCTTTAGTAAAAAAATAGTTTTTCATTTTCTGAGTGCAAGAAATGGTTTTTTTTTGTTAAGAACCTACCCAAAATTAGTTTGAAAATTGGACCAAGCCAGTTAAAAAAAATATTAGATCACATTGTATGTCCATTTAACAAGATGGTTGAGTTTCAAAAGCTTTTTATCCACCTCTCATCCAATAGACAAACTTATGTCGATTTAGCAGGAAGTGGGTTAAGTTTCAACTACAGCTGCTCCATAATTTACTCTTTATTTATTTTTGGTAAAAATCATTTTTAGGTATAAAAGTAGCTATTTCATCAGCGATATGCCATGACTTCCGCGAGATTCAAACACTAGCTAAGAACGGTCATACCCAGGCCGAGCAGGTGGCACGGCGACGACGATGACGATGGAGCAGGCCCTAGCCGCCCCCTGGACGCGCAGCCGAGCGACTCCGACGACGACGGCGGCGACTACACGGTGTTCTACAACCAGTTCGGCATGTAGAGCACCGTGTTTAGTTTAAATATATTTCTATGTTAAGTCTACTATGTAATCGCCTGAATATATGAATTTTGCCTATATATGAATGAAATTCGTCTAAGTTAGTTAAATTCGTCTAAATTTCGGTCAAACTTAAATTCTAAGTTCAGTGCCAGAATTTCACGTCTGGAAAAACGCGACGTCCAGGGCGTGAAATAGCGCCGCCTCCAGACGACCCAATTTAGCACCAGAAAACGGCCTTGGGATGCCGAACGAGTGGAGATGTTCTTACATCCTACGCGGTACATTAGATTCACGTGGCGCATGCAAGTGATGCTTTTACTCCTGGTCGGTGTGTATCACAATGGTTCATTTTGTTTCTGCCGCGTATAATTACAATATAGTTTTGATGCATACGACTGCAGTACGTACGTGTTTAATTCACGAGTAGTAGGACGTCGCACACATGAGTGCTTACGTCCTGCAAAGCACCAATCATGTCTATGTCTGCCTTGGAATTTGATGGCAGTCGACTTCTGTCGGCACGTGCAAAACGAGATCTACATTATTTTGGTGGTATCGTACCTCATGTACGATGGTTTGACAAAATTAGGCAATCGATGAAGACAGGAAAACGTAGCTTTCGTGGCACTGGTGCTCCAGCTCTTCGGAGCTGGCGATTGTTGCGGCTCAAGATCGCCTTCGGGCTAGGTGCTCCTCCGTTCCAAGGTGCGGGTCGCCGGGCAGCTGCGTGTCTTCGTCGCCTCCGGTGGTGGAGCTCGTGCTGGCTGGTGCTCCTCGTGGTGGTTGCCGGCGGATCACGGCAGCGTTGCTCTCTGTATCCTCCTTTTCTTTCCTTGCTTGTATCGATCTCTGTACTCTTGTTTACTTCGTTTGAATACTAGTTTGGAAAAAAAAAAAAAAAAAAACACTTGTAGGCTGATTGGGACGTATACGACGACGTACGGGTGAGCGAGTGACCGCCGGTTGGTCGTGGCTGCTGGGGCTTCTCTGTGCTGTGTGTCACCTCTTGCTCGCTGTGCTTGCGACTGTGAGAGGGAGGTGCTACACGGCTCGCTGCCGAACATGCATGTCACCCTCATGAAATAGGCAAATGTACGATCTTGTACTAAAAAGGAAACCCTTCTTAATCAATGAAATAGGCTAACCTTTTGCCTTTGTTTTTTTTAAAGAATGCCCAATGATGGTATGTAAAATCATACGAGTATATGCTAAGCAGCAAAATCATCTTAATCTAGTATCAAAGAAAAAATCATCTTAATCTACAAGATGCTGCCCGTGAGCAGGCAGGCCAGGTATGTAAAATCATAGGAAATGCGCACTTATGATGCCATGGAGGCATGTACACACTCACATGTATGGGTCTACCGTTGAGCTACATCTACCACGAAAATGTTTCCGTGTTCGATGTAAACTCGCATCTACTAGAAAGGACAAAGTTCTAGTGACTTTTATGTACAGAAGTCACCATGTAGCTTTCGGCATCTACTTATGCTCCGATTCCCATCCAACGAATAAGATTCGCCCAAAATTGAAACTCGAAATTCAAACTTTTTAGAAAAACCAAAAAAAATCCAGTATGTCGTATATGGACCCTTTAATATTCTGGGAAAGTTTCAGTTTATTTGGAAAAATATTTACCATTAAATAGCTTTGTCATGTTTTGATTTTTAGAAGTCACTAAATCCTAAACGAGTGATCCAAATGAAACGAAAATTTCCCAAAATACACAAACAAACATATATGGAATTTTTTCTAAATAGTTTGAATTTCGAGTTCGACTTTTAGGTGAATCTTGTTCGTTGGATGGAAATCGGAGAGCCAACGGATGCCTAAAATTACACGGTGACTTCTGTACATTAAGTTACTGGATCTCAGTCCTACCAAAAAACCATGATAGATCAAATATACCACGCTCGTTGAATTGTTAGATATGAATCCAACGATGGAGCTTCAAAAAAAAATCTTCTCTAGTTAATTTCCTAAGTTTTATTAATGACAGTAACCTGTTGGCACGCACAAAATGAGGAGGGCCACATCGACCAGCAGAGCCTGTTTCTGTACATTATTCTGGTGGTCGAGCCCCACAGCATGCACGTTACATCACAGGAACGACTTCCTCTGACTTGGCTATTGCTAAGTCAGGGTGCTACAGTACCCAACTTAGTGGGTTCTCCACCGCTAGATCAAAAATGTTTGGCTTAGATCGCGAGTGAATAGTGCGCACAAAACAGTGTTTTACAACAGTGTTTTCTACAATGTTTTGCTACAGCGTTTGGCTACATCACTTGTGTACAGTACCAAATCATGGCCTTCTATTTTTGATCCAACGAATGTTATCCTAACTGTAGCTCCGCAGTGTGGCAGGGTAGTTGTGGAGGAGGCGGCTTCCCCACCAGAAAAAGCAAGGAAAGGGAACCCGAGTAGGAAATAAAGAGAAAAGGAGGAGACAGAGAATCTGAGAGCATCAACACTGAGACTCCAAATATTGTCCAACGGCCACTAATAGCATCTTCAACCGAGACCCCCAGAGCTAGCCAAACGTCCGGGCAGACACCCCGGACAGGGTTTTGGCATAAAAAGGCCACCCAACCGAGACGCCATAGCTAGCACAAACGACCGGGCAATCCGGCAGTCCCCAAACCCAGCCCAAATGTGGGGCAGGTCTGCGGACGCGCCGGCCTGCTGTCGCTGACAGCTCGGGCCCACCCGGAGTGAAGGATGACCGGTGGCGTCCACGTGTCAACGGACTCACCGGCGTTAAAAACCCACCTCCTCTATCCTCTCCGCCAACCTTAGATTCATTTCGCCTGCTCTCCTCTCCACCACCTCTCCTCTCCAATCAACAATGCCCGGGGAGGGCAGGGGTCTTGGGGTACACTCACTTGTCAAGATCTTCACATGGTTCCAGACAGTCGCACACACAAATTTAAAAAGAAAACCATCTGTAAATGCGATATACTCCACACACAAAATATACTAATATACAAAGCTCACAAGATCAAATCAGGTTACTAGAAGAAAAGGGCCTAGGCCTCAGTGGGCATTTTACACCAGCCCGACCAAGAAAAATGAGGACAAGTAGATTCAGCCCATTCCCGCCTGTATGGGCCGCCCTTGCCCTGACAAAAAACCAGCAGAAAATAACCAGTGCACGCACGAATCTTCATTGTGAAGTTGCCTGAGAATTAAGCTAATTGGCTGCTGACTATGAATTAGCAAATCCGAGCTTTAAAAGAAAAGAATTAGCAAATCCGTTTTAATATCTAGTTTCTGACCTAACTTTATTTATCTGTTTTGTCTATCTGTGTATACATACATCTACCTAATCGATGCATCGTGCTGCTAACGGTATAGTTGATCCTAATAAGGTTGGTAGTTTTCTTTTTCACTTTGTTATCCTTTTGTAGACTAGATTGTGCTTGCATGGGAAGACTAAAAGTTAAATTGAATTAGGGTATCTCCCTGAGATTTCCTCGTTTGTTGCGATTACGTGATGATAAAAGCCCAGAACAGGCGACCACAGCTGAGCAAGTAAGTTTTCTGCTGCATGCTATTTTCGATGGTTTGATGTTTTACAATGCCTCTTTTACTGACATTGTCCAAATTTTGCAGGTCGCGGACATGTACAGGGCTCAAAAGATCAACCACGGTTATAACCAGGAGGATGAGGATGATGACTGATGCTGACCCAATTCTTTGTGTTGGAAGCAAACTCATTGAGGTAGGCACTAGTTTCGTTACAGGTTTCCAGAATTCCAGCGTAATCTCAACCGCAATCTGTTCCATTTACTGGTTCCTGTTTTTGTGATCATAAAGCAGGTATTGGCCAGAGAAGGTGTTTCCAGTGGTTTGCTTCATCCTGATTCGAACAGCTTAGGACATTTCAGATTTGTGCATTCCTTGCGACGCTGTGTCCTGCTTCATCTTGTTTCTTTCTTTTAATGTTCTCCACGTGGATTCTGTGAGTTGTGCATGCGCGCCGTAGGAAGTTGAGCTCATTCAAACTAACCCAATATGTTAGAGCGTGATTGATTGGTGTCCAAAATTTGCCACGCCCAATACTTAATGACATATGACTGGGTGCCAACCAAACAAGTTCCAATCAGGTTCTTAGTACGTAAAGGCAGCATTAATACGCATAGCAATTTTTGCCTTTGGAAGGTGAGCTTGGTTTTGAGGTGGTACTCTCCATTCGTCCTGGAAATGTTCCAGTTCCTTAGAATCATGATTTCCACACAATCAAATCATTCAGTGAGGTCTCAGGAATAGCAACTGATCCCACCAAATTTTCTTCTTATATTTAGAAAAGGTCTCACGAATCCAAACCCCGATCGAATAAATGGGCAGAAAAGAAAAGAAAACGTAGTATCTCCAACAGATATGGTTCGTCATTCGGAAGATATATAAAGAATTAGAGACAGGGATTCGACAGCCTACTTTTGTCAGATGTTCCTTCACGTTTGCACACCCTGCACTGATTGATCGCTCCATATACGAGGCAGGGATCCAGGAAAGTGCAAGGGAGGAAAGGGTGAGATAAAGCTTTGTTTCGGTCCGTTTCAAATTACGTCACTGTTGACTTTTGATTACAACGTTTGATCATTCGTCTTGTTCAAAAAATTGGTGCAAATATATAAAACATCAAGTTATATTTAAAATTCCTTTGATGATGAATAAGTCGCAAACAATATATGCATAATTTTTTGAATAGGACATATGTTGTGATCAAAAGCCAACAGTGACAAGTAATTTGAAACGGATGGAGTACATGTGAGAAGTTAACTTCATCCAAGTTTCGAGGTGATGTTTCCTACAACTGGTTATATTATAATTCTGCAAGCCAGAGATTGCCACATCCTTAAATGTTATGTTGGCCGTCCGATCTAGAACAGCTATGTTACAAACTGATTTAAGACAGTGCATTGCAGTGTTGTCGCAGCAATAGCAATGGCATAGTCCAGGCTACCCACCCGATCCAGTTCGATCCCCCTGGGTACTTGGGTGTCTACCGGGGGCTTTCTTCTACAAACAGATGTCCCTGTCAAACATGCAATGCGCGAACCATGAAACGCCTTTGCTTTGTGAAGCCATGTGCAACTCAGCTACTGCTCTGCACAAACTAAAGTAAAAGGGAAAAAAAGGAAAGGTAGAGGAATACTGCCATGAACACGCATGGAACCGTTCCATCCAAATCTGGGGTGCTACCTTGCTATAGTCAGAGTGCACCCAGCATCATGTGGAGACTGGGATGGTAGAGTGCACTCATCATGTTGATGAGAATCACTGCACCCAGTATAACAAGGCCGGCTAGCTAGCAAGACAATATTGTGCCATCTATCGATCATATACTCCCTCGATGCACGCATGTCTCTCTCGAGTGCCATTCAATGGTGGGAGGACTGGAAGCTGCGCATCCTTGTGCTCGGCAGCCTCTTCTTGCACTTGTTACTCCCTTGGTCCCTACTTGTGCGTAGATTCCCCAAACTACACAAATTAAGAGTGCTGATCTGGATTGCGTACACAGGCAGCGACGCCTTGGCGATCTACGGCCTGGCCACCCTCTTCAACCGCTACCAGAAGCGGACGAGGGGTGGTGATGATGGGAGCAGCAACCTAGAGCTCTTCTGGGCGCCTATGCTCCTCGTGCACCTCGGTGGCCATCATTGGATTACAGCGTATAGCCTCGAAGACAATGAGCTATGGAGGCGTCATGCCATGACAGCAGTGTCCCAGATCGCGGTAGCCTTGTACGTCTTCTGCAAGTGGTGGTCCGGTGAGAAGATGCTGCTGCAGGCCGCGATCTTGGAATTCGTCGCCGGCATCCTCAACTATATCCAGAAGCCATTGGCCCTCAGGAGGGCTAGCTTCAATACCATGCAGGCAACAACAGATGAGTCCCCGCAAGGAGGAGGAGGAGGATGCATTGGAAGATGCTGGAGCTGGTGCAACACACCCTATGTGGAGAAACCTGAAAAAAATGGAGAAAAGCTCTGCCTCGAGTCACTCGAAGACTATGTACAAAAAGCAAAGCACTGTGTACAATCGTCAGGGGAAGCAGCCATTGATCAAGAGAAAGAGCTCGATACTTGCCTATCGGCTCACCTCAACGATACCCGTAACAAGTTTGTCGACCTGCAAGCTCCATACTCCAATCGAATCAGGGTGATGAAATCTTTCCTCAAGCTTGATGACGACCATGCATATCATATGATCCAGACTTTCCTCGGAAGTATATTTCGTCTCTTGTACACCAAACTAGTGTATACTCCTCTTGACACTTGCATAGTGACCTTGCCTATGCTTACGGGGTTAGCTTCGATGGTGCTCTTTTTCAAGGCCCCCAAGGATGGTTACAACAAGAAGGATGTCTGGGTCACATACATCGTCTTCTGTTGCACTGCTTTGCAGTATCTCTTATCCGAGGTCATAAACAGCCTGGTTTATCATTTCTGGAAACAGCTTTTTTCATGGCAGGCCAAGGTTCACCAGTACAACTTCTTGTCATACTGTGCCCGTGAGAAGCAGCCCACCCTTCTGATGAAGCTCATGTCTGCCTCTGGAGACCTCATGCAGTACGTCAACAAGCATTGGTACACTTGGCAGGTGGGTGAAGCCATCCCGGTTACAAAGCTTGTTCGCAGCCATGTGCTGGATGGGTGGAAGCGGTGCATACTACATGACAGTGCCAGTTACAGGAGGTTCCACAATCTCAGGGGCCAGCAGACTCTGTGGAGGCACCATCAGTTAGATAAAATGGGATGGACCTTGGACCTGCCATTCGACCACAGTGTCCTTATCTGGCACATTGCCACAGACCTCTGCTTTCATCACTGCTCCAGAACATCTCCACAGCAAGAAGGTGCTGGCGAAGGAGATTCCTTGAAACATGGAATGGTGATATCCAACTACATGGTATACTTGCTTTTGATTCATCCTGAGATGCTAATGATCGGCACAAGGCAGAGCCTCTTCATGGTCGCCAGCAACGAAGTCCAAGACATCTTCAAGCAGTGTAGCAAGGCGCCGCTCGACAATGAAGAAAGAATTGCACTGGAGATCAAGAACGCCACAACTAGAGCTACCTCCACCACCTCGGAGACAGCCACGGCACAAGGTACGATTCCTGATGCATGCAAGCTCGCTGAGGCATTGATGAGTTTGAGCAATGAGATGGAGAGGTGGCAGGTAATCCTGGGCGTGTGGGTGGAGATGCTTTGCTATTCAGCTGCCAGATGCAGAGGGTACCTCCACGCCAAGAGCTTAGGTGAAGGTGGTGAGTACCTTTCCACCATCTGGCTCCTGTGGTCATGCATGGGGATGGAGACCCTGGCAGAGATGAATCAGAAACAGGATCATACTCCAATTGAAGAAAAAGATGCTGGAGGGGCATGACATTCCTATACCTCTGGGTTAATCAGTCGGTTTTTATATGGTTAATTGATTGCCAGTTTCGATTGATCTGTGTGCTTCGATAATTAATTTGCTCCTTAATTAGATCTATCGGTGTGCGTTTGTGGGCTTGCTGTTTTTTTTTTGTGGTCTTGAGCTTGTGTTTGATTTTGCTGTGGTGAATGAACTGCTCTAGTGCGGTAGACTGGTAGCAGTAACCATGTTCCTCTTGGATTTTGTAACAGCTACCTTGTCTATTCTATAGCTGTTATACTATCTGCACTTCTGCCTAATCCGATTTGAAGAAGACATGCCAACAATATGCTGTAACAATAAAACACCAGATCAGCGATCCATCCTACACGAAAGATGAAGGGGAAAAATTTGCAGGCTGCTGCTGCTGCTGGACGCTAGTCGTCGTGAGGAACGGTCAGGAACCACCAAATCAGGATCACCCGGCGGCGAGCGCCCAGCGCTACGTTCGGCCGTCCCCGACTCGCGAAGAGTGAAGAGACGCGCGCCCCAGTGCGGTGTACAGCAGCACAAATACGTTCACGGGGGCGCAAGCCGGCGACGAGCGCATCCGACATCCTGTGCAGGAGTCAGTACAGCAGCACAAATACGTTCACGGGGGCGCAAGCCGGCGACGAGCGCATCCGACATCCTGTGCAGGAGTCAGCGGGAAGCCGGGACGCAAACCTCGCCTAAGGTCCAGCCGCCACGGCAACGGGCCTGGGGTCCAGGCGTCCGTGGCGAGCAGGCCCATCGTCAGCAGAGCGCGTTAGCCGCTAGCTGCGCCTCACCGTCGGCGTCGAACCGCGCCATCCCGACGGCGTTCACCTCACTCCCGACACCGTCACCCGGGAGGAGATCCCCGGAACACGTTAAGCACCAGCAACTTCTCCTCGCTTGTCCAAGTCCGCGCGGTTATAGTCCACAGTTTTTGGGTCCCGGTGGATTTCGATGACGTTTGACCCCCGGTACACGACTCTAGCGGCATCGTTAAAACTCGTGATTTCGGGCATTTCTGACCGTTTTCGTGGGCTATAGTCCACGCTTTTTGGCTCCCGAGAGGATTTCGATACCCTGTGACCCCCGGTACACGACTCCAGCGGCGTCGCCAAAACTCATGATTTTGGGCATTCTGGCCGTTTTCGTGGGCTATGGTCCACGGTTTTCTGGTACCGAAAGGATTTCGATGCCCTTTGACCCCCGGTACACGACTCTAGCGGCATCGCCAAAACTCGTGATTTCGGGCATTTCTGGCCATTTTCGTGGGTCATAGTCCACGGTTTTTGGGTCCCGGGTGGATTTCGATGACATGTTACCTCCGGTACACGAATCTAGCGGCATCTTTAAAACTCGAGATTTCGGACATTTCTGGCCGTTTTCGTGAGCTATGGTCCATGGGTTTTGGCTCCCGGGAGGATTTCGATGCCATGTGACCCCCGGCACACGACTGTAGCGGCGTCGCCAAAACTCGTGATTTCGGGCATTTCTGCCCGTTTTCGTGGGCTATGGTCCACGGTTTTCGGGTACCGAAAGGATTTCGATGCCCTGTGACCCCCGGTACACGACTCTAGCGGCATCGCCAAAACTCGTGATTTCGGGCATTTCTGGCCATTTTCGTGGGCCATAGTCCACGGTTTTCGGGTCCCGGGTGGATTTCGATGACATGTTACCTCCGGTACACGACTCTAGCGGCATCACCAAAACTCATGATTTCGAGCATTTCTGGCCGTTTTCGTGGGCTATAGTCCACGGTTTTTGGGTCCCGGGAGGATTTCGATACCCTGTGACCCCCGGCACACGACTCTAGAGGCGTCGCCAAAACTCGAGATTTCGGGCATTTCTGGCCGTTTTCGTGGGCTATAGTCCACTTTTTCGGGTCCCGGGAGGATTTCGATGCCATGTGACCCCCGGTACATGACTTTAGCGGCATAGCAAAAACTCGTGATTTCGGGAATTTTTGGCCGTTTTTGTGGGCTATAATCCACGGTTTTTGGCTCCCGAGAGGATTTCGATGCCCTGTGATCCCCGGTACACGACTCCAGCGGCGTCGCCAAAACTCATGATTTTGGGCATTCTGGCCGTTTTCGTGGGCTATGGTCCACGGTTTTCTGGTACCGAAAGGATTTCGATGCCCTGTGACCCCCGGTACACAACTCTAGCGGCATCGCCAAAACTCGTGATTTCGGACATTTCTGGCAATTTTCGTGGGCCATAGTCCACGGTTTTCGGGTCCCGGGTGGATTTCGATGACATGTTACCTCCGGTACACGACTCTAACGGCATCTTTAAAACTCGAGATTTCGGGCATTTCTGGCCGTTTTCGTGAGCTATGGTCCACGGTTTTCGGCTCCCGGGAGGATTTCGATGCCCTGTGACCCCCGGTACACGACTGTAGCGGCGTCGCCAAAACTCGTGATTTCGGGCATTTCTGGCCGTTTTCGTGGGCTATGGTCCACGGTTTTCGGGTACCGAAAGGATTTCGATGCCCTGTGACCCGCGGTACACGACTCTAGCGGCATCGCCAAAACTCGTGATTTCGGTCATTTCTGGCCATTTTCGTGGGCCATAGTCCACGGTTTTCGGGTCCTGGGTGGATTTCGATGACATGTTACCTCCGGTACACGACTCTAGCCGCATCACCAAAACTCGTGATTTCGAGCATTTCGGGCCGTTTTCGTGGGGCTATAGCCACGGTTTTCGGGTCCCGGGAGGATTTCGATACCCTGTGACCCCTGGTACACGACTCTAGCGGCGTCGCCAAAACTCGAGATTTCGGGCATTTCTGGCCGTTTTCGTGAACTATAGTCCACTTTTTCGGGTCCCGGGAGGATTTCGATGCCCTGTGACTCCGGTACATGATTTTAGCGGCATAGCAAAAACTCGTGATTTCGGGAATTTTTGGCCGTTTTCGTGTGCCAGATACATGCTCATCTATACATCATATAGAAGAGGACAGTGAGGGGGGCAGATGGTTTCTAACTGGGGGCAACGTACCTGGGGGCAGAAGGTATGTCTCCTTGTTCCTTCACCATTGCTGTGCTTTCACCTTCCTCATTGCCCTCCATCAGTCTCTGTTATGTTGATCCTTGCTTCTGGATCCCCTTTTCGTTGTGTTCACGACGTATGCAGCCTCGAGGGTGTTCTGGATCTGGGGGTTTTGCGTGGGCAGGAAGAAGCTGCGTCTGTGGGATTTTTCTGGTGGGCTAGCAAATCATGTGTTAGGTAAGCCCCCCCCCCCCCCCCCCCTTCCTGTAAGTTGTTTTTGAGCCTCAAGCCCATAACCATCAGTAGCTTCTTGTCGTTCATTTTTTTCCCAGATCGGTACGTGGGCTGAAAAAAACCAGGACTGAAAGAAAAAACCAGACTGAATGGGCTACAAGTGGTTTTTTTTCTCCGTGAGGACTGAAATGGGCTAGCGATGCGTCTGGTTGCCAGACGGAATGAAAAAGGACGGATGTAATGACAGTAATGAGTGTAATGAGCTGAAAATGTGTCTGATGCCGAATTGCATTTTCAGACATCTGTTCGTTAGACACTCCCTAATTCAAAGTGGGATTGTAGGTGGTAAACACGTTTGGTGCTCAACATTGAAGCGAACTGCACCATTCGGTCGTCGTTGGACGGTTGAGATTATTTGGATCTCCGTCTCTTACTCTTTCTATATTAATTAGTATACATAGATATAGATATAGATTCAAACCAAACTGGATTTTGAAAGTTTAGCAACATGGGAATGTTTGCAGCCAGCCAAGTTGCCAAGAGGAACAAGGCAACGAACAACAGAAAGGAAACATAGAGAAAAAAATGGAAAAAATTACAGATAAATTTGGTACTCGCTTGTCTGCTGCCAATTAATTGAAGGGTTTGATCGAATCTGTGCAGGTGACACTAAGTATGGATCGATGCATCGGCGGAAGAATCTTCAATGTCAACCTCCCCGTCGTCAGAATAGTCCAAATTGTCTCCATGACCAATAATCTCTTCCTCAGAATCAGTCTCGTGCTCTTGCTCAACATGAGGTGGCCAACCGTATCTATCAAGTTCCTTCAGAAACTGCAGCATACGTGCATGCAAATGTTTGGTCAATGGATATATATATACGGAGTACATGCGAAACTGTGAATAGCTAATAACGAATTACCCAGAAGCGCTAGCTATCTGCAAAAAAAAGGAGGTTTGATCAGTTACCTGCGGCTTCGGGTCCATAGAGCAACATCTCCTCAGGAAAGCGATGATTTCTTGGTCGACCTCCTCCTCCGTCTTCTCCCGGCCACGAATCTGCAGCACGGCGCCTTTGCCTCCCAAGGGATCAGACGAGGTATCTTCTTCTTGTTGTTGTTCCAATACCGGTTGTCGGATCCGAGGAGGGAGAGCACTGAGAGGAATAGTGAAGGCTTTGAGTTGCTCGTCGTCAGAGTCGGCAAACGTAACCCCGCTGAAGTCATGCTTTGCCCACTGTTCGTCCATCATCGCCTGTATCTCAGCCCTTCGGATGTAGTAGTCCTTGTCCACCTCCACGCAGCCTATCCTGCGGTACTCTTGTCTCATACCGCCATATTCTTCTTCTTCATTGTCGTCATCATCATCATTATCTTCTTCTTCTTCTTCTTCTTCTTCTTCTTCTTTGGGAGTTTGTTCCTCGACGTCTTCGCCAGTCTCGTTTTGCCCGGAGGTCTCAGTGTCCGCCTCGGTGTCGATCTCGCCGTCCCCCTCGCTCTCGATGTCGGTCTCTACGCGGGTAGCACAGCGCACAGAGCACTTGAAGACCAAGCACTTCATGAGGTCGTCATACCCCATCCTGATCTTGCCATGCACACGGAGGTGTCGGTCGATGAGGTCGTCGGAGGAAAGTGCGGCGGCCAAAGCACGCGAGAGGCAGCAGCATTGGTGGAACTCCTTGCGCGGCAGCCGTGCAAAGATCTCAGCAAGAACGAGGTCGGGGAGGAGGATCGCGGCCGGATCTGGCGTGATGATCGATTCCATCGACAAGGCCCTAGCTTGATGATCTCGTGATCATGTGTATTAGGTTCGTGAACTTGGTACGGAAGCAGGGCCGGTCCTGACATTTCTAGGGCCCAGGGCGAAACTAAAATCTAAGGCCCCTCAATATCTATATTAAGTTTTCCCAAAAAATTAACATCTACATTAAAATAGTGATAAATAAATTAATGAAACGTGACAAGTAAATACTATCCAAAAGTATATTCGAATGAGATAATGTAAACCTAAGTTATATGTACGCATTGAAAACCCTACATATACTTTTGGGAATTTTTGAAATCTACACTTCAATCGGATTGCCATATCTTCCATAACTAAAAAGTAAGTAATGTCAATCTCATTGCAGGGAACAACTAGAGAAAACTACAAAACTACATGTGAAGCTATAAGAAATTTGACCACTTTTTACTAATCATGGGGCAGTAGTTTCAATTAAAAACTCACCCTCCTAACCGGCGCAATTGCTAGCACTATTCAGGGTATATCACCTCTATGAATTGTGAGATCGTCGACGCTGCAGCAGAATTATCAGATAAATAACACGAGAAAATCGGCTAATCCACAATACGAATTAGCGTCGGCGTTACACACGTACCTGGTGGCAAGGTCCACTGATAGCAGTTAAAAAAAGGTCAACTGATAGCAGCCCCTCGACGCTGCAGACAACATGAAGGTTTGACCGACGGTGGCGGCCGGAAGTGATTTGCTTTTGCGACCAACTGCGCAGCGAAACCGTAGGCGGTGATAGACAAATAGGGTTTGTGCTGCAAACTGATTCATGAAATAGAGATCCGAAGTATAGGAGATCAGGTGACGAGATCTCTTCCATTTTAGCAAATCAAGCACCGCGATGGTGAGAAGTCGACTCGCGTGGCCCACATTAGGCCAGGCTGCGCGTCGCTGCAAAAGGCCTCTGTTCCGCCTACACCATAGTGGGCCAGTACTTAGGGTAGCTACCAGCTGGGGGCCCCTACGTTTCATGGGCCCGGGGCGGCCGCCCCTCCAGCCCTGCCCCAGGGCCGGGCCTGTACGGAAGAGAGATCCTTCTCTCTCCAAGTCTCTATCTATATATTTGTGGATGGAAACACATCGTCTGTAATTCGATGTTTACGTACGAACGTCCTTCTTTTTGTACCGAATATAAACTCTCAACTCTTACGTATTATATGCATGCTTATAGGGCGTGTTTGGTTGGTCACATGGATTTTGGGTCTCTCGTCTCCGTGGCTCACTTGGGCCTGGCCCCGAAGAAACGCGGACTGAGCCAACATCTGCAGCCCGTTTGGTTGCCTGCATATCGTTTTCTTTTTTCCCTATTTATTTCGCATTTTCGGTATTGGTTTCCCGCATTCTTAGTTGTGGGGTGTTTAGGTGCAAAGCTCAGGTGTTTGGTTGTATACATGTTAACTCTAATCCTCACCACTTTCAAACAAGGTGATCTTACCCCTTGCTAACACAAGCAACAAGCTAAACAAGCATGAACCTGTGCACTAGGCAGCAAAGCAAGCAGTAAGCATTAGAGGAGTAACATAACTTAGCAAGCTAGAGGTTTTCAAGTGCACACACTACTTAATTACATCACATCAAGGGACATAAAACACCCTGATGAACAAACATGGGACATACCCACCCTGATCAAAACATGTTCTGGGCATTCTAAACCCGGGTTAACAGCTAGCAGGGGCATCCCATGCCCCTGATCAACACTAACAGGGGCATCCCATGTCCCCGATCAAAATGAACTTACCTTCACACGCTGGAACTAGTCGTGGTCAGGGCAAGTGTAGGACCACGCCGTCGATTCCATGTGCTTGTAGATCTCCATCTTGAAGCCCATGGCGGTGAGCTTGAAGACTAGGACATCGTCCTGCTCGAGATTGTACTTGTAGACGACCTGTGGCCAGTTCCTCCCGATCACTATCTCGTCGGTGTCCTTATAGTGCTGGAGCTGACATGCTCGTCGCAGTACTTGCAGGTGCCGATGGTGATGCAGCAAGGCAGGGGGATCATCAGCCATGCCTTCAAGCTGGCATGGAAACACTTGGGGATCAGCATCATGTGCAGGTCCTCCCGGTCCAGCTGCACGTAGAAGCGACGAGGCTGGCCCTCTCTGAGCTTGTGGCCAATCTTCGGCTTCTTCCCCTTCACCACCTTCAGCAGCTCCTTCGCCTCCTCCTCCCTACCTGTTCAGCCTGTTGTTGAATGGCTTGTTCAGCCTGTTGTTGAAGCCAACGACGCCGGGCATTGGCACCAGAGGCTGGAAGCCTGGGGGAGGTTCATCTTGCTCGGCCTTGAGTACCTTGTCATAGAATGTGACGATCGTGAGAACACACAACAATGGCAATAGTAGGACGTCAATAACATGTCGATTTTTGTGCACAAAAAACCCCAATGTCAAGAACATGTCGATTTTGGGGCACAAAAAAACCCAAATCTAGGAAAAAGTGAAGGTAGGATCAATCTGCCTTCAAACCCTACCAGATTGGACAGTAGATCGGAACATCTAGGCATCAATCTGAGATGTACTACACTAAACTAGCATATAGACGCTTCGATTGAAGACCTATAATAGCGAAATCGAACTGACATCAAACCCTAGCCGTGATGTGGAGGATAGATCGGAACTTACCGGCGATGTAGACGGTGGTGCAGGAGGTGGAGGAGGCAGACGCGGCGCCGGTGATGTAGGTGCTGAAGGGGTGGAGGCGGTGCCCATGGTCCGGTCGAGGAGCCGTGCATCGTGATGGTCACGATGGGCGGCGCGGCCATCAATCCAGTCGGCCCCGGCGCACGCACAGCGGGAGCATACGGCGACGGCGCGGTGGATGGCCCCGCCACCGATGCGAAGGCCGATACGGCGGCCGATGGTGGCCCCCGGCGACAGATTGGGTATTGCGAGTGGACGTGCCATCGGAGCTCCTCTGGCGACATCTGCTGTAGCCAGGCGTTGTGGGCGGTGAAGCGGAGAAGTTGAGACGAGGTGAGAGAGAGAGAAGAGGGGCGACTGGGCGGTGACTGGAGTCACTACAAGAAATATGCTAACTTATGACCTTTTGACAGTGACCCTGAAAATATTGGTCATAGATCTGTGACCATTTTGAACTAATTGGTCACGAGCTGTTTAGGAGGGTCCAAACACTAAAACATAGCGACCATTTTGATAAAAAAGGTCATAGTTTCTTTACATGAAATGGTCATAATGCAGTCAACTGTGGTTTACCACTTACTTTTGATCGATTACGACCAATATAAATGGCCATACTCGCTAATTTGTGATGCGTTGAAATGACGGGGCAGCCACCTCAGCAGTTTCGCTTATGTGTCAGCTCCATGTGTCAATTTTGGCCTACGTGGCATGTCCATGTGTCAATTTAAACCTACCATTGACAGGTGGAACCCCATACTGACTTGTTGACCATGCACGTCTATCCAATGACAGGTCGGACCCACCACAAACCTAACATACGGGACCCATCACACACATGACACGTGGGACCCATCACCGACCTGACATGCAGACCCACTCAACATGACAAGCGGGACCAACACAGACATGACAACTGGGACCCACCACATCTGACGTGCGGGACCCACCACATACATGACATGTAGGACCCATAACCAACCTGACATGCGGGCCCCAGCACCGACCTGACCAGCACCAACCTGACATGCGGGACCGACCACACATATGACATGCGGGACCCATCTGCGTCTTGACATGTGTACACCATGCGGCTCCGAAGGAAAAAGAAATTATGCAACCATGCGGCTCGAACTCACGACCTGCCTACGCACGCTGCAAACTAAAGCCACTAGACCAACACTGCGTTCGTGTCCTGCAATAACATGAAAGCATTTTGTACTGGTAAACCGCCCTGGGCCAAGCCGTTCGGCTGCGCCGCTGGACTGGGCCGGCCCACCTCGGCTGGTCCTCCTTTTTTTTTGCTCTTTACGTGATCCAATGGTTCAGCTGCGCCGCTGGGCTGGGCCGGCCCACCTCGGCTGGTCCTCCTTTTTTTTGCTCTTTTCTTTTTATTCTTTTCTGTTTTCTTTTACAACTTTTGATTTTGAACTCCAATATAACCCAAATAAATTTTAAAATTATTGTAAAGATGTCCAATATCATTTTAGACTATTAGGGACTTTTTGCAAAAAATACAAAATACCCCTGAGCTTATATATTGCTTTAATTTGTTTTTCGAATTTCGTATGCTCATTTGAAAATCTAGTCGAAGTCGTCGCCGTGACCGTACATGTCTAGTTTTTGAATCATGTGGATATTTTGATGTAACTCTGATGAAATGGATACTTGTGAACCTAAAAATGAAATTTTGGAAAAATAACGGGCAAGCTGTGTGGCAGCTGCAGTTCAAAATCTAGCCGATTCCAGCTGAATCGGCAAGAAGCCGTTTAAATGGCCGGAAATAGGAAGAGAGCTCAGAAATGCATGCCTTTTGGTGATTGTACATAAAATGATGTCTACTTTGTGTAGAATATGTATCGGTGCCATTTTGGACAAGTTTCTCGGTAGCCGCTTCACAAAAAATGCTATTTTAAGCACTTGAAAAATGAAAAATGGTTTTTTTTGTGAAACATGTCGAAAACTTTGTTCGGCAACATTGCTTGCCATCCCACAATGAACACATGTGCCAAATTTGGGCACATTTCGACAAACTATGTCATGAATGTGGCCAAAACATTGCTCGTTTGCCAAATTTGGGCACATTTCGAGAAACTATGTCGAAGTCGCCGTCGTGACCGTTCATGTCTAGTGTTTGAATCATGCGGATATTTTGATGTAACTCTGATGAAATGGATACTTGTGAACCTAAAAATGAAATTTTCAAAAAATCATAAGAAAACCATGAGGCACCTGTAGTTCAAATTTGACCCCCTTCCAGCTGAATCGGCAGGAATTTGTCTTTTTTACGAGAGGTAGATGGAAACTGTTTAACACGCAACCATTTGGTTAATTGTACATATTATGTGGTATAGTATTTTTAGAAAATGTATTTCTCCTATCTTACCACATATTTTCGGTAGTTGCTTCACAAAATAACCCATTTTTTGCACTCAGAAAATAAAAAATGATTTTTTTGTGAAAGGAAAATAAAAACTTTCTTCGGCAACATTGTTCACGGTTCCAAGATACACGTTTGTGCCCAATATGGCCATATTTGAACAAACTATGCCATGAATGTGGCCATAACATTCGTCATTTGGCCCGAAAGCCATGAATCTTCATAGATGATAGCTCATTTCTGAGAACACTTTTCCAAGAAAATTGACGTATTCCAAGTTTATATTTTTTTATGCTAACTAGGTCACATATCATGACTCCACGCGAAGGTTTTCCATTTATTTGATTTTTTTTGAATTTCGTATGCCGATTTCAATATACGGTCAAAACGGCGGACATGACCGTTCGTACCTAGGGGTTAAATCTTGCGACAATTTTGTTGTATCTATGATGAAATAGGTACTTGTGTACCTAAATATGATTTTTTCAAAAAATCATAATAAAACCATGAGGCACCTGTAGTTCAAATTTGACCCCCTTCCAGCTGAATCGGCAGGAATTTGTCTTTTTTACGAGAGGTAGATGGAAACTGTTTAACACACAACCATTTGGTTATTTGTACATATTATGTGGTATAGTATTTTTAGAAAATGTATTTCTCCTATCTTACCACATATTTTCGGTATTTGCTTCACAAAATAACCCATTTTTTGCACTCAGAAAATAAAAAATGATTTTTTTGTGAAAGGAAAATAAAAACTTTCTTCGGCAACATTGTTCATGGTTCCAAGATACACGTTTGTGCCTAATATGGCCATATTTGAACAAACTATGCCATGAATGTGGCCATAACATTCGTCATTTGGCCCGAAAGCCATGAATATTCATAGATGATAGCTCATTTCTGAGAACACTTTTCCAAGAAAATTGACGTATTCCAAGTTTATATTTTTTTGTGCTAACTAGGTCACATATCATGACTCCACGCGAAGGTTGTCCATTTATTTATTTATTTTTTAATTTCGTATGCCGATTTCAATATACGGTCAAAACGGCGGACATGACCGTTCGTACCTAGGGGTTAAATCTTGCGACAATTTTGTTGTATCTATGATGAAATAGGTACTTGTGTATCTAAATATGTTTTTTTTTTAAAATCTCGCGAAAACGACGAGGCACCTGTAGTTCAAATTTGACCCCCTTCCAGCTGAATCGGCAGGAATTTGTCTTTTTTACGAGAGGTAGATGAAAACCGTTTGACACACAACCATTTGGTTATTTGTAAATACGTTTGACACACAAATATTTGCTACGTTCTTCAAAAAATCCCCATATTTCCATGTCGAAAAATAGAAAAGGATTTGTTTGAGCAAAGAAAATGAAACCCCATCATATTCGGTCAAACTGGGCCGTAACTTGCCCAGCCCAGTTCTTCTCCATCCCCTCCTCGCACTTTTGGCCCGTTGGACCGCGGCTGCAGCACCCCTAGCCGTCAGATGCCGATCGAACGGCCGGGAGCGCGCGCGTCTGGATTAAAACCAGCACGTCGCCTCAGACCCTCGCGGTAAACCCTAGCCTCTTCTCTTCCACTCGCGCCGGCGCATCTCGCCTCCTCTAATCCCAGCGCCGCCGCTAGTTGCTCGCGCCCCCCCCCTCCTCGAGCTCGGTCGCGCCGCCACTCTCTGTGCTCGACCGGCTGCGCCTGCACGTCCTCTTCGCCCTCCACGCTCTCGCTGCAGCACGCCCTCGTCGATCCCCCACCTACCATCGGACTGCACACTGCAGCGGTGGTCGTTTATGACGACGCAAGGCCGCGCGATACGATCCGCCGCCCAGCAACGTCCTTCTCTTGACGGAGCCAAAGTTTCTGCTTCTCAATATGCGGCTACGTCGCCGTGCCGGCGGTGATGGTGAGATTAGAGGTGGGGGAATCACGTTGCCAACCGCATGGGTTCCCTTCGTCCCCGCTGACGCTGGATCCTCTCACGACTCGATCCGCCAACTGCCGATCTCTGCCTCACGGACCGTCCTGCTCGGACCTCCAACAACCCCTCTCCTCTCTAAGCGCCCGCAGTAGATCAGATCGGATCTGACCGGCTCGTTGTGTTTGGTTGCAGGTGGCTAGGGCGTCGGCTGTCAGCATCGGCGTCGTCTACGGCTCCGTCAAGCTCGGCATCCTCAAGGTAATCCCCCCATGCTGCCTCCTTTCTGTGTGTACCGGTGATTGTTCCGTATGGATTGTTGTGGCGTCGGTGTGCCATGTTCTTAGGGTTCATAGTCGTTTAGTGAAATCAATCCTAGGGTCTGATTGCCTGAAACCGCACACTGGGGAGGTTCGTAGGCCTCAAGGATTCTGATGGTTTGATTATGGGGCTTGATCGAGGATGTGGGTGGTTTGCTTACTGTCATCAGCCTGGGTGAGACAGGTCCCCTGTTTCCGTGACATGGAGCCCTTTGGGCTTTGGTTAGTTGAATTGTTGATTGAGTATAAGTTGGAGCTTGCTGTATAGGAATTTATCCTGCATATATCTTCTGTTATCTGTGGCTGCTGCATGTAGCTAGTAGCTACCTGTTTACTTTTACTTCAACACCTACTTTGCCATGGTAAAGCCTCACCCATTTCCTTTGAGAAAAGAAAATCGGTCCTGAGATTGTCCAAGTCTCCATCTCATCTCTCCTTGGTGCATGCACAAGTGTACTCCCTTGTATCTGAGCAGCAGATTATGTATGTGTGTGTATATTGCTGTGCTCTTTGTGAACTCGCTCTATCTAATGTAGCAAGATGATTTCTATGCAACTAATGATAGTATCGGTAATAAAAAAACATGTTAATAATAGCGTCGTTCTCTGTGATGTGCAGGTTCTGCTGCCTGGATTCATTTTGCCGACGACTTCCGTCGCTGGCAGCCATGGCACTGTTGATGTCCAAAGGTCTTGATGCTCCCCCAAAGCGACCTAGACGACGCCCTTCAAGAGATCGTCGACATCGGCACTGAAAGGTCAAAATTTTCTGTTTGGTCAAGCTCAAATCGATTGGTGCTGCCATTTGTGCCTTGTTGCATGTATGTAGACTGCAATGCTTGTTTCTTTGTGTCGACTGTGCTATGCTTGTTTCTGGCTTGGTCACAGTTTTGAACCTACGAGATGACATGGAGGTTCTGGACCTGGGAGTTAGCTTTGCTCCATTTCGTTTTATTTTGACACGTGGGGTCTATACATGGTTCCTGTAGAATCTTCAACCAATGGTTTTTGCACAATTTCATCTTATTTTGACACGTTTTGGTTTCCTGGCACTAGTATGTTTTTTTTTATCAGAACTTGAAATCAGCTTATATATGATGTTCATGTGATTTATCTAGCCTTAACAAGCTGTGTCCTGTAGTTCCGCTTCACATGTTACATCAATACAAAGCATTTTTTGGTGGTAGAAACTACTGGTATCTTGGTTATTTTATGTGCCTGGTGCCATGTCATAACTCTTCTTTTTCTTATATTGAAGGCTATGAACGCTGATGTGCCAAAGTGGTGAAAGGATGATCCGCTGACAAGAAGCCGCAACAGTTGCGACCGATGAGAACGTGGAGGACATTAGCAAAGATGCCTCCAGGATAGTACTGTTTATTTGAAATTAGGTGTACTGTTTATTTTGTAACTCCCAGGTTCTGTTGCCTGTGTTAGAGTAGAATAGGCAACTGAATCCCGAACTTGGCTCATGTGACATATTTTACACTTGTAGAGCCATTGTATGTTTATTATATGATGTAACAGTTTTAATGTCATTTTGAAATCTGAAGAAAATTCTCCTGTCAATTGGGACCCACCTACCAGAACCCTACATTTGGGACCCGTAGAACAGAGCCTGACAGTTGGGACCCACAGAACAGAGCCTGACAGTTGGGACCCACCTTGAAGAACCTGACATTCAGGACCCACATACCAGAACCTGACAGTTGGGACCCATTTGCAAAAAATAAAACAATTGCCACAGCCCAAAAGTGAAAAGGCCGAAATAATGGGCTTGGCCCATGTAGTCAATCAGAATTAAAAGGAAAAATATTCCATATTATTGGGCTTGGCCCATGTAGAACACATAACTGGACTGGGCTGATTTTGCTATATGACCATTTAAATTGGTCACAATTTTGCCACGTCAGCCATGCCACGTTGGATCTGACGTGGATAGGCAAGATGGTCAGTGACGAAAACAAATGGTCATAATATCTGTGACTTTTTAGATTAGTCACAAACATCCATGACGAATGCACACAAATGGTCACGAAGGTTCATTGCTGACCGCCAGCTTTCGACCAACTGTTTTTGGTCACAAGAAGGTCACAGATGAAAAATAGGTGACCATTCAGTGACCAATATGGAGGGTCACCAGTTAGCATATTTCTTGTAGTGAGTGGGGAGTGGGGAATTAACGCAAAGCATCGCATCTCCCACGCTTCCCAACGCGTGCGACTCGGAGGCACACGTGGCTCTCCTCAGCCTGGCCCAACAAAAACGGCCGATTCGACCGTTCCTCCTCAGCCAGGCCCAACGTGCTTTAAGGTTCGTGCAGATGCAGGAACGCGGGCTGGGCCAGGCAACCAAATGCACAAATTTTGCACCCCAGGGCCTGGTTGAGGAGGCCGTGGGCTACCAAACACGCCCTTAATCTCTTGGTGCGAAGAGTCCATGTAGACTTAATTGGCTTTCGTTCTCAAGATCAACCGCAAGCGTGGCGGCCAAAATCAGTCGTATTGGTGGGTCGTGGCAAACCGACACACAGAAAGAGATATACCCGACATGAGATATGGCCGACCTGGAGAACCATGGCCATGGCGGCGGTGGCGTTCCAGAGCCCAACAACTCGATCTCCCTGGGACAGGTATGTGTCCGAGCGTGCTGCATCAGCACCATGCATCCTCACGGTCGTCGGCGTCCTGCAGCTCCTGCTAGCTGTACCTTCTCTGATCTCCCCTGCTCACTTGCCCCTACGTCGGCGTCCAACTCCTCGCCTATGTCGGAGCCCTCGCCGCTGGCGGAGTCCTCCTCTTCGGGGCCTGTTGCTGCTTGAGTACCACGGGAAAACGCCAAGCTAATAAGGTTAGACCATGCACGCACGGAACTACAATTTATCTTCGCCTTAGCCGAAGTAGAACATGTCAATTTTGTTTAGAAGATAACTCACCGCGAAGATGCAAACCGCAAGATAGATTGGAAGTTCCCAAATGATCATGCTGTTGTTGTATACAGACTATGTGCGGTTTTAAGCGGATGGATATCTTGAAGATAAAATAAAGGACGAAAAAAGATTGAAGACGGAGCAACTGTGAAGATCCAAATGGTGCTGCGGGAGATGTACTCCAGATCACATGGCTGGTTGACAACCTCAGCAAGAATCATGAGTAAGGTCATGTGGTGTTTAAACTTCGGTCGACCAAATGTTTAGACTTTGGATTTGGATCTGGTTAAACATTTAGAAACAGAGGGAGTATCTGTTAATCAGTTCGGGGATCCAGCACATGCCAACAACCTAGTTTGCTTTGTATATTGCCCATATAGCAGAAAGAATGAATTGTTACACATTGTTCCGAGAGTAATTCCAAATACTATGCATGCAGACTCGGTTTGAACTGAGGATACAAATTAATCAATGTGAAATAGCATAATTAGTCAGAGTATATGCAAACAGACCCCTCTAGATAAGTTAGATTATCGTCAATCTACATTACCTCATCAGAAATATTTTAATATACCTTTCTATTACAGAAGACATACCCAATTAATGAAGATGTTACAAAGATGAAACATATGGAGATCATTCCTCTTGACCATGTACTGCGTTTCAATCTGGGAAGACGTACGGGCGGCCAGATCATCGTAACAGGAAATATCTTCATCGGACCTACGCGTCCATCTAGCACCCTTTGATAGACCTTCTCAACCACCTTGCTCCTTAGATGAACATAAAAGACAGCACCACTTGCAGGATGATCCAAGAATACATAGTCAGCATCGTCCCCTACTGCAACAACATCAACATTATCTCGCAAAATGTCACCCATAATACTTGCACATGCCTCGCGGATGCAAAATGTGTCTACCAGTTGCCAGGCAGCTGCAACATAATTGTCACCCGTCATCGGATGACGCCATACACTGATCTGAAACCCTTCTGCATTGAAAAGATACACCCCGAAATTTGGCGCACATGCAAGCATAAAGTTTCTCTCCACTCCATCCGGGAGCTCAAGGATGAAGAAGTGTGGCGTTGCCAAATCTAGCACCACGGTGTACCCAAATGTAGTCACCACGAAGATCTTGCCATGAACCGGAGGCAACAATTTATAAAAGCGGGGTGTTGGATACGCGGATTCTATCACTTTTATAGCAGTAGCCGGGCGGGTTCCAGCACAAATACTTTCGCACGGAATTTTCGACCTACCTCTAAGAAACGCACCAAGGTGATGCCGTCACGGCCCGCATGGTCTGGTAGAAAAATCTTTCCGGATAAAGGGACCGGTGGGAGGACCAATTCAGACCCTTTGGCGAGCATCGGGGTAAGGATGGAGTACTGGGATGTTTCGAAGAGGGCGGACTCCATGATAAGGTGGCCCTTCCAGCTGTGCCACATCCACTTGATTCCAGATTGGGCGGCAAAGGCGTCGTTGCAGGAGGAGGCAGCGTTGCGTGAGTAGGCGGTGAGCTCCTCAGGTTGCGGAAGCGACACGAACCGATACGTGCCAATGGGGTCGTTGGCGCAAAAGCCGAGAAGGAACGCCGGGTCGGAGACGTGGAGGAGCCAGCGCTTGGAGACAAGGGCGGCACACACAAGGTAGTGGGGGAAGTCGAGGCAGAGGAGGATCTCGCGGAATAGGTCGTCGCATCCGAGCACCGATGCTGCTGATGCGGCTACGACCGCCGGCGCTTGTCGATCGTACATATTATTGGCCAATCGAAATTGGACAAGAACAGGTTGGTGCCGGCTCAACGCTGAGATACGTACGTACACTAGCGGATGTATTTATATGGACGTGTGGATGGTCTATGAATTGGGCTATAGGAGTAGGACAAGGACTGGATCGCGATCAGGTTGGGTCCGGCCGGCCGCCCGGCACTTTTACCATATGCGGGCTCTAGCTGCTTCTACTACTTTTTTTTTTTTTTAGAAAAGGGCACCCAGCCTCTGCATCGATTGATGCATGCGGCTTTTATTTAATTTATTCCAAGTCAAGTTTTACAAAAGATTACATCATGGGTCACACAGGGTTGATACATGTATCAACCATCTAAAACACACGGATAACATGAAATGACACTGCATCAACATGATATCCTCAGATCAAAACGCCAGCTGAACCGGTTGTACATATCCCGCGCAACCAATTCAGCCGGTTGCACCCAATATCCAGAGCGTCTCGCTTGTCCGTTGACTGTAGGAAGGACCACAAACGGATCCAATGAGTGGCCATCGGTATTACCTGCATGAAGGAAAATGATTTCGCATTGTTAAAGATATAATCATTGCGTATATTCCAAATGGCCCATAGTAAAGCACATACACCAACGCGTATTTGTACTTTATCCTTTTTGTCAACGCCCGTTAACCAGTTACCAAACAAATTATTTATACTAGTTGGGGTTGTAAATTAAGGGCTATGGAAACAATAAGCCAGACCATCTTTGCTAAGGGACATGATAAAAACAAATGCTCAATCGTCTCATCTTGATCACAAAAACAGCATTTTTTTTGAACCGTCCCAATTACGTTTAGCCAGATTGTCTTTAGTTAAGATTTCTTTACGCATAAGAAACCACATGAAAATCTTAATTTTCAGTGGCACTTTCATTTTCCATATATGTTTACGAAGAAATCTCGTATGATCACTTAGATAATCAAGATACAACGATTTAACCGTAAACTTTCCTGATGCGTTTAAACCCCAAGTAAACGTATCAGGAGCAGCGGTAATTTGAACGTCCACTAACCGGTTAACTAGATGCAGCCATCTATCCCACCGTTCTCCGGTTAAAACTCTCCTAAAACTTATATTAGGAGGAGGCGCATTCCCTAAAACGGAAGCTACTGAGACTTCTTTCCGATGGACTATGTGAAGCAGCACAAGGCTGTGGAGGAACAACTCCACCTTACTGCTACAATGTGGACAACACAAATGTTGAAGGAACCACTTCAATGTGCTGCGCTAGATATCGCTCTAGAGGCGTGGGCTGCCGAGAGTTCAATCCAAACTCTCAACACACAAGATCTAATCCAAGATCTTTAGGATAGAACACAAGTTCCTTTTATTGATAGGTAGTGGGTACATAGTCTGGTTACATAGTAGAGGTGAGGACCTCTATTTATAGGCTTCATGAGCCTTCACTACTTAGCCTACTTACAGCTAGAAGGTTCTAGAGTACACTACTTAAAGCTAGGAAAGCAAATACAAACAACCTAGTTACTACTCATGGCTAGAACACTCTAGAAACACTACCACATATGGCTATAGTGCCAAATTATGTAGAATATAGTAGAAGTGTGTAGAAGCCATAATAATTGACTCCTAGTTTATTTATTTATTTTTTATTTATTTCTCTACTGTCCCTCATCATCCTCCCCTGGTTGTTTAGAACTCGACCTCGAGTTATCTCATAAAGTGCTTGTTCTGGATGATAAAGAGCCAGGTCGCCACATTGAATGTGTTGGAGATTCCCATGTCAGTTGGAAGATCTATCACATAGGCATTGTCATTTATCTTCCTCAGAATTGAGAAGGGTCCATATTTCCGCTGCCTAAGCTTCCCTTTGATGCCTAAAGGCAGTCTTTCTTTACGAAGGTATACCATTACCTTGTCACCAACTTGGAATGTCTTCAACCTCCGTTTGCAATCAGCTAGCTGTTTGTACTTCTGATTTTGCGCCTCCAACACATGGCGAATTTCTTCAAATAGTTCGGTGTAGTTATCAGCAAAGGACAATGCTGCTTTTGAGTTTCCCTTTGATGGTAGCTTCACTAGATCCACCACATGTGTTGGAACTTTAGTGTAGACAATAGAAAAGGACTCTCCTGTTGATCTTGGAGTTGTTGTAGGAGAATTCAGCAAGGGATAAAGCCAAATCCCATTGTCCCTTTCTATCTCCACAAATGCAACGGATCAGATTACCCAAAAACTTGTTCACCACTTCCGTCTGACCATCTGTTTGTGGATGAGCAGTACTAGAAAATTTTAATTCAGTGTTGAACTGCTTCCACAAAGTGAGCCAAAATGCAGCAAGAAACTTGCTATCACGGTCCGAGACGATGGACCTTGGGACCCCATGAAGTCTGACCACTTCTCGAAAGAACAATTTGCCACATGATGAGCATCTGTTGTCTTGCGGCATGGAATGAAATGAGCCATTTTAGAGAACCTGTCCACCACCACAAACACCGCATCATTCCCGCGCCTTGTTCTTGGCAAACCCAAGACAAAGTCCATAGAGAGATCCTCCCATGGAGCTTCAGGAACAGGCAAAGGCATGTACAACCCTGTGTTCGTGACTTGACCTTTGCAGGTTTGACATACGGGGCATCGTTGAACAAACTTTCCAGCATCTCTCTTTAGTTGTGGCCAAAAGTATCGAGACTCAAGGTTAGCGATAGTCTTGTCACGTCCAACATGGCCACTAAGATCACTTGAATGGAGCTCTCTAATTAACTTGTCACGTAGAGAACTTCTCGGGATGCACAAGCGATCATTCTTGAAGAGATAGCCATCTTGCACCAAATAGTCGTCACCTAATGGTTGGCCTCTCATGTGCTTTACCCAAACATGGCCAAAGTCTTCGTCCTCCTCATACAACTCCTTTAGTTGATCCATGCCGGGAAGTTCAGCCTCAAAAGAAGTCAAGAGGCATGCACGGCGACTCAAAGCATCGGCTACTTTGTTGGTGGCTCCAGATTTGTGCACAATGAGATAATTAAACCTCTCCAAATATGCTGCCCATCTTGCTACATGCGATCCACATGCTTTTGATTCCTAAAATGCTTCAAGGATTGATGGTCAGTGTAGACAATAAACTCCTTAGGCAACAGATAGACTTCCCAAGTCTTTAAAGCCCTAAAAACAGCATATAATTCTTGCTGATAGGTACTCCACTTTTGTCTTGCTTCGCTTAGCTTCTCACTGAAGAAAGCAATGGGTTTTCGTTCTTGAGATAGAACAGCCCCAATGCCTACTCCACTAGCATCGCACTCCAGCTCAAAGTCTTACTGAAATCAGGTAGCGCCAAGACTGGTGCTTGTGACAATTTTTCCTTTATTTCCTTGAAACTAGCTTCAGCTAATTCGTTCCATTGAAATTTCCCTTTCTTTAGACATTCAGTGATTGGTGCCATGATCGTACTGAAATTCTTCACAAACCGCCTATAGAACGTTGCAAGACCATGGAAACTTCTCACCTCTGAGATAGTCTTTGGAGTTGGCCATTCTCTGATTGCTTCAACTTTAGAGTGATCAACATGAATGCCTCACTTGTTATGACAAACCCCAAGAAAAGAAGTTGTGTTTGAAGGAAAACACATTTCTTCAAGTTGAGATAAAGTTCGTTTTCCTTTAGTACCCATAAACCTTACGGATGTGATCCAAGTGTTCATCTTCATCCTTGCTATATATCAAGATATCATCAAAATAAACCACAACAAAGTGGGATAAGAAGGGTCGAAGTACCTGGTTCATCAAGTGCATGAAGGTACTTGGTGCATTTGAGAGTCCAAATGGCATGACCATCCATTCAAACAACCCTTCCTTTGTCTTGAACGCTGTTTTCCATTCATCCCCGGGTCTAATGCGAATTTGATGATATCCGCTCTTCAAATCGAGCTTTGTGAACACTCTTGCCCACTAAGCTGATCTAACATGTCATCCAAACGGGGAATAGGGAATCTATACCTTACGGTGATCTTGTTGATGGCTCTACTATCCGTACACATGCGCCAAGACCCATCCTTCTTTGGCGTGATCAAAGCTGGTACGGCGCATGGACTGATACTTTCTCGAATGTGCCCCTTTTGCAGCAATTCCTCCACCTTTTCCTTCAGTATAGCATGCTCTTTTGGGCTCATCCGGTAGTGTGGAAGATTAGGAAGACTTGCTCCCGGAATTAGGTCAATTCGATGTTGAATTCCTCTCATCGGCGGTAGGCCTTGTGGCTCTCCAAGTATGCTCTGGAATTCAGCTAGTAGGCCATGTACCTTTGCTGGAATTTCAACCACCGGTTGCTCTTCACCTTTCACAATAAGTGCAGCACACATTTGCCTCCTTTAAGTCTTCCATAAACTCGCTAGAGGTGTGAGAAATAGTTAACATGTTCTTCTCCTCCTTAGAGGTTTTGGCATCTGATTGGTTTGGTACTATAATGATCTTTCGCTTATTCCAAGTGAAAGAGTAAGAATTTTCCTTCCCTTTGTGTGTAGAATCCACATCAAACTGCCAAGGTCTTCCAAGAAGAACATGGCTGGCATCCATATCAACAACATCACACAACACATTGGAGCGATAGTACTTACCCAAGAGAGTGGCAGGTTGCATTGTTTGGTGATCCTCATATTCACCCCTTTCTTGATCCATCCAATATTGTAGGGATTTGGGTGATCATGAGTCTCAAGCTTTAAATGGTTCACCAAATTCTGAGAGATAAGATTCTCACAGCTGCAACTGTCAATCACTAATTTGCATACCTTGCCATTCACGGTACATTTGCTCTCAAATATTTTCTTCCGTTGTGTGTTGTCGGGTTGTGGTGTCGAGCACAAGAGACGTTGAATCACACACACCACCTCTTCCCTCTTCTTCACAAACATCTTGTCCTTCTACATCCTCAGATTCATACTCTTCGTCATCTCCATCATCATGGTAGTTGTGTTGCGAATTTCCTCAATGGGCAATTGCTAGACACATGTCCCTCTTCACCACATTTATAGCATTTTATCACCGGCTTTGTCCTACTCTTGCCAGCTTGCCTTGGGGCAGGTTGTTTTGCCTTGGGTTGAGCGGACTTCTCTTCCACTATATGGGAGTGACTCCTAGATGAACCTTCAGTATGAGGAAATGGAGCCTTACTTGCCTTTCTTGTCCTTGCCAACCTTTCAGCCTTTAATGCAAGAGCTTGTGCTTGGTCAATGGACCAAATTTGTTGCATCATCAAACGATCCTGAATAGTATCATTGAGACCATTGATGTACCTTGCAACTTGTTGATCTTCAGTTTCAGCAAGGTTGCACCTCACTTGTAGCCTTAGAAACTCTTCTGTATTCTGAAACGGTCCTCTTTCCTTGAGCACAGTTTTGAAACTGAATAAATAGGATCTGATCATAATCTGCAGGCAAGAATCTCCCTTTCAAAAGACTCTTCATCTGCCGCCAAGATCTCACACGAGGTTCTCCTCTTAGTCTGCGGTCTTCTTGAAGGCGATGCCACCATGCACCAGCTCCTCCTTTTATGCTACCAAGAAACTCTACGGTCTTCTGGAATATTCATGACCTCAAAGAAAGTCTCCACTTCATATAACCAATCAAGGCACCCTTCAATATCAACATTTCCATTAAAAGTTGGGATCTCAGCTTTCACCTTGTATGTATCCCTTGCATAGGTACGGTTGGTACTCTTGGATATGCATAGAGGTCATCTTCTTCGAGTGCCTCGTCATATTCTTCACCTTCAGAAGCTTCAGCATAAGTTGGCCTTCCTGAGGTACGCTGAACAGCATGTCGCTGAGGTGTTTTTGCTTCAAGATGACTTTCCCTCCTTCGTTGCTGAACACCTCTTCCTCTTTCGATGAACCTCCTTCATTGGCAGTTGGAGGAACACCCTTTCTTATCATCTCAACCAGCTGATCGAACCTGCGGTTAAGATCTTCACGTAGCGCTTGGATTTGTTGTTCTGCAGCATCCATTCTCTTCCCCAATTCCTCCATTGCTTGCAGTAGCTTACTTTCAACGAGGACACCAAAAGTTGCTACGGATCAGCAAGGCTCTGATACCACCTGAAGCAGCACAAGGCTGTGGAGGAACAACTCCACCTTGCTGCTATAATGTGGACACACAAATGTTGAAGGAACCACTTCTAGATATGCTCTAGAGGCGTGGGCTGCCAAGAGTTCAATCCAAACTCTCAACACACAAGATCTAATCCAAGATCTTTAGGATAGAACACAAAGTTCCTTTTATTGATAGGTAGTGGGTACATAGTCTGGTTACATAGGTAGAGGTGAGGACCTCTATTTATAGGCTTCATGAGCCTTCACTACTTAGCCTACTTACAGCTAGAAGGTTCTAGAGTACACTACTTAAAGCTAGGAAAGCAAATACAAACAACCTGGCTACTACTCATGGCTAGAACACTCTAGAAACACTACACCACATATAGCTATAGTGCCAAATTATATAGAATATAGTAGAAGTGTGTAGAAGCCACTACACTACATATGACTCCTAGTTTATTTATTTATTTCATTTCTCTACTGTCCCTCATCACTATGTTATAGAGGGATGGATATTGGTGAGAAAGGGGCTTATTCCCCAACCAAATGTCCTCCCAAAACCGAGTACTTTCACCATTCCCAACCGAAAAGGAGCCCCTAACGAAAAACTCGTCTTTCACTTTCATAAGGCCCTTCCAAAATGGTGAGTCATATGGTTGCACTTTAACTTGGGATAGAGATTTAGAATGTAGGTATTTATTATGGATTAGCTCATGCCAAACCCCCTCCCTGTCAAGAGTTTGAAAAGCCATTTGCATAGCAAACTCTTGTTTTTAGATTGCAAATCTTCGATCCCAAGCCCCCTTGGTCTTTTGGCCGGCATATGATGTTCCATTTGGTTAGTCTATACTTTCTTGGTCTTTTATGGCTTCTTCTACTTGCATGCGACCTTTTCCCCTAGTCAGCCATACACAAACTTGCTGGCACGCCCAACCGTCCATGTTCTCGGCATCAGCTGGAGACTCTCGTACAAACAAGAAATCAGCACATATTTGCAAACCATGTACATCACGTGATCAGCACCAAAAATCCATCAGCGACACATCGCGACCATCGCCGTGGTCGACTCCAACCTCGCCGCGGTACGCCCGCTGCGGCCCGCTTTTACCTCGATCACTTCCGACTCACACCAAGCCGATTCGAGCTGCATTGTCATCGACTACGACCCACTGCAGGAAAACTTCTACTCCCTCGACTTCATCCACCACCACGGAAGAAGTCAATGCGGGTGGTACCGGCACAGACAACCCGTTCCCAGCTGAAAGGGCACCAAGTGTACTCGGGGGATAGCGTTTCGACATTGACAATGACAACAACTTCATCGCGGCACCCGGCCGAGCGACTCCAGTGCCTTCATCGACCTCGTATTATCGACTCCGCCGCGTCGACTCCGGTCCGCCGCATTGACTCCCTCCGCCGTGTCAACTCCGGTCCGCCGCGTTGACTCCCTCCGTCGCACAACTCCACCACGTCGACTCTCATCCGCTGCGTCGACTCGTATGCCACGCCGACTCCTTCCGGCAAAACATTGCGTGATGTCGCACCTGACACTCAGGGTCTGCGCCATATATGTTACACAATTAACCTCGGCCACATCCGCACTGCGTCGGCTCCATCCTCCGTGTCGAATCTTATCAGGAGCGCACTCGCTGTCGGCTTGAGGGTTGCGCATCCGACAAATATCTACGCCAGCAGGCAAGACTAGAGCACTCGTAAGATACTCGATAACAACAAAAGGAAGGCAATTTCTGCCTATACTCAAATACCAATAGTTGCACATAGCCTCGGGAACTAGTCCCATCGGTAGCACTGTCGCGCACCGACGAACAAAGTCCAAAGTTCATGAAACCACAAGACATGCAATCGAGCTCCAGTCGAGTATGCATCTCGACTGCCTCCAAACATCGACTACTAGAAAATAAAGAAGCACTTCTTTATTCTTTTTAGAAAATGAAAAAGGATATTTTTTTTATGGTACAGAAGGAGGTGATATTAGGCTCCCATTTAGTTTTTTTTTCGTTTCTTACTACGATCGCAAGTAAATACTTCCCGGGTTGCATTCGCAACAAATAAACCTCGGATGCTGCACCTACGGTGTAAAGGTAAGATCCGCTGGCCATGTCGAGCTGGGCAGGGTTCCATGCTAGCAGGCATGAAGAAAAATCTTGACGGACACGTTGGGTACCCTTTCTGATGCTGGATTTCGACTTCTGTAAGAACTCCACGGCCTGAGTCGAGCTTTCTGATACGTCTAAAATGTATCGATAGTTTTTGATATTCCATGCTTGTTTTACATCAATGTCACATGTCCTACCTACACTTATATAGCATTTTTATGCATTTTCTACGACTAACCTATTAACAAGATGCACAGTGCCAGTTTCTGTTTACTGCTGTTTTTTTGTTTTAGAAAATCTCTTAAAGAAAATATTCTCGTAATCGGACAAAAATCCACGGAGTCCAATATTTTGAAGACACGAACACGGAGTCCAAAAGGGCAGCCGAAGAGGCGAGGCAGGCAAAATTGTGGAAGCAAAAAACATAAGGACGGCGAGGAGCCGAAGAGCCTTCTTCTTAATCAATGAAAATGGTAAATTTTTGCCATGTTTCAAAAGAATGATAACCAGTGAGACCAGTCCCAAATTTGCTCGACAGCGGGAGTGGCACGCGGTCGGAAAAAGAAACATCTACCACCTCATTCTCTTTTGTTGTCAAGAACTGATAAAGAAAATAGGCTTCTGCTCCATTGCTCCGCCCCTGGCAAAATTGTGGAAGCGAAAAAACACAAGGACGACCACGATCTTGCCGTACCCCTTCATAATCAGGGCCTGATGGGTTTTTAAGTTGTCTGAGAGGTACAGAGAGCCTGTAGAAAGCCCGTACGGCCCGCGCAGTTATGTATGTCGTAGTTTCATCCAAATATGTGCACGTGCGGTGCGTCGGCCGCAACGTCACGCGATATATAAGGAAACTAGGGAGGAAGATTATCAGTTATATGCCGCGGCTGGTGGGAAATGAAGGATGGCGCCGTATGCCGTATCTTGGGCCGCTAGAGATCAGCATACGAGATCAGCTCACACATGATCAACGGACAACGACGCGACCCGAACGACGGAACTCTCTACAAGAGTCTTCGAGAGGTGTGTCGATCACGGAGGTTGTGCGACTAACCTAACGAATAAAACGAGCACGCGCGTGGTGGGGACGTGCGGCACAGTTTTTCGGGGTATCATACTTGTAAGGTATGAATATGATGGGTAATACAGGGTTTGGATATGGGCTTCACGGGCCCAACAGAAGAAAAAACAGGGCATTACCCCTTCAAGTTTCGCCAGGGGGAAACGGAATTAAAAGAAGAAGCAAATTTCAATACTTACACCGGCCGCCACGTTAGGCCGGTCGTATCGTCTTCCGAGGCCACATTTATATTCTGCTCGTATGAATGCGTTCGTTTGGTCGTCTAGTATTCCGATCACACTCTGCTCGAGGCGACGGGTTAATGGCACATCGATCCTTGGGTTGGGGAGGCGATGCGGTGGCTCCTGTGATGATATAAACTCCCTCTCCGTTGCCACATTTCATCGTCTTCCTGCTCGGAGCCAAATCCACAGTGCGACGCCGTCGAGGACGCCTTCTTCTGCGCGGCGAGCAGAGGTATGTGAAGGCTACACGGTTGCAATTTCTCTTTGATTTCCACCTCTCGGTTGATAGTGATCAATCTCCCTCGTTCCATGGCAGCCTCCTGTTCGACGGAATGGCTGGCAGGCGCAAGCGCAACGCCCGCCGAACCAAGAAGAAAGCGACCGCTGCTGCCGCCGGCAAGGACCGCTTCGAGGACCTGCCGGACCATGTGCTGGAGAAGCTGCTGTCGTTCCTGCCCTCGCAGGAGGCAGTGCAGACCTGCGTGCTCGCAAAACGCTGGCGCCACATCTGGAAGTCCGTCCCGTCCCTGCGCATCTTCACCGACGAGTTCGAGACCGACGAGGAGGTCAACTCTTTTGGAAATAAGCTGGTCGAGTTGCGTGACCCGACGGCGCCACTTCATGAATGTGAGCTCGTTCCCTATGATGACATCGATTCTTGGCTCCAGTATGCCTTCTCATGCCAGGTGAAGGTGCTTAAAGTTGAGACGCCTAGCTATTGTAATCATGCTCTCCTGTATAGCGATAGTTTCGTCTCTGGACACTTGACAAGGTTAGAGCTTTACCATATAGAATTTGAGCCAGAACACACTAGCTTTTTGGTAGCGTAATCTTAAAATTAATTCATGGGCATGGTTACTTCTTGCAACACTTGGATTCTATGCTGAATATGTTGTTACTTTACATGACACAAAAAACGTGTACAATCTGGTATGTATATCTGCTCATAATTGATAACTTCGGAAACAAATTTGTGTAGAAAACTTGTATTTCACTCTTTTGTTAAATTATGACTTCTGAAGTTATAAATTGAGTTGTTCTTTACTCTTGTGCATTTTGTTAAGATTTTAAGAAAGGACGTGAGATGGCGCCATACGTTTGGCAAGCTAAAGACAGTGTTGCTCAATGATTGGTGTGTGGCTGATAACTTCACTGGCCTAATTTACTTTCTTCAGCACTCACCTGTTCTTGAGAGGCTTACCCTTCACCTTAGACCTTCACACGAGGTATATGTTTTTGATATATGTTTGTTTTTTTTGTCTTTGAATGTATGTGTACAGCTAATTGATTTGATTTACATATTATGTTTATGACAGAAATCTTTCAGTAAAATGCTTGATTGCTACACCCAAAGGGAACATTTCTTGGTGTCAAAGCATCTCAAGGTAGTGGAAATCAAATCTTTCAAAGTTAATGGATCCACATTCATCAAATTGTAAAGATTCTCGGTACCTTTGGAGTTAATCGGGAGACAATTAACATTGACGAGGATTTCTCTTTTTACGATAGTAAGTAACTATTGCTATATTTTCGCTGATGTTTCTGTAGTCAGCATGTGTCTGCTAGCAATAACTATATTGATTAATCTCGATCAGTAAAAGTAGACATTCAACCTTTTTGTGAAATGTACATTAAAAATGTGTACTAGACTGATACATCATATCCGCATGCCATATTTGAATGACATTTTGACCATGCCAAAGCATAAGGACATATATTTCTTCTAGCACCATATTCCATAGTTTCAATTGTAAACGCCACTATGGCAGTATACAATACCTTGCGTCCACAATTATACACTTTGATACATGGGCCTTTGATGCTACTCATGATTAATACCAGACCGTGACCATATGATTAAAAAACACTTTCCATCCAATCATCAGGACAAATTTCTTATTACAGTATTTTCCTGAACTTCACCCCTCTCGCTAAATGCTCATTATATTCTATTATTTACGCAGGGTTCAGTTTCGAGCAGAAGAAGTATGAGCAGAAGTCAATCTTGACACCATGAGAATGATATGTTTGTCTACCTGGATCATACACCAGTCCGTGTTCTATTCATATGAAGTTGGAACTCCTGTCGGGATGCAGTTTTAATTATTAGGTTTAAATTTCGTAGTAGTAATGTGGCGTTTTTTCTCATTTCCCTAAATCGGTGTATTGTTCACACCTGAATTATATGTTGAAGGCATTGCATGTTTTGTCTCGATGTTTGAGGAACCTGAGTATCACTCTTTCATTCTTAATTTATACAAATGAAACATGTGTCAGCAACCTGTTCATGATGCCCAGAGTGAGGTCTCTACAATAGTGTCGACGACTGTACGTAGATGCCACCCTTTGCACAATGCATATCGATTCTTGGAACCTCCTCGTCCATCACTTACTCTTGTTCTCACAAGATTTTTTCTTTTCGCTCTGATAACTACCTAGCTTGTACTACTATTTGATACAGGTGCTGGCAGGCAAATTATATAAAAGGAGAAATAACAGTTTTTGTTTTTTCAGGGTAAATGGAAGGAACTTAGAAAACTTTAGCATAAAAAAGGGATGACAAGAAATTGAAAGAAAACGAAAGAGATAGATAAGCATTGACATTCAGAGTTGGCCTTCAAATGACATAAGACAAAAAACAAATAGCCCAAACTAGGGGCGAAAGCACATACTTATTGATTTCATACAATAATAAGACCAAACGTATGCACTTTTCCAAATACACAAACAAGTCGACCAAATTCATTTGTTTGGAAGAAATTTAACCAAAAAATGAAACTGAAACTCGTAATACTAAAATTCTAACATATGAACCAAATACTACTGAACGTAAGCATGTTGTAATACTCCCTCCTTTTATAATTATTTTGCGAAGTTTGACCAAATATATAAGAAAAAATATAAATATCTACAACAAAATTTTAATACTATTAGAATCTTCATAAGATATGTTTCATATTATATAAATTGAATATTATAAATTTTGATTTTTTTCATATATACTTGTTTAAAATTTACAAGGTTTGACTTTCAAATAACACAGAACGCGAAGTAAATAAAAACGGAGCGAGTAGTAATGAGCTGATAATTTTGCATTTGCATGCACCTAGCTATCCCCATGTCTAAATTCTGGATCCGCCCCTGCTCCTCTCATCGTGTTGTTGTGCGCTACCATCACAGATCAGCCCCACGGCAAGCAACGTCGGCATGAAGCGATGACGATGTCACCACCATCACGCCCTTCCCACGCCCTCCTCACCCTCCGTGAGCACCACGTTGAAGGGCCTTCTCCGCAAACTTGGAGCCATCCTCGACGACCTCTTGACCGGGTCCATCGACACCGCCGGCGTGGTCTGATCCTTTAACATGGGGTTGGACCCTGTGGAGGCGTCGTTTCGGCGTACGGGCCGATGGCTATTGGGGCGTTGCGGGAGGTGCCGCTTGAGGTGGGGGACCATGGAGTGAGCATGTGTAGAGGAGCCGCAGGGACGGGCAACGTGACGAGCAATGCAGGGACGGGCAATCTATTGATCACATGTGTATGAATGGAGTATTGTTCATGTTTAGTTTTGAATGAACTACAATTTATCTCCGACTTAGCCGAAGTTGAACATGTCAATATTGCTTAAAAGATAACTCACCCGAAGCAAGTGAATACCAGGGGCTGCTCCTTGTAAGAAAGGGGAATTCATTAGCCCTCTCATCACGAAGATGCAAACCGCAAGATAGATCGGAAGTGGATTTCTCTAGGAAAAAAATACTGAAGCAACAATCCCCTCAAATCCAAATAGCCCTTGCACATTCCAGGATGGTCGTTCCCACCGTGGCTCCAAACCTCACTTCTTCATCAAGGAGGCAAGGTCCCAGGATAGTTTTTTTTTTTTTTTGAATTTTCTACCACTTTATAACAGGTCAGCAAGCCGCCTCATTAAAAACCTTCCAGTCCCCATAGGTACCCTGGAAGGAAAAGAGTGCGTCTGGTACTTGCTACCTCAACCAAACAAGTTTACATCGTTCATTACATCCGGACGAATAAAGCTAGGGGGATCATCGTCCCAATACACATCAACTTTCGAATCATAAACAAACCTAGCAATATTATGTGCAACCGTATTTGCCTCCCGTGGGCAATGTTGGATCTTCACTCTCCCAATTCTCTGGTCCCAGGATAGTTGATGTGGCTCCAAAACTCATTTCTCTAGTCAGGCCCTAAAACATTGGCATTGCTATGCTTAAAACATGTTAATCAGTTCAGTAAGCAGCACATGCCAACAACCTAGTATGCTGTATTGGCCGTATAGCAGAAAGAATGAATTGCACACATTTTTTCGAGTAATGATAAATACTATGCATGAAGACACGGTTTGAAGTAAGAAGACAAATTAATCAATGTAGCATTATGCAAACAAGACCCCTCTAGACAAGTTTGATTTCTCATCAATCTCCATTACCTCATAGGAAATATTTTAACAAACCCTTTCTATTACAGAAGCCATACACAATCAAAATATTTACAAAAGATGAAACATATGGGGATTATTCCATTTGATCATGTCCTACGTTCCTAACTGGGAAGACGGGCGGCCAGATCATCATAACTGGAATTATCTGGAGAGTAGATAGACGTCCATCAGGCACCCTTTGGTAGACCTTCTCAACCACCTTGCTCCTAAGATGAACATAAAAGACGACACCACTTTCTCGATGATCCAAGAATACAAAGTCCGCATTGTCCCCCATCGCAACAACATCCATATTATGTGGCCAAATGTCACCTGCAATATGTGCACATGCCTCATGGACGCAAAATGTGTCTAACAGTAGCCAACCGCCTGCATCATAATTGTTGTGCGTCATCTGATGAAGCCATAATCTAATCTGAAACCCTTCTGCATGCAAAAGATAGAGCCCAGAATTTGGCGCACTTGAAAGCATAAAGTTTCTCTCCACTCCATCTGGGAGCTAAGGATGAAGAAGTGTGGCGTCATCAAATCCAGCACCACGGTGTACCCAAATGTAGTGACCACAAAAACCTTGCCATGAACCGGAGGCAACAGTTGATGAAAGCGGGGTGTAGGATATGCGGGTTCTATCACTTTTACGGCAGTAGCCCGTGGGATGCCCCATCCATCGTATCCCAGCACACATACTTTTGCACGGACTTTTCGCCCTACATTTGAGAAACGCACCATGGTGATGCCATCGCGGCCTGCATCGTCTGGTAGGAAAATCGTTCCAGAAAGTGGAGGCGGAGGGAGGACCAGTTCAGACCCTTTGGCAAGCAGTGGCGTAAGGATGGAGTACTCCCACGTTTTGTCGAGGGACAACTCGACGATAAGACGGCCGTTCCGGGAGTGCTTGATCCGGCCACTTGACTCCCAGAGGCCGGCAAAGGCGTTGTTGCAGGAGGAGGCGGCGTGGCGTGAGTAGGCAGTCAGCTCCTCAGGTTGAGGGAGTGGCACGAATTCGTACCTGCCGACGGGGCAGTCAACGCAGAAGCCGAGGAGGCGGGGCGGGTGGCGGTCACAGAAGCTGCGGAGGAACGCTGGGTCGGAGGCGTGGAGGAGCCAACGCTTGGAGACGAGAGCGGCGCGGACAAGGAAGTGGGGGAAGCTGAGGCGGAGGAGGATCTCGCGGAGGAGGTTGTCGCATCCAAGCACCGATGCTGCTGATGCTAGTCGATCGTACATATTATTGGCCAATGGAAATTGGACAATAACAGGTTGGATCCGACTCGACGCTGAGATACGTACACTAGTGGATGTATTTATATGGACGTGTGGAAGGTCTATGAATTGGACCAGGACAAGGACGTAGTGGATCCCAATCGGGTTTGGTCCCGCCGACCGATCAATACTCGATTAATACCCTTGCACGAGCTCTAGCTGCTTCTTTTACTTGCATGCGTCCTATCACATCACATCAAACAAACTCAGGTCATGGCGGACAGCCTAGTCAGCCATACACAAACCTTGCTACAAGTTTCAAGTATAAATTGAGGTCAAGCCTCGATTTTTTAAATTTCTTGGTGTGAAGTCATGAACATTTTCAGTTTTTCACCCGTATGTTTAATGTTGTTTGGATTTTGAACACCCAATCCGTCCCTGCTCGGGGAGGTCAGGTGTCATGGGCTAGACTCACTTGTCAAGATCTTCCCATGGTTCCACACAGTCGCCCAGACAAAGTAAAAATAAATCCATAGACAGAAAGACTTACGACCGTACGTACCCAACAAACTATAGCTATGGCTGACGTGGAGAACCCTGCTGGCCATGCCGAGGACAACTCGATAACGCTGGGACAAATATGCGCCGGAGCGTGCCGCACCTGCGCCATCTTCGCCGTCTCCGGCGTCCTGCTTGCTATACCTTTTCGGCTATCCAACTCGGCGCCCATGGCTCTACAACTCCTCGCGGCGTCGGAGCCATTGTCGCCGGCGGCGGCGTCGTCTTGGGGCCATGTGCTGCTTCAAGACTGTCCACATGTGTAGCCGTGCGAGTTCCACGTGGAAACGCCCAGCTAAGCTAAGGTTACACCATGCACGCACGTGGAGCCCTAGCGAGCTAGATTTTGTTTTTTATTCGGTTGGTTCTCCATGCATCGTGTAGGAGGAGGATCGATGCCGGATCGACCACTGACGGACCGAGGATTTGGGGAAGACCAGGCCTAATTTCTAATGTAAAAACTATGGGAAAAAAATCCCCTCCCGACAGCATAATATATGACAGAAAGCACAATAAATATGTTTCACACTAGTAGGAGAATGTCTTTTAGTGGCGCACCGAAAAGACATTCTGTGGCGCATGGTGGGTGCGCCAGAGAAGTCTCGCCACAAAAATATTTATTCTGTGGCGCACCCCCTGGTGCGCCACCGAAATCCCAATATTCTGTGGCGCACCCAGCTCCATGCGCCACAGAAACATCTTTAGTGGCGCATCCACAGGCGTGCGCCACAGAAATGGGTGCGCTACAGAATTACAAACCGTGTGCCAGAGAATATTTGGCTGCTTCCCACTGTACAAATACAGGTATATTACAGTATTTATACAGAAATACATGTATATTACAGTATTTATATAAAATAATATAAACAATAATATATTTGGACATGGTATATGAAAACAGACACATTATATATACTATATCATCACATCACTTAGAGCCCAATATACATACATATAGTGACAAGTGCCAAATTAATTGTACAAAAGTTCATCTCATGTCACATAAGTCATAGTACAAATAAAGTTGTCACCGACTAAACTATGATCAAATAGAGAACAGCCGCAATGATGGTGAGCAAGAGCGGGAGCATGATCATGGAGTCTTCTTCTTGAGCGGCGCCGGGAACGGTTTGTAGCCGTCTTTCGTCGTCCATGTCCTGCTGTCATTCTGCAGAGTTAGGCGTTCTTCGATGTCCCTCTGGCACAACCCTGAAGATGGATACAACGATATATTAGTGTTCATATTTTGTAACCATGTCAATATTTGTGCAGTGTCAATATAGGTATATATATTGGTTAATAATATAAATAGATTGAGTATGATAAGTCTATAGTAAAGAAAATAAAGAAGCACTTGTTGCGAGTATGCATGATTTATCCTGCCATTGGCTTTGTTGAAGGCCCCCCTGATTTCACAACATCGTCGTAGATGATTTGCGACAACTCCATCTGGATGAGATGGAAGTCTTCTCTAAGCTTATCATCGGTGATTTCCCCGCAAATTTGGTCCATTCTCGGAGACTAGATGGCAACTTTGTTTTCAGTGCATCCCGGACAAACCCTTTCATGTGATGGAGGACGTAGAAGGCATCCTTCACGCTGCCATGCTTCTGCTTCATGCAATCGAACTGGGTCTCATGCCTGAACCGGTATCTGTTGTCATTCGTGAGACATTCCCCCTTCGTCTGTCCTTTCTCGAAGTGGCCTCCCTTTTGGGCGTAGCCCTTGAGAGACTCATCGAGAACACCCTTTATTCTGGTGTAGTCCTTCTTCTTGCTCGAACTCCCCGAGTCAAAATAAGTGGCAATGGACCACCTCGGGCTTAGGACGATGAGTATGCGGTACTTGTCCCTGGTCGGAAGATACCCCGGCTCATGCATTAGTCGCAATACCCCATATGTCCCTTTTTTAGCAAAGTCACCCGAATTTGGCGGAACGGAAGTTAATCGACGTTCCGGCAAACTCAAGGGCCTCATGGGTACCTGCAGACATTTCACAAATCATGTTGCCGACATTTCCGGTCGGCAACATCCACATACACGACACTATATGGTCGGAACACAAACAACCACGACACGATGGTCGTGGTTGCACAGAACACAAGCACACAACCTCTCGGGGGGTACCTGCAAATATTTCACAAGGGCGTCTTCTTGCCTAGCACACACAAGCACCTCTGCAAAATACTCACACCTGCAAAATAATCGGAAACAAGATTAGCTGAACTCATCAAGTGGCAAAAAAACTTGTAACTCTGAACAGGAAACCATAACTCAAATAAGCAAATTGTTTCATTTGTTTTCAGAGATGAACAGTGGCAGCTTTTGGAGGCAACAATTACAAATTCAATCAGCTAATATACTTGGTAATCTACTAATTGTTCAGTTTGTTTGATTTTCAACTAACCTTAATTCAAGGCATTTTGCAGCACCTAAGGTCATTATTTCATCAAGCATAAGCAACAAAATTTTAGTTTCTTATTAATTTTCATGTACTAACCTAGCAGCAACTAACACTAACCTAGCAACTAACCTAACACTAACCTAGCAGCAACTAACACTAACCTATCACTAACCTAGCAACTAACCTATACTCACATTTCTACTAGCAGCAAACAACACCTAGGCATGTATGCACCTAGCAGCAACTAGCAGCAAAAGCAGCAATTAGCAGCATCAAAAGCATGCTGGGTTCATTGCAGCATTTCATCGAGCAGTTGGCGAGCACGGCTGCACAGGGGCTGGTGGCGAGGGAGCTGGAGGAGGGAGGGGCTGGCGAGGGAGTTGGGGCGGGGGAGCGCTGGTGGGCGTACCTGGCGAGGCGCTGGAGGAGAACAGGGTCGCAGCGGCGAAGAGGAAGGGGACGGCGTCGAGGCCTCGGGCGCGTCCTCCGCGGACGCGGTGGCGCGGGGGCGAGCGCGGCGGCGAGCTGTCGCGAGAGCTAGCGTGGGACGGTTTCGTCTGGCGAATTTGGGAAGAAGATGCGAGCAGCGTGGCGGGCCCACATGTAAGTGGGTGAAACCACATTCTGTGGCGCATCCTCTTGAGGGTGCGTCACAAAATTCTCATATTCTGTGGCGCATCCTCTGGGAGATGCGCCACAGAATTCGTTGGCCTGAAAGTTTAAAAACATGTGGTGATGTACTATGACAACAACACACACATAATCTAGTGGTTTGCTTCTGAACCTTGTACTTGGGCAGCCAGGTTCGAATCCTGGCTGTCCCACATTTTTTTCTTTTAAATTTTTTTGGTTAAATTTAAATAAAGAACACAAACACATTTGTTATTCTTCTAAAAAAAGATTTTTGGTTATATTGAAAGAAAGAACATACACACATTTTAAAGAAAATGTACAAAACACAAACATATTTGGTTAAATTTAATTTTTTTTGGTTATATTTAAAGAAAGAACACACACATTTTAAAAAAAATATACAAAACACAAACACATTTGGTTAAATTTAAAAAATTGGTTATATTTAAAGAAAGAACACACACACATTTTTTTTTAAATGTACAAAACATAAACACATTTGGTTAGATTTTAAAAAAATTGGTTATATTTAAAGAAAGAACGCACACAAATTTTATAAAAAATGTACAAAACACAAACACATTTGGTTAAATTTAAAAAAAAAAGAACACACACAAATTTTATAAAAAATGTACAAAACACAAACACATTTGGTTAAATTTAAAAAAAATAAAGAACACACATACTTTTCTGTGGTGCACGGGCGTAGATGCGCCACATAAATGTTAGTTTCAGTGGCGTATCCAGAACCGTGCGCCACAGAATAAGCACCCAGGCAATCTTTGGAGTGGGACCCACAACATTTCTGTGGCGCACAAGGATGGATGCGCCACAGAAATGCTGCTTTCTGTGGCGCACAGGACTGGATGCGCCACAGAAATGTTGCATTCTGTGGCGCATCCAGAGCAATGCGCCACAGAAATGTCACCAGATTTTTGTCGAGGCGGGACCCACCATATTTCTGTGGCGCATTACAGCTTGCATGCGCCACAGTATTCTGTGGCGCATTTGGTATGGTGCGCCACAGAAATGTTTTTGTGGCGCATGGTCTGTTTGGTGCTGCACAGATAGTGAATCCACAGAAAGGCAGTTTCCTACTAGTGTCACCGGAACTTTGACGTGAAGAATAAGTTTAATATTTGACCAAATGATAATAAGAAAAACACAAAAATAGTGGGGTGGCATAGTAGCAGAATGTGACACGTGATTGGTACCTAAATAACGAAACTTTGCTCTGATCCTAGCCTAGCATTTCCTCATAGATCATAGGAGAAGCACCAGAACCTACGAAGACAAGAAAAAAAATTAGAAAGTAGTTTGGATAAATACATGATACATAGATTGTACTGATAAGAAATAACTAACCACTAGCCGCACGTTGTATTTGTTTCCCGCGTGACTTCAAACTTTGGAAACGATCCAAAATATTATCATCTTCGATGCATGCAAATATGTCTCGCTCAATATAGCATAACATACTATGATTCATCCAATCATCATTCATCTTGTGCTTAAATCAGTCTTTATAATCTTCATTGCCAAGAATGTTTCATGGTTGTGACGATGATGTAAAATAAGATGACACATGTCTTGAGGAGTAGGCCCTTGATCTCTTTGTTCCCTTCATTTTCTATATAATCAGATGAATTAAAGTTAAAAATTTCAATTCGCTAAACCTGATTAAAATTGACTTTTCTCTTAATGACTGAAGTTATGAAATTGGTTGTTCACTTCATTAAAATTCAGACTGCACTGGAAACCAACTTACCTACTATGAGAAGATTTAGAGTGTGCAAGAAGACGCCCAGTTGAACGTGATGAAATGCACAGCGAGCAAGAAGACGGCGCGGTTCTGCGGGGACAAACAGCGCGACGGCGAGTCGGCGACGTGCACGCGAATCGCGAGGTTCAGACGAGCGCGTCGGCGGCGGCAGCGCGATCAGATCGACAAGTCGTCCGCTGGCGAGATTTCGTCGAGGACTGGAGCCTAGAGGAATAGAGGCGGCGATCGAAAAGAGTACCAAACAGGCAGAGGCGGCGATCGAAACGGAGACGAACAGGCAGAGGTGCAGTCGACGCGACGTTCCTAATGGATCGCTGCTGGCCAGGTCGCTGCGGTGGTGGGCTGCTATGATTAGCGCTGGTCGTTCTGACCCAATGACACGAAGCTGGGCTGCCTGGTTCCACTAATTTCGGTGAAAAATTAGCAAGGTTAATTACCTATACTACGAGGGCCACGACCGGGGCTGTAGCCCGGGTTGCCCCTGATCGACCATGTTTTTGTTCGGAGAGAAAGAAAGCTTATTATGGGGTTTTGGTTAGCGTGTGTCCATTTTGATGTATGCATGAGTGCATCACCTCTGTTTCACAATATTAACCCTTTTCAAATAGCTAGTTTAGCTTCCTAAAAATGCTCATATTGTGGAACAGAGAGAGAATCTCTTTAATGTATTGTTCACGTCCAGTTTAGTCGGAACCACGCTTCATTTTCGGAAAACAATCCCACACATATGTTCACCAGGAAAATATCCGGTCGAAATTAATTTTCAGTGAAAAACGGTGAAAAGTATGAAAAAGGTCATTTTTAAAAGTTCTAAGAATTTCAACAAAAATGCATTGCGCTAGCTCATAAATAATTCTGAGTTTCAACTTGCAAATTTGCATATCTATAAAACTAAATCCTCCCAACATAATACTGTACATTTTTGTTGAGAATTTATTAGAGCTTTTTAAACATGATTATTTTGTACAGTAGTTGTCACCGGTTTACATTCAGTACCGGATACTTTATCAGAGGAAAAAAAACAGTTAGAATTCCAGAGCCAGACTCCACTTCTCTTCCTCCTCCACCGGCCACCGCCAGCTGCAGCCTCGCCGTACTTCCCCGCCGCCGCCTCAATCCCACCCCCCGACCTCTTCCATCTGTCCTCCTGACGCACCACCCCCGCCCGCCCTTCACCTCCCGCCGTGCAGAGGCGCCGCGGACGCGCTCGATCCCGCCCCCATCCCCAAGAAGCGCCGCCCTGCCTCTCAGGATCGCCGCCCTCCTCCCCGCCGGCGCACCGTCCTAGATCCGCCCCTCCTGACCGCATGGCCGGGCTGGAGGAGCTGAGGAAGAAGCTGCAGCCGTTGCTGTTCAGCGACGGGGCGGCGCCGGACAAGGGCGGGGCAAGCACCAGGGCCCCCTTCCCGGAGGACACCTGCGACTCCTACGTGGTCAGTATATAATCCACCACACCCGCTCAGTCTTTCCTCTTTCACAACTCGGTTAGATTCATTGGGGTTTTCAAATCTTGCTAGAGATTGTCACCAGTTTATCCCCACAGAATGATGATAGAAACTTACAACCTGACCAGTATGGCATGAGATAGTTGGATATTGCTCATAGTCACCTATTAATCGATGAGGAGTTGATGACCTGTTGTTTTCAGCTAGGGCGGCAATGCAGATTGCCATAAATCGATAGCATGATACCAATTTAGCCTCTCATAAAGTGATACATATAAACAGTGATATATGTGGATTGGCGATAATCACATAAATTGGCGAGTATCTGTTGCGCGCCGACTGAAATTTCCTCCAATTCTCGCACTGTGCTGCAGATTGCTGCAAACTGATAACGTAATACGCGAAAACAGTAGAAAGCATATATAGGTGCATGGATGGATAGCTGAGTAATAGTGCTGTTTCATTTAAGCCTGTGGTTTCTGCTTCATTTGATTCTTTATTGCAACTTAAAATATGTTTAGATCTGTAAGTGTTACTATTTCTTCCGTGAAGGTATCTGATGGTGGAACGATAAATTTGCTGAGTAGATCGTTTGGTGAGTATAACATCAACGAGCATGGCTTTCATAAGCGAACTAGTGGGCCGGACGAGTCGATCGAGGGCGAGAAGGCGTACCGATGTGCCTCCGAAGACATGCATATATTCGGTCCCATTGGAAATGGCGCAAGCAGTGTTGTGCAGAGAGCTATTTTCATACCAGTCCATCGAATTCTGGCCTTGAAGAAGATTAACATATTTGAGAAGGTATGCGTCTATTCGTTATGCTCTGAAATGCAGTTTACAGCCAGCCACACTGTTGAATCATTCTGCTTTCTAGGCTCCATGAAAACATCCTCGTCTCCCAACTACTGTTCATTGTACTTTACTGGAGTAGAAGATTGTGATAACTTGACTTTCTGAATAGTTGTACCTGGACTCAGGGAACTTCTGCCCATAACTAGTCTAAACCTCATTTGTATTTGAGAAAAACAAATCTTGTGCATCTATACATGGTCAACTTGCATGATGGAGCATCATTCCCTTTCTATTGGGCTCATATTCACCGTAATGGTTGCTGCATTATCAATGCTGCTGCTGCTTCTTTTGTCGATGACGTTCCTATTCTCGTTGCCACTCGTGCCAGCAACCTCTCCACCGGCTGTGCTTCCTCTGACTGCACCATTGTTGGCTTTGCAAGGGAAAAAGAAGGCTGCGATATTCACACTGCCTCCTCCTTCATGCCACCTGACAAGTCTATGCCTTGTACAATATGGAACATGATGAGTGGTTTGTAAGTTGAGGTCTTGCTGACCCCTAGTTATGTCACACATCATTAACATCATACCCTCTGTCATTGTGAGGCTTACAAGTGTTCCATCCATGGACACTAACATAGCTCGAGGATGAGCTGTTTTAAATGGAGGGGAGAACTTATCATGTGTGGTACATAGGTGGCTTTAGACCAGCACCCTTGGAGGCCTTGGCTGATGCGATTGTAAGCCTTTAGTAAGAATGAACGTCGCGAGGATAGGGTGTTGGATATGTAGAAGTGAAGCAGTAGGAGACTATATTTTCTCACTGGAATTACAACTAGTATATGGGCAGTAACCCCTTATCAAATACTCAATGTAGCAGTTGCACTTAACTTGCAGAAATGTAGTCTTACTTATCTAAACTCTATCCTAGCCATGGAAAACAGACACTAATTCCTCATCTTCAGCCACTTGTATTGTTTCCTGGTGCTGGAATAGTGATTTCAGAACTGGACCGTGACCTGCGAAGGGTGGCAACAATACACAGGATAAGGGGGGCTTTCATGCTATGGATCTGCTGCCTATTTATTTGTCCATTTTTAGAATTTCAAGCTCCCTATTTATTTATTTTCCTACTTACAGTGCTCTCTATTTATATATTTTTATGATTTCATCTACTGGCGATGGCATCTTTACAAACAGACGCTCACCCATGCTTTGATTAAGCAAAGAAAGCGAACAAGCTCATCCTCATCTCTTGTCAGCTCTCACCCAAAGCAAGCTGTGCCCACCCTGCCGTCCTCTCGACACATTTGCCCCATAATTTACTAGCATGGATTAAAATATGCCATGTTCAGTTTCCTCTAAACATTCTGAAGGCAGCCAAAAATCTCGTTACATGGTAATCTTGATGCAAACTGGAGTTGAGTATATAAAACTAAAACATGTATTTACATGTCATTAAAGGCAACACAAAGGGATTCTGGCTTATTTGCAGTGACAGTTAAGTAATAGTGACAGTTCTTGACTGCGGCGTGAAAGCAGATACACCAAGAATACAAGTTCTCTCTGTCTCTGTCTCCGTCTCTCCCCCCATGCTCCAGTTCATATACTATTGCAGCGAAAAATGTTGGGTATTGCACGAAGTAATTTTGGTGCTTTCTGTTTGTGTACCTACTTGATTGCTATTAATAATTCATTATGTTTCAGTTGATAAATTGATTTACCAAGTTTCTTTCATCTTTCTTCATTCCTTTACAGGAGAAAAGGCAACAAATTCTTAATGAGATGAGAACATTATGTGAAGCATGTTGCTATCCTGGTTTAGTTGAATTCCAGGGTGCATTTTACATGCCTGATTCTGGACAAATAAGCATTGCCCTTGAATACATGGATGGTGGCTCTCTAGCAGATGTTATAAAAGTAAAGAAATCAATACCCGAGCCAGTTCTTGCACATATGCTACAGAAAGTATTACTTGTATGGATCTTCCACATATACTTTCCATTTCATGTTTGTGTTAATCAAAATGATGTTGTGACCTGGTGTATTTTGAAGTTATAGATTGTTTTTGTACAATTCCTTAGGGCCTGAAGTACTTGCATGAAGTAAGACATCTAGTGCATAGAGATATTAAGCCAGCAAATATGCTGGTAAACCTCAAGGGTGATGCGAAAATTACAGACTTTGGTGTAAGTGCTGGTTTGGACAATACAATGGCTATGGTAAGCTACTTGGTGAAATAATCACTCTTTCTTTTGACATTGCTTAAATCGTAGCTAACTATAATAGTACATGAATGCCATCAAATCATTTGGAGTGATTGAGCAATTTATGTTCTGCTAAATAAATATGCTACAGTGTGCTACCTTTGTAGGCACCGTGACATATATGTCACCTGAGAGAATTCGTAATGAGAACTACTCTTATGCTGCTGATATTTGGAGTCTTGGACTAACGATATTGGAGTGTGCTACTGGTAAATTTCCATATAATGTCAATGCCGGCCCAGCCAATCTCATGCTGCAGGTAATTGGCTACTCAGATTTTTGATTCCTGCCTATTTTCATTCATTACGTATGTCTCCAGAATGTTCTTTTCTTTCACTTCATTCTTTTCCTATCTATATATTAAAATCTCGTGTTTCCGATACTGTTTTCTTTCAGTTTAGTTGTCCTCTCTTGATCCTAAAATCTTGTATTTCAGATACTCGATGATCCATCACCAACACCACCAGAGGATACCTATACACCAGAGTTTTGTTCCTTCATCAATGATTGCTTGCAGAAAGATGCTGATGCAAGGCCTACATGTGAGCAGGTAAAGCTTAACTTCCAAATAATATGAGTCCAGTAGGTTAGGAATTTGTGATAAAGTCTTGCCGCTCATTTGGTGTTGCTACATATTAGTTGGTTGTAACTTTTCTTAGTGATGTATTTATATAGCTGTGTGGTTCATTCTATAGGGTGTCATTAAATTATTTTCCTTCTTTTGTAACTGAGTCAAATATGCCTTTTGTCCATTGGAACGAAGGCCCATTCCACATGTTTGGTTCATGCTACAACATGCCTTGCCAAAATTTGGAAACCATATGCTAAAGATTGCTTGACCTCATGTTGGACAAAATTGACAAGATTTGTGAAGGAATGTTAGGAGAGTTGGCAAGATTTCATAGGAAACCAAAATTTTGGCAACCAACCGAGTAATGCCAAAATATCACAGGCCGCCAAGATTTGGCAGGGTACCAAACATACCCTTAGAGACCATGGTGTTTCTTCTCTCTCTCTTGTACCTTTGAGACCATCACTGTTGCCTTTTCTTATCTTGATTCATCTCTCTGAACTGCTAGTGTCGGAGTAGACTGCAGTTTCGCATTCAAATTCGTAGACTGAGCTGCTGAGTCATGGAATCCTTGATCCAGTAAAGCATCTTAGGTTATGCATCAGCTACTCTAGATCCAATGAAGCATAATCTCTCCAAGTAGAAGCACATTGAAGTTGATGCTTTGCATGTGATTGCTGATACAACTGCAGGTTGTTGCTCTCTAGCATGTGCCTTCGGAGCTCTAGTTCTTTCAAAGTATCATATAGCTGTGTTGTTTATTTCGTGTATAGGATGTTATTGGAGGTGTGTTCAAAAGCTTATAAGAAAAATATACGTACTGATACATTTCGCATCTTTTTTCCCCTGTTGTTTGGTTTTCTTACAGTTGATTAGCATGTTAAACATTCTACAGCTTTTGTCACACCCATTCATCAAGAGGTACGAAGAATCTGGCGTGGACTTAGCAGCATACGTTAAGGGTGTGGTTAATCCAACAGAAAGATTAAAGCAAATAGCAGAGGTAAATTCTTTAGAGCATATTTCGTTCAGCTTATTGTTTTTCCTAGTTTAGTTAAATATCAGGACATGCACCTGATTTGAGACATACCCCCTATGTCAAAAACTGAAGCGTATTTTTTGGCCCTGATCGCAGATGCTTGCTGTTCATTATTACCTCTTGTTTAACGGCTCTGATGGGCCTTGGAATCATATGAAGACATTCTACATGGAAGAATCAACCTTCAGGTACCTGAGGCAATGTTTGCATTGTGAACACGGTCATGAAACTTGCTTTTACCACATGCACATAGCATCTTATTTCTGTTTAGCCAGTTAACCCATTGTTGATTGTGGCTCCAATAACTTGTTACAGTATTCTTAAAAATCAGACGGTATTAAGAATTGTTCTGCGAATGATAATGTGAAACTTGCGAAAAGGGTAGCACGAGTTGCCAAACAAGTTGATGGAGCTTGCTGAATTTATGGTTGCAGTTTATATAATTCATGCTTACTCCCTAAAGCTGGGCAAAGCAGGAGCTGCTTACTGCCATTTTTGGTGTCTCGTTCTACTTGTAGTAACATGTTGTGTTACCTATCCTGTTTTGGCAGTTACAAAGGCAGGGCATATGTCGGGCAGACCGACATATTCGGTGAATTATCAACTATAAGAAGGAAGTTGAAAGGCGACCGGCCTCGAGAAAAAATCGTCCATGTCGTCGAGAAGCTACATTGTCGTGCCAATGGGGAGACAGAGATCGATATCCGTGTATCCGGATCATTCATCACGGGCAACCAGTTTCTAGTATTTGGTGAAGGGTTGCAAGCAGAAGGGATGCCCAGGTTGGACGACCTCGCGATCGACATTCCGAGCAAGCGGGTAGGCCAGTTCCGAGAGCAGTTCACCATGCGGCCTGGGAGTTCTATGGGGTGCTATTACATATCGAAGCAGGATCTCTACATCATCCCGTCCTGAGAACAAACATGTGTAAATTTCCGAGGTAAGTAAGCCTTCTGATCTGAAAACGACTTTTGTCCGTCTGAAACCGATTAACTTTTCTGATACCATTTCCCCATTTGAAGCAGATTTCGTTAGTGGACATCACAACTCAGTTTGATGGATTGTTGTTAATGACATCACCTATTTATTTGCTCTAGGGATCGCTCGCCTCTGTGGTTTGTATTCTGTTTATGCCGTCGTGGTGGGAACCAGATTCGGCAGGCAGTAGAGCACTGATGATTCTAGTTATGGATGAAGGCTATATATCATGGTATCCACGCCACTTTCAAAGGCTCCAGATCACCATGTAAATTTGTAGCTGAAACATTTCCTGTTGTTGTCTGTATGGAAAATGAACAATTCTTATGATTGTTGTGCATAGACACTCTTGACCCGTGGCATGAATGTAGTCGAGGCTTGCTAAATTCCTGGGTTTTAGATGAGAAAATTGTGTACATATTAACTTCTTGAGGCTTATCTTTTTCTTTTCTTACCTGTTAACTGTTACCGATATAATTGAGAACGATATAATCTCTATGATCAACCATGTTGAATCATCTGATCTCCATCAAATTACTATTCTTACAAGGTAACAAGGTCTCAAGTATTATTGCGATATTACTTGTTTACCATCATATAAGCATTGCAAAAAGTAAGTAAACAGATGGCTTGTTTAGGAGCTAAACAAAATTCTCTACCTTTATCACATCTACTGATTTGTAGGCTACACAAGAAAGTGAGAAATAGCACAGTTTTGTTATTCTCTCGTGTACTAGAAATGAAAATACATAGTAGTGAGATATAATATTAGGGTTATGCATTTTAAATTTTCTGCATGTGCCAAGCTTTCAATATCTCCATAAGAAACATCACATAAGCTTTGAAAAGGAAAATAGATAATTGCCTTCTTCTAGAGAATTTGTTTTCACAAATACATGAAGATGCTCACTAGTGATGTTTTTATTTGTAAAATGAAGAAATATTTTTCTTTTAGGCTAGACAAAAAAAAGCAAGAAAAAAGTGTAAAATCTGACACAATGAAAACAGTAAAATCTGCAAGTCATATTCAGGTTTTCGGCCTCGACAGGAAACCAACCAACAACAGATCACATGTGAGTATCTTCATTAACATGTGAGAAAGACAAAAAAATATGGGATTGCAAACATTCTCAGCACTTGAAACAAAGTTGTAAATCAGTTTACGAAATGAAAATTACTCTACTATTCCAAATGAAAAGTTGTAAATGTTACATAAAAATCTGTCTAACGTGTTGCCCAAATGGCACGTTCCAAATGAAAACTACTCTACAACTCCAAATAAAGAGAAAGTTGAGTGTTACATGAGATCTACAACCTATAATCTACAGCACTGGTTCCAAATGAAAACAAAGTTCAGTGTTACACGAGATCTATAACCTGCAAGGCTGCAACTCATAAGGTATAGCCACAACGCGACACATCGTGTACCAGCAGCGTCGCTGTCACGCACTATCATGCTACAATCAAAATCAGGGATGTACCCGTCAAATGCTACAATGTACAAGGAGCGAACTAGTGTCGTCGTGGACAGGCCCCTCGAGGCCTAGGTGGCAAGGACCCAGATTATTCAGGACGGGTTTTGGGAACCCATCGCTCTCCTCCACCCTCACGCAAGCTTGACTGCTTCAGCTCCCTCAGCGCCGCTGCAACAAGCTAACAAGACAACCCTTAGTGTGCGTACGAACTCAAGAGCAAGACAGTTAGACATCAATTGCAAATAAGCTGCGTGTGGGTTTTCAACTTACAAGGAAATTGGAAAAAAAAAATGCTAAACACTAACAGATGGTAATTCTGCATATGGTTCAGATACATAAAGCTTCTTCCGCGTGTGGGTTTTCAACTTACAAGGAAATTGGGAAAAAAAAAATGCTAGACACTGACAGATGGTAATTCTGCATATGGTTCAGATACATAAAGCTTCTTCCGTAAACTGTAACAGAAGAATAACAGCCCCGCATTCAGACTGTGTGTACTGTAGGTACAGACTGTCCACACTATTGCAAATCTTCAGCAACTTCGGGGAAAAAGAATGCTATCTGAGCTAATGAATTCCCCTAATGTGCGATCCTATCTCCTGCTACTCTATTGTTCTGACGGCACAATATTTAACTGATAATGTAAAACTCAGGTGTAGCCATGTAAGTTACTGGGACAAGATTCCAAGTGCACAACAAAATCTTGAAGACTACTGCAGACACGGAAAGGGAAAGGGGACACATAGCAGAGGTCCTAGCACAACGGTGAAGATGCGAATTACGACGAGGGAGTTCGAGGAAAAGCTATACCCATAGCCTACAAATGGTATCAGAAAACATGCATTTGGCAAACTGAAACATCAAAAACGACCAGGGGCAGGAACTCTAAATTCAAACAAGCACAGCAGTGGAAAAGTTTCTCAGCTAAAAATAACTTTCCAAGGAGCTGGGAAGATCAATGCATTGTGCTGATGCGAATGCACCAACTTTGCTGGTTCTCACTTCCATCAGTCAACACTACCTTTGAGCCCATTGACTTCCAGAAACCTAATTGTGATGTTGTTCACACAGTGCATTTGGATCACTATCATTTTTGGCTTTTGTACGATCACCGACGTTTCTCATTTAGTGAACGGCCCAATATATATTTTGTAGTTATATTTGATGATATGAAATCCACGTGAAAAAAAATAGAAAATGAGCACTCACCCTGTTGGAAGCTCCACTTTGCAGTCGAGAACTTCTATGAGGCTCGGCGTTCTGGTTTTGCAGAACTGATGAACTGTTCTGGACAGCGAGCGGTGCATTATGGTTTTCCAAATAGGATGGACGGCTCTGGACACCGGACGATGGGTTGTAGCTATGCGAAGAGGATGGGCTGTTCTGCACAATGGACGGCAGATTCCGATTATGTGAATAGAATGGACTGTTCTGGACATTGGCCGATGGATTCTGGTTTTGCGAACAAGATGGGATGCTCTGTACATTGCCTGGTGGATTCTGGTTTTGCGAGTAGGGTGGAATGTTATGGACAATGGACGGAGGATTATAGTTTTGCGAATAGATTGGAATGCTACCGACAATGGACACACGAATTTGGTTGTGTGGATAGGATGGAATGGTATGGACAATGGATGGAGGATTTTGGCTTTGTGAATAGATTGGAATGCTACCGACAATGGACACAGGATTTTGGTTCTGTGAATAGGATGGAATGTTCTGGACAGTGGGTAGAGGATTCTGGTTTTGCGAATATGATGGACTGTTCACGAAAACGGAAGGCGGATTCTGGTTTTGTGAATAGGATGGACTATTCTGGACAATGGGAGATGGAGCCTGGCGGGTCGAATAGGATGGACTGTCTTGGATAACGTAAGGCAGACTACCACTCCCAGAACTGCCATCCACACGGTTTTCCCTTGATTTATTTCTCGTCTGGATCTCACTGCTAGTGGCAGCAGCAGTATTATGGTCCTTTCGTGAATACTGATTCGCAGCAGCTCGAGCCCCGGCTATCGCTGCAGAGACACTTGGAGTATTGACCACTGTGGACTTCGAAGAGTCAAACTGCAGAGCTCCTGGCTTGAGAGAGAAGGGGTCTCTGGGGTCTGGAAGCGGGAACTTGACAGGCAGCGGACCTTGAACAGGCGAAAGACCCCTGACTGCTCCCTCGTAGATCTGCGATGCGACACGACACAGAATAAGCTCAGAAGGGTATGAGGACAAAGGAAGGATGCATTGTTTATATTAACCATAAGTAACTACTAACCCGTTTTTCTAAATTATACACACCCTGGTAACCGCGCATCTCGAACGGAACCACCAACTTCTGCAGAAATCAGTGTACAAAAGATTGTCAAACATGGAAACTGACATGCATCTCAGTTATCAGGTATGTGTAGTGCAATGACCAGCAGTGATTGACAAGCTGGGATATGAAACTAGCCAAAGACAACTGCTTCATGCTCAAACGTAGGCGTGGTTTTCAGGAGATTTTACCCACCTGCGGATTCTCGCAGAGCCAGCAAAAGTCAGTCAAGCCTTCCAGCCTGACCTGCATCAATTCAAGAACCATAATCAGTAATCTTTGAGTGGCATGCCAAGACAAATTGAGGCTATGGTCTGGACAGGAAATGGCATTACTGATTCAGGCACATCCTCCCAGCAGACCAGCTCTTCTGACCTGACGTAGCCTACCACCTCAACGCACCCTATCACAGCAAGTAAGAAAATCGGCAAGGGCGTGAGATGAACTTGGAAAAAAATGTCCACAAACCATCGATGTGCATATAGATCGTCCTAGAGCAATCGAGGCTCGAAGAATTATTGCTGCACAAAGACCATGGAAGTTCATCACGAAAGGAGGACATGCCTCTTATCAGGAGCACCGAGCAGACACAACACATTACACGGTGCTATAAAGTTATAGCGGAGACGGGTGCAGATGTTAGATATGCAATTATTAGTCCACAAAGAACATGACTCAGTAGCAATGAAATTAGTTACCGATTCTCAATGCTTGGATAGGGCTCTTGAAGTGTCGTATCTGAACTGAATGCCTAATTTCGTTGCACGATTCGTTGTACAGATACTAGTTATTTTAGAGTCAACTGCACCAAGAGCTGGTGACAATGGACAAGGGTCTGCATTTGGATTCTCTCTTAGCAGAAAAAAAGAGTTTATTTGCATGCGTGTGTTCATGGGGGGTTGTGGCGAAATCGGGAGCAGGCACCGGTGAGGAAGACGATGGGTAGGTGGAGGATGGCACTGACCGAGGAGGCGGGAGACGGGGGAGTGCTTGGGGAAGTCGATGCTGGTGACGCCGTCGACGGCGTGGATCTCCCGGTAGAAGTCCTCCATGGCGGCGACGGTGGCGGGGTCGGGGACCTTTCCGGCGGCGTGAATCCAGAGGCGGCCGGTGACCGGGGACGGCCAGGAGCGGCCCTCCACGCGCTTGATGCCGTGCACCAGCAGCGACGCCCACGGCTGGTGCATCGTCAGGCAAGGGTTCCGGTACCCGCCGCCGCCCCCGCCGCCGGAGCGCCCGCCGCGCATGGTTCCGCCGCTGCTGGTCGCGGTTCGGAGAGAATAGGATGGATGGCCGCCGGAATCGGGTCGGGATTGGAGTTGCCGCCGCCGCCGCCGCCGCCGTCGGCCGGATGCTACTCTACACCTCTTTTTTTTTTTTTTTTTCCTGAGGGTAGCTCCTACTCTACACAGTTTGGACTCTATCGGGCTCAGTTGGAATCAAAACCGAAACGGGCTCAAACGATATCGTATTCCTTCAGTTCGATAGAATTTCAAGATTTCACCGAGAATTTGGTTTCCATCAAATATCTTCTCACCCAAAAAAAGCATTTTTTTTTTTGCTAAACAGGGGGAAGGATCCTGAAGGGTCTAGAATCTGCATTACTCGGTGGGATTACAAATAACATACATGACCTCAAAAAAAAGTTGCAACATATGCCTCAATTCTTTGCTCGACACCACAGCTACCCCCGCCGTCTCCCGGGACAACACCACTTGGAAACTCGCCGGTGATGATCATCTACATGAAGCTCCAGAAGATCGTCCTTCCTTCCGCCACCGTGATCATGGTGCATCACCATTCCTTCCGCCACCGTTATCATGGCCACAACAAGAAGATCCACCAGTACCGCTAACTCTGTCGCGCTTATTGAAGGAGTCTCACGATATCGGCCTAAGAAGAACCTTGAATCGTTTATGTTTGCCATACAATGGCTCTTGCCCTACAAAGATACAAATCAGTTTTTAACACCTCTTATGCTCTTTAATCCTCTACTGAGTTATATTTAAAGGTTATAGTATTGCTATGTATAATATGATTAATTTTCGGAGTGGCGGATACTTAAAGACTGTTTACATTTAGAGTCAACATAAATTTTCGTAAATGTCTCCAATTAAAATTTAGATAAAATATTTTTTCACTAAATATAGTTTCATATTAGCACAAGAGTAATTATTTGTAATACTCATATGAAAAATATTCATTATGATTGTACTAGGATTATATATCTCAATGAGTGTGATTACATTCTTAGTTTGTCAAGTATAAGTGAAAATATAATATGAATATTTTATTCTCATGAAGAAAATATCAAAGTCTGTACAAAAATTGTATTTAAGATGGTACAACAAAGTAAAAGAGTTTAATATACATATCACTTAGTCATTTGATTAACGAGTACTAATTTTCTAGAATGGAAACATGCATGTCAAAAAGGTCTGAAATAATCTGTGTCCAGCCACATGTTACCATTTCGAGTACTATGCGTGTCTCTGACATAATAAAGATGAAGTACATTCTAAGAAATAACAAATGAGACCAAGTAACACATCACGAGCCTTGCAGCAGCCCAATATTAAAAACTTGGGTAAATTGGTTATTTACCCATTAGTTCATTGGCCCTAGATTATGTACCTAAAGTTGGTTATAATTGGTAAAATATCCAGAGAAAGGAATTAACCGTGTTTATGATCAACCAAAAATGAGTTTTGTGTAAACTAAAGAAATGTATCCTATATATAATTGCTAATGGAAATGACTACTTTGCCAAAAAATCAAAGGAATCATTGCATCTTAATCTTATGAATTGTGTGTCAAAAGAGGTGTGGGCTGGCATTTATATGCATAGATGCATGCAGGTTTTGGCAAGCGAATTACTACAAGATTATACTTCCATCAGAAACATGAGTCGATTAATACAAGCACTAACTATACTCGGGCTGAAACAATCAAGTCTCAGCTACCTCATGCTGAACAAATTATGTCCGAGGGAGTGAACTCCAATTGCAATATTCATGCAATCGACCTATTAGGGGCGGATAAGTTTCACGTCATAAATTTACTAACGAGTTCATACTTCATTCTCTTGCCTGAGTGCACACTGCTGCTTGTTCATCCATTTACGAGAGACGATACAGAGAGGCTGGACGAAACTAGGAAAAATACATCTTATATCGGCAACACTAGATGATACGATGGGCGTAGTTAATTAGTACCGAATTGTCGGAATGTTTTATAAATTTGCCAAATATGATACGATGTACATTTCATAGCGTCCTAGTAATAATAATATTGATGAAAAAATAATACTTAAAATTAAAACCGTAAAATGATTAGAAAAAATATACAAAGGAAAAAAACTAAATCTGAAACTTAATGAAAATAAAAAAAAAGAAAACGGAAAGCTTCATGGGCTGGCCTGACGGAGCATTCATGGTGCGCGGCGCGCTAGGAGTTCCCGCAAAGAGCAGTGGGTCGCAAACGGTTGGACCCACGATGTGAAGCACCGTTTACGAGCTCCAAGGAGTGGGCTGCGACTGCAATGCACAGTCCCCATTTGTATCTGTTTATTTATCTGCCCCCATATATAGTTTCATCCGTGCCCGTGAAACATCCATAGTAGCTCGAGTGTATCATACAAAATGCTCCTGACGCCTCTTAAGAAAATACGGTACACACTTCATGTTGTTGAACCTCTAATAACAACACCTTACAAGAAATTGATACCCAATTGCCAAAATCAAAGATGGTCGTATTATATTTGTTTTGATCAAAACATATGTTAGTAAGCACCATGGTGCTCGTATCCCCTGTTATTGGACGTGGGGGTTGGTCGATGACCCAAAGCCGAAGGAGAACCGGTGGTTTTTGCTGTCGGTGGGCTTGAGTATCTGAAATGAACACGTGAGTTCGTCGTCAACACACATGATGGCGGCGGCATTGTCGAATTCGCCGCAGTAGTTCTGGGCCGAGAACACCGTCACCATCCTCCTCCCGGCGAAGAACTCATACCCATCCTCCACCACCTGGTGTGCTCGGCACACGAGGTAGAGGTCGTGCCTCTCCACGAACGCCCAAACCACGTCGGCCCCGAACGTGTACGACACGCCCCTGTCGTTCGGGTCCCAACCGCCGCTGCCAGAGGAAGAAGGGTCGCAGCAACCGTCGAGATGCGCAACTGGTACCGTCGTGTCGGGTGGCCGTTGAGTAATGACCATGAGGCAAACTCATCAACCTCGCTCCTTCACGAGGGGGAAACCTACACCACCGCAACCGTGCTCCGGCGCCACTGCCACCGGAGGAACTTCTAACGGAGGCAGAGGCGCTAGCTCATCCACACCCACACGCCGGTGCCGATAAACTGCCACCTCCCCGAGGGGTGGGCGACAAAACACCGTACAAGTTGTGATTGATTTTCGCCTTGCCGGCCAGGCATGCCTCAACTACATCGAACCATGCCGATGTAGCTGTATGACGACATATGGTACGAGTCAAACTCGGCGTACTAGGACGAGCAAGTCGAGATGGAGTTCAACTACCGCCTCCATTCCGTCTTCCCCACCTCAACGACTGGGTCACCGGCTGTGGGGTGGTTCGCCACCGACAACAACGACTTCCTCACCAACACCTCCGACAAGGATTTCGTGGCGGGAATTGACATAAAGAGGGAGCGGTCCGAGGCGGCGGAGGCAGCTCAACGCGCAAGGGAAGAACAGCCGGCACCACAATCTCCACAGGCCGTGGAGGAGGTTGATGGTTATGATGATGATGCCGAGGAGTGGCCCTCTGTTGGATGTATGCCCTAGAGACAATAAAGATACATCTATTTCATGACTAATGTATTATGTTTTTATGCTATAACTGCTATGGTCTATAATGTGAGATTTATAATGAATCACATACGCAAGTGTAGAAACATAATCAAACCTTTTACCCTTTGTCATGTCTCTTAGACAAACTCGTTAATACTGCTATCCCATAGGACTAGTAAATTGACTAATCCCTGCAACAATTTCAGCAACAAATCAACTGACACTGCCCCTGCAATGAACGGCTGATATTTACCTAATACTACTGTCCCATAGGACTAGTAAATTGCACCGTAAAAGATATCACAATTTTAGCATCAAACCCAGCCGGCAGCTGGATATTCAACATCTGTATCCGGCATGCATGCATGTAAAAAAAAGTACCTATGGTGGTGGGTTCGACTTGACTAGATCGATTAAGAAACGAGAGAATATGAACCCTCCAACTTTCTCCCGCAGCTTGAACTCTTGGATCATGGCCTTGACCGCGATGTCGAGCTTTTCCAACATGCCCGTGATGGCCTCCTTGAGCTCCTCCGGCATGCCCTGGCTCGTCTTGGCGCACTCCTCTCGCATGCTCTTAACCACCCTCTTGTACTCCTTCTTGAGACCGCCCTTGAGGGTTCCCTTCATCATGCCCTTGATCACCGACGGGAGATCCTCGGGGATGCTCTTCATCGCCTGGCCGTACTCCTCCTGCAGCTCCTTGATCGCCTCATCAAACTCCTCCTGCATGCTCTCGATCGCCAACAGCGTATGCAAACTGGCCGGAGCCGCCATGGCCACCGTCTCGATCTGCCCGCTTAATTAATTTAGGGATCAAAGAGGTTACGGGGTGGGTAGCCGAAAGAATATTTTATATTGCGCGGGATCGAAGCCATTATGTTTCCAAATCTATAGTTTCCAAATAGTTGCAAATACTAGCTTGCAGCAGTTACCTTTCGTACGTGTTCCCCGAAATGAAAAGTTTCCTTAATTAGTTTCGTGTCTCTTTCCGCCATCCTGCAGCCAGCACACATGCAATGCAAATCTTATTTATTTCCCCGTGTATACCTGCCCCTATAACAAAGTTTGTAATGGATCAACGGCATCACCTCAAACGATACCAATACTAGTTTCGTATTCCTTCAGTTCGATAGAGTTTCAAGATGTGTCATCCACAATTTGGTTTCCGTCTAATATCTTCTCACCCAAAAACAGCATTTTTATTAGCAACAAGGGGTTCTAGAATCTGCATTACTCGGTGGGGTTAAACATAGAGGACCTTGTTGGAGCATGTACACGACCGTACCGTATAGGTATGGTATAGTATACCACCCTATACGGGTACCCCCACACATGTAATGCCACGGTGGGGGCTCTTCCCACCTCTATATAACACGAACCCGGGATCCCTAACGGGATCACCGTTTCCGCCACATTAGGTTAATATGGTATCAGAGCCAAACCTCTTCCCTTCCTAGGCGCCGCCGGCTCCAAGAAAAGCGCCGCCGCCGCACATTGTTGCCGCCGCCGCCCAAGACCTAAACCTAGCCGCCGCCACACATTGTTGCTGCCGCCGCCCAAAAAACTTAAAACCTAGCCGCCGCCCAAAGATCAAAGACCACGACACAAAAACCTACAACACAAAGATCCAAGACCCAAGACCAAAAACACGATCCAAAAACCCCTGCCGCCGCCGCCGCCGCTGTTCAAGAACTCCTGCACCATGGCCTCCTCATCGACTCCCACCATGGGGTCCGTGGCCTCCACGCTCGGTGCTCCTCCGTCGCAGAAGCTGACGCGCTCCAACTTTCTGACATGGAAGACAGTCGTCTTCTCGGCGTTGCGTGGTGCCCAGGTCACCGGCCTGCTCAACGGCACCGATCGCGCACCGCCCCAGACCGTCGACGTCCACGACTCTGAGAAGAAGAATACCACCATCCCGAACCCGGAGTATGCTGCATGGAGAGTCCTACTCTACACGGTTCGTTTGGGTATGGGCCAAAACCAAAACAGGCTCAAACGAATACTACCTCGCACTAGAAGAATCCATATTCCTTCCGGATAAAGTATGCAGATTTCACACGAAATTTATGTTTCATCGAAATATCTTCTCCTCCAAATTAGAATTTGAGAGGATATTTTTTGCAATCACGTCTATTTAGGGTCTAATGTTCTATAGGACAAATGGTTAGACCACTCAAAAAGGTTAAATTTTTTGTTGTGATTTTGAAAACCCGATGCTGCGCATCATTGAACCTTACAATACTTTTACTTTTACATATTGTTCTTCAGTAATTATCTTTTTTTTTACTTTTCCAAAATATAATTTTTGAAAAGCAAGTGAGAAACAAATGAGCATTGGAGAAATAGCGGTTAAACTCGAGGATTTGTGCCTAAGGAACCATTCCAACTCTCTCACAATTTTCACTTCCACAAAATTAAAAGTACTTCCAACTCTTGTTGATTTTTGGAAAACCAAGGATTCGCTCGTTGCCAAGCTCCAAAAACAAATTAAGTGATTTGATCGATACTAGGATGAAACTAGAGCTATATAGCTCGATCTAGCTGGAACACGGAGCTTCATTCGGAGCATGCAACTTCCTCGTCAACCCACGGACAAACATAACAGACGAGATTACGAAGTACCCAACTTTCTCATCGGCCTTGTAATTTTTGCACATGTCCATGACGGCCGCCTCGAGCTTTTCGAGCACGCCCTCGTACTCCGGCGCCATGCCCTCGTTCGCGTACTCCTTTCGCTTGAGCTTGATCGCCCACTTGCACTGCTTTTGCACCGCGCCCTTGACCATGCCCTTCATCACGCCCCTGATCACCGCCGGGCACTCCTCCTCGATGCTCTTCATCGCCTCGTCGTACTCCTCCTGCAGCCCCTTGATGGCCGCCTCCAACTCCTTCCGGACATGTCTCCTCCTCGCGTAGGCAAACACGTCAATGCCACGGAGGGTTTGTTTGAATCCGCCTTTCCGGTCGGTGATGGCTCCGTCGCCGGCGCGTCCGCCATGGCCACCGGCTCCGCCCGCGGTGAAGAAGACCATCATCGGTGCAGGTGGAGAAGCGACGGCCGGCCACGGGGCAAGTCTCCGATATCCAAACGGAGGCAAGTTTCCTAATCGCCGGCCGGACGGGTACCCGGGGCTGGGCTTCCTCCGACGACGTATGCGCTACTAGTTTCCAAGTACTCGCGACCTTCCAAATTTTTGCACCACGAATTTCGATTCGTGTTCCCTGAGATCAGGAGTTTCCTTAATTTCGTGGTATCTTCCATCCAGAACCTAAAATACTTACCATAACAAAGTTTGTAATTTTTTTTTTGAGAAGCACAGTACAACGACAAGCGCTCATAATTACATATGCCATGCATGCTTTTATCTTTTTTTCTTCTCGATTCGAAATACGCTGTAAAAATTATCCTAACCGTTTACATCCCTACAGTCACTACAGGAATCGTTGAATATGCCGACGGCCAAATCCCCTCGACAAAGGACGGCATATATGTATGGCGAGGGCAACCCTCGGCAAAGAGCCGACGACTTATTCTTTCTCGGCAGAGAGACAAAAAAAAACCCGGCATATAACCTGTGCCGACGGTTTTTCCCGACCCTCGGCAAAATAAAAGTACCAACGACATTCATTTCACAATGTCGAGACATTTGCCGATGGCCGTACCGTCGGCTTACGTGTCCACGTAGCGTGATCTGTGCATCATGGCGTGTGTGTATGCCGAGGGAAAAACCGTCGGCATATGGCACATATATGCCGAGGGAAAAACCGCGACATACCTCGCCACGTGGCATGATATGGTGGCTCCTGGGCGGGGTCGTATGCCGAGGCCTGGACCGTGGGGTTACGTGCCCACATGGCATGATCTGGTGCAACCTGACGCGTGTGTATGATGAGGGTAAAAGTGTCAGCATACAGGACATATATGCGGAGGGCTAGCCAATAGAGGCGATGCATTTCATTTTTTCTTTTTGATTTAAAATATTTATATTAAAGAACACCAAAAGTACATTAATGCAAATAAACATATAAACTAAAATAAAACCCTAGATCTATTAGCGTGGCTGCTGGAGGGCTACTCGTCATCATCGACGAGGTCAATTAACACTGGAGGCGATCATGCCCACGCTTTGTGCCGGTGGCCATGCGGTCGTTTGTGTTGGCGAAGAAGGCGCCTCCTCTTGCGGAGGTGCCCACTCAGAAGAAGTTCCCCGGTTCAGCGCGCCTCCTCCTCGTCCACGGGTGTACATACCTGGGAATTCCATGTATTTGTCTCACGCTTGAGCGGTGGCCACTCCGGCGCGGGCGTAGGGTAGGCATCCTGGTCTCCTCCGCCGATACGTGAAGATGGCACCTTCGGGTTGATCAATGTATTTTTCTTTGTAAGATCTCCATTGAATAAATTAATGAAAAAATGTTTTGTCCATCATTTTGATGCAAAGGCTTGGGATTTTGACCTACTTTTTTAAAAATATCATGGTGATATTAATATACTCAACGGCGGCGCTCACATTCACTCCACTTTTAATTTGTGCCGACCTCCTTCCCTCCCTTTTTTTGTAGCATCTATCTTTCTTGGTTCTCCCTATCCTCTGCCGTCCTACTTTTGCCTTCCCTCATGGTGATTAATTTGTGATATGTGCTTCCAGTACTTAATTCGGGTCAACATGCAATTCATATATGCGAGTGGTGTGGGTTCAACCTCGATGATGAGGAGAAGCTAGGCCACAGCCTTAAACAAATCACTCTTGCTTAATCCTGTTTGCACAGAACATATTAATTACATAGAGTAGAGGACATAAAAGAGAATCTCGCATTTGTGGTGGTGGTGAGGACGAGGGGGAAAGGTGACACTTTTGCTGAACCTTATTCCCTGAACCTGCCAGCCAGCAGCAAAGGGAGATTGTTCGATCTAGTCTCCTTTGTGTATGCAACCTCTCTTTTCTCTATAATAACATTGGTTGCAGATTAACTAGCTTTCTCTAGACAGAAAAGGGAATAAGCTTCTAGCTAGCCTAGCCGTGCTTGCAGATTAACTAAGCTTCTAGCTAGCTAGGCTCGTCGTCGTCATCGTCAGCCTTCTGCTTATAAACATCTGCAGTTTGCCCATTTGCTCAGTCCAGTATACAGGCTCTTCACTTGCTTGATTTGCTCGACTGATCGGAGAATCGATGAACCGCACGGCCCTGGACGACGTGATCCGGCGTCTCCTGGAGGTGCGGCGGTGCCGTCCGGCCGGGAAGCAGCAAGTGCAGCAGGTGCAGCTTGGGGAGGGCGAGATCCGGCAGCTCTGCGCCGCCTCCAGGGACGTCTTCATGCGCCAGCCCAATCTCCTGGAGCTCGAAGCCCCTATCAAGATCGCCGGTATGTACGTCCGTAATCTCTGATCAAATCCCAGCTACACCGTACTTTTTAAGAGAAAGAATAGTACTCTGGACATTGCTGCACAAAACTATACTTTTCATTATCCATCGATCATAGTCGTCCACTTTAGTTAGTTGCTACCACTGCCAGAGTTCCAATTGATATGCTTGCTTTTACTTTGTCTCAGTCCACCGAGATTTTTCTCAAGTTCTAATCATTTAGGAAAAGTATATGCAAGTTCCTTTTTTCACTTAACTGAAACTGCACTCTTCTAAAATATATTGATTGGAACCCGAGAATATTGCAGTCAATTGAGAGAGGTTTACCTTACCGAAATATTAAGTTCATTTGACATATTGGTACATCCATGGACGACTGTTTTTCACCATGACAAGTGTTTTGTTTTCCTACTTTGATTGTGAAGGTGACATCCACGGGCAGTACCCCGACCTGCTCCGCCTCTTCGACCTCTGCGGGTACCCGCCGCAGCACAAGTACCTGTTCCTAGGCGACTACGTGGACCGCGGCAAGCAGAGCATCGAGACCATCTGCCTCCTCCTCGCCTACAAGCTCCGGTACCCGGAGCACTTCTTCCTCCTCCGCGGCAACCACGAGTGCGCCTCCATCAACCGCGTCTACGGCTTCTACGACGAGTGCAAGCGCCGCTACTCCGTCCGCCTCTGGCGCAACTTCTCCGACTGCTTCAGCTGCCTCCCCGCGGCAGCCATCGTCGACACGCACATCCTCTGCATGCACGGCGGCCTCTCCCCGGACCTCCGCCACCTCCAGGACATCGCCCGCCTCCCCAGGCCCGTGGACGTCCCCGACTCCGGCCTCCTATGTGACCTGCTCTGGTCCGACCCTTCTTCCTCCGGCACCATGGGGTGGGGGACGAACGATAGGGGCGTGTCGTACACGTTCGGGGCGGACGTGGTGGCGGCGTTCGTGGAGAGGCACGACCTGGACCTCGTGTGCCGAGCGCACCAGGTGGTGGAGGATGGGTACGAGTTCTTCGCCGGGAGGAGGATGGTGACGGTCTTCTCGGCGCCCAACTACTGCGGCGAGTTCGACAATGCCGGCGGTGTCATGTGCGTTGACGACGACCTCACCTGCTCGTTTCAGATACTCAAGCCCACAGACTGCAAGAACCGCCGCTTCTCCTTCGGCTTCGGATCATCGACGGCAGCCGCCGCCTCCAATAATACTAGTAATAATAGGGGGATCCGAGCACCATGGTGGTAACTAACATGTTTTGATCCAAACAAAAAATAGTACAATAATACCACCTTTGATTTTGGCAGCTTCGTAGGCATGCTTTAACAACAGGAAAAGGAAAACAGAGTGTACCGTATTTTCTTGGAGACATCTGGAGCTTCTTTTAATGATGCAATCGAGCTTTTTTTTACAGATGTTTCGCGAGCACGGCAGAAACTATGGGGCAGAAAAACAAATACAAATCGGGCTCGTGGAGTGCAGCTCACTCCTTAGAGCTCGCGAAACTTTACTTCATGGGCTCAATAAGTGGTGACCCACCCCTCTGCGAGAGTTCCTATAAGCCCACTGTGTTGGGGCAGCCCATGAAGTTTTATTTTATTTTCATTAGCTTTTTTATTTTCCTTTGTTTTTACTTTTTGTGCACCTTTTTTTGTTTTGTTTTATATGTTTTCCATTTTATGTTTTCATTTTTCATCAATAGTACTATTATTAAAAATATTTTACTTTTACTCCCTTTTTACTTGTTTGTTTTTGTTTTAAACTATTTTGAAAATATTATTTTTTGAACCCCGCGAATATTTTTTAAATCTGGGAATTACTTAAGTCCGTTAACTATTTTTTCATACTATGAAAATTTTATCGAACCCTAATCATTTTTAAATGTATGCTTTTTAAATAAGTCATAAAACATTTTTCACAGAATGAACTTTTTTTCCAACACATGTATAATCTTTTATTATAAAATAAATAAAAAAAAAAAAAGAAAATTGAAAACAATTCACAAAAAAGGGACCGGAAGGAAAACCATACCTTAATTAGGTAGGCCCTTCCCAAATTTTGGCCGAGAATCGGGGTTCCGACTCTTTGCAGTGCATCCCCAAGTGGAGGTAATCGAGTGACCTGCCAAGCGGTTTCTGCAGAAGCAAATTGTGTCACGTTATTATGTTATTACGTCTCCATGAATGAAAATTAGTTAGAGAATGACATTTTAAGAAGTGAGTTAGGCTCACTTGGTTAAGGAAGTGGATGTACAACCGGGTCACCAAGCTTTAAATCCTCACAGATGCATAATTTGGTTTCTTATTATTAAAAAACCCATTGTAGGGGCTTCCCCTACCGCATTCATTTAAATAAAAAGAGAATGACATCTTAAAAGCACCTGAATTTCATTGGGGCGGCAGTTCAAACAATTAGAAAAGAATCCATGCGGAATGTCTTACCTTAAATTTCATGCTTCTAAAAACTCCCTACTAAAACCAGTGAAAAAGTAGTCAACTAAATAAATGCATTGCTAAATAAAGAGCGTAGGTTGTTAATTCAAGTGTTAATATATATATGTGGAAAATTCAAATATTCTGTGACAATGAGGATAATCGCTTATTATATATCACACACATGAATATATAAGAAAACAATATGCCAAGCTAAGAGATGATAATTTAGCAAATAATCAGAACTAATTAGTTGGTTAGGAACACTCCTTGATTTGGTTGTCTTAAAAGTCTAGCAGATGCTCACCTGTATTCCGCATCCAGTACTAAATTCTAGAAGAGAGGTGTGTTTCCGAGCTGGGTTCCATTCCATGGTTGGACTGGTGGAGTGAAGTGGAACTCTAGAGGCTACATCATAGAAGCCAAGAGATTGCAAGCTACTCTGGAATCAAATTCGGGGATCCGTCCCCTCCAAAAAAAACTAGTAACTAATTTTTTTTTTGAAGGGATCCACACTACGAATTCAACACAAATTACAAGTGAAGAACAGGAAAACGCAGAAGAACAAAGCCGATGAAGCCCAGCACAACAGCGTCGCCAGAAGAACCTAACGCTGAACCGCCGCATCGCCTGGAGAAGAACTTCATCGCCGAACAACGCCGGAGAGAAAGACCCCAGGCCGCCACCATCCCCAGGAAAGGGAGCACCCCACTCATGAAGAAGAAGACCGCAGGAGCCGCCAGCCGCAAGCGACGGAACCGGAGAACGCTGAACGAGCATTGGGTTATTTTGACTCTTTGCATTTGCTATGAACCGTTAATTAAAGTGACCGAATCGACGTGGCGAATAGGAGAAGGTGTCTTGTTCTTGTTAACTTTTCGTATTGGCAGGGTCGACCTAGATTTGTTGCGAATAGGAAAGAGGTGGCTTGTCCTCTGCAATCAGGACTGAGAGTTTTTTTTTTTGCAACTCACTTACTTTCTCTATTACTCATCAAAAGTACAAGGTCGATGTATAGATTCTCTCAGGACTGAGAGTTGACAACCATGAATTTGCATGCGAATAGACGGATCTTCTCGGCAGTTTGGGTAGAGTCTTGGCCATGGTTTTTCTCTAAACACAACTAAAAATTAGTAGATCGATCTCCATCGTCCTAAAAACAAAAAAAAGATACATTACAAATTGAGAACACACGCGGTTGCATTGCACTTAAAAAAATCTACTCCATCCATCAGTAGACGGGCGCCCGATGATCGCGCGGCGTGAGCTCATAGTCCGTGGCGGCGCCGGAGGCGTGAGAGTGCTGAAGCAGTACCCAGAGGAGGAGCTGGTCCTGCTCATGCAGACGTGGTCTGAGTTGCTCCGGCTCATGGCGACCTCGTGGCGGCCGGATTCTTCGTCGTCGGTCGTGGTGGCGAAAGATATGTGCCCAGAGCGGTCATCGCCGTTTCCAGCAAACGAGATATGCCCATCGTCACTGCCGCCGCCGCCACCTTGATCCTCGTCGTCCTCACGCAGCCGTCCCCACATGATTTTCCAGACGCAGCATATCAGCAGCCCGACGGCGATCCCCGCGAAGATCACGGCGCCAAGCGTGTTTTCACCCCTGTCGCCCATGTATCAATCTTTCTTGCTCGTCCAGATGGATCAAGCTGACACAATTCCCTAGCTACCAAGAGTAGCATATATGTGCAGGCAGATTTCCTCAATCACAAATTTTCTTCTCTTCCAAAATTTTATACTTATTGGAAAGAAACCAAGGCGCTTGGAGTATATGTTGCAGATGTCTCGGAGAATTAACGGAAAGAAATCGCGCGAAACAAGGCAAGGTGACATACTGACATGTACGTTCCCGGCCCCAATGAAGATCTCGTCGTCATGACACATACGATTTGTGTCTACTTCCATGCCTGCAGACTTGTATACTGCTGGGTGCAGCAGTTCCGCTGTTATGTAATCATCGTGTTGCAGTGCATATAACACTGTACCTGGACCTACTAAACCCCGCCTTGCATACCGGCCTATTTCGATTTTTTTGTTCAACGTGTGTAAATATTCCACCTCGAATGAACCTAAATACGTCTATCTCATTGAACCTGATTACCTCTTATTTAAGTTGTATTGCTGTTCTAGATATGAATTATCGCCCTGCAACTGCCAAAGTATGTAGTGTCAACAATGTTCAACCCGTCGTACCAATCGGTTAATGCATAACAAGCACAACTAGTCATACATAAGGGCTGACTAATTTTTTACATCAAGCCACATGTATTTGGCAAGTCATATATATTTTAATCCATAGATTTTTGACACGGTGCAAAACAGCAACACATAATCCAACAATTTCCAAATTAGCAACAATTTTTACACACGGACAAAAGACATGCATGAGATTGAGATGGACAAGAGTGGATTGTGGTAACCAAATAAAAACATCTGGCTAATATAAAAATAGACTAGGGTAACCAAGTATCATAAGTTAATCGCATCCTCCCCGTACTTCAACTCTTTGAACACGGCCATGTACTCCAAGATTGGATTAGCCAAGTATCATTATTTATCTGTTTTAGTTCGAACAAAGTAATACACTGCAATTATTGCATGACAACGGATATATGGTTCGGCAAATTTTTGGCACTCCGCTTAGGTCCTATTTGTGGGAAGGTCATACCTTTTTTTTTGCATGACAACGGATATATGGTTCTAATTGTCTTGATTGAACACCGTGCAGGCGACAATGGTCATGATGAGTGAAAGGTCGTGGATAGATATGTGAAATACGCGATGAAATACATGTTTCAGAATAACCGTAAAGAGATAAGGTATTCGTGTCGAAGATGCAAACTAGGGGGCTTGCTCAACCCATTTTTCGGCAAATTGCAGGAGCACCTGCTCATGCCTGGTATCATGGATGGCCACACTCAGTGGATAAGCGATAAAATCTACTCGATCCATCCATCAGTAGGCATGCGCCCGATGATCACGCGGCGTGAGTTCATAGTCCGTGGCGGCGCCGGAAGCGTGGGAGTCGCTGACGCAGTACCCAGAGGAGGGAGCTGGTCCTGCTCATGCAGACGTGGTCTGAGTTGCTCCTACTCATGGCGACGTCGTGGCGGCCGGATTCTTCGTCGCCGGTCGTGGTGGCGAAAGAGATGTGTCCAGAACCGTCGTCGTCGTTTCCAGCAAACGCGATATGCCCATCGTCAACGTCACCGTCGCTGTCGCCGCCGCCGTCGTCGCCGCCACCTTGATCCTCGTCGTCCTCACGCAGCCGTCCCCACATGATTTTCCAGACGCAGCATATCAGCAGCCCGACGGCGATGCCCGCGAAGACCACGGCCCCGAGCGTGTTGTCGCCCTTGTTGGCCATGTACCAATGTTTCTTTCTTGCTCGTCCAGATCGATCGATCAAGGTGACGCAATGCCTTACCAAGAGTAGTATATATATGTGCTGCAGGCGCCAGATCTCCTCGATGACAAACTTTCTTCTCTTCCAAAATTTAATACTTATCTTATTGGAAAGAAGCCTGACGCTTGGAGTATATGTTGCAGATGTCTCGGAACATTAACGGAAAGAAATCGCGCGAAACAAGGCAAGGACGTTGCCCCATTGAAGATCTCGTCTTCATTACACATACGATTTGTGTCTTAGTAGGCTCCGACCTGTGTGACTCTTTTTATTTTAGATTCGGCCGTATCATGTTTGCTTCTCTTATATCTATACTACTATTAAAAGAGCAAACATATGCTGATACATTAAATCGTATGCGTTCAATATTTGATCAAAAGCTGAGATTGCACGTTCGGTGTTGAGCACCTCTACACAATCCATGCGAAACGTTATTTTGTTTTAACTCTTCTCGGTCCATCGCCGCATCCCGCCGCTCTCCGTCGGGCCGAAATACCATGGAAGCCGCCCTCCCGTCCGCCTCCGGGCCGGTGAGAAGCGCCCCCGCGCCGGTGACAGATGGCCCGTGCGGGCTGCTTCTCTTAATGGGCTCGAGTACAACATCCCCATGGTCCTGGCCGCTGGACCTAGGGTTCGTCGCCACCGCCGCGATGCACGGTGGGATGGCCGACCTGCCCTGGCTCAACTCCTCGCCGTGGTCCTAAACTAGGGTTTGGCGTCGCCGCCGTCTTCCTGGTAGATGGCGAGCTCCTCCGTCTCGCCCGGCCGCCCCCATCCCTGCCTCCCTACCCTCTGTTTCGATAGGAGATCGACCACAACAACCGGGCGCAGCAGGAGCTCGACGTCGCCACGGCGACCTCCAGCTCCCCTGCCTATCGCGTCCCCTTGCCGGCGTGTGGTTCCTGCACCCAATCTCGACGAGCAGCGCGCGTTCCCTAGCAGTAATTCCGATGACCTCGGCCATGGTTGTGACGCCAGATTCAGACTCCGAGCCGGAGGAGACGGTCCACCGCCGCCGATGCCGTTGCCGAGGAATTGAATAAGGACGAGGGATCAGAAGAAGCAGACAGAATCGGAAAGTGAGTTTGAGGATCAGCAGTAGGAGGCCATCAGGGAGATGAACCACACCCACCTCGCCCAGATCGTACTGTCTCCCACCTGTATTTTGACATACAACTTAACCTGCTATGTGATTTACTTTGTGTCTTCGTGTGGAATTATAGCAATTAAGAATGGTTTATGTTTCTGCAAAATATAGTGCTCAGTGACTCTACTGATCTTTCGTGCTTGCAGATTCAAGCTATGTTATGGGAGCAGCCAAAACGGGCTCACGGATGACCCGGGAGAAGAAGAAAGATATCAACCTGGCCGCGCCTGAGGGCAGGACCAGACCACAAGGTCACCTTGCCGTATTCAGCTTTCACTTAATTTGTAGTATTATGATCGGGAGAATTTACAATTTGCCCTGTATTACTTCATTCGTTTATCATTTGCCACGCTTTACTTGATCTTCTATTATTTGCCACATATTACACCAACTCCTCTCTAATTTGCCCTTTTTTTTTACAGAATTATTAAGATTTTTTAACTCGGAAATACATTATGAATACGATACAATACAGTCGAACTGGGCGATCATTGTTTCTCCATCGGAGGAGAAACAGAGTAGATGGGGCAGAAGCGCCGCCGGTGGCAGCAGCGGCTGGACCACCGCTGCTGAGAACTTCCTCCTAGCAGCGACCAAGGGCGGCGTGCCACCGCAGACGGGCCACACGCAGATACCTTCTCCCGGCGAGAGTCTGGAGGTTCTTTAGCTGGCCGATCGTATCCGGGAGGCTGCCGGACATACTGGTCCGGCGAGGCCGAGCATGGTGAGGCCGTTGCACCCGCCGATCTCTGATGGCAATGGGCCCTTCAACGCCGAGTTCCCACCGGCGGGCAGCACCCAGCTTCTTCAGGTTCCCAATGCTCGCCGGGATCGTGCCGCTGAGCTCGTTCTCGTAGAGAATTAGTGACGTGAGAGCGGTGATGTTGCCAATGCAATTGGGGATGGCGCTCTGCACCGAGTGTTGGTGTTGAGCGCCAGCGTCTGTGGCTTTTCCGAGCCGACAGAGCTCAGCCGGGATCGCGCCGGAGAGGCTGTTCCCGCTGAGGTCAATGGTGGTCAGCACGGCGTACTCCCGAGTTCATTGGGATCGCGTCGGTGATGTTGGTGACGGAGAGCACCAGCGCGGCGCCTCCGCCGGTGCCGTTTGTGAGCGAGCGCTTCCATCGCAGCAGCACCTCGCCCTGCTCGTCGATGCCGTGGGCGTCGCAGACGACGCACGCTATGAGCAGCAACGTCGCGAATCAGACCAGCGTCCAGGCTTTGGAATCAGCGTTCTGTATTTATACCGTATTCATAATGTATTTCCGAGTTAATAAACTTAATAACTCTGTAAAAAAATAAATAGGGCAAATTAGAGAGGAGTCGATGTAATATGTGGCAAATAATAAAAGATCAAAAGTAAAGAGTGGCAAATTATAAAGGTCCGAAGTAATGCAGGGCAAATTGTGATCAGTGTTCAGTTCCTCATCACTTTAAGTTATAGAATATGATATCTCATTTAACCTTCTGGGAGTAAATCAAAATTTGTACATAATTAGACTATGTGAATAGTAAAAACTGAAAGCGCTGATCATATATCTGTTGCTTACTAAATAATTACTTCCATTTTCATTGTACTGTCGATAAATGCCACTGTTTTGGTAATTTTTTTGATTGTTCATCTTTATCTGTTCTACTTCACCTGATGGTTTCAGTGAGAGAGAGAGGTGTGTAGTATGCCCTTCTAAAGATTTTCAAGGGTTCTGTACATCATAAGTTTTCACCTGTCAGGAATTTTCTCTTACAAGTCTTCATATTGTTTGAAATTTTTCAGAAATGCTATTTATTCGGTCAAATTGAGTTGGTATTGACATATACCATGTGTACGAAAAAGATTTCTTGGTACATTGCATTTGGTAGCTTCCAGGATGCTCATCAGCAGAAGTGGAGGAAGGATGGTGTGAATGGTCATAAGTTAGTGAGCAGGTGAAGACTTGAAAAGAAAGAGCCAGAACGATGGCAAGTGAATATATTCCCTGCCATCTTCAAACTTGCCCAATCTGCTTGATAAATATTTGTCCCTAGCTTATGTTATATTTTCTGATGAGTACTATATGTTCCTGCGGTGGATTAATGTGGATGTCATTTGTGCTCAAATCTGATATTGTGGTCTGCAATTTCTGCACTCTTTCTACAGAATTCATGTTATACGAATTGTTTATCTGTATTTTTCTTCTGACTTCGAACTGCACATGTTATTTCTTTGCATGTGGAATTTATTTAGAATGCTGACAAAATTAAACAACTTGTGGGTCTTGTGGTGAATTTGATGGAGTAATTCTTAGCCAAGCAGTTTGTGCATATTGTATAGTTCTGAAGGCCTAAAGCATTCCATTGTTGAGTGAGCTACCATTGTCCACCAGCGCTAGCATGCACGGGAAAATAAAAAACCGTGTACTCTAATCCATTATATGAATTATTGTCATGTGTATGTGGAAAGTTGTGTTATAATTGTTAATAATTGCAAAATCAATAAACATAGATTGATGACATTTAAAGAGTGAGAATTTGAGAATCCATTGAAATGACAGTGTGCAAACTTAAGAGGCAAACTTTTTAGAGAGGCCCTCCAAGTTGAAATATAGAGTCAAATTTGACGGTTCCATTGGAATTCTCCGCAACATGTGATTTGTTAGAGGACATAATGGAAAAAAGGGCGAACAGAGGGTAGGGTCACGTTGGTCAATAACATTTGGATCACGTCAATACTTTTCGTACAAATCTTGATTTTTTTCTCCATTTGCAACGCACGCGTATGTGTGCTAGCTGTGTCCAAGAGTAAAAAAAAAAGTCATATTATTTGATGATTTTGAAGGTTTCTGTAAAAAAAACTTTATTATAGTTCACGGGAGATATTTTGTCCAATTTTTAGTGACTTGTGAGTGGATGGTTTGTTGCACATACTCTTACATTATTGTAGCATGAAACTTATTTAACTGGGTTGGTAGAAAAACTCAACGAAAAAATAAATTCAAAAGATGTGTTTTTTTTTTTTGAATCTAGGCATACTTTATTACTTATCAAATAGGCTTACATCGTTTGCAAGTATAGCACAAATAAAATCCGGAGGGTCCTCATGCCAGACAGATGACAAGACGCCCTCCGCTTTGCTAGCTAGAACATGAGCTACTTGATTACTTTCCCTAGGAGAAAAAACAAACTCAATGGCAGCGAAGCCCCTAGCTAAGAAGGTACATTCTTCGTAGATAGCTGCAGCAGCTCCCGCCGAGTTGCCGCCCTCATTCATCGTAGTGATCACCTCCATGCAGTCGCTGTTAACTACTAGTTTAAGGCAGCCAATTTGACCAGCAAGGAGGAGCCCATCTTTCAGCGCTCTAGCTTCAGCCATGGCAGCATCAGGGACATGGGCAATACCGCAGCTGCTGCCAGCGACGAAAGCACCGTGATCATCTCGCAGCACTGCACCTGTCGCACCCACCTCATCTTGGAGAGAGAACGAGGCGTCGACATTCAGTTTCATATATCCTTCCCGAGGCTTCTCCCACCCGTGTCGACGAACGCCGCATCGAGGTTTACAGGACCTAAAGTAGTTCATCGCCACAGCAGCTATAGCTTGAGCTGATCTGGCCGGTTTCTGAATCGATTCGCCATGTACCACCTGTCTACGTTCCCACCAGGCGTACCAGCAAGCTGTGACCGCCAGCTCTTTCAGTCCGATGTCAAAGCCGGGAGCATTACCATCCGGCAGCTTGAGGATGGATTCAAAGGCTGTTGTTCCTTCATGGTTTGTACGGCACACATCGTCAATTACCTGTTTCAGGCCAAGGTTCTCCCATATCTCTTCCACTCTCCCGCATTTGAAGAAAACATGCTTGGTGTCCTCACAATGAATCTTGCACATGGGGCATAGGCTAGATGGGATGATGTGCCTATTCGCCAAGGTGCAATTGCAGGGAATCGTTTCGTGGACCAGTCTCCAAGCAAAGATCTTTACTTTCGGAGAAACCTTAAGTTTCCAAATTTTCGACCAAACCGGATTATTCTCTGACGTGGATATGCCGGCTGTGCGCTGCATCTTCCGGCCGTGTTGGAACTCCCACTCCGTGTGATATGCTGAACGCACGGAGAAGGTTCCCGTCTTGGTAAAGTTCCACGCCACAAAATCTGTCATCATTCCCGTAGCTAGAGGGATATTTAAGATTCTGGAAGCATCAATGGGCAAGAACAGGGAACGGATCAGCTCCTCGTCCCACTTTCCTGTTTCTAGCTTGATCAATTCCGAGACCCTTGTATAAACTATATTTCTTCTTGCTGTCAAGACTTTCCGTGAGGGGCTGTTTGGAATCCAAGCATCGGACCAGATGTTGATGTTGGATCCATCTCCAACCCTCCAAATGTGTCCCTTCTTTAAAGTTTGGATACCAGCAAAAATACTCTGCCAAGTGTAGGAGGATCCCTTTTTCAATTCAGCATTCAGGAGATCTCCCGACGGGTAGTATTTAGCACGTAGGACTTGCGCGCAAAGTGACTCCGGGTCACATAATAATCTCCATGCTTGTCTTGCGAGCATAGCAAGATTGAAACATGGAAGGTCTCTAAATCCCATACCACCACGCTTCTTGGGGATGCACATCTTCCACCAGGCGAACCAATGCATGTGTTTTGTAGAGTCATCATCTCCCCACCAGTAACGGGTCATAGCATCTGTGATCCCTTTAGTTACTTGCTTGGAGAGCTTGAAGACCGACATCGCATATGCCGGGATTGCCTGTGCGACAGCTTTCAGTAGCACTTCTTTTCCCCCATAGGATAGCAGCTTTTCCTTGAAACCAGCCAATCTGGTACATACTCTGTCAATCAAATGTTGGAAGCAATCTGATCTATCAATACCTACTTGGGCGGGAAGACCTAGATATTTATCCGTGATCGCCTCTGTCAGGATATTGAGGATAGTGCAAACATCTTCTCTGGTCTCAACCAGCGTACACGGGCTGAAGAAGATGCTCGACTTCGCTTCACTCACCAGCTGGCCCGAGGCCTTGCAATATTCAGTCAGGATACCCTTTAAAGTTGTAGCATTTGCTACATCAGCTCTCATAAGAATCAAAGAGTCATCCGCGAAAAGGAGGTGTGAAATTGTCGGTGCAGCACGACAAACCTTCACGCCTAGAATTTCCCCGTTGTCTTCCGCCGATTGGAGAAGGCTTGAGAGCCCTTCTGCACACAATAAGAACAAGTATGGGGATAGCGGGTCTCCCTGCCGAATCCCTCGAGTAGGGGTGAAAGATTCAGTTTCGTCACCATTAAACCGAACCTGGTATCTCACACTAGACACGCAGGCCATCACCAACTTGATCCAATTTTCATCAAAGCCAAGTTTGGACAGGATTCTTTCCAAGAAAACCCATTCCACCCGGTCGTATGCTTTGTGCATATCCAGTTTGATTGCACATGTACCATATTTTCCAACTTTTTTGTTCTTGATCGCATGGTAAGATTCATAAGCAATAAGAACATTATCCGTGATTAGACGGCCTGGCACGAAAGCACTTTGATTTGGGGAAATAATCTCCGGTAGTAGACCCTTAAGTCTAGCTGTCAAGACTTTGGAGATAACTTTGTAAGTGACATTACATAAACTGATGGGTCTGTATTGTGTTACCTTCTCAGGATTAGCAACCTTAGGGATGAGAACCACTGTGGTATTATTCCACCCCTCTGGAATTGAGCATGAATTAATGGCTGCAAGAACCACATCCGTGAGATCCTCTCCGATCAGATTCCAGTAACGTTTGAAAAATATCGCATGTAAACCGTCCGGGCCTGGCGCCTTTAGGTCTCCAATATTGAAGAGGGCCTTTTTAACCTCTTCTCTTGTGTACGGAGCACACAGGACCTCGTTCATAGCAGGAGTGACACGGGGTTTCACTTTGTTCAGTACGTGATCCCCTGGGTCCTCAACCTCTCTTGAAAACAGCGATTGAAAATACCCTCTGATGTGGCCAGATAGATTCGCTGGTTCCTCAATCCAATTATCAGATTCATCCTTCAACCTTTTAATCAGGTTATTCTTCTTCCGAGCCGACGCAAAGGTATGGAAGAAGCTTGTGTTACGGTCCCCTTGCCTCAACCAATTTGCCCTACTACGTTGCACCCATTTAATCTCCTCTTTTTCCTGTAGCATCTCAATTTCTAGCTGGATCTCCCTTTGCCTCGAAGTAGCTTCATCAGACAAGGGTCCATCCATTACCTCGTTCAGCTCCTTCTGGAGGTCACGCAGTGACCGACGTGATTGCTTCAACACTGTCGTGTCCCATGCATGCAGGGCCTTATGCACCGCGTCCAGTTTTTGAGCCAAGCTTGCACCCGTGAGCTGTTGAGCCTCATTCCAGGCCTCATCAACAATGGAATCAACATTTTCTTCCACTAACCATTTTGCTTCAAACCTCTTCTTTCCAGCTGATCGGTGAGGTGTAGTACTGCTCAGAAATTCGAGATCAACCATTATTGGCCTATGATCCGAGCGGGAGAAATCTTCATGAATCACCGATGCCATCGGAAACATGTCATTCCAGCGTTGGTTGCAAACTGCCCTATCCAAGCGTTCTCTCAGTCTACCTCGACGCCAGGTAAAGGTGTCGCCCACATAGCCGAGATCGAAAAGGCTGCAGTCCCTCAGTGCATCACGAAAATTCTGCATATATCGTTGTGGTCTAACGGCACCACCATCCTTCTCATCTCCCGACATAATCTCGTTGAAGTCCCCCAAAAGTATCCAGGGGAGGTTCGCCATCCCATGGAGGTCCCTTATGTACTCCCACGTAAGATGTTTTCTATCCATGCTTGGTTCTCCGTATATCCCAGTGAAACGCCATCCCGAGTCACTAGTTTCATCAATACGGATATCAATATAGTTGTTGTGAACTTCTGACGAGGTCACATTCAGATTATTCCTCCACATGAGAAGGAGGCCACCGCTTCTTCCATCACTCTCCGTCCTCAGCAAATGATCAAAGGAGAGATTGCGCATGAGTTTCTCTGCCCTAGTTTTACTCAGATGTGTCTCGGACAGAAAAAGAACATCCGGTTTTAACCGCCCCTGCAAATCCTGGAGTGATCGGACTGCCGCGGATTTGCCCAACCCCCGGCAGTTGTATCCTTCGATTTTCATCGCTTCTTCTCAATCAACCTAATCAGCAAGGAAAAACACCACCACACACGACCAATCTGTGCTAACTTTCGCCTGACCAAAAACAACAGAAACCTGCACGTCTGTGACGCCAGGGAGGGAAGCAGACTCCAGCGCCGTTGCCGACGCGGAGGACAGTGAACGCCACACGAACTCGTCGGGGCGGAGCTGAGCACCCTATGTAGGGGATAACGCCAGTGCGGAACGACGCCGCCGGCCGGCGCCGGCAAAACCTAGATCGCCTCCATAATCGCCTAAGCCTTCGTACCGGTTCGGATTATGCACTAATCACGCTTCTATTCTTAATTCAAAAGATGTGTTTATACTATAATAAATTATGAAACGTGCGTTGCACGTGCACCTTGACTAGTCAATATAAAAGGTAAAACTTTTGACTCGTTTCAAAAAAAAGATTTGTGTCCTAGTGTCTACTTCCAATCCTGCAGACTTATATACTGCTGGGTGCAGCAGTTCCACTGTTATCTACTCATCGTGCTGCAGTGCATATAGCACTGTACCAGGACCTACTGAACCTGATGGTATACCTACTAGATCATTTTGGCGCGCGTTGCCGCGCCCGTCTACTATTACAATAGTATGGAAAGATTTTTATAGTTATCGAGAAATATAGAACATGGAATTTTGCATAGTTACTCATATATTGATAAGTAATCTGGCAGCACATAACAGTTTGGATGGATGTAGTGTGCTAGAATGTTTACTTTCTCAAGTGTATTTGACTTGTAGTCAGTTCGAGTTTGGATCTCAAGTGTATGGTTTTTGAAATAGGATGGTTTGACCAATAAATTTATTGTAACTGATCCTGGCCAATTTTGCTCCTTACATAAATTAAAACTCTCCTCTGGAAAAGGAACACAACACCATGCTCATAAAAATTGAAACATTGAAGAAAACATTAAATATCTTAGAAAAAATAATGAAAAGAAATTATAACACACAAATATTTGAGAATTTTTGGACAATTACATTTTTGTAAGAAATTCTGAACAATTTTAATGCACTTCTGACACCATTCAGATAAGTGATGCATATCCCGTACGAAAAGTCATACATTTTGGTTTAATAGACAAATATTATAATTTCTACAACCCCTATATCATAAGGATTACAAAATCACACAGATCTTATTGTCATGTTTTACATCAACTAAGGATACCATGTAATCTCGGCATGGATTTGATGCACGATTCCTGTTTTTCAATTGCAACGGCGTTGCCTCAAGCATACCCTCATGCGGCTTCAGGCTGCAAGTTGCCTCGACTTGGCTTCAGATATTTTTCTTTACCGTGAGGCTGGAGGTTGTTTCGTTGTTCATACACATTCCCTAGGTCGTGAAGAGGCAGTCTTGTTCTTTCGCAAATGTTTGAAGCAGTAAATAAAATGCTTGCTTTTGGCCATCTTGTCAGGTTTAATCACATTTGGTAAGGTTGCTTGTCACATAGAGAAAATTAAATGTTGATTATGTAACCTATTAAAACCACTCAAAAAAAATTAGAGAGCAAAAACAGTAATATCTAATGTATTAGCATCATGCAGTACTAAAATGAAATCTGTCTATGTGATGTTGAGAAAGATAATCCATGTGACGAGGAAAAGTAAATTCTGCTTACTGACATATAGTGCAAGAAAAGGTTAAGATTATGATTGGCTCCAATATACTGTAGTTGATAGTTTGCTGACTCCTGGATATATACAGACGTTAGTTTGCTTTCAGTCACTTAAATCATCGGTCAAGGGGAAGAAAAATGCATGAAAAGAGCATATGGCAAGTATTTAAAGGACACTGCAAATACTACTTACAGGTCAAATGAAATATTAAGAAATGAAGTTTGCAGAACTTCAGAATCGTGTATTTCGTTGGAAATAATTTGTTGTTCAGTTCTTACTTGGGACTGGGCATCCCTCTGAAACTAAATACATGGTATATATATGGCACTTCTTGGGATTATAAAGTGGAATATGTTGTTAAGTTGGAATTTTAGAATTATATAAATGAACTTAATGCCTTGAGTATTAGGATTATATAACTGGTTGCATTCAGACATACATAACACTATATTTCACCTGTAACTGATTTACGTTCTGTCAAGTAGATGACTCAAAATCTTTGTTCTCGCATCTAGACAGTCCTTCACACAAAGAAGACAATGGGGAAACAAATCCTAGGGCGTGCTAGATTGTATATGAACTAATACGACTTGAATACCAAGAGAGGGTGAAAAAATGAGGCAAAATATGGTTTTACTGTCATAAGGTTGGTTTAGATGGCTAGTTTAAGAAATATATAGATGAATCTGAACACATTGGCGGATGTGGATGAAATGTGAAGGCACTCTAAACAACAAATTATAAAGTGTATTAGCGCCCAGTCGACGGAATATACCTCGCTATTCTTCTTGTCCTAATATATCTCTGTGGGTATAATATTTTTTTTGCATTCTAGCACCTGCAAATAAGACAGCTCAATGAAGATGAAACCACTGTACAAATCCAAAATAGAAAAAAACATGCCATGAAAAAGATCAGTTCAGTGTTTCTTGGTGTCAGTTCCCTGAAGGTTATCATGTCCATCGATACAGCCATAATCAGACAAAAATTAATAATAGAATAGTTCTACAGGAAGACTTTACTTGCCTCTGCAGATAACTTTGGTGGTCATGGAAGAAAACAAGCACTCTGCCGAGATAGGAAATTATCTTTTCTAGCCACTATCAACCGTTGCACACTATGGTGTTTCCATCGGATGATTTCTGCAGTTCTTTATGTCATCGTGCATTCGTGCCGTGAGCCTAGCAGATCTGATTGATTTAGAATTTATCGGAATCTGAAATCAAGAAAGATGGGCATGAGGAAAGGAGGCGTGGGAAGGAGTCAAGGAGTAGCGGTGGAATACCTTGGATACCACAGGATCGGGTGGACGAGCGAGACCATGGGCAGGTCAGCATGATGCCGGTAGGAGGGAGACGTCTGCTGGTGGAGCATCGGGGTCCGGAACGTCGTAGACCTGTAGTCCTCTGGGTTGGCAACGGAACGACGTCGCTCGGTCGCTGGCTGGCTCGCCGCCGCCCTCGTTGAAGCGTGGTTAGGTTTTTAATTGAGTTCTCGAGGAAGAGAGAGGCGGAAGGGCGAGAGGTAAATGATCGGTGCCAAACACGTATATTTTGGTGGGCTTTACCGGGGTATTCAGGCCCAGTTAACCAGAGGGGAGAGATTTGATGTCCAGAATAGCTGCCCTTAGGGATATTCGGCCTAGTCGGGATTTACAGCCAATGGCCAAAAATGAGCAGGGAGGACGATCGGACGGACAAGAATGCTGACAGCGTGAGAGGCAGCCTAGTTGGTTCAGTTTTAATATCCCTATTTTCGAATTTTTTGCTCAACATAAGTAAATATTTTTCTGTTATTCACCTTGATTGAACCTACATATGTCTCTCTCATTGAACCCGACTAATTCTTATTTAAGTTGTGAATTATCGCCCTAGTAACTGCCGAAGTATATATGGTTTCATCAATGTTCAATTTATTGTACCAATCGATTAATGCATGAGAAGTACAAGCAGTCAAACATATGGGCTGACTAAATTTTACTGCCTCTGTTCCGAAATACAACATGTTTTAGTATGTACATTCGTTTTATTCCGTATGAAGTCTATATTGAAATATCTAAAACATCTTATAATTTGGAACAGAGGGAGTAGCATCAAGCTGGCAACTTATGTATTTGCCATGTCATATATATCTTAATCCATAGATTTTTCACACAGTGCAAAATTGCAACACAAATTCAAACCTTTTTCCAAATTATCGACAATTCTTACACACTTATTAAAGACATGAAATTAATATTGACAAGAATCGATCGTCGTAACCAAAAGAAAACAGCATGTTAATGCAAAAATATACCGGGTAACCAAGTTGCATCAACTTAATCGTGTCCTCTTCGCACTTCAACTCTTTGGCCATGGCCATGTTCGCCACCTCCAGCTCTTCTAGCATCATGCTGATCGTCAGCTCACATCCTCTTGATCGCTTACTCCCCTAGCACCAACTCGTATTCCTCAAAGAGTAAAATCCACCGTTGGTACCTGAACTTGTCCAGCGAGAGCACATTGGTCATCGTACTCAGAGAATACACATTTACGGTCATCGAAGACAACGAGAAGGCCCAACTACGGTCACTCGTGCCAGGAGCTAGCGGTATTTGCTGATGTTGACCGGTCTCAGCTGTGCTTTTTTGTAAAAAGACCGCTGTCCCAGACAGATGTCATCCCCAACCTCCAGCTCCTCACGCGATCTGCACGTACGGGAGGCCGGCGCCGCTCCTCACGCGATCTGCACGTACGGGAGGCCGGCGCCGCTCCGCTGCCCGCCGACCAGGAAAAGGATAGGGGGCCACTTGCCTACTTCACGCTCGCCGAAGGCCGTACCGAGCACAGGGGAGGCTAGGGCGAGTCGTATCGACCTCGGCCGTACGAGACTACGGGAGGCTGGGGCCTTGGTGACCATATGAGCATGAGGCGGCAGCACACACAGCGCGGCGCGAGGCCCGCGGCGGTCAGCTCCAGACACGCCCCGTAGCCGCGAAAGGAAGCTCCGCTCGGACATCTTGGAGACCGTAACGCCCTCCGAGGCGGTGCACGCCCAAATCCCGAGCACCAGCAGTGAGCACGCCCAGGAGATGAACTCCCGTTGGCGGGGGCGGTTTGTACTCGCTAGGGTCGACTTGAAGATGATGCCCTTGCGCGCCGCCACGCTGTCCGTCGCCTGTGCGCGACCACGCCGCCCACCTCCTATGCGCTATCTGCAGCCCGGCCCCAGCGCGGCCCAGCTCGACAGCTCCTATGCTTCGTCCGCCGCGCGGCCCCCGCGATTTCGGCCGCCCAGGTCGCCCACATCCTGTACGTCGTTGGCAAACAGCGCGCCCAACGGCTCCCCGTCCGCCTTCCTGGCAGCTTCCGACCTCGACCACCCTATCTCCTCCCCGCGTACGCCTCGTCGCGGCCCTCGCCGGTGAGGAGTAAGCTGTCCGGCAAGGCCAGCGCCTTCTCCGCCGTGCCCATGTCAGCGTCTGCCAAAAGCTCGACGAGGAGGTGCACCGTACGTGTCGAGGTCCACGAGCCAGGACGCCGCGACCTCGGTGTGGGCGATGAGGTACATGTGGTTGCGTCGGACATGTCGATGCCCACGTTGGCGCCCGATGCGCTCAACACGCACGCGGACGCCTTAGTTTCGAGCAAGTCGCTCTAGACGCTGGTGTCGCATCTAGCTCCTCACGCGATGTGCACGCAGGGGAGTCACCTGCGGCCAGCGCCGGCACCCCTCCGCTGCCCAGCCGGCACCGCACCGCTCCGCTACGCCGCGTCCGGGAGCTACTCTGCCCCTTCCCCAACGACGAGCAGGGCGCTCAGGCTGGCGCGAGTGTGTGCGCCGCCCCGTGCTCATCGTCTCCCAAGGGCACGGGCATGCATGAACTCCGTTCTCCAGTGGCACCTGCGCCGTTCCGGAGAAGGAGGCGCCATGCGGCGCGGAGCCGACGCCCAGCTCATCGGTGCAGCCCTGTACCCTGAACTCCATCACGGCATGCCTGGCCCGCCCAACAAGGGACATCGACAAGCTCCATCACGGAATGACACTTTTGTCTCCGGCCGGCCGGACGAGCGGAGGTGGTTGACGGGGGGCGCTGCTTCGGGCTCGGGGCGGCATTTGCATCCAGAGCATGTCGTGAATAGTGTCTCGGCCTCACGTAGGTAAGGAAAATTAACGGATCGTTTTGCAAAAAATTGCACTGCGCAGTAGACCAGTCAACAGGGTGCCACGTCATCAAATACACCGTACCATCAGCCCAGTGACCGTAGATGAGCCACTAAGTCGTATTTAGTTACCGTAAAATGGTATTCCTGAAGTACGGTGACTAAAGTGAACCTTGTCGATAAGTTCGATGACCTACGATGCATTTTACTCTTCCTCAAATATGCTCTTCATCACCACTTCATACATTTGCAGTAGAACCTTGATCCTACCTTTAATATCCGCCAGCTACTCCTCCTTGGCATACACATCAAACACCTGCCCCATGGCCTTGATCGCCTACTCACAATCCTTTATCATAACCTTGATAGCCTCCTCAAACTACAACCTCCTCCATCCAAGTGTGCAACGCACAACATACCCAAACATGGTAAGAACCATAAAGCCAGTAGCGGAGAGAGAATCAAAATATAGGTATGGCGGAATGAACTGGTACTAAACAAAATTATCAAATCTATGCCAGCCACGCATACATACTATGCAAATATACGGATTTAGGTGTGGCGCAAGCCATACCTTGCCAGATTGCTAGATCCGCCACTGCATACAGCTCCTGCCATATTCCCTGGCCCATCGTCATCGTCGCGCCCAACACAGTCACAGTCTCCGCCCGCGGTGCAAAAGACAATCGTTGGTAGCAATTGCTATAGATATGATTGCGTCAACTATTATTTAAACAAATGATTGTAATTTATTTATATTGAACTATTTTATTTCATACCTAATTATCAAAAAGACATCGTTAGTCATTTACATTTTATTTTTCCTTAAGATAGTTAACGATATGTACTGGTGGTAAGTTATACTACCTCTGATACGAAATAAGTGTCGCAGTTTTGAACTTGTATTAATTCAAAACTGCAACACTTATTAAGAATCAGAGATAGTAGTAAACAACACTTTAGTTATAGTAATTTAAAATCAACCAATGCAAATGCACTCTTTATAAATTTAAACCATACTTTACCCAAATTAAATCTTAGGTGCTTAAGTTTTAAAGCATGCTTCTAACAAACTATTGGTTAAGCTGAATTCCCTAGCTACAAAATGGTTAAAAGAACAAAACTAAATGTCATTACGAATTGATTTATGTTCCTAAGATGAATTTCATATATATGTACATGTTCATGTTTTTTTAGTATCATTATAAATCTTGGTAGAACTCGATGTACAACAAAGAAAATATATTCATATTAATTCCGAGAATGTATGGTTGTCTATCTCGGTGTGACTAGGTATAAAGTTCTAGAGTATAAAAGATTTACAAGGAGACGTTTCTCCTCGAACGACCGATTCTCGGATGATCTATATCTGAGTTTTCAAGAAAATGCGAAAACAATTATGGACATAGTTTCACATCGTATCTTGTACAAGAGATATTCATCCAAAATATGTCAATGTGTAGCCTGAACAAGAAAAAAAATGCCGTGTGAAAATACTAGCACTTAGGTATTTTCTTTTTTTGCACATGTCGCACATAGTCATATTTTCAAAGGAATGTTTGTAGATGCACATGGTACAACAAAATCCATGTCTATGATGCAGCAGGGTCAAGGGCGGAGAGGGCTATAACGACGATGGCAGTATTGCTATGATCGTTTTTTACCAAACTACAATCTGGCCTGTTTCCATTACTTTTATCAACTTTTGTAACTCTGAGCACCATCACTTACCTACCTACTTATTGCTACAAGCGTCACCAATACCCATCGCAGTACGAGTTTACTAGCTTAGGGCGACCTTGGACTCCATACTAACGTGTAAAATATTGAAAACCAGAAGGAATACAGGTGGATTAACATAAAAAAGTATTTGAATGACACATTATATGGCATCTCTATGTTAGACGAGAAAAAATATCTCGGTTTTATCCTCTAACGCGCACCTAGTCGATCTCTTAAAACAGTTAGAGGAGTAAAATTATAGGCGGCGACCTCAAATCTCGAGGCAGCCCGCTTATATATACTCGACCGGTCTCCTGGAGAAAAAGTTTACGCCTCCCGCTCAGAGCATCTCTAGCAGATCCACTATAATATCGTACCGGATATTCATTATCCTGTGCCCCGAATATCCATTTTCCGGTACCGTGGCGCGCGGGGCAGAACGTATACACGAAACTAGTACCAGATATTCGAACTGATTGAACCATCGATGTCTTCGCGCGTTAATCTTACATATGAACTACACTAGAACTGAAATTAAACTACACTACATGCTGAAATTAAACTACACTACATGCGAAATTAAACTAACTAGATGTGGAAATGAAACTAGAAACCCTACATCTACGGCCCTACGATGGTGATGCGGCGGGGGCGGCGTCGATCTATGGGCGGGCGGCGCGCTCCTCCTGCTCGGCGATGTGGAGGAGCTCGCACGCGAGCTCCTGTTCGTCGACGGCCTCTCTAAGGCAGTCAACGGCACCGGGAGCTCCAGCCTCCCACGCCGCCGTCGCGTCCTTGACCGCTTCCTCCGCTCTGCGGGCGCGGTTCCACGCCGGCTGCACGATCTCGGTCCAGAGATCGGGCAGTTCCTCCTCAACCGGCTCCTTCCTCTTCCTCCTCTGGCCGCCCTCTAGCGGAGCCCCAACACCCGCGACGGACGAGCTTCCCAGCTCGAAGTCAATCGTCGGGTCTTGTACGAGTTGCGTAGGGCGGCGCCCCTCGAGCGATTCACCTTCGCTATGGTCGCCTTCTTCGCCGCCCTCCTTGCCGCCTCCTCTTCTGACGGCTCGCGGCCTCCTCCGCCTCCGCCTCGGCCGCCGGAGGGGCGCATGGTGGAGCCGGCCATAGATCCGGTGGTGGTGGGGGAAGAAAAGGCGTGGTGGAGGTCCGATTGCTCGTCGGAGTAGCGGAGGAGCTGCGGCGGCGCTAGCCTAGGTTGGCCGGAGGGATCGTGTTTTCGTACCCTATCCGTCCCTCCGGCCCGGTTATATACTGGCTTCCGCGCGACTTATCCTATACCCCGGATAATATTATCTGGGCCGTCGCGTTTTCCCGTATCTGGTCGGGCCGAAAAAAGGCCGTGGCCCCTATATCCGCCGGAGTTTTCCGGGCCGCGGACCTTATTCGGTATCTGCTAGAGATGCTCTCAGCCACGCCTATTCCCACGTCCAGCCACTGATCTCCTCAATGCAGACACCAATTTCCTTGATTCCAGTTTGAATGAAACCGGATCCTCGACCCCACCGCCTGCTCTTGTTGGCGTTTCTCCGCCTGAATCGACCCCCACGGCCCCGCCGGTGGTGAGAAGTAGCTTAATCAATAAAACTTTGAGTTCTCACAAACAAAAATAAAATTCAGAATAAGAAACGATCTGACAAATTAGAATTTAGCAAACCTGGAAATACGAAATGCAGCAAAAATATATAGGATCACTTTCGTGAAAATGTACCAGAACAAACATAAGCCAGCTTAATGTAAATGTACATTTAAGTGAATAGATTATACACTTATACCACATCTCGCTGCCGGCCTGGAAAAATTAAGCTGGATTTAGCCCGGCAACATAAGGAAAAAACCAATGGGAAGTAGATGTCTGCACACGGTAGTAGTCCCCGACGCCATAGCCGGCAGCCGCCGTCGCGTGGGCCGCAGAAGGTGCAGCCTTCCGCGACGAGGATGGTCATTTCCTCGAGGTTTTCCACCCAAATCCACCTGTGCTCCGTCTCCGCCCTGCGGCGCACGGTGTTAAGTCGTTCTCGTGACGCCCAGTAGTTATTGCTGAAGTAGCCGGTTGGTTCGGTGCTGCTCGCCATTAGAATGCTGTCGTGGGACATGGACTCGGTGAGGACGGCCCGCACCTGCTCCTGCAGCGTGCTCGTGAGCCGCCTCGCCCGCATGCCGCCGGCGGCTTGATCGTCGGTCACCCAGGCGTGCAGCTCGGCGTAGCAGCTCAGGGTGCAGGTGGGAGTGGGCCGCCCACGGAGCCCACGGGCCAGTCCCACGTAATAATGTATGTGGAAGCCCACGGTTGAGAAGAAAAAACGTGTGGGGTTCGTGGGACTCCCCACGTTGCCCACATCGAGCCCACCTCGAGCCCCGCTCGTTCCCCAATCCCAACTCCGCCGCTCGTTCCAGAAAGAGGCAACGAGCCGCCTGACTGCCGCCGGCCACCTTCCCATGGCCAGAACGTCGCCGCCTCCCCATGCTCGGGGGAACGGAGGCCTTCCCTCCACCCGCTCGTCCCCCCTCCCTCAGATTCGTCCCTAGACCAATCCCAGCAACCTTACCAGTCTTGCCTGACGGCGGTGGTAATGACGACGCCGAAGGGGATGAGGAGAGACCGGTGCAGGCCACGGTGACTCCCCAAAATCCAAGAAACGGCAGCACAAGGTAAGAATTCATTCTTAAATCGTACTGCAGTTTGATGTGTTCAGAGGTTTGATCTAGTTTGGTACTTGCTGAAAATCTGTTCAGGTGCAAGTTATGTAGTTAGATGCAGTAAACTGCAAGCCATAGTCTTCTTGCCGTGATTTTCGTTGTGCCCATGGTTCAACTGCTTAAGATCGATGTGTATTTTATCCTGAACGCATAGTACTACTAAGGAGCTGACGCAGCTACACGAGTAGGTTTATGTGAATTGTTACCTTGGATAGATAGGTTGCCAACTGATGTTTTGGCTCTGAATGCCTTTCCATTTGAACTTGCATTCACTGCATTTGAACAAGCTCAATCCTATATTCAGTGGTGTGGTGTGACCGTGAGCTATATTGAGTGGGTAACTTAGATTTAATTGATATTTGAACTGAACTGAAGCTTCCAAAAGAAGCAGTATACATCCTTAGTTCAAACAACGTATAGTACCCCTAGAGTAGTTATTTGAAGCTTTGTACGGATGGATATTATTCCTGTTTATGAATCACTATTTGAATACTCGAAGGTCTGCAAGGACCTCACCAGAAGGAGCCGAAAGAAGGTAAAAAAGCTTGTGTCTACAGGAGCATTGCTTCATAGGATGGTGTCGCGCACCGGAGGACGTGTTGTAAGCGACTACAGGAGCAGCCTCACGTCCTCCACCGTCGAAGTCTTGATATGTCTCCAGGAATGGCTTAAGGCAGGCGGTATGTAATGTACTAATGTTTTCTTTATTCAAGTTTTCCTTTATCTTCTAATTTATCTTATTCCGCTTATGGGTGAAGATTTTTGGCTCCCGGGTTCCAGTGCTCCCTCCTATATAAAAAATTCGAAAAACATATTTATAAGTTTCAAAAAATTCTGAAAAAAAAATACGGATGTAACCAATGATATATCCCACGAACGTGTAAATTTGCAATTTAAGATACCTTATATTTTGGGCTACACGAAAATAACAAATCTGATAGAATTTAGAGATTTGAAAATATGCATACTTGGATCCACACTTTTGTGCCGGGAGTTATCTTGTGACTAAGAAAATTTCCTCTTACTGTTTCAGATGATTCAGACCATGAGTAGGACAAATTCTGGAGCTTCCTTGCATCTCTACAGGTAACTCATAAATACATGAGACTAACATCAAATTCATGGGCAGGCTGCATTTGTCCGTTTGGTGTTTAGTTGCTTCTAGGTGAGAGGTTTAGTTTCTTCTCGGTGAGAAGTTTAGAGCTAGCATGCAGCAAGTTGATTGATGTTAACTTGGACTATTGTAGTTACCTTGCTATGCCCAGCGGTGGCGACGAGGCACTCCACCTTTAGCGTTCTCTAAGAAAAGAAACTCACCACCCAATGCTTTGGACCCAGAAATCATTTCCTTTTTCCTCAAGGGGCTCAAGCACCAACTCGCTATCGCATCCTAGGACTCTCGGGAGCACTTTGACATTGCCAACGACTACGCCACCGTGGACGAGGCTCTGAAGAGAATTTCTCTATATTGGAAAGGGACCGCTACCCCAGACAGTGGAATAATCCTCCAAGACTAGGTCTTCCCATTGTCTTTGACCGAGAAACAATTTATGTTGTCCTCAAATGCTTGTATATGTCTATTGATGAAGGGAATTTTGCAAAAGTAGGCTGGAAAGCTGACTAGTCTATACTAATATTAAAATAGCAAACATGTTGGGATACATTAAATCTGTGCCGTTCAATATCCGATCAACGGTTCAGATCGTCCCAATGTTTGACAACTCAACACAGCCCAATGTTTACCATTTTGCCCTCCCACCAAATCACATAATACAAATTGCCACCGTACCGGTTCGTTCTTTTATTTCTCCTCTCCTAGACCGAACCTGTTGCCACAACCTCCTCGCCACGCCCCAGCACTCACTCCATCGTGGCAGGCTATGAGGATGGATCCCCTGTCGCACGAGACTGACGCTGCCGACAGGACGAGGAGCGGCTCCTCGACATCAACAGAGTCGTCGGCATCCCCGAGGACGTGATCGATGCCGACGAGGTCGTCGCCATCGTGTGCGCGAACGAGGCCGCGCGGGGCAGGGCGTGTGGAAGGAGCTGCTCATCAACCCAATCCGGCCTGTGCCACGCATGCTGGTGGCCGGCCTCTGTCTCATGTTCATCCAGCAGGCCACGGGCGTGGACTGCGTGGTGATGTACAGCCTGCGGGTGTTCTCGACTGCCGGCATCAAGTCTCGCCGTCAAGTTCCTGGACGGGGGCCGCGAGGCATGCGCGTCCAGGAGGTCAAGTCTGGCTGCTTAGCCATCCATGTTTTTCCTACTGATCTATGCTGCACATCTCACATTGGTCTCAGAAGTTTTGTGCGCTAGAAAGACTGATTGTCCAAGCTTAATGACGATGAGGTTGCCGAGTGGATGAAGGACTGCTGCACGCTGAAGAGGACTTGCACTTGCAGCCGTGGACCTAGTAACGGGCGGAGATGTAGTGACGCGACAACGCGTGCCAACGAGGAAGGTCATGCCTACGCCTGAGTCCTGACGCGAGCACCGACGACGACTCGACGAGTGACGCCCAGCGTATGTGGACAAGACGCTCGTCTGCGAGCGTGGACGTTGAGAGGGGCAGGAGCGTGCCCAGAACAACATTGGCCAACGGGTTAGATGGGATGTACAGAGTCTGTACTACAGACACAATCCAATTCAAAGTTATCAACAACACTGATGTCACAGCTGCTAATATGTCTTGTTAGTCAATACATGCCAATACACTCTCTCTTTCTGATATGTAGATTATGTCATAAATTGTGTATCAGAACTTGTACTAACTTGTCTTCTTACGGTCAGTATTGGCAAAATCTCCCAAGTAGTAGGATGTGCTGCATAGCACCTACTAGCTATTAATATGAGCGTTTTCAAATTAACCTAGCAATGTATCTTCTCCCACATTGCGTGGGTGCATATAAGTCTGGGTATTTTTCTTGCCATGCCTGATCTCAAAGGACACATTTGGAAATCATCGGCTGGTTCTGGATTTTGGATATTTGAATGTTTCTTTTAGTAGAATTTTTTAACATGGTCCAGTATATTGTGGGAATTTTGTTTTATCCAAAAGTATGTGGGATTTTTGTTTTATCAAAAATTATTTACATTTCATTTTGTTGAGTTGTGAGATGACAGAGCACCCGTTGGAATTGATATGTTGCCAGAGCACGGAGGAGATCCACGCAACCATGACAGCGAGTGAGCTGCGAAGCTTCTTCGGCGGATACCACGATGGCTAGGGTGGGGACGTTGTCGTCGCTGACAATAAGTCGATGAGGAACGTGGCGCTGAGCAGGCCAATTTCCACACAGGCTTCCACTCGGAGATATTCTTAAGAAGCCAATGAGAGGAGGGATGATATTGAAGGGATCGATGGACCCCAAGTAATTTTGCCTTCTATCGATATTATAACACTAGCAGCCATGTAAGTCAGACCCCTACACCGGGTTTGTAACAAATGTTGTTTTTATTTATTTATAGAAGAAGTTATTCCTTTAGTTGTAATTTAGAGTAGTGTGGTGTAGCCACATTCGTTCTCTTTGAAGAGGCAATGCATGCAAGTAGGTACGAGATTCGTGTATCAGCATATTATATATATTTTTCTTCTAGAAATCGTCTTCACATTGCGATGCTTCATTTTAGTCAACATGTGCGTGCATTTGAATTTTAAGACTTGTATATAACTCATTAAAAAGAGAAATGTGATTCAAAAAGAACGTATGATGTGTTACAATTTGGAGACGTGCGTTGCACGTGCCAAGCAACTAGTAATTATAAGAACCAAAAGCTTAGTAGGTACTTCTGCAGCAAAAACAAAAAAACAGACGATCAAATCACCATCTTAACGGCCTTGATGACAGAGTGACGACGAACGCGCAACATCTTCACAACAAGATCACCAATTTGCTGCATATTCTGAATAGATGATTAATTGCTCACGCGCGTCAACATCATAGACCACCGGTGTGTTTAGCTCTTTTTGAAGTGCGGCAAAAAACTTACAGTAACTTCATAGGACACAGACAACAGGTCTGAGTATGGTTTGCGTGCGGAGACAATATTGTATACGTCATGGAAGCCTGTAACATGGAAGGCTTAGGTCTCATCCATATAATGGCGATCACCGGTTGCCGACTTAGGTCTCATCGCTCGATCACCAAGCCGATGGGATCCAAGAGCAACAGCACAAGGGAGATCCCATGGCAGATGCTCCAGGAGATCCTGCTGAAGCTTCCCACCAAGGACGTCGCCCGGTCCTGCTGCGTATCCAGGTTATGGCGCAGCGTCGTCAGGGACGAGTCCTTCCGCAACGTCCACGCCATGGCCAGCCACGTGACCTCCGCCCGCGCGGAGACCTTGCTCGTCTCGAAGAACCGCGTGCCCGGCCTGAGCGATGTGGCCGGCGTCTTCCGCGTGTCCTCCGGCAGGAACATGTGCTGCGTCCCCATCCCTAGCGACTACTGGTTCGCCAATGTCTGCAACGGCTTCCTCTGCCTCGAGCATAACGACGGACCCGAGGCGCCGGCGTTGGTGTGCAACCCCGTCACCGGCGAAACGCTGAGACTTCCCATCGCGCACCCGCTGATCACCTCCGACCTCTACCAAAACATCTTACATCCGTTAGTCTTGGGATTCAGTTCGTCCACCAAGGAGTACAAGTTGTTCCGGCTGTCTTACCCGTGGTGGTCTTCTTCCTCCGAGGAGAACTTGGAGCTGGCCGTGTACACCCTCGGTGACAGTGACACCGCCGGCTCATGGCGCCAGCGTCCGTTCCTCTCTCGTTGTCGCCCGACGACCAATGTTTCCACGCCAGTGTTCCTCCACGACAAGCTATACATGCTGACTGTTGGTTGGAAGCATACCCGTGCACACGAGAATCCCAAAAATATACTGGCAATTGATGTTACATCAGAGTCGTGCTGCACTTACAATCTTCCGGACTACGAGACTCGGCCCTACGAGCAACCAATGGTGGGTGTCTTTGAGCTCAATGGGCAGCTGTGGTTCGCCGCACACATCCTCGACCTCGGCCCTGATGCCATCCGCTTCTGGTCCATGTCGCCGCTTCAGGACGTGGGTAAGCCTTGCTGGGATCTGCGCTACAGCTTCCAAATGGAACGTTTTTGCTTTGCGAGGCCGTGGGGCTGCTGGCTTGACGAAGAAGAGATGCTATGGTACATGATGAATGACGACTTGCACAGGTGTGACACCAGGAAACATGCATCGATCTCCGGCGACGGTCTTCAGCTTTGGGACGAGAAACTACAGCTCCCTACGGCTCCCTGGCGGTCCAAGTGCCAATGGAGCATTCGCGGGGGTTACCGCCCCACCCTGCTCTCGCCTCTCACCTTTGAGTTTACACCATCCCAAGCCGATGACCCGAGGAAACACAAATTCGAGCACGGCGCGTTAAGTAAAATGCGTGTTTCAAAAAAAAGTATTTGAAATAGAATTTTAATTTTATGGTTTCTGAGTGACTAATTAGTGGCACGGTAAATTGCCAACGACTTTGATGTCTTTAGAGCAAAACAAGAGATTCGGTATATCGCTAGTAAATCTCTCGATTCTTCTCTGATCTGATTGATTTATGCCCTATGCAAAGAAATAGGCAGAGGGTTCGGATGGAAGGGCTTTGTGTCAACGTTTATATTGGAGTCTTAGAGTCCAGCTCTAGAAAATAATTTAGAGCACCAATGAGCTTCTTTTATTCCACTCCATCAAGCCGGATACTCAACACGGCAAGCCAACAATTTAACCTCTCCACAAGTAAATTAAAATTATATTGTTGTAGAGGTCGAGTTTAATTAATATATTTTTGATCTAACTATATTCTAAATTGGTATATGCCCCTGTCTGATCCGGGTTCGAATCCTCTACTGTACCACGTCCAAATCCGATATAGGCTGACCTCGAGGTTGGCTGGGCTGCGCACTAGGCAGAGATCAACCGCCTCTCATATTGACATATTCTTTAAGTTAAGTCTAAAAGGAAGAAGCTATTCTGATTTTCACATTCGTCGCCCGTTGCAACGCACGGGCATTTAATTTACTTGGCGTGCCGAAGCTTGTAGCTATATTTATCCACGATTCCATTCAAAATATCTGATTAACTTTCAACACATGGTGAAATAAGCCGAGGAAAAGCTATGGAGATTATGTTAGTTTTAGTTGTGTTACCAGTGCAAAGCTATGGTGACTCTAAGTTTTTCAGATTTCTCAAATTTATAGCTGATCAAGGATATTCCGACCAAAACCATGCTTACAACATATTTTTTACAGTATGTGCAAGGTGAATGCAGCGGGCGACCTATATGGCTATTGGGCAGCTATTGGTTTCAAAACATAGCCCGTCAAGAATTTGCAAACTTAAGGGCCTACACCAGTACATAGAGAGAGAAATAAATGGAGAGAATTACTGTGGATATGACTTTTATTTAATGACCGAACATTTCCTACGAAAATTATATTCAAAGCAAGAATTTAGGCTTGCAACTGCAAGAATTCACGTTGATCGTGAATTACATGACCACAAATGCAGAGCTCTTGCCACCAAGCTGATGCACACGCAGCCGAGATTATCTTTTTTTTAGATAAAGAGTGTATATTAATATCGTGGAGATACAAATTACACCCAGTCTCTGCAACAACGCAATAACTAAAGTTACTACGGATGCACACAGCCGAAATACAATAAGAAGAAGAAATAAAAAGAAAAGTCCCGCTATAGAGTTACAGTCATTCAAGCAGCCGCATAACCACCACCAAAACAACACCTGATGCCCAATTCTTCAAAAGCAACGCATTCAAAAAGAACAGTGACAGGCCCAACCAATTAAGGCCAGACCTTGGGTTTCACCCTGAAGATAGTCCTCGCACTCAAAACAATGTCTTCAGCAAGACCACTGTCAGGCACAACCAATTAAGGCCAGACCTTGGATTTTCACCCTGAAAGGTAGGACTTTGGACTTCACGTATGTTGTCGCCCCCACTTACATGCCGCTGCTCCAAGTCATGAAACACCAAGCCAATTCCTCATCGCGAGAAATATTCGAACCACCATTGCTAGCCTCAGATCTCGACTGACATGACCTTCTCCGTCAGCACCGTGGAACGAGAACATGTCCCATGATATTAACAGCCAACAGAGCTTCGAAGCGCTCCCTCTGAAACCAAACGGCCAGAGTAAAACATGGGTGCGCACAATCTCCAGCATGAATCGCCCAGTGGAGTTCGCCGGCGGAGCCTTCCGGAACTCATCACTTCAGCCAAATCAACGAGAGCACGCATCCAGTAGATCATCGTCTTCGCGCGGGAGAAACCCTAGGACCGCCGCCATTATTTCAGCAAAACCAGCTAGCCCCCACGCCGCCGGTCGCCTACCGGCAAACAGATCGAGTGGGCTGACCTCCAGATCTCGGGCCCGTGCGCCGCCAGATTGGTGCTGCGCCACCGACAAGGGCTAGGCGCGACGCCACCACTGGCCTGCGAGCAGGACCCGTCCCAGATCAAAGGCATGCCGCCAGATCGAAGGAGCAGCACCGCCGCCAAGGGCAAGGCGCGCCGCCGCCTCCGGCCTGCAAGGCATCGGCCTGCCCTGCCTCGTCCGCGCCTCACCGCCGCGCGCCGGTGCGGGCACCGCCGCTCCGCCGCCCAGACTCCGCCCGACGCCCCGGAGTCGGTCTCCCCGTGCGATGGGATCCCCACGAGGTGCGCCGAGGCCACCGCCTTCGACGACAAGGGGTGGCCGCCACCGCCGTCGCCGCGGCGGCAGCGGCCGGAGAGAATCGGCCGGGGGTTGCTCGCTGGGGTTTGGGAGGGACCTCCGGAGCCGCCCTCGCACGAGCGGCCCGGGAGGCGTTTTTTTCCTGTGCGGTTGAGAAGAAGGAGCTAGATCTGATTTTAATGGTTAGAAGTGGCTTCCAGCCGAGATTATCTAAGCTTGGAAAGTGCTAATTCGGAGCAACCACCTCCACTTGAGCTTCGGTTTGAGAATTTTTTGCAAGCAAATCTTTCTCCCTTTTCCCCCTGCTGGTCGGACACTCGTCGAACCGCCCCGGAAGCGAGAGCGCTCTTGCCACCACCCATTCCCCATGCAGGCCATGCGAGCATCGCCCCCGACCACCGGCGCGCCGCAGGACCCGGCGACGTCCTCTGTCTAAGAATAGCCGGCGCGTCCCGCATATAAACACCACGGCGAAGCACGTATCACCGCGCAAGCAAAGAAGCACGTATCCATCGCCAGGGCATCTGCAACTCGCAAGCACCCACCAAATAAATGGCTCGCGCTACTCTCTTCATCGTCGCGCTCCTCCTGGCCGCCGTCGCGGTGGCGCCGTTCGCCCAGGCGCGCAACGTCGTCACGGAGAAGAAGCCCGCCGCCGACGAAGCTGAGTCGCCTGCGCCGGCGGCCGACGCGCCCGCTGAGGAGCCCACCGCCTCGGGGCCCTCTGCGGCGGACGCACCGGAGCCTAGCAGCTCCGACTGAACGGGACAATTGACGGAACGATGGATTGGAGCTCTATTGATCTTTCTTCTGCTGTAATAATGCCGGCTGGCTGATTGAGATATGCCATGCACGCCGCCCCAACAAAGCTTTCTTCTTCATCTTACTGTTTGGCTGAGACCAGTTTTCTCTCTCTTTTGGCAACCTCGTGTAATTATACTTCTCTTGTAACTGCACCACAGGTTGTCGGAGCTTTGATATACTACTACAATTTAAAAGTCTTTTTCTGACCCTATTTTCTAATAAAAAAGATATGTTTTCTGTCCAATTTACTAGCATTTTGATGGATTTGCAGAGTGAATATTTGTCTGGACATTTGTCATAGAAAATATATGTATACCTGCATTTTGAGGAAGATGTTATAATGTTAAGTGAAACGAAATTTGAATTCGACATCTTACTTCACTTGGACAATATATGTACAGCTAGCTACAGTGGAATGGAACATAAACGTGACAAAAAATAAGAAGGATTCCCTTTAAGCTCTATCTATTTTAGAGTGAATTCACTTTTTAGCCTTGAGTTGTACATTTGTGACACTAATTACTCCATCTAGGAAACAATTGTCAACAATATCAACAATTTTTAGCCTTGAGTTGTACCTATTTTAGAAATTTTGGACCCTCTTTTTCGGGGCAAGGTGTGATGTGATGATTAAGTATCAACAATATCAAGACAAGGACGAGGAATTGAACAAAAGGTGAAGAGAACGCTAGGCATTATAGCGTCAAAGACGAGCTCCAATCTTTCCACATTTTGATGCGCCACTTCAAATTTTATATAGCATGTATTCTGATTTATTTCACTAAATGAATGTCACTAATGTACAACCGTGGGGTAAAAAGTAGAATTCACTCTATATTTTATTTTCCTTTCTTTTTCTCTATATGTAAACTCTAAGTAATGGTACAAGCAGTTCTTGTGAACAAATTCTCTGTGTAAAGGTTAATTCTACCTACAACAATGTTAAGAACTTATTTTGTCCTCCAGATGTCTACTGATGACGGCAACGAGAGATGTCTACTGATGACGTGAAACACACGTTCGTTGGGAGATCTCAAGAGGAAGGTATGAAGCAGTGCAGCAGCAAGTTTTTCCCTCAGTAAGAAACCAAGGTTATCGAACCAGTAGGAGCAGTAGCACTTCAGAAGGTTGTCAACGGCGCCAGAAAATTAGCTGTTGCAGGAGATCTAGATTGTTGACGTGGAAGCTGCACACAACACAATCAAACTAATTCGTCCCAACGAATCAGGAAGGTTGTCAATCTCCCCGGCTTGCTGAAAACAAAGGATTAACCGTATGGTGTGAAAAACAGTATTTAATTACAGAAAGTAAAAGAGAACAATGTTTGCAGTTGGTGGTTTTATCACTGTAAAAGAATGGATCGGGGTCCACAGTTCACTACTGTTGTCTCTCCATAAAAATAGATAACATGCTGGGTAAACAAATTACAGCTGGACAATTGATAAAATATTGAGCGCGTGACAATGCATATAAATAACAAGATGACTAATAATCCACCTTCAGGTTGACATCCGTGTTCACCGTTGGTATTAAGTTGCAAGCAACGGATAATCGCATTAAGCAATGTGCGTAATGTAAACAGGTACATATGACCGTAGACATATCATTGTTATGTTACCCCTAGTAGCAACAACACATCCATAACCTTAGACGTTGCTGTCACTCGCCCAGATTACTGGAGACTGAACCCACTATCTAGCATAAATACTCCCTCTTGGAGTTACAAACATCTACTTGGTCAAATCATCTACTAGTAACGGAAAACATACAAGATCATAAATAACATGTAACATAGATTAACAATCAACTTCGTGCACGTGGATCCTGAGCATGCAAGATCCGTTGGACGCCGGCCACGTCGTGCGCGTGGATCGTGAGCGAGCGGATCGTGGGCGAGTGGGAGTGCGTCGTGGGCGCACGGCAGGACTGCTGCTGTATAAATCTCCCCCGTGTACTGTTTGTAAGCTGAGCCAGCTAGTTGGAGAAAAGAGAAAAAGAGGCGTTCGTGCGCCGGAAAAATCTTGTGTCTCCTCCTTCTTCTACCTCCGTCAGTGTGAGAGAGAGCTAGCTAGTCCAGGTCGCTGCCTTCAGCGAGTAGAGATGAGTAGAAAAGCGTACTCGTATCCAGATAAAAAATATTGTTTCTAGCGGCTAATTTTTTCCCATGTACAAACGACGCGGACATGCTCCACGGGCCCGATCAGACGGCAAATGTGCTCTGAGCTTTGAGGAGACGGCTGGAGGTCTCACAATTTGTACTTTAGATGACACTAAATAACGATTAATACAAAACACGGGAGAATCAATATATGTATCCCATACATTGTTTGTACCAAATATCCAGCATAATGAAAATGTAATTGCAGTAGCTATCTAAATCTTCTTTGATTTCTCAAGCAATATACGGGACATATGCTTCTAACTATGTAAATGTTAGGTGCTAGCCAGTGCAAAGCACTTACAAGCTTTAATTGCATTAGTATGCATTTTCAGGTTTTCTAAGTTTTAATTATTTTTCTCTCTTTCAAATATTTATGCCGCTATATATGTTGATTTTTTATTTTTATAAAGGTTATTTTATTAATCATATCATCACAAGAATACAAAGTATATTATAGCTGGCATCTGCAGGTTATGATGCACATAACAAAAAAAAGAAGTAAATGACGATCTACAAAAGTCTTTGTAGAGAGCTCGCAGAACATCTAAGCAACTTGAGACCAATATTTAGATCATGCTGCCGTCCATGTGAGATAAAAATATCTTTCACCGTATCCTCAACAGTGTGGACACTTTCATAAAAAAGGTCGTGAATTTTCACTCGTTGTAGAGACGACCACGAACAGACCAAACATACCATTGAAAACCATGTCATTTCTATATACCATACCTATTATATAATGGCAAGCACTCCCAGCGGAATAAGAATTCTAAATTTGAAATCAATAACACGTAACCAGCCGCCAAAAATGTGTGCAACATTACGTGGACAGGTACAAGTTGACTAACCACATAGAATGATCTAGAAATCCTTTTTTTAGGAAAGGCCTATGGAAACCACAAGGTATGGTTGGGATGCAGCTCAGTGGTGCATGCTAATTCTACAACAACAAAAAACACGTAGCACTATAACTAGGTGCAATTTCCTTCATAAAAAGGAAATGAGCCCTGGATGGGCTTTGTCCCAACTGGAGCATTCTATAGCTCCTTTTTTAAGGATCAAGACAGGCACTCTGCCATTCAGTTAGGTAGAAAACAAATCCTCGTTACACTGGGCTCTCAAGGAGGGATGGAAAAAAATTTCGGAAGACAAAAAAAAGGCCCCTCGTCCCCTTGGATGTGAAAGGATGAACCTTGTGAAACAGAAGTAATGGTTTATAGATATTACCCATGCCAAAGTCAAAGAGACTGTCCATACATAAAATTAGACTCGAAATGCACAACATTTCCGTATCATGAGATAAGGCATATACATCTCCTTGGACCGATGACAACAGTGGCCGAATCTCTTTTTTTAGACTGAATGTGCACTAAGTAATTTTATGGGCTTGTAATATTCACATTTTTTTTGGAAAAGGGGAGCTTAGCCCCGCCCTCTATATCGAAACGATACACACAACCGTTTTATTACAAAATATCAACTATTATTTTTACACTGGGTCACACAAATTACACACATGAATGAGCCAACGAAAAAACAATACAAAAAGGCTCTATGACATTGATACGTCCTTAATTTGCCACCGAATTGATTCGTGCGCAATCGAGCAAGCTCAAAAAGGCATGCCAATTAAAGCCAGACAGAAATGTTAACTTTTGTTAACCACCTCCACTTGAGCTTCCGTTGAGGCCTTGGCTTGTACTCCACAGTCGATCTCTGTTCAACTACTATTTTGGAGGTTGTCGAATTTACAAGCAAAACTTTGTCTCTCTCAGCTTGGTAGTACAAGGTCCTGATCGGTAACTGTCTCTTCCTTTGCATTTAGACACACACGTCCTATTGTTATCTGCAAACACAAAAAAAATTTTAAAGCAAAACAGATGGCAGTGAAATCGTGAGTAATCAAAGGTTTTTTCTAGTTAAACAATACTGGTTTGGTTTTCTAGCTGAGTGACCCGACTTCATTGATGAAATAGGTAAAGTACATCCAAATAAAACAATGAAGAACCACTAACAACAAAGAGAATACAAGCTATATTTGGTATGGCCGTATCGGGCAGTGAGTGCTCAAACGCGTCGCATCGCCCGGGCATGCACGCCATGCGACCACCGCTCGCCACCGCCGGCTCACCTCGCGCGACGGGGCGTCCTCCGCCTAACAATAGCCGGCGCGCGCCGCATATAAGCACCACGGCAAAGCACATCACGAACTCACAAGCAAACACACATCGATCAATCGCCAAAGCTCGATCGCAAGCACCAACACACCTAACAAAATGGCTCGCGCCACTTTCTTCATCGTCGCGCTCCTCCTGGTCGCCGTCGCCGTGGCGCCGTTCGCAGAGGCGCGCGGCAAGAAGGCCGCGGAGAAGAAGGCCGCAGAGAAGGAGGCCGAAGCGCCTGCGCCGGCGGCCGACTCACCCGCCGAGTCCCCCGACGATGGTTCGACCCCCGCCTCGGAGCCTACTACGGCGGACGCACCGGAACCTAGCGCCGACGACTGAGTCATCTAGCCTCCGAACACAGATATATGGATCAATTCTCTCCGAGCGACCGATCCGTCCGTCCAGTTGTTGATGAACCGGCCGGATGGAAATACTCTCTTTTTTCCCGCTGTAATAATGTGTGGTGATTGATAGATGTCACCCCCGTCCCCCGATCGAAGCTTTTCTTTCTCTGTTCTTTTTTTTTTTGGCTGGGGTCGATTTATTTTCATGTTATGTACTCTAAATATACTCGTATCCTTGAACTCCACTTATCTTGTATCCGTTGCACGACATCTGAGTATCCAAATAATTGATTTTTTTCATGAAAGGGTAATAGTTGACACATCAGCTTGAGTAATTTGGCATGCTCAGCTCATTCCTCTTTGAGCAATGATCGGACCCTTCATTAACTTGTATCCGCTCCGCCCCCACAATAAAAAATAATTCAAGTTTTTCTCAAAGACTCTTCAAATAATACCAAAGTTGGTCCGTAGTTCCATACAATTTTGTTTGGATATGGTCGCCTCTACAGCATGTGGAGCACCTCGTCCTGTTCACGAAGGTGTCTACGCAGTTGGAGGATTCGACGGGAGATTTTTTTTTCAAACATGGATGGCAACAGAATCTGCGGATCTGCCCTCCATCACCTTAGGCGATTCTATAATTTTAATTTTGTTATGAGACTTATGCACTTGTGGAGGCTATGTGCATCCTAACTATGCAGAGCCGGATGTAATGTTTAAAACTTTTAAGTAATGAAATTCCCTTTATAAAAAAAGACATGTGCCCCAGGAAACTACACTAGGATCGACGTGACATGCGAGACACATGCGAGGCTCAAAGAAATGGTTTGCAAGTATGTGTAGAATGTCCTCAATAAATATTTGTAATAAAGGTTATAGTGTTATACTAATCTAGTCACCTAGCCGTAAGTATAATTTTTATGAGAAAAATCCATATGGAAAAATCCATTTTATAAATGAAAAATGACATAGTAGGGCCTTCTCTACAGTTTTTGTGTCAAAAAAAATTCCACATGGAAACAAATCTTACAATTGGCAAAGATATCTAAAACAAATGAGTCAATTGGTGGTATGTTATAGTTTTATGAGAGGAAACACAAGATTAAAAATAAAAGAGTAATGCTACACCTACGGAAATAACCTACGAACTAATCCTACTGAATCAGGTGAGGGGATAGGGAGTGGGCCCCCAGCGAAATTCGGGGGGGGGGGGGGGGGGGGGGGGGGTGGGGGACTAATCAGGTGTCTACACGTATGTCCGCAAGTTCTCCATTCTTAACTCCCCCTTCGTAGATCTAGCATTTTTGAAAATAAAATCCTTGCAATTACTCTAACAATACAATATAACTTACACGCATCAACAATAATTTTTATTAAAACATTGTAAAACTAGTGTAGATTAGATTGTTGCACATAAATTTGTGGGGCATGTTTAACTTGATTAGATCATTGCAGAAAATAGAGGGATAGAAGATATTTGGTAGCGCAGTTTAGCGCCCAACGACTAAATTTGCGGGGCATGCTTAACATGCGCTCCCCCATGTACTAATGAAAATACCGTTGACGACAAGGCCATCTCAGCTACAAACACATCACAGTAATGATTGCCACGCCGATCTGGCCCCTTGCCACGGGCACCGGACCGCCCTCCAATAGGATTTGTGTCTAACCTAGCTTCCGTCTTGTCTATTTTAATTACACATGGTCCTTTGATAAAACATGCCCAGTTAGTGTTCGACTCCAACACTACACCTATCGTGTATCAAGATCTAAATGTAGTCTATAGACACGTTCGACACAAACTACAAAAAACACTGCCGCTGTGAACACTAGTTCAGAATGACACTTCAGAAACGGGCCTAAACCCTAATTAGAAACGGAGAAACGGTATGTGTCCCCGCCCCCCTGTTGATGTGAAGGTACTCATCGGGAACGGTATGTGCCTTCCTCTGTTGCCTCCGAGCCTGCCAGTGACTTTTTCAGAAGTCTTTTAATGCTTTGATAAATTAAATGGTTGTAGCCTTCAGTTCCATATGAATTTTGCTTCAAGGCGATGAATCAAAATGGATGTGGTTAAACCAATCAACCATTAATTTGAGACTATGTTCCTCTGTACACTATATGAATTTGTTAGTCCCTTAGAGGTGTGGTCATATATCATCCAAAACTCACATAGGAGGGCATTAATTAGACGCACTTGCAACCACACTCAAAATATATGCGGTAGTTTGCAAAGGTGTTGATCCAAGTTTGTTGTCCTGAGTATCTCCGAGATCCCAATGAGGAGTACACAAAGAGGTTGATGTCGATGAATGAAGCAGGAGGATGGATGGTCATGCTTGGGAATGTGGATTGAATGCTTTAGAGGTGAAAGAACTTCCCCGTGGCTTGGCACGGGCAGTACACCGGACATCATCATAATCCCATTTTTTTTAACGTTATCATGATCCAATTGTTGCACTTGAAGCAGTGGCTTCTAAGGACTTGTGAATTTTGGCGTTGCTTATTTGGTTTGTCGGGTTCTCTCAATGTGACCCATATTCTGCAGAGATTATATCTTTTTGCTAGGCTTGTTAGTGGAGATGCTCTGGCTTGAAATTGCACCATCAATGTACATGACTATGACATGCAGTTTTATCTTGACAGTATCTGTCCTTCATGGTCATCATTCGTTTACACTATCCAAAATTCTCAAGGAAAAAAGCAAATTGTTTTTGCCAAGCTCAAGAAGCATGCCTAAAGGATGTTGAGAGGGAGTGGCGCCCTGACCCGACTGGTATACAGTGATACCGTGTCTCCGGTTATCCGATACCACCAGACACACTATCAAAGCATAATAGAGAGATCAAGACTTGTGGAACAACTGGCACATCACAGACTCTACGACACAAATCAAAATAATTCAACTCTTAAAATCGAGAAAGATAGCAAAAGACAACCAGAGGTCACAGACCCAACATTACAACATGCGGAAGCGAAGTGTGTTGTTCTAAACAACAAGAACCAAATTATGGCCTAAGAGGCCTGCAGATAAACATCACAGCGCCAGCTATTCCGAGATGTCCCAAGCTGCCACCTGGGAACCCCAGACTACTCGTCAACGTCCACAAAGAACCCACCTTCGAGGGCGGTGAAGTCCACTCCTGAAAATAAGCAAACGACGTTGAGTTCGACGAACTCGCAAGATTAAGAGCTAATATATGCTCGATGATTGGCTTTCAAGGTTTTATGGCTGTTTTGCATAAAGCTGCTTTTATTTTAAAAAGACATAACTCCATGGCATCGACTAATCAGATTATTTTGAAAAGGGGTAAGAAGTAACTCTTTTCTTGTATCACCTTTCTCATCATCAACCATCGTCACCACTGTACCTGTTCATCAAAGGCACCTCCCCGAATCACCCTCGAGGAAGTCAACCTTGCATTCGTGAAGTAGTACCTCTAGTACTCAGTTTTTAATCATTCCGTTAAAGTTATTCTATGATCAGCATCCATTCCCAAGTCGTCCATAACCGTGGACACGGCTTTTCGAAAAGATTTATCCCTGCAGGGGTGTACAAAGTAGAAGTCCCCGGAGTCCCGAGGGGCCCCAGTTCCTTCACCACGCGTACCGCCAGACTCATTGCCAGACATTAGCTCTCTTCCGGGGAAAGCCGGCTGAGTGTGAAACGGCTACAACCTTTACCTTGCTTAAGACTATCCAAGGATCATCAGTGGCGGTAGGACGGGTTTGGTGTCTCCTCCAGTCACCCTGTCCCGCGGCCACTTATTTTCCTAACACCACCATCCTCATCCCAGTCTTGGCCACCATCTCAACGCACGCGCAAATGGAAAGCCAAACTAGAGGACCCTCGGCTAGTCCGCCACAAGTTAGTCGGTCGATGGGGGTTCCATATAGCCCACGCATGGTTGCACGCTCAACTTGGTTCAAGAGGTCCAGAACTCGCACCTAGGCGGTGAGAACGAGACAACCCACCACATCCCATGTGGCCTCTCATCCCCACCTTTAAGCATTTTATTTCCATCACCACAATTCTCCACCATCATTTACTGTCACAAGTCAACACCTGTTTCCAGCATGTACCATCATAGTACCTCTAGGCATCTAACTAAGCATGGCTAAGCATCAACTAGCATAGTTAAGTATTTCATGGCCAACAATCCAAACCTATGGTATTAGGAGGGGAAACAGGTAATTGGCATATGGACTTTAATGCAACTGTAGGATACTCTAATCCAAACAGAAAATGACATTTGGAACCGCATGCAATATTATAGTGGAGAAAATAATTGCGGAAAATAGGATAAGATATGCTCAGAGGGGGGATTACGCTTGCCTTGTTGAGCGGAGGAGTCAAACTGCTCGTCGGAGTAATGGTGTTCAACTCCGAACTCGTGATCTACCGGAGAGCAAACAACACCGGAAAGCAGAAACAACAATCAACACATGGCAAATGTGCAATGCATACAAAAATGATGACATGACATTTTAAGTGCACTCTAGAAGCATTGAACATGATCAACAAGTCAAATGGGGTCCCCATTATGTATGGCATTATTTGGAATAAACCCCATATTTAAACTTAGTGATTATAATTTACTACTAGAGCACATTATTGTAGTTGTGATCAATTATGCATGATGATGATGATTTTGGGTAGCTCTCGATGTTCGGAGCAATTTGGTATCTCACACGCCATTTTCCGATGTCCCGGTCAAAAGTTATTACTTTTATAATTTCCTCTTTTTAAATATTTGCTTTTAATAAATTATTTTCAACAACTATTAAAAGTTATTTCCTCGGATTCGAGAGAGATGGAGGAAGTAGTTGAATCATCGGGGTCGATGTCCTTAGTGGTGCGGGAGGGTAGCGGGAGACATGCGCGGAAGGGGGAGGTCGACAAGAGAAACAGCGAGGAAAAAGGCAAAACAGTACAGCAAAAAAAAGAAAAACGGGCCAGCCTCCCACCCGGCCTGGGCCGGCTGACGGGCCGGTCAGGATACAGAGGCCACCGGCCTCCCCACCGGTTTGGGCCGGCTGGTGGGCTGGCCACCTAACAGAGGGCATCGGCCTCCTGCCCGGCCTAGGCTGGCTGTGAGGCCGGGCGTGCTTGCTCAACGGGGCGCACGGCTACGGCGACGGGAAGAGCGGCTACGGCGCGGCGGCTACGGCGAGGGAAAAGCGAGGGGAAGGGCACGGGAAGGAGCAGCATCTCACCACGAACGCGTACGGAGGCACGGCGAGGCTGGGAGTGGCTCGGCGGCGACGGATTTTGGCGGCGGAACGGCGACGGTGCTTTGGATGATAGAGAGGAAGAAGAGGGTCGTGGCGTCGATCCTCTGCGTCTCCGGCCGATTCCTCCCACGAGGAGGGAGAGGAGTGCACGGCGAAGGTGCGGGTGGGCTCCGATTTATGCGGGAGCTCCTCCAGCGACGGCGACGAGCGCGGCCAGCTCGAGCGGAGCTTCGACCATGGAGAGGACCATCGAAGGAGAGAGAGGAGCGCGTGGGAGTAGTGAGTGAGCAGGTGGGCACGGTGGGGGCTCGTGGCTTGCTCCTCTTCTCCACACGACGCGGAAGGAGGGCGCAAAGTGGGCAGGGCGACGCGGTGCGACACGAGCGTGCTCGCTCGGTCGCTACAGAAGAGGAAGAAGGGGAGGGAAGAAGCAGTTTTTACAAAGCAGTCCCTGGAGCTTTTGAAGACCTCACAGATAGGTCCTTCCTAGTACTGGATTAAGAATGCAGCACTGTACTGGAATTAATTGGGCAACTTAAACACTTCCAAAAATTGTACCAATTTTTTGGTAGCCTCCTTATAATAATATGAGGTTCCCCTAATTTTTACAGATTATTTGGAAATCATTTAGTAGGAAAACAAAATAGGAATTGCTTATAGGCAATGTTGAGTTCCCTGCAATTATTTTATTTTACAAACCAAAATAGTTTGCAAATATTATATTTGAAACCTTTGGAACTTCCTTGACAAATACACATTGTCAAAGTAAATTTGTTTTGCAAGTTAAAAAATTATCTCATTGATTTGAATTTGCAATTGAACAAGTTTGGCATTTGTTTTGTAGATGTTGCCACAACCTTGGTTGAATCTTAACAATGTAGTGAGGATGCCATGATGCAATGATGCATGTATGAAGCAAAAAGTGAAAATTTTATACGGAATTTTAGGGTTTCAATTTTTGGGCTGTTACAGAGGGCATTTGGTGTGTTGCAACCTCGTTTGCCATTGTTCGAGCTCCTACTTGTTTCTTGTATTAAAAATCATGTGTGATTCTACACAACATGATCTTCGAGAATGAGGGGAATTTCAACTTGAAGTGTTTCTATGAAAATGTTGATAGCTGTGTCAATCCTAGCAGGAGGCAGACATGATCCAAGCATTCATGAAACCGACCAGCAGATTGAGGATATGGCCACACACCCAGCATAGTGATGATCTCATTGACTATAAGTGGCAGTTGTATTGGAGGTAGCCTTACATTTTATTTATTTGATCTCATTTGTATTCATGTGTGATTTGAATCATTCATTCCATTCCAGACCATTTGTTATTTTTTAAGGATTCGGGATTGGAAAACTATTATAATTTAAATCGTTTATTTATTATGTGATGGTACAACATTAGTTAGTTTTATTTATATTGTTGTTGTATTGAGAATTTGTTTTTCAAATTTGTAATTTGAGCTAAACCCAGAAAACTATTTTACGGTAAGAGTTGGAGGATCTGTTCTACCCGAATCGGCGCGATAACGGGCCGGACAGTCGAGCCGGGCGGGCTTGGGCATGAATTTTGGGCATGACAGTTGAGCCGGGCCGGGCTCGGGCTCACAAAAACATGATTTACGCCGTGGTCGGGCTAGGCTCAGGATTATTTTTGCGGCCCAACGGTCAAGTCAGGCTCGGGTTTTAGGACCGGGTCTTTTTAGGCCCGGCCCAAAATATATGGCCAGGTAGGGGTCCTTAACATGTGGGTAGACAGCCAAACTTACAGCTTAGATTAACATACTGTCTCCACGCACAAAAAAGAAACAACATCATAAACAGCATGAATATATAGTTTATTTTTTACCGTCGCTATCCTCAAAGCACTTAACAGTGGACGGAGGTTCAAGGTTAGTCGTCAGATTGAGTTGTTACGATCGAGAAAGGTAATCGTATCGGTGGGTCAGTGGGCAATTAACAAGTGGTTAAAATGGCGAGGCGTCATCAGTCCCAACCGACCACCAACCGGTGCACTACACCACAAACCGGCCATGTTAAACCTTCACTCACACTACTCCAAGTCCGAGTCCAATCCAAAGGGATGGCGTGGTGCGGTGCGATGTTGCTGTATGTAGGACACGATCGATGGAGCCTTGTTTTGGACAGATTACAAGGCAAGGCAAGACAAGGGTTGGAGACGATCTCCATCCATCAATGATCGATCGCCTGACCAACCAACTCACTCACCAAAAGAGAGCTCACTGAAAGCGACCATGGCACCGCCGCGGTTACATACGTGGAGCCCGCAGCCGATCGGCACCAACCTCCACTCCATAGCTATAGGGAGCTCCCTCCCTCCCTCCCGACGCTTCCCCTGGCCTCCGCTTGTCGTCTCTCTTTGCACAGTAACGAAATCCACCTAGCTAGCTCCTTCGATCATCCTCGACGGTCGCGGAACCGGAGCTGCTGCGGCGACTGGCCGGGAGTCCTTGAGGCTGCGTCGGCCGTCCACCGTGTTCGTGTACGTGTGGTGAACGATCGGATTCGATGGACTATGTGGCGACGGCGGCACGGGCTCCGACTCCGATGAGCCGCAGGACCCGGCATGCAAGTCCGCACCAGCTCGCCGCCGATCCTCTGCCTCCACTTCCTCTCCCTCCTGCGGTGAGTCGACTCCACCATGCTGGTGATAACCACAGAGCCATTAGTTAACCAGTTTATGCACTTCACGGATCACTATTCAGATCGTCAGTCAGGTGGTTTCGTTTCCATTTTCTGATCGAGTGCATTGAATTTAGATAGTGCGAGTTTTTAATTGGCGATTTCCAGTGCAAATTAACTCGCCTGGACCAGCTAGCGGCCCATAGACGGCAAAGAGTACATTACCATGGGCCACACGATAGTAGCCCATTGCATTAATTTGGCCCAAATGTTTTACCATACCCACGTGCTGATGTCCAACACTGGAACCAAATGTTCAGTTGCAGACGAGGACGACAGGCATTGGCAACGGCGTGCAGGTGCAGCAACAACAACCCAGTCAGAGACGCATGGATCTTGAGCAGGAGGTACCAAATCTTAATCTTTATAGATTATATGATACACCAGCGCATCTGCATGAATATATGATTTCAGTTGTTTCGGAGACTGATTAGATGCGAGTAAATTCATCGTGCAGGTGGCGGAGCTGAAGCAGACTCTGAGCAACGAGCAGACGGTGCACGACGTCCTGGAGCGCGCCCTGCACCCGTCGTCGGCCTCGGCGCGCTCCGTCGTGCTCAGCTCCATCCCGGCCTTCATCCCATCCAGGGCCAAGGAGCTTCTCGCGGAGCTCGTGCTCGTCGAGGAGGAGATCGCAAGGCTCGAGTCGCAAATCACCACCATGAAGGGAGGCCTCGCCGCCGCGCAGCACCAACGAGCCTCAGCAATGGCCGTGACCACCGCCTACTCGTCCAACCAAGCAAGCGTCTATACCAACAATGGCAATGGTGGTGCCAACGGCAATGTCAATGTAGGACTACGTATAGGTACGACAGGAAACGGCACGGCGGCGCACGCACCGGCGCCAACGTCAGCAATGGCCGTGGCCACCACCGCCGTGCACTCCTCTGCCCACTCGCCAGTTGTCTACACCAACAACGCTAACGGCAATGCCAATGGAGGAGGAGGTAGGACTGGTACCGGCACGACGCCGTACCCATCGGCGCCAACGTCGGCGTCGAACCGACAGGCAACGACGCCGCATGCACCACTATCGGCGTCCACTCGCCAGCCGTCCGACCAGGTGGCGCCGGAGATCAAGTCGATGTTTTTCATCAGCCAGGCCATGAACGCCGAGTACCTCAAGCGCCACCTCGCCGCCGATGACAGGCCGGCAAAAAGCCCCAAAGATCACCACACCAGAGGATCAGGCGTCGCAACCGTCGCCGTCAGCCCAAAGCTGAACAATATATTTGCTCTACCGCCAAGAAACTCACTTGAGAACAAGGTAAGTAACCTGACAACATACATGTGGAGCACTTTTCAACCAACATTATGCTCTGCTTATCCTCTGTTTTCATGTTGTTTAATCAGTCTGATCGAGCAACTGAAAAACCTCCCAAAACTAATCAAGAGCCCTCCATGATGACGCCGCCGGCGTCCAAGAGAGATGACCAAGCAAAAATCCACCCGAACAAGCTGTCGGAGAGGATCGTGAAATGCCTGGTGGTCATCTTCATCCGGCTGCTCCGGTCGTCACGGGCCGCCGAGATGGAGAAGTCCGGCAACCTGGCCAGGTCAGGCAACCTGCAGGGCAGCTTCAGGATCGACGCGGCGCTCAACGTGGCGGCGGCCGCCGCCAAGGACAAGGAGAGGGGGCAGCAGGACCACTACGGGATCTTCGCCGTCCAAGACTCGGTCGTCAGAGACATCGGCCCTTACAAGAACCTCGTCAGGTTCACCTCCAGCGCTTTCGACCTCAGAGGGTTCTCCAGCTCGCCTCTGCTCACAAAATTAAGGTAAATAAGCAATTTCAACTGTTCATTCAAGTTTACACCTGATTTTCATAGGTAATAATTTCTTTGTTGCACTTACACCTGATTTCAGGGAGATGTTGGAGGCCTTGCAACAGGTGGATTTGAGGTTTCTGACGCACCAACAGAAGCTAGCATTCTGGCTCAACATATACAACACCTGCATCATGCACGTATGTGTATTTCGATCACCATTGGTGCATTTCGTTGAGGTAAAGATTTTTTTGGTATTTACCATTTACTGATGGAGATTGCGTCATTTGAACATGCAGGGGATTCTACAGCATGGGCTGCCCTCCAACTCTGAAAAGCTACTTGCACTGAAGAACAAGGTACAACAGCTAGTCGAAAGAAGATTTTTTCTTTCTTTTTGCAACAATATAAATGAAGAGTAACACTGATGGGATATTTCCGTTTAGGCAACAATCAATGTTTCAGGGCAAAAGTTCAATGCTCTGGTGATAGAGAATTTCATCCTGAGGCAGCCATCCAGCGTAAAAGAAGTGAGCCTTTACTAATTCTATTTTGCTTTCAAGTTTCAACCGCACATGTACAACAAAATTGTGTTTTTTCTCATGAACAAACAAACAAACACCACAGGAATTCTGGAAGTGCGATGTGGACGTCGAAGAACAACAAGTAAGGAGTCTCTACGGATTGAACAGCTCTGAGCCCAACATTCTGTTCGCGCTGTGCTGTGGCACCAGGTCGTCTCCGGCGGTAAGTCCATGCACTCTGAAAACTCAAAATGCTGGAAACTCATGGATTATTGTAAATGCATATGCTCTTTCCCGAAGGAAAGAAAAATTAAAATTTTCATTGAACTTACTATCAGCACATTGTGAGTTGCAGCTGCGGATATACAGGGCCGAGCGTGTGATGATGGACCTGGAGAAGGCGAAGCTGGACTACCTGCAAGCGTCGCTGGTGGTGACCTCCACGAAGAGGTTGATGATCCCGAGCCTCTTACACTCCAACATGCATGATATTGCCAAGGACATGGAGTCTCTGCTCCGATGGATCTGCGACCAGCTCCCGACGTCCTGGTCACTCAGGAAATCCATGGTGGATTGCCTAAGAGGGCAGCAGGGCCACCTCAAAGTCGAGGATGTCGTGGAGGTGATCCCGTATGACTATGAGTTTCAGTACCTGCTGCCCGTGTGAGTACGGATACTAGAATTCTAAGTTAAGTGCTACGACACAAGTATAGATTGGTCATGCATATTGTCATACTTGGAGGGTAAACTCTATTTTGGTGTATTTTTTGTGGCGAAAGGCTTTATTTTTTTGGTTCATGTCAGCACAGTTATCACCGAGTCTTATGAAATGGGTTAAGTGCTGGAGTACGCAATCAAAAGAGGTTGTGCATAGACTTATGAAGTTGATTGTTATGATTTTTAGACTCTTGACAAATATTAGATCAGCTCAATCAAAAAAAAGTTAGCAATAGATTAGAACTCCTTATACCAATATATATATCCCACGAGGGTCCAATCAATGCAATAACAAATATTTAGGTTACTTCAACTTTCTATATGGTATCGAAGCAGTTAGTATCACAATGCCGATTTTAGTGTTCTAAACCATTTATGCAGTGTGCCGCTCCGGGGAAATTAATCTCTTCTCCTCGGGGTTCATTAGATTAGATTAGATCAATTTCAAAATTTCCTGTTTTCTATTAGATTCAGTTCGGCACAAAATAAATCCCTAACATCTCGACGACCTGGAAAACCCGTGAACATACAGTGTAGATCCCTCCACGGTGGCGCACGACTTCAGCATAAAATTCGGTGAAGAACAACAATGTCACATGGCATCCTGGGCTGATCTGCATGACCGCATGCATACGCCGCCGAAACGCAGCTTCGTCCCGAACTACATTGACATAATCGATCTGCAGCAGCCATGCACCCAAAGTTCAAGAATCACGCAAGCAACCGACGGCATACTGTCAATTTTGATGACAACACCTAGGCGTATAGTAGAAAACCTTTCTTGGGTTATATCATCCTGAATTAACATGGTAGTTTAAAGCAGCAGAACTCAAGGATATGCAATTTCGTAAGACACCATACATTTTTTTCATGACTTAACCAAATTATTATCCTACAAGTAAGTAATCACACAGGCTTCTCTCAAGTGATAAATCCAACATCTCATACTATGAAGTTTTCACAATATTGCTTAAGTCTTCACAGTATTGTTTTTTTTTTTTTGCGATTTTGCCCAAACAAATACAGTATTGTTCTCCAGCCACTGAGCAACCGATCAATCTACACCAACACGGAGATGTTCGATGAAAGCAAAATAAATAACCACTGCATGTGTAAGTACGTTGAGTTTCTGGAAAGAAAGATATAGTTAAGAAGTGTCGGTAAGATAGCGCTTGACCTCTCTGAGATGCCATAAGATTCAAAATTTCAGAAGGATGGAAGTAATAACACAGAAAACGTTATATAAATTCATAATACTTCACTCTCTATTTCAGAAGAGAGACTATTATCTATTTTAGAAATGAAATTAATAAAGAGCTGGGCATACTTAGCTATCTATTTCAGAAGAGAAACTATTATCTATTTCATAAATCAAATTAAAAAAGAACTGGGCATCATTCATACAAAAACAAACTCAACTTAAACGATACTTTTCTAGGAGCAGAAGATATGAAAACCAAATATGCGATCACTCTTCTCACCTCTATAGAGCACAGAGCCAGGAGCATCTCGCTGTAACGAATAGATGATTACATTCAGTGCATAAACAGGAAACACCACTTACTAAATATGTTACCATCAACCATCATGGATGGCGAACTTGTAATTGACTATTGAGAATGCTCCACGACAGAACTTGGTTACTAACTGTAAAAAAATCCAAACTTTTGATACCCGGCTTCAAGTTCTCTCAGGTCATCTGCTTGCATTGACCACAAGCGATTCAATTATTAACATAGATTAGTGTAATCATCTTTTTGTTTGGAAAATTATGGTAAAACCTTATAAATACATGTCCTAATTCTTTTACACATAAATACATTAGTACTCCTGTTCATGCACAATTAAACCGAGGAAAAGAACCAATACTTCGTATGATCTGATATTATACAAACATAATACACAAGCTCCTCTTCCTCTTAAGTCCAAACTGAACATCTAAATCAAGGTACAAAAACTTCATAGTATTCAACTACCGAGATAACCTGATGATCCGAGTAGCATTCCAATCTCATACAACATAGTAGCATTATGAAAACTGATATTAGTTTAGCTGTGCATCAATAACAAAAGGAATAACACAAGCCAATACCTCTTGATTCTGAGCTCGTGCACAAAGGGCAAAAGGGCACCTTGTTTCTCATCTAGTAGCAGAACACCGTTGAAGCACAAGAATCAATCCCTCATCCCTTTTAGATATCAAGCTCATGGCATGCACACACGCCCTCAAGCCGCGGCCCTGCGGCCCCAGTCCGTCGCTGCCGAGGCCCTGAAGCCATCGTTCGGCCATAGGCCTCCGGCTGCGCCCGTGCACACGCAGGACGAAAATGAGATCGGAGGCAACGGAATTGCTGGTAGGAGAGCTGCGGTGCTGCCGAGATATGGCTAGAACGTGACGACGGCCACACGACGCAGCAAGGGCGGAGCATCCAGCGTAGTGCAGCATGGCGCCAGGATGGAAGGAGCCGCGGCGCTGTGACTGCGAGGCGTAATCCTAGATGAGAAGGCGAAGATGAAGGACAGGAGCGCATCGCGATTAAGGAGCAGAGAAATTAGGGGGGCAATTAATTGGCCATTAAGATGAAAATAATACAGACGGGATCTGCTGATTGGGATGCGGAGCCTGGGCTGGACGTCGTCGGCTGGCAAGCAGAGTTTTCGTCCGCTCCTGTAAAATGCTAACCGTACACAGGTGAGGGTTAACTCTTTATTTGGACGGCTAGATCTAATTAGGTGGATCTGATCGTGAGGTGATATACTGTCTAGATTGTCTTGTGTACGCATACTCGGGTGGGTTTAGAAAAGAATATGTTTGCTCTTTTATTAGTAGTAGAGATGATCTGTACATAAATTTATGATAGTAAACTTGTGCATAGCGCATAGTTAGACTCTTAAATGTTTGTGTTTGCTATTTACTCGGCAAGGTTAATCTTGTAGGTTATCTAAGAAAAAAGAAACTGTATGAGCTTATCAGAAAACAAAACATTTTTTTGGCTTTGACTGATGCCTCGCCCCCCCCTATACCTAAATCCTGGCTCCGCCCCTGCACCTAGCTAGCTAGGGTCAACCACGGGAGGGTGACCTCATATCTACGGACCGGCCCTACACTGAGCCAAACAACGACACCAAGTTGTACGACTACGCCAGGTTACGGGTAAAATCTTCGTCAAGCATATATGAGAAGCGACGTCAACATCATCAATGATGCGTTCTAAACACACACATCTTTATCTATGTTAAACCAATATAATTGTCATGAAAAGAGGCAATATATCACTATGTACCTGCCACTAACCAGTAGTGTGCAAAATACTTTGCAAATCCCTTGTGATTTTATTCGTTGCAGTTTGCGAAATTATTCTGGTGGAAATCACGCATTTGTGAAGACATATCTCGGATGGGGAGTTGCCAAAAATAAGAAGTCCAAAAATCAGGCAAAAATCAAGTTAACAAGTGGCGGTATGGTCGGGTCAGACCGTACCGGTGACATTGCCAGCGGCCAGCGGATCGACATCGCGAGAGCCTTCATAAAAATACCACATTATTGAAATCAGTTTTTTATTTTACTTATTTTTTTTGCTTGGCATAAAAGTACATGAAAATACCACTTAATTGAAAGTTACATAAAAATACATATTTCCGGTATTAATAGAATCATATCCGCAATAACGTCTATGTGGAGCTTGTCATGAACATCATCCTACGTGCTCTCACAAGAGGCCACCACTATTCATTATTATTGGTAATACCATACTGAAGCCATGAGTATGCTAACACCATATGGCACAGTCAAATTTCATTTAAGCAGCAGGACCCTTGAGGAAGATTGAGGTAACGATATCCTTGAGCTTGTCTCCAAAGGTGTAGGCGTCCAAGCCGCCTACGTAGAAAACCTCTGATGTCCTTGCCAGGTTGACCGCCGCCAGGTGGGCCGCCGGTAGTAGGATGGGTTTTATCTCCATACAGCCCCTGTTGATCTTCCTCCAAGCATGCTCTGACATGGCAGCACATTCCGCCATTGCTTCCTCCCCTGTGCATCCATGTTCTTTCATGTAGCACTCCACCGTACTAGCCACATCCTTCTTGTTCTTCCCCTTCTGCTTACATAAATGTGCGTATGGATGAAATGATTGCTATATATGTATCCATATTCCCTAGTTATATATTCCTCCAAGAAACTAATGACGCCTAAAATATCATAGACCGGAGCTATCGGAGGTTGAGTAGTGGTACCTTGTAGGAAGCAATATCGTTAGGAGACGGCCGACCTCTCCGCAGGCTCGGAGCATCTCAGGGATGCGAATCCCCACTCGAACGCCTCTTTGGTTGCAACGCAGCCTGAGCCCATCCATGCTGCAACCGAGAACATCGGCAAACCTGCCGACATCCCCGACAAATGTAGTTGCTCTCTGCAGCTTGGAATGTGGTTTCCGTGGACCCATGTGGCCTCTTTAAGGTAGAACGTGGATAGCAATTTGTACTGCATGCGTGCAAAATATATACAAGTTGATTCATCGATCGAGATCAAGGTCAAAATTTAGCTAGTAGCAGTTAGCAACTGTTTGCTGATATGATGTGAAGTGAAACGTATGATCTATTTACCGCTTTTATGGTATAATGCACGCCGTGCTTCTCGTGCGGCTCCAAAATATCCTCAAATTCCTTGAATTCGCTCAGTGTTCTGATATATAGCACGTGCAGGTATTCTGGTAGGAGTGAAACCGCACTTGCATCCCATCTGCCCAAAACAGTGATGATCCATACTTACAATCCGCTATGGAGAGAATATATAAATATTATACACAAATAAATAAATTAATTAACCTAACTACCTTTGCATAGCTTCATTAACTTTCTTGCATTCTTCAAAGGTAGCATGCACGTCGTAGGTGTCATCCATCAAACTAGTCAGGGCAACTATCTTGGTATGAATCATTCGTGCGCGGGAGTGATCCTCTGCGTGGGACACTCCAAAGGCCCAGAAATACATCTCCACAATGCGGTCTCGAGTGTAGGGCAGGTTAACCTCCTTGTACATATCCCTCCACCACCTTCATAAGATAAAACTAGTCGTCAGACCATGCATATACTTGTTGGAGGTATAAGTTAAGTTATAATAATTAATTTAGGAGGCATGGAGACGTACAAGGTGAGGTCCCTGAGCTCCTTAAGGTGGAGAGATTGGAGAAGGGCATAGTCCAGCCTCGCAAGCTCCAGGATCTCCGTGTCATGCCCCTCCTCCTGTTGGTACTCGGAGATGTAGTAGACAGCCTCTAGCCGCGGCATGACGCGTGGGAGAGGAATTGCAAGGGCGCGGTTGACCTGCTCTGACATAGGAGGCCTAAGCTTGCCTTTGGCAGCCTCAAGGTGCTTCCTTGTAAAGACTATGGCTTGGTCAAGAATTTCTTCGAAAGGAGTTGCCATGTGAGCCGCGTTGTAGAGACTCAACATGCCCCTCACATCGTTGCTTAGACTTTGGCTAAATTTGCCCGTCCCATCTTTGAACTTATCAAACACGTCTGCATGCATGGATAATGTTCATCATAAGAAACTAAACCTCTATCGTATTGAATTCATGTGGTATGTGTTGCATTATATTGTACGTACCTGTGGAAACCCATAGGCCATGTTGTCTGAGTAGACGAAAGTAGAGTGAGACGATGTGCAGGTCGTGGGAGCTCACAATCTCGGCCGGCTCCTCCCCGTGGACATGGCTTAATGCCAAGTCAATATCCTTGCGAAAATGGTGGTCGATTCCGAGCCGCTCTAGTGTGTCTACCAGCATCAACATATCGCCTGTGCCCATCTTCTTGATGGCCTCCAACTTCAGGGCCACTTGTCCCTTGAGATGATCAGCCCTCTCTCTCATCCACTCTTCCGACATCTACAAATAATAGTAGACAAAAGAAGTAAGTAATGTTTCGGAATTACATATTGATTAATTAATAGCTGGTAGAAAGAAAAAAGCGCCCTTGATTAAGAAAGGGTTGTATATATTTATAGAGAGAGAAACATATATATACCTGTGATGGAGGGGTGTAGTTGAGAAAGAAGTCGCCCCACACGCTGGGTTCGAAAGGGCCGGCATTGGCGCCACCGTCGACAGGAGGCGGAGGTGCAGCGCCGGTAGTGATGCTTGCAGCCATAGCACCAACCATATTCGATTAGTAACAACGATACTCGAGGCAGAGGAGGCAGAGGTGCTTGGTATAATTGCTTGTTGCAAAACTCAATGGAGCTTGCTTCCTCTTCGTCTCTATTTATAACCCTGGCAACCTAGCTTGAGCTAGAAATGCCAAATCTCTGTCAACATCGCTGAGATGAGTAATGTACGCAGAGAAGCACCAAAGTCGCAGGCATGCATGCTGTTGGAAAACGACGGATTCTGATTTGTACCAGATCGGACCAGTCGAATGGAAGCTGCCTCTGGGTGCTGAGATGGATGGATGCATCCGGGGTATCGCTAGGTGAGATGAAGAACGTACGCATGGAAGTCACCGAGTCGCAGGCATGCGAAGAATCGCTGAGGATGCATGCTGTCGCCGTCGTCTCTCTATCTATAATCCCGGAACGAAGAAGAATGGTCAGCAGGATGGGACTTGTAGAGCAGAGGCAGCTTCCATTAAACTACGGAAGGGATATCGCGTGTGTCCTGCTTACATAATCATATTCGCGTGTGGCTTGACCAACGGGGACGGCGGCGCGCGGCTGCTACCAACAATTGACGTGTGCGTGAATGAAGAAAGGTTTGGGTCCCTTAATTTGGAAGCTAATTAGGTTTGGGTCAAACAAGAATGGGAGCGCCATGCCTGCTTCCATGCATGCCACTCACTCATCCTAGCTAGCTGCGTGCCATTCAAATACTCAACTATATTCAATTCAGCTGTTTAAATTACCTACTCCATCCGTTCCATATTGGTTGTCGGGATTTTGTACAACTTCTTACTACAGTAACGATTCAAAACAGATTGAGTACGTAGCTGGTAATCAATGGCACTCCGTACGTGCTAGCACGAGACCTCAACGCCATTTGAATTGATTAAAAGCACTATTCGCAACAACTGACTAAGGATAACTTCAACGGCCGGCGCAAACGGCCATAAAGTTGTGTTCACGTTTCGTCCGTTTCAGTCGCCCAAACGGACATGTCATGTTCTCGTGTGTCCGCTGTACCAACGACTGCACCCAACGGTCCGGCGCATGCCTAATTATTGTTGGGCAATTTAACTAACATGCTATATATAGGGCTTTTCTGCAATAAATAGGTGGAGGGCCACAAACAGCCATTTTACATACATATAACTAAAAAATATTATTTTTGGCCAGCGGGCTTTTACTCGTCGTCTCGAAGGTCGACGTAAACTAGCGCCTTTCACAGATGAGCCGCTGGCACGCTGGCAGAGGCGGCCACAAGCCAAGGCCTGGCCAAGGAGCCCCGTGGGGAGGGGAGGTGCCAGAGGCTGGTCCACTACATTAAAAAGAACCGGCAGGTGGGGAGTGGGTGTCCCGTATTGGAACACGGACACCGAGGATGCTAGGCACCCCCTAGTTGTTTGGCAGTGGGCGCGAGGTGATCCGAAATCAGTCCGAGCTCAAACACAAGCACACAACGACCAAGGTGGGTAGCCAAGAGGATGACAATGTGCTAGGGTTTCTCCTCCTTCTTCCCTTCAAAATGACCAAGGAACTCCTTTTATATTTCAAGGGGTTACAACAGGTGGTCAAAGTTGTACGCTCGCCCAAGTCGTGCTAGCGCTCGCCAGCTGCCTCCGTGGCAGCACGGTGCCGTGCTGGAGCCCATGTCGTTCTGTCCGCCGACGCTGAAGGGACGGCCTGCCCTGTCTTGTCAAGTGCCCGTCTGCCGTGCCGTGTTCGGCAAGCTTCCTACAGTCCTGATTCAGCGGACCACAGCTCCTTTTCTCCTGTGCTCCCGGGGAAACACTCCCTGGGCTGAATACTTGTTTCCGGGAGTGCCCCGCCTCTTCTCTAGGTGGGAACGGCCCCACGCGCCCGGTGTTCGGGGTACCCCTGATTCCCGAGCGCCGACAGTAGCCCCCAGGCGCTTCCGGGCAACTGGGCCGGTCCTTGCCCGGGAGCACCCCAAACAAGGCGTGTGGACTTTCTTGATCCACGTATTCACCACCGCTCGTTTTGCATGCGTGGTGGACGTGGCCCCTTCCTACAGTTTCTTCTGGTCCCGAGAGGACGTGCCTGCCCTCGCCTTGTCGCTTCGCTCTTGCCTCCCCAATGAGGGTGGTTTTCGGGTAATGATGCTTCTCTAGGTGGATCCGGCTTTAAGGTAGACGAGATTGTGTACCACCCAAGATCCTCGAGAGCGGAACCTCCCCCCTACCTGCTCTGAACTGCCTCTGACCGCCTGCACCCACTCCCACATTTTTTCCATTGGTTCCAGATTTTTCTTCTCCTCGTCCAATGGCCCCCCCAAAGGTTCTAACTTGAAGAAGAGCTAGGGCACGCCCGCTTCCAACGCAACACCGTGCTCTCGGGCGTGGGAGGCGGCGGAAATGCCGCCGCCCTTCTTCTCGATGCCCAGGGCGGTTCCCTCGCCTTTGTTCCCCAATTGCATCCACCGAGCTGCATCCGGCTCCAGGGGCCTCCCCTGGCGTGGTTCGGACGTGACGCACGGCGAGCTTGACATTCTCATTTGAACATGCAGGGGATTCTCCAGCATGGTCTGCCCTCCAACTCTGAAAAGCTACTTGCACCGAAGAACAAGGTATACAATAGCTAATCGAAATATATTTTTTTCTTTTTTGCAACAATATAAATGAAGAGTACACTGATGGGATATTTCCTTTAGGCAACAATCAATGTTTCAGGGCAAAAGTTCAATGCTCTGGTGATAGAGAATTTCATCCTGAGGCAGCCGTCCAGCGTGAAAGAAGTGAGAGCATTTACTGTAGTTTTATTTTTCTGTCAGCTGCACATGCACACGAAAAGTTGTTCTTTTCTCATGAACAAACAAACGCCGTAGGAATTCTGGAAGTGCGATGTCGACGTCGAAGAACAACAAGTAAGGACGTCTCCGGCGGTAAGTCCATGCACTCTGAAAACTCAAAATGCTGGACACTCATGGATTATTGTAAATGCTTATGCTCTTTCCCGAAGGAAAGAAAATTGAAATTTTCATTGAACTTACTATCAGCACATTGTGAGATGCAGCTGCGGATCTACAGGGCAGAGCGTGTGATGATGGACCTAGAGAAGGCGAAGCTGGACTACCTGCAAGCGTCGCTGGTGGTGACCACCACGAGAAGGCTGATGATCCCGAGCCTCTTACACTCCAACATGCATGATATTGCCAAGGACATGGAGTCTCTGCTCCGATGGATCTGCTGTTATAATGATAGCAACGAAACGATGACGTAGCGGAAAGATCAAACCAATGGGACACGAGATTTTAACGTGGAAAACCCCTCCAACAATGGAGGAGAAAAAACCACGGGCGCCAGCCAGCAATATTTCACTATATCGGGTGAGGTTACAAACGCCGGAGATTTACAACGTGCGACTCATCCCATGACGGCGGCTTACAAGATGTATTTATAGATGGTCTGACCTAATTTTGGTCGGTAACGTGATCTCCAAGTCGAGTACAAATCGTACCGTACCCCCCTCTGTGCGGCCGCCACGGATTGGGCCACGGCTATGACGGGCCAACTTCTGACTCCGAGACGCTGCGCTCTCCTTGTCACAAGCTGGCCTTTATCAGTATATACGAATTTGGATCACCACAAAACAACACTCCAGCTTGAGACAAATTCCATCTTATAGCATGAACGAGAATTTCACCCTGAAACAACAAAGAAAAACACCTTCGGCGCCAAATAGCCTCTTGGGCTAGACAGTGATACCAACCAGGTCTGAGCATTGCTTAAACTTAGCAACAGGAACATGCTTTGTCATCATATCAGCAGGATTATCGTGAGTACTTATCTTGCATACTTTTAACTTACCTTGTCCAACAACATCACGCACATAATGGTATTTGACGTCAATGTGATTTGTTCTCTCATGGAACATCTGATCCTTAGTAAGATAAATAGTATTCTGACTATCACAAAACAGGTTAATGCAAGTATCATCTTCACAAAGCTCAGCAAACAAATCTTTCAGCCAAACCGATTCTTTACATGCTTCAGCAATAGCCATGTATTCTGCTTCAGTGGTAGACTGGGCAACAACGGATTGCAACGTTGCCCTCCAACTCACGGCACAAGCACCAAGCGTGAACACATAACCTGTGAGGGGTCTCCTCTTATCCAAATCGGCAGCAAAATCTGAATCCACATAGCCTGCGAGTCCCTCATCAGTCTTGCCAAACTTGAGACAAGCATTGGATGTGCCACGAAGGTACCTGAAAATCCACTGAACAGCCTTCCAATGTTCTTTACCAGGATTAGCCATATATCTACTAACCAAACTCATAGCATATGATAAATCTGGACGTGAACAGACCATGGCATATATTAAGAAACCAACAGCACTAGAATATGGAACTCTAGACATGTACTCAAGATCCTCATCCGTACTAGGACATTGTTCAGCTGACAATTTAAAGTGAGGAGCAATAGGAGTACTAACAGACTTTGCATCATGCATGTTAAAACGATGAAAAATTTTCTTAATGTAATTTTGCTGACTAAGAAACAACAAACCAGAATTTCTTTCACAGGTAATTTCCATACCTAGAATTTTCTTAGCAGCACCAAGATCCTTCATCTCAAACTCGCTGCTCAACTGAGATTTGAGAGCAACGATATCTTTCTTGCTCTTGGCAGCAGTCAACATATTATCAACATACAATAGCTGGTATATAGGTGATCCATTAACAAACTTAAAGTACACACAGCTATCAAATTTAGACCCCTTAAAGCCATGTGACGACATAAAAGAATCAAACCTTTTATACCACTAACGAGGAGACTGTTTCAAACCATACAAGGATCTTTTCAACTTACAAACAAGATCCTCCTTACCAGGCACTATGAACCCTTCTGGCTGGTCCATGTATATCTCCTCCTCCAACTCTCCATGCAAAAATGCAGTCTTTACATCTAACTGCTCAAGCTCAAGATCATGCATAGCAACAATACCGAAAAATGTACGAATTGAACTATGCTTTACAACTGGAGACAAAACATCATTATAATCAACACCTGGTATTTGACTGAAGCCTTTTGCAACTAATCTTGCGTTAAACCTCGGAGGCTCACTTGGAGATAAACCCTCTTTCTCTTGAAGATCCACTTACAACGGACAACCTTCTTTTTCTTAGACAAGCGCACAACATCCCATGTGCCATTTTTCTCAAGTGACTGCATCTCTTCTTGCATAGCAGCAACCCACTTCTCGCGGTCACCTGAACTAACAGCTTCAGTATACGTGGACGGCTTATGTCCATGCTCCACCTGTTCTGCACAACTCAGAGCATAATCCACAATGTTACACTATTCAATTAAACATGATCGAGGACCACAATTTCTCCTTTGTCTACGAGCAGCAATAGACTGCAAAACAGGCGGTGAGTTCTGAACATTATTATTATCAGAATCAGGATCAGAATCATCAGAACTATGATCTGAATCATCAGTAGCAGCATCATCATTGTCAACAGTGACACTTTTCCTTTTCAACAGAGTGCTCCACCTCGACACGAACCTGCTGTTCTTCCTCATCAGAACTATCTGGCAAAACATCTGAGGACAACTTATCAAAGTGCATAACAGATTCATTGAAAACAACACTCCTGCTCATAAATGCCTTGCACTAGTACAGAACGACACATCGGATACCCCTCTATGGAAACGGCAGGAGTTAGGCGACGGAGAATCGAGCCTTCCGCGCGGAAAAAGCCGCCCGCGAGGGCTATCCTCCCGCGACCCGCGACACATCGGCAACGGTTGTGCTTTCCGCAACCGTTTGCTTTATATGAGCAACGGACATATTTCGTGTCCGTATGCATTATTTTCATTATTGTAAACGGTTAATATGGATGACCGTATCCGATGATTCCATCCAGACCTAACGCTATGAGTGGTGTCGAGTTAGCCAGCTGCGGAGATTCCCATAAGACTGAAAGATAGGAGCGGCGGCGGCGAGGGCGGAGGCGGAGGCGAGGGCGAGGCGGAGTCCAGATCTTACATCTGTGCTCGGGCGTCGATAGGCAGCGCGTTGGTTGCCGGCGTCGAGAGGCAGCGCAGGGAAGCTTGGGCCCGATTCCACAGCTACTGGGGCGGTGGTATAACCCGAAAACCTACTACTTATTTTTTTAATTATTTTGATTTAGGAGCGCGGAGTATAAATCTTACATATGTAGTTTGCCATTTTACTAGATGGTTCTTGATCGAGCTTGGATGTACGGTGGTCGCACGAGTCCTGAATTCTCACAAGGTGTGGTTGAATTCTTGGACAGGGCTTCGCAACACATGCTAGAAAGTAATGAACGAAGATGTTTTGTCCTTGTCTTCTGTAAGAATGAAGTCTTGTGGCCTAGAAGACAAACGATAGAAGAACACATTATTTTGAGGGGATTTATGGAATCGTACACATGTTGGTCAAAACACGGTGAACAACAACCAGCAATCTTTGCCGACAACCGTGATGATTTGAGCAACGATAATCATGAAGTCAATGCCAGAGATGGTTTGGGCAACGCTGATGATGATGTGCATCCAGATGAAACCAGAGCCGATGGTCCACAAAAAAACCTAGAACAGATGATCAATGATTTGGAGAATAATATGGAAGGTAATGATGAGATAAAGAATTTCCTCTGTCAGTCGGCGGACTCGAAGAAACCTCTGTATCCGGAATGCAAGCTCAGCAAGTTGGATGCGACACTAGAATTGTTGAAATACAAGGCAGAGAGTAGTACATCCGATGTGAGCTTCACAAAGCTGTTAAAACTTGTCGCATTATTACTTCCACCTGGAAATGACTTGCCAGCGAACACTTACCATGCCAAGAGGGTGATCTGCCCCATTCCAGCCGAGTACGTGAAGATACACGCTTGTAAGAATGATTGTATTCTCTACCGAGGGGAAAATGAAAATATGCGGCGTTGTCCCATATGTAACTTTCCTCGTTACAAACGCAACCTAGCAAAAGACAGAGACAAGGGCGAGGATGAGGTCACAACGGGAGTCCCTTACAAGGTTGTGTGGTATTTGCCAATAATACCCAGATTGAAGCGTATGTATGCAGACCCAAAGCAGTCAGAGCTGATGCGTTGGCATGCCGATAAAAGGAAAAAAGATGGACTGCTCAGACACCCGGCTGATGGACCACAGTGGAGGCTTATCGATTATGAGTTCCCAGACTTTGGCAGGGACCCCAGAAATGTAAGGTTTGCACTAAGTACAGATGGAATGAATCCTTTTGGCAGCATGAGCAGCAGACATAGCACTTGGCCAGTTCTTTTAGCAATGTATAACCTTCCTCCTTGGTTGTGCATGAAGAAGAGGTATATCATGATGTCGATGCTTATTCAAGGACCAAAACAACCTGGGAATGACATTGATGTTTACTTGAGTTTACTTGTCGAAGAACTACAAGTACTGTGGGATGGGGTAAGAATGTATGATGCGTTCAAGAGAGAACAGTTTGATCTCAGAGCAATGTTGTTTCTGACCATTCAAGATTATCCTGCACTTGCGAACTTGTCAGGGCAGAGTTTGAAGGGATCCTTTGCATGTGTCACTTGCAAAGAGAGAACAAAAAGTCTTTGGCTGCCGAATTCAAGGAAGACAGTGTACATGCGGCACCGAAGGTTTTTGGCAAAGAATCACCCGTATCGTAGATTGAAGGCCCCGTTCGATAATACGATTGAGACCGATGACACGCCAGAACCATTTTCAGGAGCGGATGTCGATGACCAGACGAAGGATGTACACACTATTTTTGGTAAGGGGAAGAAACCCCAGTCTCGTGAGAAGGCAGTGTGGAAGAAAAGATCGGTTTTCTGGGCATTGAAGTATTGGGCATATCTGGACGTTCAACATTGCATCGATGTCATGCATGTCGAGAAAAACGTAACTGAAAGCGTTCTTGGATGTGTAATGAATAACAAGGATAAAACGAAGGATGGTATGAATTCACGGCTGGATATTCTTGCATTGAAATATAAAAGGAAAAAGTTGAAGCCACAAGAGAAGCCTAATGGGCAGTGGTACCTCCCACCTGCTTGCTACCAGTTATCGAAGGAAGAGTTGAAGGAGTTCTTGCAATTCTTGTATGATATGAAAGTTCCGTCAGCATACTGCGCAAACATCAGGACTCTGGTGTCGTTTGAAGAAAAGAAACTGATGGGGATGAAGTCACATGACTGCCATGTGATGATGACACAGATGCTCCCTGTGGCAATTAGAAATATGTTGCCTAAACCCGTTCGAGAGGCTCTCATGAGGTTATGTGATTTTTTCAACGCTATATACCAGAAGGTAATAGATCCATTCAAATTAGACAGATTGCAAGAAGATGTTGTGAAGACTATCTGCCAGCTGGAGATGTTCTTCCCCCCTTCGTTTTTCGACGTAATGGTCCATCTAATTGTACACATTGTTTATGAGATAAAGCAATGTGGTCCAGTGTATCTGCGCACTATGTATCCGTTCGAGCGCTTCATGGGTATACTCAAGCACTACGTCCGTAACAGGTATCGGCCAGAGGCAAGTATCGTTGAAGGATATCTTTCGGAGGAGGTGGTTGAGTATTTCATCAGCTACATGGATGGCCACCGACCTATCGGGGTGCCTCTGTCCAGGCATGAGGGGAGGCTAGATGGAAAAGGGTTAATGAAAGATAAATCATGTTGGCCAGAGTGTGAATTATTTGAGAAAGCACATTTGTACGTATTGCAGCACCTTGCAGTCGTTACACCATATGTGGATGCTCACAAGGATCTACTTAGAATTGAGCTAGGAGGCCGAGGCTTGACAGAGAATCAGAAGGAAGCACAAGTCTTGAAACTGCACAGCCAGAGATTCGCTGATTGGCTGATGACGAATTGTGTCGGAGATGATGACGAGACTTTAAAAAGTTTGGCAAGAAAGCCAAACTTTACGGTTCATAAATGGGAAGCATATGACCTGAATGGCTACACCTTTTATACAAAGAATAGAGACAACAAGACCATGTATCAGAATAGCTCTATTAAAGTGGAAGCGGTAGATCCGAATGGGAGGAAGGATTGGTACTATGGAGTAATTGAGGAGATTTGGGAGCTGGAGTACGATACATTACTCACGGTTCCATTGTTTAAATGCAAATGGGTCAAACTGGGTCATGCGAAAGTTGACCAGTACGGCACTACATATGTCAATCTCAACGAATTGGGATACAAAGATGAACCTTTCGTTTTAGCTACCCAAGCCACCCAGATCTTCTATGTCAAAGACCTACTACATAAAAATTGCCATGTTGTGATGAATGGGAAAAGGAAGATCGTTGGGGTGGATGACGTTACTGATGAAGAAGAGTACAACCAGTATGAAGACTTGCCAGCAACTGGAGAACGCATACAGATCAATGACCGACAGGCTCCTGGAGATGGCTTTTACGCAAGAGATGATCACTCCGATGGGGCAATTTACAAAGGAAATATTCAGGTTGATCCAGTTTTACTAGAGGAGGACGAAGAATGAGCAAATTAATTTGTACCCTAAAGTGATAATTGTATTTCTTAATTGGCAAAGTAATGTGCTGTTGTTATTTCTTAATTTTCAACCGTAAACGCTACGTTTATTCAAATTCCGAAATATAATTTATTTATACCACATCGGCAACGGTTTTTTTGAATGCACCGTTGCCGATGTGACATAAACCCTACTTCCAGACTTAAACTTTGGGGACCAACCTACCACCCCTCGCATTTCCCCCCGCTCACCGTCTTCAACACCACCCCCGGCGGCGTACTCACGCTCAGCTGAGTTCATTATGCGGACTACTCGGGCCGCCCTTGCGGCGCAGGCGGCTTCCCTGGCCGTCCCCCCACCCACGGTCTCAGCTGAGTTAGTTATGCGGACTACTCGGGCCGCCCTTGCGGCGCAGACGGCTTCCCTGGCCGTCCCCCAACCCACGCCGCGGGGCAGCTCCAGGCTACGACGGCGTCGCGCCGACGCCGTGGTCAGCGAAGACGCCCAGAGGGTGGGCTCTATGCCCCCCCTCAGGCGACAACCGCGGCCGCCGTCTCCACTGATTTGGCTCCCGGAGATGCTGCCGCCACAGATCTGGCCGCCGTCTCCACTGATTTGGCTCCCGGAGCTGCTGCCGCCACAGATTTGCCCGCAATAGAGGAAGGGGCAGACAGCGGCGACCTCATACATGCCGGAGACACACTTGGGACAGGTTAGTTGTGCTGATTAACTGTATTACACACTGTAAAGTCGGACCTTTTAGTTTTAATTAGATCCACCTTCTATTATTCACCTGTTATTCAGAGCTGTCGTCTGGTGATGAAGGGTCCTCGAGCTCATCCTCGCAGCAGGATCAGTTTATCATGAAACAAAGGGGTCGAGGAATTAGAAAACCAACCCTAAAGCCAAGAGGAACATTTACAGTGGAGATGATTGACAAGAAAACTGGTGCCCCGTTGAAACCAGTCAAGGCACATAGGAAATTTAAGACATTGTGTGGGTGTGTAGTCAGGGAAAAGGTCCCCATTACGGTTGACGACTGGAGTCAAGTCACTCCAGAAGAAAAGACTTTCATCGTCAACGCCATAATGAGCCAGTTCCAGCTCGCAAATGAGGAATGGAAGCCTGCAGTTCAAGCTGCTGCTCTTTCTAAAGCAAAGGATTCGTTCCGTAACTTCAGGCACCGTCTGTACTCCAAATTCCAGAAGAAAAATCGGGATGCTACACTTGTATACCCCTTCATTAAACCTGACGACTGGAAGGAGTTCAAGAAGTATAGGAGGACGGAGGAGTTCCTAACAAAGAGTAAAGCCGGCAGCGCCCTCATCAGTAAAAACAAGCATCCCCACAATATGGGGGTTCTTGGATATGCTGGTTCGAAGCCCATATGGAGAAAACAGGATGAAGAAGCAGTTGCTTCGGGGGGCACGGTTCCTTACTCTGATCTTGAAGGTGAACGGGCACGAGACTTCTTGAGGGCGAGGTCTAAAACAAACGAAGTTGGTGAACTTGTTATAACTCACCCCGAGACCCAAAAGTTACATAAAACAATGGTAATAACCATATATAACCTAAGTTGTTTCCTCCTTAACTGACACAATATTTCCTTGTGTACTGAATTCAGTGTACTACTTGTCTTATCTCCAGCTGGAGCTGAAAAATAAAAAGGACAGCGGAGAGATTCTGGCACGAGGGAAAGATGACATTCTCTCAAAAGCTTTGGCTACGCCTGAGCCCTCTGGTCGGTCTCGGACGTACGGCACCCATGTTGGCCACAAGAAGGCTTTCGCGATAGACCAGGCTGAAAGGCAGGCAATGAAAAAGGCCAGACATGACGCTCAAATGAAAGCACTAGAGACAAATATTACGGCCAATATCGTTAAGCATCTTCGAGACGGTCACCTTGATCCCGGTAGGGGGGAGTGCCCTGCAGCCAGGAGTAGTTGTGGATCATTGTCGGTTGATGGTCTTGTAGACACCGGCAAATATGCTGTGGACGACATCACGAGCCCGGTGAGATGCAAACTACATGTGCCTGTAACCGTGATGACGCATCATCCCCTGGTGGCAGCACTAGGTATGGTTCAGCCACCTACCGATGTGGTACCTCAAGTGGATGGTGTGCCCTTAAAGCCAGGTTTTGCAATGTGCTTTGTGGACAAGGTCATGCCTGGCTTCGAAGGCATCTTGCTATTTAACACCTGCGTCGATGCAGACGTACAAAGCTTGGGCCAGGCTAAGCTGAGATACGTACAGTGGCCCAAGAAGGAGATTTCTCTTCTCAGTGCCCTGCCATCCACCTCAACAGCTTCTCGACAGATGGCGTCGTCTGAAGGCCTCCGTTCAGCACAGCTCCTCCTTGATATTGCGGCCAAACAGCCTTCCAGAGAACAAGCAGTTGAAGATACAACAGAGTTGTGAAGCCACACCAACACCGCCTGTCGATGGTAACTCACCTACTGCCCTTGTGGTGAACAACACCACCAACTTGGTTGAAGCTACACCAACACCGCCTACGCCTCCGCCTCCGCCTCAGCCACAGCAGGCTTATCTGCCGCCTCCGCCTCAGTCACAGGAGGCTCAACTGCCGTCCCTGCCTCCTCAGCCACAGCAGGCTCATCTGCCGCCTCCGCCTCCGCCCCAACTTGTTCGGACACGTAGAGGCACCACACCCGTCCGGGCGAAGGACCATGCCAAGATGGCCCCGATGAAGCCCAAGCCCAAGCCCAAGCCCAAGACCATTAAAAATAAAAAAAATACTGCACCGATTGACAGCGACCAATACCTAGATGACGAAGAATTTAATAAGAAATACAATGCAGAGGTGCAAAGTGGCCCCAAATACGTGCGTGGACAGCCATTGTTGACTAGAGATGGATTACAAAGATCAGGCTTGGCTTGCCAGCAGCTTCATGAAAAGTACCTCCTATGTTGTGAACAGAATAAGGAGATGACCTTCAGTGTCAGGAAAGAGGATTTTTACGGCGTCCAAGGTGACGTTCGTTATAACTGGGAGTTTTCAGAGATGTTCCAAGTTTTCAACCTGAATATTGTTGATGGCACGTTCATGCGTTTGTTCACATTGTATGTGCCTTACAAATACTTTTCACATTTTAATAGCTTTCTTCTGTTCAGTACATGCTAACTATTCTCTTTCTTGTACTTAGGAGCCAGGTATTCGAGTGCAACCGCAGGAAAGAACCGGTAGGTTTCCTTGATCCGGCTCTTATCAATTACACGAACATCTGCAGCAATGGATACGACGATTATTTCAACTATGCTGTGAAAGCGTTGACTCATTATCAAGACAAAGAGTTGATCCTGCTTCCTTACAATCAGGCGTAAGTTTGTTATCAAAAATTATCTGTACATCCTGCTTCCTTACCATCAGGCGTAAGTTTGTTATTTTCCTTTGCAGTTCTCACTGGTTCTTAGCTGTCATCATTCCTAAACAGAACAAGGTATTGTATATAGATTCCCTACTTGGAAGTACAAATTATACACCCTTGGAGAATTCTTGAACAGGTATTACATCGTTCCCTAGTTTACTTTATGATTTAACTTTCACGTGTTGTTTTCTCAATCCGCCAACTCATTACTTTTGTAGTGTGTTCGAAAAGTACTTGACGATAATCAAGAGACCGTTGGCCAAGAGAGGAGAACAGGAGGCCATATTGAGTCACGTACAAGTTAACCCGGTAACAGTTGCTACTTTATTCCTAGTTTTCACAAATACCTGCTAGCAAACCAAACTAAGTGAGCGATTTTGTCACCAACATTACAGTGCCCTCAGCAACCACCTGGTACAAATCTTTGTGGGTATTATGTGTGCAATGCAATATTGAAAGTCGTTCCCACCTCGAGAAGTCTGCCAAGCCTCGATTCGGTTAGTAATCCACGACATCATCAACAATTCATGTTTCCTAACAATATTTGCAGACATACATGACGAAAGATACCTAACTAAGAATCTGCCTGCAGCTTATAGGTGGAATGGGACGTGCACCTTTGAAGAAGGATGTTCTTACGATGGTGAGAGGCAAGTTTGCTGCGTTCGTCCTTGAACACATCGTAAGCAAGGAGGGAAAACTACACGACCCTAATCCATGATCATGAGATCCTATTCGGCATTTGTTCACCTGTCCATACCGGCATTCTCGCTGGTGAGACTATAGATTTTTCCAAAACAATTGTTGTCACCATTGTGGTGTAACTTCTTTAAATTGTGTCCACTTTTTTCCGAACAATGGCTGAAAACTTTGTATTTGTAGCAATAGCAATAGCTGTGAACTTGTATTCCAACATTTGCTGTAAACTTTGTGTTCATATGATTGTTGTAAACTTGTATTGCTGAATGTCTGCTAAATAATTGCTGTAGCACGGGCGTGCAAGCGCAGCTAATTACTATTAGCTTGCAATTAGACATAGGAAACGGGCAAACAGAAATAGCCGTTGCCGACATGATACAACACTGGTAACGGAGGACAAAACCCTCCGTTGCCGAAATGGTCACACATTGGTAACGGAGAGCCGGAGGCTCCGATGCCGAAATTTTCTCACATCGGAAACGGTGTTCTGCCACCGTTACCGATGAGGGCCCCCACATCAGTATCGGAAGCGGGGACACGGACCCTTTCTCCGTTGCCGAAGGGGTTTTTGGCCCGTTTCCGATGTGTCGTTCTGTACTAGTGTTGTTAGTTTCGGGATTCCATAACTTATATCCTTTTACACCCGAACCATAACCAATGAACACACACTTAACAACTCTCGGCTCTAACTTTACATTATCAACATGAGCATAAGCAGTGCAACCGAAAACTTTAAGCTGTGAATAATCAGCAGGAGTACCTGACCAAACCTCAATGGGAGTTTTCTTGTCGAGGGGAATAGATGGTGACCTGTTTATCAAGTAACATGCGGTGGCAGCCGTCTCAGCCCAAAAACGATTACTCATGTGAGCGTTGGAGATCATGCAGCGAGCCTTGGAGATGATAGTCCTGTTTATCCGCTCCGCTACACTATTCTGCTGAGGCGTCTACGGAATGGTGAGGTGCCTGACAATGCCTTCCTTCCTGCAATAATCATTAAATACATTCGAACAAAATTCGCCACCATTGTCAGTACGAAGTAATTTCACCTTCCTCTCTGTTTGCCTTTCTATCATAGCTTTCCACTCCTTAAAAGCAGAAAACGTATCATTCTTATTTTTCTTGAAATAAGGCCAAACTCTTCTAGAGTAATCATCAATAATGGTAAGCACATAACGAGCACCACCATAAGAGGGCTTACGAGAAGGCCCCCAAACATCAGCATGTACATAATCAAGTGTACCTTTGGTGGTATGAACGGAAGCATTAAACTTGACTCTTGTGTGCTTACCGAAAATGCAATATTCACAGAATTGCATCTTTTCCAAACTACAACCTTGCAGCAGCTCTCTCTTAATCAATTCTGCCATACCAAGTTCACTCATATGTCCAAGACGCTTATGACAAAGGTTAGTTTTACTAGCGTCATCATGAGAAACAGCAGCAACGTCATTGTTGGTATGTGTTTCAGATAAATTGCTACCTCTAAGAACATATAATTTTGCAGAATTCATATCACCAACCATAACAATGAGAGAACCTTTTGATACCTTCAGGAGTCTATTCCCGCCGGTGTACTTGTACCCGTCACAGTCAAGGGTACTGAGCGAGATCAAATTTCTCGTCATTGTTGGTATGTGTTTCACTCCCGTCAACATGCGTGTCATACCATTATGTGTCTTGATCTGAACCGAACCAATGCAAACAATGTGACATGGTTCGTCATTGCCCACACGCACGAAATCTCCTGTCTGCACAGACTCATAAGAACTGAACCAATCTTTGTTACAACAAATATGAAATGAACATGCAGTATCAAGAATCCATTCATCCTGACATGAAACACATGCAGCAAATACAGCTAGGCATTCGCCATCAGAACTACCATCATCAACAACAGCCTCACCGGTATCATTACCTTCATTATTTTTCGGTTGGTAAGTACCTTTTCTTTTCTCTTTGTTTTGCAGCTTCCAACAGTCATCAATGACATGATTAGCTTTCTTACAATACCTGCAGAACTTATCTCGTCCTTTAGACTTTGAGCGACCTCTGTCACCCTTACTCTTTCTCTGTTGTTGTTGTGTTAGTGGTTGCTCAGGCCTCCCTCGGACCTGCAAAGCATCGCACTTGGAGGACGATGACTCCTCTTTCTGTACCATACCTTTCATCTTCTCCCTCGTCAAGAGGGTCTCATAAATATCAGCAGTGGTTAGTTCTTCACGACTCAATAGTAAGGTATCACGGAAATTTGCAAAGGAACTTGGCAGCGAAACCAGAAGTAAAAGTGCTAGATCTTCATCGTCATACTTTACCTCCATAGACACTAGGTCTGAAACGATCTCCTTGAAGATCGATATGTGATTCATTACCGAACCACCTTCTTGCAGCTTGTGCGTGAACAACTTCATCTTCACATGCATCTTGCTGGTTAGATCCTTAGACATGCAGATCGACTCCAGCTTAGCCCACAGTTTTGCTGCGGTTTTCTCCTGCAGGACTTCTTGCAGAATATCATTAGATAGATGAAGTTGGATCAGGGATACAGCCTTACGGTCTCTTTTCTTCTCATCAGCGGTCCATGTCGACTGGTCCTTGTCACTGAACTTGTCCAGCGCATCGTCCAGATCATTGGATTGTGTAAGGATCGCACGCATCTTGACTTGCCACAACGAGAATCTCGTCTTGTAGTCTAGCGCCGGTAGATCGAACTTCATCGATGCCATCGATAAACTCTAATCTGAAAACAGATCTGAAACACAGGCTCTGATACCACTTGTTATAATGATAGCAATGAAACGACGAAGTAGCGGAAAGATCAAACCAATGGGGACACGAGATTTTAACGTGGAAAACCCCTCCAACAATGGAGGAGAAAAAACCACGGGCGCCAGCCAGCAATACTTTACTATGTCGGGTGAGGTTACAAACGCCGGGGATTTACAACGTGCGACTCATCCCATGACGGCGGCTTACAAGATGTATTTATAGATGGCCTGACCTAATTTTGGTCGGTAACGTGATCTCCAAGTCGAGTACAAATCGTACCGTACCCCCCTCCGTGCGGCCGCCACCGATTGGGCCGTGGCTATGATGGGCCAACATCTGACTCCGGGACGCTGCGCTCTCCTCGTCACAAGTTGGCCTTTATCAGTATATACGAATTTGGATCACCACAAAACAACATCTGCGACCAGCTTCCGACGTCATGGTCGCTCAGGAAATCTATGGTCGACTGCTTGAGAGGGCAGCAGGGCCACCTCAAAGTCGAGGATGTCGTGGAGGTGATCCCGTATGACTATGAGTTTCAGTACCTGCTGCCCGTGTGAGTACAGATACTAGAATTCTAAGTTAAGTGCTACGAGACAAGTATAGAATGGTCTTGTATATTGTCATACTTCGAGGGTAAACTCTATTTTGGTGTATTTTTTGTGGCGAAAGGCTTTATCTGTTTCGTTCATGTCAGCACAATTATCACCGAGTCATATGAAATGGGTTAAGTGCTTTTGAGTACACAATCAAAAGAGGTTGTGCATAGTCTTGTGAAGTTGATTGTTATGATTTTTAGACCCTTGACAAATATTAGATCAGCTCAATCAAAAAAAAGTTAGCAATAGATTAGAACTCCTTATACCAATATATATATATATATATATATATATATATATATATATATATATCCCACGAGGGTCCAATCAATGCAATAACAAATATTTAGGTTACTTCAACTTTCTATATGGTATCAAAGCAGTTAGTATCACAATGCCGATTTTAGTGTTCTAAACCATTTATGCAGTGTGCCGCTCCGGGGAAATTAATATCTTCTCCTCGGGGTTCATTAGATTAGATTAGATCAATTTCAAAATTTCATGTTTTCTATTTGATTCAGTTCGTCACAAAATAAATCCCTAACATCTCGACGACCTGGAAAACCCGTGAACATACAGTGTAGGTCCCTCCACGGTGGCGCACGACTTCAGCATAAAATTCGGTGAAGCGCAGCTTCGTCCCGATCTACATTGACATAATCGATCTGCAGCAGCCATGCACCCGAAGTTCAAGAATCATGCAAGCAACCGACGGCATACTGTCAATTTTGACGACAACACCTAGCTAGCTAGGGTCAACCACGGGAGGGTGAACTCATATCTACGGACCGGCCCTACACTGAGCCAAACAACGACACCAAGTTGTACGACTACGCCAGGTTACGGGTAAAATCTTCATCAAGCATATATGAGAAGCGACATCAACGTCATCAATGATGCGTTCTAAACACACACATCTTTATCTATGTTAAACCAGTATTATTGAAATCAGTTTTTATTTTACTTAATTTTTTTGCTTGGCATAAAAGTACATAAAAATACCACTTTATTGAAAGTTACATAAAAATACAGATTTCCGGTAGTAATAGAATCATATCCGCAATAACGTCTATGTGGAGCTTGTCATGAACATCATCCTATGTGCTCTCACAGGAGGCCACCACTATTCATTATTATTGGTAATACCATACTGAAGCCATGAGTATGCTAACACCATATGGCACGGTAAAATTTCATTTAAGCAGCAGGACCCTTGAGGAAGATTGAGGTAACGATATCCTTGAGCTTGTCTCCAAAGGTGTAGGCGTCCAAGCCGCCTACGTAGAAAACCTCTGATGTCCTTGACAGGTTGACCGCCGCCAGGTGGGCCGCTGGTAGTAGGATGGGTTTTATCTCCATACAGCCCCTGTTGATCTTCCTCCAAGCATGCTCTGACATGGCAGCACATTCTGCCATTGCTTCCTCCCCTGTGCATCCATGTTCTTTCATGTAGCACTCCACGGTACTAGCCACATCCTTCTTGTTCTTCCCCTTCTGCTTACATAAATGTGCGTATGGATGAAATGATTGCTATATATGTATCCATATTCCCTACTTATATATTCCTCCAAGAAACTAATGAACGCCTAAAATATCATAGACCGGAGCTATCGGAGGTTGTGTAGTGGTACCTTGTAGGAAGCAATATCGTTGAGGAGACGGCCAACCTCTCCGCAGGCTCGGAGCATCTCAGGGATGCCGAACCCCCACTCAAACGCCTCTTTGGTTGCAACGCAGCCTGATCCCATCCAAGCTGCAACCGAGAACATCGGCAAACCTGCCGACATCCCCGACAAATGTAGTTGCTCTCTGCAGCTTGGAATGTGGTTTCCGTGGACCCATGTGGCCTCTTTAAGGTAGAACGTGGATAGCAATTTGTACTGCAAAATATATACAAGTTGATTCATCGATCGAGATCAAGGTCAAAATTTTAGCTAGTAGCAGTTAGCAACTGTTTGCTGATATGATGTGAAATGAAACGTATGATCTATTTACCGCTTTTATGGTATAATGCACGCCGTGCTTCTCGTGCGGCTCCAAAATATCCTCAAATTCCTTGAATTCGCTCAGTGTTCTGATATATAGCGCATGCAGGTATTCTGGTAGGAGTGAAACCGCACTTGCATCCCATCTGCCCAAAACAGTGATGATCCATACTTACAATCCGCTATGGAGAGAATATATAAATATTTATACACAAATAAATAAATAAACCTAGCTACCTTTGCATAGCTTCATTAACTTTCTTGCATTCTTCAAAGGTAGCATGCACGTCGTAGGTGTCATCCATCAAACTAGTCAGGGCAACTATCTTGGTATGAATCATTCTTGCGCGGGAGTGATCCTCTGCGTGGGACACTCCAAAGGCCCAGAAGTACATCTCCACAATGCGGTCTCGAGTGTAGGGCAGGTTAACCTCCTTGTACATATCCCTCCACCACCTTCATAAGATAAAACTAGTCGTCAGACCATGCATATACTTGTTGGAGGTATAAGTTAAGTTATAATAATTAATTTAGGAGGCATGGAGACGTACAAGGTGAGGTCCCTGAGCTCCTTAAGGTGGAGAGATTGGAGAAGGGCATAGTCCAGCCTCGCAAGCTCCAGGATCTCCGTGTCATGCCCCTCCTCCTGTTGGTACTCGGAGATATAGTACACAGCCTCTAGCCGCGGCATGACGCGTGGGAGAGGAATTGCAAGGGCGCGGTTGACCTGCTCTGACATAGGAGGCCTAAGCTTGCCTTTGGCAGCCTCAAGGTGCTTCCTTGTAAAGACTATGGCTTGGTCAAGAATTTCTTCGAAAGGAGTTGCCATGTGAGCCGCGTTGTAGAGACTCAACAGGGCCCTCACATCGTTGCTTAGACTTTGGCTAAATTTGCCCGTCCCATCTTTGAACTTATCAAACACGTCTGCATGCATGGATAATGTTCATCATAAGAAACTAAACCTCTATCGTATGGAATTCACGCGGTATGTGTTGCATTATATTGTACGTACCTGTGGAAACCCATAGGCCATGTTGTCTGAGTAGACGAAAGTAGAGTGAGATGATGTGCAGGTCGTGGGAGCTCACAATCTCGGCCGGCTCCTCCCGGTGGACTTGGCTTAATGCCAAGTCAATATCCTTGCGAAAATGGTGGTCGATTCCAAGCCGCTCCAGTGTGTCTACCAGCATCAACATATCGCCAGCTGTGCCCTTCTTCTTGATGGCCTCTAACTTCAGGGCTACTTGTCCCTTGAGATGATCAGCCCTCTCTCTCATCAAATCCTCCGACATCTGCAAATAATAGTAGACAAAAGAAGTAAGTAATGTATATGAATTACACATTGATTAATTATTAGCTCGCAGAAAGAAAAAATGGCCTTTGTTTTAAAAAGAGTTCATATATATACATATATATAGAAACATATATATACCTGTGATGGAGGGGTGTAGTTGATAAAGAAGTCGCCCCACACGCTGGGTTCGAAAGGGCCAGCATCGGCGCCGCCGTTGGCAGGAGGCAGAGGTGCCGCGGCGATAGTGATGCTCGCAGCCATAGCACCAACGATATTCGATCAGTAACAAGCTAGGTAGCTACTTGTAAGTGCTTGGTACAACTGCTTGCTGCAAAACTCAATGGAGCTTGCTTCCTCTTCGTCTCTATATATTTATAACCCTGGCACCCTTCAGCTACAAATGCCAAGTCTCTGTCAACTGTCGACGATGATGAATGTACGCATGGAAGTCACCCAGTCGCAGGCATGCATGCTGTCGGGAATGGAAAGCAGCCGAAGAATGGCTGAGATTATGAATGTACGCATGGAAATTGACCGGCTCTTTGTACGTATGTTGTTGGGAAAGGAAATCCGCCAAAGAATCGCTAAGATGAAGCCGCCAAAGTCGCAGGCATGCTGTTGGAAAAAATGGATGTTGGAATTTTTTTGCATCGTTGAATCTAACTAACTTGTTAGGTGCAATGTAAGTTGCCGTAGCCACCAGGTATACGTCCTCACAAATGCCGTATGAGTGGACCCAGGAACACATTTATACGAACGTGTGATATTTGTGGTTCTTGGTAAAAAAAATTAGTCCTTTAGCTTGCGGCCTTTGACAAATTGCTAGATTCAACACTGTAGTTAGCTGCATGCTGTCGCCATCGTTTCGAAGAAATTCAGATATTTTCAATCTCCACGAAAAGAAAATGAGTCCCTCTAGCTATAATATATCCACCTCGGTCAGCATGGGAATGGCTTGGACCGCCGTGCAGTGCAGAGGCAGCTTCCAATCACGCACGGATATCGCATGTGATCTGCTTAAATAATCATACACGTATTAATACTGGGCGAATAGCTCAGATACTACATCTTTCTGAGGAATTGGCTCTGCCGCGACATATTTCAGAATAATAGCTCACATGCGGCATCTTTTCGAGCAGTAATTGCTCTGCGGCGACATGGCCGTCAAGTCATGTTCCCCACGCTGTAAACCAGGTTTGACCGGTACATGGAGTAGTTTTTCTCGAGTGGGACCCATGCGTCAGCGAAACCGGCCTCTGTTCGTGGGGGAACCGTCTCTGCCACGCGCCGGCGTCCCGCGGAGCTCACTCTGTCCCGTCGTCTCGGTTTCTCCGGGCTGGGGAAATTTTCCTGGCGACGGCGAGTCGGCGGCAATGGAGCGGGCGACTCGAGCTGTGACAAAGAAGCGGGCGATTCGAGCTGCGGGAATGGAGCGGGCGAGTAAAGCTGCGGCGAGGGGGCGGGCGACTGGAGCACCGGCAATGGAGTCGAGCAAGCTGGCGGCGAGTCCTGCGGCGGAGGGAAGAGCGGCCGCGCGAGTCCAGCGGCGGCACCCGGAGTCGAGCAAGCTGGCGACGACGCAAGGCTTGGGGTGGTGCATCGAGGAAGCGGCGAGGGAGGATGGAGGATGGGGTGGTGCGGGTACACGGTCGCAGAGGCGACCGGCGGCCCGATTTGTGTCTCGTGCAGCGGCGAGGGGCTCCATCTATCTCGACGGCAAGCGACCCTACCGGATTTCAGTCCAGCAGGTACTGAAGAAGGCGTGGAAGCGTCACGGCTACTACAGCTCCAAGGGTTTTCCGCTCGGCGGTGATTCGCCGCCGATGACGAGGCAGAGGTTTGCCTTGATGCGCAAAATTGCTGCGTTCGACGACAGCAGCTCGGGCGGTGCTGCGGGCGACGGGAGCAGCTCGGGCGGTGCTGCGGGCGACGAGAGCAGCTCGGGCGGGAGCTCATCGAGCAGCAGTTCAGCAAGCTCAACCCCGAGCGTGGACTTCGATGCCGCGTTGAGCCTAGAGGCTTTCAGCCTAGTTACCGGGATGGCGGCGGATAGATTGTTCTGCTCCGATATCCTCTGCGCGATGAAATCGAGCTAGAAGATTGTGCTGCAGAGCCATGGCGGAGGGAAGATTGTGCTGCAGAGCCATGGCGGAGGGAAGATCGTGCTGCATTCTGTAGATAACTAGTGTAGTGAATTTTGTTAGGTGCCTGAAACCATTTCCGGTAGAATTTTGTTAGGTACGTCGAACACCTTGGAGGCGTGCTTTGGACGTGCCCTGGACGTGCTCTGGACGTGCCGTGGCACGTTCCGGTAGGTGAAACCTAGTTTTTGTAGGTGAAACCTTGTCAACAAAATGTAAATTATTGTCTTCCTTGTTTTAGTGTTCTTTGAGGCATTCGCACGCCGTGAGATTGTGGCATGCACACTGTCGAACACCTTTGTGAGCGCGCTCTGGGCACGCCCGATTGTGGCATTCGCACGCCGTCGGATTAAAAACGAGTTGAAAGAGTTGAAACATTGTCAACTAGGTAGAGGCTTATGTCATCTGTAGACAAAATGATTTAATTTTTTATTTAACTTACCAAAATTTAAATATTGCTAGTGTTGCTAGTGTTGCTAGTGTTACCAAAATGTAAACATTTGTAACTATTACCTCCAAATGGTGGTAGATTTTTCGCAAACAGAGGCATAGCCTAGTGGCAAAGGGTTGATGCTCCCTTTGCCCACCTAAGTTCGAGTCCCCTTGCTCGCAATTTAGGTGTTGCACATTATATGTCCTAGTCCAGTAGCTTTGTGGGTCGGGCATCTCACTATTATAGAATTTCTATAATAGTGAGTTGTCCCATCCATTAAAATATTGCACTTGGACAAATTCTTTTGAATTTTTGAATTTTTTATATTTTGATTCAACTTTGAATATTTGAATTCAACTTTGATGTACATGTTATTATGTAGTAGGTTGATCTAACTTGGTCATCCCCATTTCTAATCCTGTCATTTTTCACATCGGTTCTCCAAAATGAGCTACAAATGAGCCCAAAGTTGCCCAAACAGCACCATTTCTAATCCTGTCATTTTTTCGACCTTCTTCAAATGATCTCAAACTCTAGGGTTAACATATATTGCACTAATATAGTGTCCTAGAACAATTTTTAACTCAAAACTTGTTTAAAAGTTGGTTTGATTTTAGTTGACCAATTTTTGAAATATTCAAAAAATATTCAAAAAACATAAAAAAATGCAAATCCAGTGCACATGGTCTTAGTTTATCATGTACTAACAGCTCCAACTGATAAACAAGGTCTACATACATATTAAACAAGAAATGTTTCAGTATGGTATGAAATCTCACAACTCAAACTATAGAGTTCATAGTTTGAGATGTGTGATTTCACACCATATTGAATCATTTCTTGTTTAATATGTGTCTAGACCTTGTTTATCAGTTGGAGATGTTAGTACATGACAAAATAAGACCATGTGCACTGGATTTGCATTTTTTTGATGTTTTTTGAATATTTCATGAATATTTCAAATTCGGTCAAACCCAAGTTTGACCAACATTTAAACAAGTTTTAAATACCAAAATGAAAAACTAAGCCTGGGTCATTCTTAGTCACACCAAAATGAAGCTTTGGTGATTTTTTCAATTTTTTTAAATTTTCAAAACATCAAACCCTCTCTCACTTCCTTGAACTCCTGCAAATTCGTTCGTGGTAAGTCATTTGTGTGAAGGATTTCTCATGAAAATACTCATATACCAAGTTTATATTTTTTTCATAACTATGTCATGTAAGTAGACCATGTGCGCTGGTTTTATGTTATTTTGATTTTTTTGAATTATTTGTGCTCATTTGAATGTTTGGTCAAACTTTGCACAAAACCGTTGACCGACTCAAAATCAAAGTTTATATTTTTTTTGATAACTATGTCATGTAAGTAGACCATGTGCGCTGGTTTTATATTTATTTGATGTTTTTTGAATTACTTATGCTCAACCCTAGCTCATTCCATTGATATCGTGAACGTGTGAATGTTGGAATTGAAATGTGGATATAACAAGTTTTATATTTTTTATAGCAACTTAGTTGCATAAGTAGACCATGTGCGCTGGTTTTATGTTGTTTTGATTTTTGTTGAATTAGTTGTGCTCAACCCTAGCTCATTCCATCGATAGCTTGAATTGTGTGAATGTTTTTCATTTAACTGTGGATATTACAAGTTTTAATTTTTTTTAGCAACGTAGTTGCATAAGTAAACAGTGAGCGAAAGTTTCATATTTATTTGTTTTTTCTAAATTATTTATGCTCAACCCTAGCTCACTGAAACCCTAAACCCCGGAAACCCTAAACCCCGTCCGAAACCCCGTCCGAAACCCCCTGCTTCAGAGCCGTTGATCGCTGGTTAGTGAACGGTTGGATCAGAAGGAAACCCCCGATCCGCGCCACTCCCAGTTCTGCGCTCTGATTGGCCACTCCCAGTTCCGCGCCATTCCTAGAAAAAAAACTAAATTTGGGCCCAGCAGCAGGATTTGGCCCGCTAATGTTTTTTCCTTGATTAAATTTACCGTGCGCCGTTCAACTTTGGGCCCAGCCCAGCCCTTTCTCAGGCCCAGCCGATCGCCTCCCGTTCCCCTCCCTATATCCACTGTGTCGTACCCTAGCTATTATCCAGATCCACTCTCGCCGCCGGCCACGCAATCCAGCCCCTCCGCCACAGATCAAGCCCCGACGTGCGACGAGGATGAGGCCTGGAGGTTCCTGCTCGCGCGGCGGCCATTCCGGCCGCGGAAACGGCTCCGACGAGGAGCGGAGAAGGCAGAAGCGGCCGGCGCCCGCTGACCCCGTACGGGCTAAGCTGGTTGCTTCCGACGCCGGTCGGAAGCGCGGCGCTCGCGCGTGGACGAATCTGGGGCGGGAGGTGCCGCCTGCGTACGCCCGGCGCGAAGTGGAGGAGTACGACCGCGCGATGGCGGCGGCGGCGAGAGGAACGGGGAGCTCCTCTGGCGCGGGGACCTCCGCCATCGCACGAGCACCGCTGCCGCCGCTGAAGAGGGAGGAGGAGGAGCAGCAGGGCGCGGCACCGCGCGCCTGGCGCGGGTATCTGCCGGGGGACTTCGTCGACAATGTCGACCTCGACTGGGTCACCGCCGAGCTCCTCGAGCGCACCAAGGACGAGCAGAAGCAGCTCGAGGCCGACCGGGAGATGAAGAAGAAGCTCTACGAGTACCAGTTCCGCCATGCCATCGAGGAGTCCAAGGCAGACATCCCATGGGGCGCAACCGACTCCGACTCTGACTCCGGCTGAGCGGCGCCGCCGCCTCGTCGCCGCAGCACCCCTGGGGCTCAGGTGAGCCCAATTTTGGATGGATCGATGGGGGTTGGAGCTGCGGTTGATGTCCGTCCTCATAGCTAAGAACTAACCCAAGAACTACTATGTTTGCTTGCCCGTGCGGCTTTTGCTCCGACGAGCCGCCGTTAAAACTACTCTGTTTGTAATAGTACTTTAATTATCTACTATGTTTGCTTATCTGTTTGTTAATTAGAGTTCGGTTCAATGTGTATTGGTTCGGTTTAATTTGAGTTATTGTCTGAATCGGAGCTCGCCAGCGTTGCGTGCTTCGTCGCTAGAGAAGAAGAGGGAGGATGCGCGCGAAGGGGAAAACGGTTTAACCGTCGTCGCTGCTGTCTAGGCCCCACGCTGAAGTGGGTCCCACCAGGCTCCACTAATCCGCGTGGGTCCCACCCCTAATCCTGACGGTGGTTGCGCTTAAGGGCCTTGTTGTGCCTAGGCTATTTTTGCTCAGAGAGATGTCGTATCAGAGCTATTACAACGAACGACGTCGTTATCCAGTGAACAGAGTGCAAAAACGTCGCACCTGAGCTATTTGCCCATTAATACTTGTGTTTCAAGTTCATCCATTTTATTTTGGAAGGTAGTAGTTAGCTACTAGCCCACAGTTGAACGAGACTTCAACGGGGACGGGTCGATGTAGGGCGGCTGCTAGCACGGAAGATTTTTCAAACTTGATACTACCGTTTCCGGAATCCCGTCCCGGACCATTGACTAACTAACCAATAATTGACGTGTGCGTGAAATAAATCTTCATGGTACGCTTGCACTCACCAAAATCAACGACATTTACTTGTGAGGAAGATTGTCTATATTTAGGGGTCTTTGAGCTTAGCAATTTTGTTCCTTCGAGCCCTCCAAACAGCACGATGGTGAAAGAACTTAGTATTTCGATCGCCTTCCTTGCAACCAGAGCATTTCTTCCCTGTACATCATCTCGTTCATGAGATCAGTAGTAGTCCGGATCTCCTCCCTCGAGGCATCATTGGCATGCAGAGTTTCTAGTTTGTCTCTTAGTCGTGCAAGCTCGCGAGAAACACTACCAAACTTGCCACGGCCCCATGCATGCAGCTTCTTCATGAGAGAACCGAGCCCCGTATTAATCGCTCCCAAGTCCGGCATGTGGCCTAAACCTCTCCATTCACGGTCAATAATCTCCTTTAGGCTTCGTTTGGCACACAGGGGTGGGCCGGGGTTAGAAGGGATTATCCTCTAGTGGCTAAATAACCCCAAAATTCCCGAATTACCTGTTTGGTGCACGGGTTGGGTTGGGGGCAGCCCTGCCGAAACTCCCCGAACCCCTTCCTTCCACGTGGTTTACATGCCGCTAGGCCTACCTCGCGGATCGAGCGGGGAAGCGACGCGAGGCAGGTGACGGCTCGTGCAGCCGTGCTCTTCCCGTTGCTAGGCGGCGTCGCCGTCGACTCGTCGTCTGGGCAGGATTCCTTCCAGGTACAACTCCCCTACCCTCTCTTTGATTTTCGAGTCGCCTCCGGCCGTGCCAAGTGCCAACATGCCCCAGATTTCCGCTGTCTCTGTTGGCGGTGACGGTAGCCGAGTAGCTCAGGCTCAGCCCCCCGCTCGGCACTGGTGCTAGAGAATCGAGATGGCTCCGGCGGCAGCGTTGGAGTAGCCACAAAAGAAATTCGGGTAGTTGTAGATCTGGTGATTCATTGGTGCCACAAAAGGAGTTCAGGTAGCTGAACATGTGATTGCCACAAAAAGGCTTCAAATGCTGCTGTGAAAATTGTGTGGAAAGTATTGGATGCTGGAAATTGTTGGATGTTTATTTTGAAATGATGTTGCTCATGTAAAATTTAATCTGTAAGAACATATGTTGATTATTGCTTTATTTGCTACTTGAAAATGCTGATATTAATTTGTATACCAATCCCTGCCTACCAAATGATATTTTTGAAGAAGGGGATTGTACGGGATTAGGCTGGAAGAGGTTTTGAGGGGATTGGGTGAGTGAAGGGGTTCACCCAATCCCTGTGGGGATTATCCCCACTAATCCCCTCAAAACCTCTAGCACCAAACAAGGCCTTAGTGCCGGGTCTCTTTCCCAGAAAATTTCATACTGCAGGGCACGCTTTGCTGGCTGATTACGTACCTCTCTCGTAAGAGACAGTAGCACCGGCAATGGTCCGAACACGGCGATACAAGGTGAACAACTGAAGCTGCTGAATATATATCCCGCCATGCATCATCAGCCAAAGAGCGGTCCAAACGAACACGCACATTGCGAGCACCAGCCCTACGGTTATCATAAGTGAACGGCAGGCCCGAAAAACCCAGATCCTTAAGTTCACAAAGCTGTAGGCAGTCGCGGAAAGCTGCCATTTGCGATTCTGCACGAAGGGTGGCAGAGAAGTGCTCATACTGCCAGAGTGCTTCATTAAAGTCACCTAAGAGAACCCATGGCAGTGTAGATGATGCCTTTAGCGCCGCTAACTGGGTCCACATAAGATGACGGTTCTCCGATCGTGGCTCCCCATACACAAAAGTCACATGGATCAATGGCTCCCCCGTAGCAACTCTAATATGTGCATCAATATAACGTTCAGTAACTTCTTTTGTATCCACCTCATAGCTTTCATTCCAAAACAGCGCGAGACCTCCGCTCATGCCATTGGAGTCAATGCCTGCAAATCCCCTTAAGCCAAGACGGTTCCGTAAGCGACGAACTCTATCACTCTTTTGCCTAGTCTCACATAAAAATATCATCTGGAAACGGTGTGTCCGTTGCAGGACACCTAGCTCATGAACTGTCGCGGAGTTTCCGATACCGCGACAGTTCCAGCCACACCAATTCATATTGGACCCGGCGGTCTTTCTCGCACAGTTTACTGCAGACGTACCACAAGCACAGCCAAACGAACCACAAGAAGACCAGTTGGTCGTTGTAACCTTGCTGCAGACCACGCCGGCAAGCACAGCCAACCTGCGGCCAAGCCCTAGGAAGCTGCCCCGGATCAAACAAAGAACAGATCACGTTGCCTCTCCCAACTCAGAAACTTCAAACCAGAACGGACGAAAACTCACCGTCGGGATACGTCCGACGGGAGGAGGTTATAACCCTGAACGGGGACAAAACAACCGGTGCCAGGCACCGGGAAAAGCAGCCGCCGCCGGCGGCCGACGATGGAACCCTAGGTCTCCCCTGTTATCGCCATAGCGAGAGAAAAACGCTTCCCTTGGAAGCTAGTTAGGTTTGGGTCAAACGGGAGAACAACAATGGCAGCAGCCTGCCTGCTTCCATGCCGCACGCATGCGCCGTCTCACTCATCCTAGTTGTTTGCCATTCAAATACTCAACTATATTCAATTCAGTTTTAATTACCTGCTCCCTTTGTTCCATATTGGTTGTTGGGATTTAGTACAATTTCTTACTACATTAACGATAATTAGTATGAAACGGAGAGAGTAGCTGGTAAGAAAAAACAGTCATTTTACATTTATTTAACTAAAAAGAATAAGAAAAAAACTAAATATTTTGCCCCGCGGGCTTCTACTCGTCGTCCTCGTCGTCGCCGAGTTTGACGTACTTTGGCGCCTTCCAAAGGTGGGCCGGTGGCACGGCGGCTGTTCCTTCTACGCCGGCGGGAAATCGGGGAGGGGGCCACACACCAGGCCTGGTGAAAACTTGGGCATAATTTTGTTTTCCCATGTTCCTATACCTAACCTAAAACAAAAACCAGTAGACAATTCGAATGGTGTGTACCCCTTTCCAAGTTTTGTCAATGGGGGCAACCCCCCCCCCCCCCCCCCCCCCCCTCCCCGCAAACTAGGGTTTCACCAGAACATGTGCGGTAGATGGTCGGAGAAACCCTCCATCTTGCATGATCACAAGAGTGCTATGTATATTACATGTATATGGTTATATGTGATCCCATAGAAAACTTGGAGCGTCTTCGTTAGCAAACACATGATATATCTCGCCGAAAGGGTACAGTACGTTTTCTCGTCTTTAGGGTCATATTGATCCATCTCTCTTCTTCGAAGCTAACCGACATGGATCTCGTGAAAGCTTGGCCTCAATTTTTGTTTTTCACGTTCATATCACCAACCCTAACACAAACAAGTAGAAATTTCCAAATGGTGTGTACCCCCTTTCAAGACGCAATCAAGATGAGCTTTCACATATATAGTACACATGTGTGGGTTCAAAAAACGCGCGAGAGATAGGAAAAAACCCTCATCCACTAACATGGGGTCCTCGATATTGCATAACGAGGGTCTTGCTTATAATTAAGATCCAATACAACTTTGGGGTGGCGCGCTCAGTTCACAGACATTTTATCAAAATAAACATATCCGGACCCGGCATGAAATCCGGGCATCCGGATGCCCATATTTTTCCGTAGGGTCCGGATTGGTGATAGAAAACCAAAAAACATTGTTTGTGAACTGCGTGAAGTTCATTGAACCTACTACATGCCGGCTCTCCTTCCCATAGGCCCAAAACATGACGATTTTGTGTTACAGAACTTGATTTTTACCCCAATGTGGAAGGTTAATTTCCACACCTTTATATATAAGTCTAGAGAGAGAATTCTCTCGCCACATATAGCCGACCGATTTGTGAGCGACTATATAGCTCTATATATTTACCGAATGGTGTATAGGCTTACACTGTACCATTAAACTTAAAGTCATATCAACAAAATATGATACCATGCCAAGGGAATTTGAGTTTTGCCAAGTTTTACATTTTTTTTAATTGTTTTATCCTTAGTAAATTACCTATAGAATTTCAATTTGAATTGTAAAAATACTTGTTAATGAAAAGCAAGATTTTTATTCAAATTGATCGGTATTAATGAGAATCCAAGGCACGTGCACAATTGCACAATATTACATCAAAATGACGGAATTTCGTTTCTAATTATGCCGGACATAACCGAACAAAACCGGAATACCCGAACAAGACACGACCAGATAATTCCAGACCCAACACTGACACCCGCCGCACAATCCTTGGCGTGGAAAACTGGGTCCGTGCCACTAGATAATTATTGTTGTACCATCAATTGCTTGCAGTGACATGCCCGTCGCGTGGAAAATTGTAGCTGTGCCACTCCATAGCTTGCCGCAGAGCGTCGGTGGTCGTCGTCTCCTTCACGTCGCCGCAGAGCATCATGATCCATCCCGTCAGACCCACACCGGAATTTATTCCCCATCTCCCATCCCCCAATGCGCAAAGAAATCCATTCTCCTGCTGCTTAGTCTCTTCATTGCCTCTCTGCAGCCATTGTTGCTCATCCGCTAGCTCACATCTTCTCTCCCCAACCGGAACCATGGAGTTGGGAAATCCGTCGAAGTGGAAGAACAACGTCTCCGCGGACGGGAGCCTGGCGACGGAGCTCCGTGGACACCATGTAGTTCTTCTGATTCGAAGGAGAGAGAATTTCCCCCCTCTCCGGTCGACTAGTCCACGTTACCTGAAGAACAGGAGGAGCTCGACGGAGAATTGGGGCTCGGTGATACGAGGAGCAGGAGGCCGCCGCCGACGAAGGCGATGACGAGGAGGAGCAGGAGAAGGACAACGAAGATGATGACGACGGCGACTCTGCCAACGACGAGAGCGATTCCGCCCCCAGCACAGAGAAGGAGGTCGCTACCGCCGAGAAGCCGAAGCTCGACACGAAGCGCCCTGGCCAAGATGATGCTCAAGTGGAAGAGTCTCCCACGAAGAAGAAGAAGAATTAAGGATGGAGGGAGTAGTAAATTTCTATCCAGCTATTCCCTGTAACTTAGTCCTCTTCTAGCTCTAGTTGGGTTAATTATCTTTTGTAATCTACAAACTATGAGTAGTACTAGTACGCTAATGAGTAGCTCTAGTTTGGTTAATTATCTTTTGGGTTAATTTGCCACTATGTATCCTTTTTGTAATCGATAAACTAAGCAATTAGCTTCAAAATATGAAATATATGTTGGTGGAGCAAAAATACATGAAAGTAGAATAAATTGTAAAAATAGATACTCGAACTCGGGTCGGCAGGCATATACATGGATCGTAGTACCTTGCCAGGAGATGCCTACGTATATGGGAATGTAAGTTTATTTGTCTCTTAAATGCAGAATAATTTTTTACGATATATGCACTCACATGCAACATCATTAATCATGCATTTTCCAACAGTTAGATCGATTCAATTTTCAGCAGAGCTATATATCTTGGGATTTTTTACCGAATCATTTTTGACAATATATATTAGGTTATTGTTCTCACTAGTAGAAAAAGAGCCTTCCGTTCGGCCCTTTTGTCCTGGTCATTATTGGAACCGGGACTGATGGGACTACCATTAGTCCCGGTTCGAACGGCCAGGGCGCCGGCCAACTTTAGTCCCGGTTCGTAGGAGACCTTTAGTCCTGGTTGGTAATACCAAAGTTGTCCTGGTTGGTAATACTAAAGGGTTGCGGTAGGCAGTCACAGAGGTGGGGCCCAGCGCGAGACCCTTTAGTCCCGGTTCGTATCACGTACCGGTTCGTGATACCAACCCGGACTCACTACAAGAAGACCCCTCCTACAGCAACGCATTTATTTGTATCTAAATATCCATATAGGCGTTGCTAGCGCATTTACCAACGGATTTAGATGCGTTGCCTTATCTGGCGTTGCAAGGGTAAAATGCAACGGATATAGCTCCGTTGGTAACCAGTGAATAAAGCGTTGCAAAGTAACAACGGATGTCGAGCATCAATTGTATACGTTGGTAGACAATATACAAGGACTGGACATTTTTTTATTAAAATTTATTTTTATTAAATGATATTATTATACGGATGCATATTTGAGCCCTATATGGAAGCATATTTGAGCGCCTCAATATATTTTCTTAGAGAAAGTATAATTTAGAAGGAACAAACCACATCATAAAATAATTTGAGAAGAAAAATGCATTGCGTGAAGAAACAATTCAAATATATAATATTTGGATCACTGTCAGAATACATAAAAAAATTATCCGAAGTGTACACAACTTACATTCTTGATTCCAAATTTGAATCACTTAGAATATATGAAAATTATTTAAGGAGAACACAGCTTACAATCTTGATTCAAATTGTGACAATCTAACTACTCCTATATATTCCTACTAATATTCTTCCATTCAGAGCTTGTATCCAAATACTGTAAGTCTTTGCTGATCTTTTGGTCCAGCAATAAACAAAAATTCCTATTTCAGTATCACAGTGGAAAAAACTAGAAGGGTATGGGGAATTGTACTACTACTTGCACGAAACAAGGAACCACGGAATGGAGACAAAATGACCATTACTCTAGTCCAACGGCATTAGCTTCTGGAATGAAACATATCAGAAATTTATAGAAAAAATGTTCGCTTTCTGCATCCATTTCTCCTTCCTAGTCAAATAAAGCCCCAAAGATACAGAGAATACAAGTCTGTCATTACCACTACTAGAAACAGGACCATTAGTCCCGGGTGGTAGGGGCCTCTGGTACCGGATTCCCACCCGGGACGCCGGATTCGGGACTAGAGTACCCCCCCTCTAGTCTCAGGTGGCTTACGACCACGGACTAGAGACCCTTTTTCCGAAATAATTTTTTTTGAAATTTTTCGATTTTTTTAATTTTTTTCTATATTTCAAATCTTTGAATTATTTGTCAGTTTAATCTCAAATCGCCCCTCCTGGCACGCTTTGCCCCCATCCTCGCACTAGTGATCAAACTTCCCGATGGTCACCCATCCTCACACAGATCCACCCCCAGCACGCTTAACTTTTGAGTTCCTTTCCAATTTCCTTCCAAGATTGCACTGAGAACATCCTGATAATACTATGGTATCAATCTTATTATCCTCTAGACTTTGATGTCACATGATATTATTTTTTGAATTGCAAACCTATATTAACCTAAATATTAATTTTACATTATTATTGTCATTTTCAATTTAATATGAAATATTCATATCTTTAAACCGGTAAATCGAAATTCGACAAATAATATGTATAAATCGATCAGAAAAATGATAGGAATCTAAATATTGTGTCCATGTCATCTTTTGCATAAATATTAATGATTAAGTAATAATAATTATTAATTCATATTTTTGTTATTTGTAGAGAAAAGGCATATTATTTTTGAATTCAAAACCTATGTTAACATAAACACTAATGATTAAGTACTAATAGTTTTGAATTCAAACAACAAAAAAAAAATTATACATTATTATTGTCTTTTTCAATTTAATATGGAAATATTCATATCTTTAAACCGGTAAATCGAAATTCGACAAATAATATGTATAAATCGATCAGAAAAATGATAGGAATCTAAATATTGTGTCCATATCATCTTTTACATAAATATTAATGATTAAGTAATAATAATTATTAATTCATTTTTTGTTATTTGTAGAGAAAAATCATATTATTATTTTGAATTCCAAACCTATGTTAACATAAACATTAATGATTAAGTACTAATAGTTTTGAATTCAAATAACAAGAAAATTAATTTTACATTATTATTGTCATTTTCAATTTAATATGGAAATATTCATATCTTTAAACCGGTAAATCAAAATTCGACAAATAATATGTATGAATCGATCAGAAAAATGATAGGAATCCAAATATTTCGGTCATTAGTTTTAGGTAACCGAATGGACCGAATTGACCGAATACATGAGAGCACACAACGAGAGCACACACATCACTATATAGCTAGTCTACTCATCAACGACATTAAGACGATCGGCATTGGTATTAGAGCCACGTAGACTATCCCATTTCCGTGCAATCTCAAAGCCGAGGCGAGCGTCCAGAGCGGCATACAAGACTTGATCGTAGCTCAATGGAACGTTGCCCCATCCGAAAATTCGGAGGTCTTCTAAGTCGTCGTCGTCCTTGCCCTTCTTCTCGTCCTTCTTCTTGTTGTTCTTCTTCTTCTCAAGTTTTGTCCCAATGATAGCATTGGAGAGAGCATAGAGACTCGGAGTAGGATTGTCGGTTGGGTTCCGGCTATCCCTCTGGAGGTCGACCGTGGACGGAATAACAATTCCGTAGTAGCGCAGCATCCGCACGTCATTGTGGATAGCCACGTCGTAGAATTTGATGGTCTTGTCACCTAAGAAATCCACGAGGAGCTGTGGTACCCTATTTGCCTTGCAGATCTGGAAGACAAGAGTCTCGGACGCCATCGAGAGTTGAAGGACGGCGGCGCGCTGCCTTTTCTCGGGTGGAAGATCCCTCTGTCGATCGGGCACTTGATCGGTGCGGCGTCGAGGAAGAACTTCTTCACGTCGCGGATCCACCTCTCCACGCGTGATGCACGGAGGGTGACCCATACCTTGAAGTGCATATCTTCTTTGATGAAATAGTACAACCGAGACGGAGGTACGCGTGCAAGTGGCTCCATTGGAATAGAAGAGAAGGATCGAGAGAGAGAGAGTTTTTTGCAAGGATTAGAGGAGATTAGATGTGCTTAAGACCATGGATTAGTGTAGCTTATATAGGGCGGAGAGGGAGGCCGGCGGACAGAGGGAGGCCGGCGGGCGGCGGAAGTGATTAAGTTCCGGGCTGATCATCATCCAAAGCGCAATCAAAACGTCGGTCTGATCATCTTCCAAAGCGCAATCAAAACGCGGGCTGATCATCTTCCAAAGCGCACCGTCGGCGGGAGATTTACAAGTTTAAAGATAGACCTCTAGTACCGGCTCGTAATACGAGCCGGTACTAGAGGTGTCTTGCACGTGGTCCTACCGAGCCAGACACCTCTAGTACCGGTTCGTATTACGAACCGGACTAGCGGTCCCTTACGACCCGGAACTAGTCTGTTGCGGCCTCGTAGCCTTTGAACCGGGACTAGTCCCCCCCTCTAGTCCCGGTTCGTAACCCAGCCGGGACTAGAGCCCGATGTGTCTCTGGACGAAAGCCCTTATTTCTACTAGTGTACATGCATTAGTGGTCAAACCGTGCAGCCACGCATGCTAGCAATTAAACAATACACATAAACATTATAAATATTTATAATGGAGTTACAAACGTAAAAAGGCACACATATGCTGATGAGAGACTATTTTGTAGACATGCAATATTTCCTCGTTCTTCAAACAGAGTCTATAATATCTATAAGGTATATATTTCGATCTCCCGGGAAGATTGATAAGGGATATGCATTCTATCAGTACTGCAGAACGGATGTGGTCTGCAACGCTTATATGCGTATCTACAAATTAAGTTGCAACGTATACTTAATTCCGTTGCAAAGTATATGTTGCTTAATGGGGGGTTATCTTGTAGTGACTAAAGGTGCCGCATTTTTCATTTAATATGGAATAATTCATATCTTTATGTCCGTATGTCGAAATTTAACAAATAAAATATCTAACTCAATTAGAAAGATGAGAGGAATTCAAATATGACAACTATATCATCTTTTGGATCACAAAAACATATTTAACTAGGCAAAATTACTTTTGAAAAATCGATATAAACTCATTTAACTAGGCGAAATTAGGTAGAAATCAAGAAAATTCATAATACTTGGGGATTATTCATAAAATGTGGATTACTCTTTGTGAAATTATATGGGTGCCATTTTGCACCATATCTGTTTTGGAGGTTTTTTAGAACTCTATTTGATTTTTTTCAAAAAGCGGTCAAAATGGCCACCATGACCCTCCTTGAAAGAGGACAATTTTTTAAAAACAATCGATGTTCCTGTGATATAAGTACATAACCACTAGTTGTGTATCTTAAAATAATTTTTAAAAAAAATCAGACCAAACTATCAAACACTTGTAGCTGAAATTTGGATTACTTTCGGAAAATCAGCATAAACTCATTTAACTAGGCGAAATTAGATATAAATCAAAAAAATTCCTTATACTTGGGTATTATCCATCAAATGTGGACTACTCTTTGTGAGAATTAGATGAGTGTCATTTTGCAACTTATATTTTGTACTTGGTTCATAGAAAAAGTCATTTTACCACTTAGAAAAAGGAAAATGATATTTATAAAAATAATTTGAAAAATCCCTTCGCAACCATTGCTTCCTATACCAAGATACACCTATTTGTCGAATATGAGAACTTTATCACAAACTATGCCGTGAGAATTGCCATAACTTAGTCATTTGGCTTGAACCTTATAGATGTTTATACATGATAGACCTTTTTGTGAAGATGTTTTTGAACAATTTGTCAAAAATAAAGTTTATCATTTTTCATAGCAACTAGTACACATAAAAGGACTTCATGCCAGAGGATATCTTTTTTTGAGGTTTTTTCATTTTATTTGATTTTTTCAAAAAATGGTCAAAATGGCCACCACGATTATTCATCGAAAGAGGTCAAATTTTCTAAAACTATCGATGTTTCTTTGATATAACCACTAGTTGTTTATCTTAAAATGATTTTTTTAAAAATCAGACCAAACTATCAAACACTTATAGTTCAAATTTCAATTACTTTCGGAAAATCAGCATAAACTCATTTAACTAGGCGAAATTTGATAGAAATCAAGAAAATTCCTAATACTTGGGTATTATCCATCAAATGTAGACTACTCATTGTGAGAATTAGATGGGTGCCATTTTGTAACTTATATTTTGAACTTTGTCCATAAGAAAAGTCATTTTTGCCACTTAGAAAAAAGAAAGTGATATTTAGAAAAATAATTTGTAAAATCCCTTCGGAACCATTGCTTCCTATACCAAGATACCATTTGTCGAATATGAGAACTTTATCACAAACTATACTGTGGGAATTGCCATAACTTGGTCATTTGGCTTCAAAAATTATAGATGTTTATACATGATAGACCTTTTTGTGAAGATGTTTTTGAGTAATTTATCAAAAATCAAGTTTATTATTTTTCATAGCAATTAGTACACATAAAAGAACTCTATGCCAGAGGATATCTTTTTTTTGAGGTTTTTTCACTTTATTTGATTTTTTTCAAAAAACGGTCAAAATGGCCACAATGACTATTCATCGAAAGATGTCAAATTTTCTAAAACTATCGATGTTTCTGTGATATAACCACTAGTTGTTTATCTTAAAATGATTTTAAAAAAAATTCAGACCAAACTATCAAACACTTGTAGTTGAAATTTGGATTACTTTCGGAAAATTAGAATAAACTCATTTTACTAGGCGAAATTAGATAGAAATCAAGAAAATTCCTAATACGTGGGTATTATCCATCAAATGTAGACTACTCTTTGTGAGAATTAGATGTGTGCCATTTTGCAACTTATATTTTGTACTTGGTTCATAAAAATGTCATGTTTGCCACTTAGAAAAAAGAAAATGATATTTATAAAAATATTTTGAAAAATCCCTTCAGAACGATTGCTTCATATACCAAGATACACCTATTTGTCGAATATGAGAACTTTATCACAAACTATGTCCTGGGAATTGCCATAACTTGGTCATTTGGCTTGAAACTTATAGACGTTTATACACGATAGACGTTTTTGTGAAGATTTTTTTGAACAATTTGTGAAAAATCAAGTTTATCATTTTTTTAATAGCAACTAGTACACATAAAAGGACTCCATGCCAGAGGATACCTTTTTTTAGGTTTTTTCACTTTATTTGATTTTTTTCAAAAAAAGGTCAAAATGGCCACCTAGACTATTCATCGAAAGAGGTCAAATTTTCTAAAACTATCGATATTTCTGTGATATAACCACTAGTTGCTTATCTTAAAATGATTTTTTTTTAAATCAGACCAAACTATCAAACACTTGCAGTTCAAATTTCGATTACTTTCGGAAAATCAGCATAAACTCATTTAACTAGGCGAAATTAGATAGAAATTAAGAAAATTCCTAATACTTGGATATTATCCATCAAATGTAGACTACTCATTGTGAGAATTAGATGGGTGCCATTTTGCAACTTATATTTTGAAATTTGTCCGTAAGAAAAGTCATTTTCGCCACTTAGAAAAAAGAAAATGATATTTAGAAAAATAATTTGAAAAATCCGTTCGGAACCATTGCTTCCTATACCAAGATACACCTATTTGTTGAATATGAGAACTTTATCACAAACTATGCTGTGGGAATTGCCATAACTTGGTCATTTGGCTTCAAAACTTATAGATGTTTATACATGATAGACCTTTTTGTGAAGATGTTTTTGAATAATTTATCAAAAATCAAGTTTATTATTTTTCATAGCAATTTGTACACATAAAAGGACTCTATGCCAGAGGATATTTTTTTTGAGGTTTTTTCACTTTATTTGATTTTTTCAAAAAAAAGGTCAAAATGGCCACAATGACTATTCATCGAAAGAGGTCAAATTTTCTAAAACTATCGATGTTTCTGTGATATAACCACGAGTTGTTTATCTTAAAATGATTTAAAAAAATTCAGACCAAACAATCAAACACTTATAGTTCAAATTTGGATTACTTTCGGAAAATTAGAATAAACTCATTTAACTAGGTGAAATTAGATAGAAATCAAGAAAATTCCTAATACGTGGGTATTATCCATCAAATGTAGACTACTCTTTGTGAGAATTAGATGTGTGCCATTTTGCAACTTATATTTTGTACTTGGTTCATAAAAAAGTCATTTTTGCCACTTAGAAAAAGGAAAATGATATTTATAAAAATAATTTGAAAAATCACTTCGGAACCATTGCTTCCTATACCAAGATACATCTATTTGTCGAATATGAGAATTTCTCACAAAATATGCCGTGGGAATTGCCATAACTTGGTCATTTGGCTTGAAACTTATAGATGTTTATACATGATAGACATTTTTGTGAAGATTTTTTTGAAAAATTTGTCAAAAATCAAGTTTATCATTTTTCATAGCAACTAGTACACATAAAAGGTCTCCATGCCAGAAGATACCTTTTTTATGTTTTTTCAATTTATTTGATTTTTTTCAAAAAAGGTCAAAATGGCCAACATGACTATTCATCGAAAGAGGTCAAATTTTCTAAAACTATCGATATTTCTGTGATATAACCACTAGTTGCTTATCTTAAAATGGTTTTTTTTTAAATCAGACCAAACTATCAAACACTTGTAGTTCAAATTTCGATTACTTTCGGAAAATCAGTATAAACTCATTTAACTAGGCGAAATTAGATAGAAATCAAAAAAAATCCTAATACTTGGGTATTATCCATCAAATGTAGACTACTCATTGTGAGAATTAGATGGGTGCCATTTTGCAACTTATATTTTGAACTTTGTCCATAAGAAAAGTCATTTTTGCCACTTAGAAAAAAGAAAATGATATTTATAAAAATAATTTGAAAAATCCCTTCGGAACCATTGCTTCCTATACCAAGATACACCTATTTGTCGAATATGAGAACTTTATCACAAACTATGGTGTGGGAATTGCCATAACTTGGTCATTTGGCTTCAAAACTTATAGATGTTTATACATGATAGATCTTTTTGTGAAGATTTTTTTGAATAATTTGTCAAAAATCAAGTTTATTATTTTTCATAGCAATTAGTACACATAAAAGGACTCTATGGCAGAGGATATCTTTTTTGAGGTTTTTTCACTTTATTTGATTTTTTTCAAAAAAGGTCAAAATGGCCACAATGACTATTCATCGAAAGAGGTCAAAATTTCTAAAACTATCGATGTTTTTGTGATATAACCACTAGTTGTTTATCTTAAAATGATTTTAAAAAAATTCAGACCAAACTATCAAACACTTGTAGTTCAAATTTGGATTACTTTCGGAAAATCAGAATAAACTCATTTAACAAGGCGAAATTAGATAGAAATCAAAAAAATTCCTAATACGTGGGTATTATCCATAAAATGTAGACTACTCTTTGTGAGAATTAGATGTGTGCCATTTTGCAACTTATATTTTGTACTTGGTTCATAAAAAAATCATTTTTGCCACTTAGAAAAAGGAAAATGATATTTATAAAAATAATTTGAAAAATCACTTCGGAACCATTGCTTCCTATACCAAGATACATCTATTTGTCGAATATGCGAACTTTATCACAAACTGTGCCGTGGGAATTGCCATAACTTGGTCATTTGGCTTGAAACTTATAGATGTTTATACATGATAGACATTTTTCTGTAGATGTTTTTGAAAAATTTGTCGAAAATCAAGTTTATCATTTTTCATAGCAACTAGTACACATAAAAGGACTCTATGCCAGAGGATATCTTTTTTAAGGTTTTTTCACTTTATTTGAATTTTTTCAAAAAAGGTCAAAATGCCCACCATGACTATTCATCGAAAGGGGTCAAACTTTCTAAAACTATCGATATTTCTGTGATATAATCACTAGTTGTTTATCTTAAAATGATTTTAAAAAAATTCAGACCAAACTATCAAACACTTGTAGTTCAAATTTGGATTACTTTTGAAAAATCTGTATAAACTCATTTAACTAGGCGAAATTAGATAGAAATTAAGCAAATTCCTAATACTTGGGTATTATCCATCAAATGTAGACTACTCTTTGTGAGAATTAGATGGGTGCCATTTTGCACCATATTTTTTTGTTCTTGGTTCACAAAAATGGTCATTTCTGCCACTTAGAAAAAGGAAAATGATATTTATAAAAATAATTTGAAAAATATCTTCGGAATCATTGCTTTCTATACCAAGATACACCTATTTATCGAATATGAGAAATTTATCACAAACTATGCCGTGGAAATTGTCATAACTTGATCATTTGTCTCCATGTTAGAGGTTTTTTTCATAGCAAGTTTATCGATATTTCTGTGATGCAAAAGATATGATTGATAGGATTGCATAATTGAATTTCTCTTATTTTTTTAATTGATACGTCCCAAACGTATCTATGATTTTTGATGTTCCATGCATGTTTTATTTCAATTGGCACATGTTTTATATACACTTTATATCATATTATGACATTTATTGGATTAACCTACTAATAGTTGCCAAAGTACAAAATCTTCTTGTTTTCCTATTTGTTGTGTAGGAATTATCAAAAATACAAAAGGAAACCTTGTTGGAGTCAAATTGGGACTTTCCTGAAATCTGTCTGAGAACTTTTTACGGCGATTGTCAGTTTGACCCTCGAAAATGGCGTCCAATGGAAATCAAATTAAAGATAAAGTTGTCACAATTTGCCATACGAAGATTTTAAGCCCGAGATCAGCCCAATCGGAGTTCGGACGCGGTCTGTAGGCCCGTTTTGGTGGAACCCCAAAAGAGGGTGACCGAAATCCGAGAGTCCATATAAAGAAGGAAACCCTAGGTCGTGAGAGGCACCCAAGACAACGAATTTTCCTCCTCCCAGGCAGCCGTCTGAGGGAGGAGAACCTCCTCCACACCATCCTCATCACCAATGGCAGCCGCCGCCGCCAAGGGCCGCCGCCCCCAAGGGCCACCGCCGCCGTGGGCTGCCGCCGCTCCTCGCCGCCGCCGCACCGTGGCTGCTGCGGGCCGCCGCCTCCACTCCGGGCTGCACCTCTTCATCAACCTCTCCATCAAGCTCCTCATCATCATGACCATATGTGAGTAGTTTCCCTCAGGGCTGAGGGCTCGTACGGTAGCTATGTGGTTCATCTCTCTCTCCCATGATGTGATCCAGATGTGATCATGAGATTTGTAATCTAGTTGAATTCATAGATGCTACTCTTCATTATATTATGCTACTCAATTGGTTTTATTTATGTAATCTACGGAGTTACCTTTGTCCCATAGTGCGAAGTTGACAGTGCGCGTGCCGTGTGTGACTCTTTGGATTAAAGATTACAGGAATACTTATCATGAGTTGTTCTTTTGTTGGTTGTCACTATAAAATTGTGGTGTTTGTTTAGTACTATTTTGAGGCGCTCATAGTGACATTGGGGTTCCCTAGATGTGGAAGACAGACTTTAAGGTGTGCTTTTGCAGCCCTACACGATGGTCTTGGTGTTCTATGATATTGTGGTGTTTGTTCACTCAGACTTTAAGATGTGCTCTTGTAGCCCTACGCAGTAGATTGGTATTTCTGTCCAACGGGAGAATAGTTCAGAATAGCATAGTGAAGAGGAAATATTTATGTATTCAATTATATTATTGTTGGGAGTGTCCACTAGTAAAAGTATGATCCCTAGGCCTTATTTCCAGGCATTGAAACATCGTTTGCTCTTATTTTGTCTCATGTTTGCTTGCTGCCATTTTTATTTCAGATTGCAATTACCACTTATAATCATCCATATTACTTGCATTTCACTATCTATTCGCCGAACTAGTGCACCTATACATCTGACAAGTGTATTAGGTGTAATAACCTAAAAAGTTTTATATTTAATTTAATTGACTTGGCCACATAAACAAGAAAAATAACATGTACCGAGGAAAAGAAATGAAATTTAGAAAAACAGCAAGGGGCTGGTAGTAAGGTTTGATACTAGATATTTTTCAGCAGACCGTGAGATTTATCTCTTACCTTGGTTGGAAAAAAAAAAAAAGGGGCTCTGTTCTTATCCTTTCCTTGGCATCCAAGCTTCCCCCGGATGATCTTATCGTCCTGAACTAAATATCCTGATGAGTGTACTAGGTTTGGACCTATAAATACCCCTGCCGCTGCAGCCTCTCACCATCAGCCAATCAAGCTAGCATCTCTCTCATTCTTTCTGTTTCACCGATTGATAGCAAAGCTCTGGTTCTGTTCGATGGGTTAGGCAGCAAGATTAGTTCCTAGAGAATAAGAGGAGGCGCTGCAGGGGGAGATCTTAAGCGGAAGAGGTAAGCGTGCAGCTAAGCTCCTGTAGTTATTCAAGTCTATGCTGATCTCCTAGCTGATGTACTAGTCAATGCTTTTCCTAAGCTTAAGATCCACCGATCCATCTTTCCATTCAAGAACATGTTGCACTTGCTTCCTACTAGTTCTGATCAAAATAGCTAAAGAACATTTGCACGTATATACTGGAGTAATGGTTAATCAGATGAACAAGTCAAATAGAGTCTCCCGTAATTAATCTGTCCTCTAATTTAATTACCCGCTTGCCGTCGGTGCCGCGACGACTGCCGGAGCTGCGGCTGTGACCATGCTTGTCGACCCGGCGGCGACGGCGTACAAATGAACATTTATTTGTGCAGATGATTAATAAGATCATACAGAAATACTTGACACATGAACTGATCAAGTGAACTAAACTGGCTATGCATGAATATACTTGGAACGTAAACAGATGAGTAGCTCGTCAGCTCGTGCATGCATGGCAACAGAACTAGCACATGAACCGTACATATATTTAAAGTTAACCATGATTAATCTAACTAATTATTAAATGGTGAACGTGAGAAAATAGTATCAGTATACTCAACCCGACCTTGACATGTTTAGGTCCGGAGGAGAAAGAAGTTTAATTCCCGAAGAGGCTCAAGGCAAGCTGCGTATACCAGAAATCTCTTGTTTGGTTGATGTTCCTTTGATTGATTTTATTTGGTTGCTTTGCTTATCTTTGTATCGTATGATATTAATTTCCCATATCTCTAGAGCTTCTCTTTTTCGTATATTTAGGACTTTTGGTATGTCGTATATTGGTCAAGATAAAATATGGAATCATATATCAACAAAACGATTGGTCATAATTATTGGAAAGCGTGGTGTATCTAGCCTGAGACGGTCGATACCTGAAAGGTGTGGGATGAGAAGGCCCGGATGGGAAGGCCCACACAAGTAGGGGACTCGGCGACGTGATTCTCAGAGAGGGATATTATCACAAGGTGGAATTATGACAATTGATTTTGCTGATACTCTGCAGAGACTAATATTAAAATATGAGATTTGTGTGATGATGCTACAATTGGTGGTATTTGGTTTATTATGCCAACTAGTTCCCTGTTGGCAAGGTGGAGTGTTGAGCTTTTGATGAGTACGTTGTGCTTATATGCAAAGGAGTGTAAAACCGTGTTTATTTCTTGCTGAGTATGTTTAACATACTCACGTCCTTTTATTTTTATCTGGTATGCGCAGATGAATGTTATGATCAGGAGGTTAAGTCCGAGCATCCATATGATGACATATAGTGAAGTAGTCGTGATAAACACCAATAAGAGAAGATAGCGCTGCTGTTGTAATAAAATAAATTGTACTTGTAATATTGGATAATGAATAAAGTGAAGACTTTGCTTGGCTTTTGTCGATGATATTTCACTATTCTAAGCCTTGTATGCTTATGGTTTCTTAACCATAAGTGTACGGCGGCTGTCATTCTCCCAGACCGTGGTTTGGGGCGTGACAGTTAAAGTGGTATCAGAGCCAAGGTTTCCACATAATAACAAAATAAAATTTGATAATAATTTAATTAAACTTGATAGCTGATAAAAAGAAAGAGGTAGTAATCATAAAGATATATTGGTATGAGAAAATGAATGCTAACGTAATTATTTCCAGTGATATAAAGTTGCAATGAAGTAAAGGTGAAATAAATGGATAAAAATATAGAACTTGCATGAAGGCGTCATTGACTTGTGTTTTCCTTTATAAAAGTTGCTTGTCTTGAATGTTCGTCTACTGATTGTGTTTGTGACGAAAGACATTAAACTTACTAAATAATAATTTATTCATGGTAGATGGCTGGTATCAACATGAATAATGGGAATGGTGCTAGTAATAGCAACTCACAGGACGTGGACCGTGATGTAGTTGGGCAAGACCAACTAGCACATTTTCTTACGGATATTATGGAGAAACAAGAACAAACCCAACAAAGGCAAATGCAAATAATAGAACATATTGTGAAGAGTGATGGAAACGTAATAGGCTTGGAGATTTCCAAAAGTTGAAGCCTCCAACTTTTCTTGGTACATCTAATCCCTTAGAAGCTGAAGATTGGATCGTTGCAATGGAAAAAGCTTTTGATGCAATGGATTGTACTGATAACGAGAGACTCTCTTTCGCAACGTACATGCTACAGTCCCGTGCATTCGAGTGGTGGGATGCTCATAGGAAGTGTTACGAGCAAGATATCCAAATTACATGGAAGTTATTTAAGGAGGCTTTCTATCAGAAATACTTTCCAGAAAGTGTCAAAAGGATAAAGGAAAAGGAATTTCTTGAATTGAAACAAGGATATAAATCAGTCTCAGATTATGAGATTGAGTTTTCTAGACTTGCTTGTTTTGCCCCTGCTTTTGTCCAAACTGATAGTTCAAAGGCGCGACGTTTTGAGAGTGGACTTCGCCAACCACTTAAATGGCGTGTCGAAGCCTTTGAGTTGAACTCATTCAGGGAGGTGGTGAACAAAGCTCAACTTTTGGAAAAAGGTTACCGTGAAGAAGAGGAGGAGATTGGAAATCCACAAAAGAAGCTAAAATTTGAAATGCAGCAACCTAGGGAGGAATTCCACAAGGACCCAAACTTTTCAAGATCTATGGGCCATTCTAGTACGCAAATATTTCCATGTCCTATTTGTAATGGAGATCACCCTCCTCACTTTTGTCCATATCGCTGGGGAAAATGCTACAAGTGTGGACAGGCTGGCCACACTCAGCATCGGTGTCCATCTCTAAGATCAAATAGCCCAGTTGTTCAAGTTACGCCAGCAAAACGAGCACTGCTTCCAGCACCTTCGCAGCCATTGTATCTGCCTGGGCCAACTCAATCAAACAATCCACGGGTGTCAAAAAGCGCGGGTGGAGGACAACCAAATAAGGGACAAAAGAATCATGAAGAAAATCATGCTCAAGTATACAGCATGATCGGGACTAATAAATATGAGCACGATAATGAAACTTCAGGTAACCTATAAAATTTCTTTTGCAACCAATGCTTTAATTATCCGGACACATTTTGTCATTTGTTCCTATCTCTAAAAAAAAAAAAAAACAATATCGAGAATGATAGCAAGATTATGAACAGTAAAAGAAACTTTTTATGTTGATTTTTATTACTGAAATTTCGAGGACGAAATTTTTATAAGGAGGGAAGCATGTAATAACCTAAAAAGTTTTATATTTAATTTAATTGACTTGGCCACATAAACAAGAAAAATAACATGTACCGAGGAAAAGAAATGAAATTTAGAAAAACAGCAAGGGGCTGGTAGTAAGGTTTGATACTAGATATTTTTCAGCAGACCGTGAGATTTATCTCTTACCTTGGTTGGAAAAAAAAAAAAGGGGCTCTGTTCTTATCCTTTCCTTGGCATCCAAGCTTCCCCCGGATGATCTTATCGTCCTGAACTAAATATCCTGATGAGTGTACTAGGTTTGGACCTATAAATACCCCTGCCGCTGCAGCCTCTCACCATCAGCCAATCAAGCTAGCATCTCTCTCATTCTTTCTGTTTCACCGATTGATAGCAAAGCTCTGGTTCTGTTCGATGGGTTAGGCAGCAAGATTAGTTCCTAGAGAATAAGAGGAGGCGCTGCAGGGGGAGATCTTAAGCGGAAGAGGTAAGCGTGCAGCTAAGCTCCTGTAGTTATTCAAGTCTATGCTGATCTCCTAGCTGATGTACTAGTCAATGCTTTTCCTAAGCTTAAGATCCACCGATCCATCTTTCCATTCAAGAACATGTTGCACTTGCTTCCTACTAGTTCTGATCAAAATAGCTAAAGAACATTTGCACGTATATACTGGAGTAATGGTTAATCAGATGAACAAGTCAAATAGAGTCTCCCGTAATTAATCTGTCCTCTAATTTAATTACCCGCTTGCCGTCGGTGCCGCGACGACTGCCGGAGCTGCGGCTGTGACCATGCTTGTCGACCCGGCGGCGACGGCGTACAAATGAACATTTATTTGTGCAGATGATTAATAAGATCATACAGAAATACTTGACACATGAACTGATCAAGTGAACTAAACTGGCTATGCATGAATATACTTGGAACGTAAACAGATGAGTAGCTCGTCAGCTCGTGCATGCATGGCAACAGAACTAGCACATGAACCGTACATATATTTAAAGTTAACCATGATTAATCTAACTAATTATTAAATGGTGAACGTGAGAAAATAGTATCAGTATACTCAACCCGACCTTGACATGTTTAGGTCCGGAGGAGAAAGAAGTTTAATTCCCGAAGAGGCTCAAGGCAAGCTGCGTATACCAGAAATCTCTTGTTTGGTTGATGTTCCTTTGATTGATTTTATTTGGTTGCTTTGCTTATCTTTGTATCGTATGATATTAATTTCCCATATCTCTAGAGCTTCTCTTTTTCGTATATTTAGGACTTTTGGTATGTCGTATATTGGTCAAGATAAAATATGGAATCATATATCAACAAAACGATTGGTCATAATTATTGGAAAGCGTGGTGTATCTAGCCTGAGACGGTCGATACCTGAAAGGTGTGGGATGAGAAGGCCCGGATGGGAAGGCCCACACAAGTAGGGGACTCGGCGACGTGATTCTCAGAGAGGGATATTATCACAAGGTGGAATTATGACAATTGATTTTGCTGATACTCTGCAGAGACTAATATTAAAATATGAGATTTGTGTGATGATGCTACAATTGGTGGTATTTGGTTTATTATGCCAACTAGTTCCCTGTTGGCAAGGTGGAGTGTTGAGCTTTTGATGAGTACGTTGTGCTTATATGCAAAGGAGTGTAAAACCGTGTTTATTTCTTGCTGAGTATGTTTAACATACTCACGTCCTTTTATTTTTATCTGGTATGCGCAGATGAATGTTATGATCAGGAGGTTAAGTCCGAGCATCCATATGATGACATATAGTGAAGTAGTCGTGATAAACACCAATAAGAGAAGATAGCGCTGCTGTTGTAATAAAATAAATTGTACTTGTAATATTGGATAATGAATAAAGTGAAGACTTTGCTTGGCTTTTGTCGATGATATTTCACTATTCTAAGCCTTGTATGCTTATGGTTTCTTAACCATAAGTGTACGGCGGCTGTCATTCTCCCAGACCGTGGTTTGGGGCGTGACATTAGGTGTGTTGGGGACACAAGAGACTTCTTGTATCTTAATTGCAGAGTTGCTTGAGAGGGATATCTTTGACCTCTACCTCACTGATTTCGATAAACCTTGGATGATCCACTTAAGAGAAACTTGCTGCTGTTCTACAAACCTCTGCACTTGGAGGCGCAACACTGTCTACAAGAATAGAAGCATGCGTAGACATCACTAATCAATTTAGAAATTTTATTTTTCAAATTTCGATTTACAGATATAAAGATATGAATTATTCCATATTAAATATTATTACATAATCACTGTTAATTATTCAAAAATATTATTATATAATCATTGTTATTTATTCAAAAATATATTACATAATCATTGTATTTATTCAAATAAATTTTGAAAATTTAAACAATAAAAAAGTGTAACATCATGACTCAGAGGTTAATATGATTGATAGGATACTATTATCAGTAAGTTCTAACTTCTCATTTAGAAGCTAATTTGGAAGGAACTCAAAAGTTAAGCGTGCTCGCGCAGGAGGATGGGTGACCGAATGGGAAGTTTGACCAGGGAAAGTACTTTGACCTAAGATTAAGTGTATAACTTGTTATTAAGTGTGTGGCTAAGTGAGAAATTTCAGAATAGAATTAGGAATGGAATTAAGAATAGAATTGAGAATAGAATGGAAAATAAAATTAAAAAAATTCCCGATACCTAACACCAATCCGGACTAAAGGTGTCCTACCTTTAGTCCCGGTTGGTCTTACCAAACGGGACTAATGGTCCTCCACCCGCCCGTGCACGGCTCCGTCCCGGTTCGTGGCCAACCGGGACTAAAGGGGGGGCTTTAGACCCGATTTGCTAGTCCCGGTTGGCAAACCGGGACTAAAGACCCTCTAGAACCGGGACTAAAGACCTGTTTTCCACTAGTGTCTCTTGGGCTTTTTTCCTTGAATTTGTACACACACACCAACACACATATATATATAAACATACAAAACCAAATTATATTGATCAAGCGATATATCATACAAGGATAAGATCAGATCATTAAACAGAAATAGATCGATATACTAATACATAAATAGCTAGCTAGTACAGTACTGCCCCTTATACGCTATATATATATATATATATAGCTCGATCAATAGTCGATCATGATCGATCGATCGTCTACTCATCCTTCTTCTTCTTCTTCTTCTTCATCTTCTTCGAGGAAGAAGCTTCCGCGTGATCGCCGTCTTGGCAAGGACGCTTGGCGAGGGCGTTCGGCTTGTCGACGACTCCGTCGTAGCCGTCCTCGGCATCGGCATCGACGGACGCGTCCTTGGCGGCGGGCGCGGCCTCGCTCTCCTCCCCGCCGGCTGGTGAGGCGGCCTCCTCGTTCCCCTCATTGGCGGCGACGGCATTGTTGCCGCTACCGTCCTCCGCCTGTCCCCGTCCTCCTCTTCGGAGGGGGATCCATACGGGTTCAACATCTCGTAGGGAGATGCGGGGGCGGCCTTGTTCCCCTCGTTGGGAGCGACGGCATTGGGGCTGATGTCGTCATCATCCTCCTTCTCGTCTTCATCTTCATCGTCCTCCTGCTCGGAGGGGGTCTCCTTGTCCGACGCGCTCTGTGGTGTGGGCGGGTGGTCGTCGAGCCCGTAAGCGAGATATAGCCGCTCGAATTCTGATGGGGTCTCGGATTCTGTTTCCGACATGGAAGAAACACTATCCTCGCCATCGCTCGAGGAAGAGGAAGATGACCCACTGATTTCCACCAGTGCTTCGTGATATGTCTCAAACGTACCTATAATTTTTGATGTTCCATGTTGATATTATACCAATTGCTACATGTTTTATATACACTTCATAGCATTTTTATACATTTTCTGGGACTAACCTGTTAACAAGATGCCACAGTGCCAGTTCCTGTTTTCTGCTGTTTTTCCGTTTCAGAAAAGCTAGTCGGGAAATATCCTCGGAACAGGACGAAAATCAACGTACATCCCTATTTCACCAGAAGACTCCATGGGCTAGAAGGACAAGTCCTGGAGAGGCCCACGGCCTCCACGCCATGCCTGGGCGCGGCCAGGAGGGGGTGGCGCCGAGAGGTGGCGTGGTCGCCTCGTGCACCGCCTCGCGTTGCCTCTTCGCCTATAAACACCCTCCTGACCTAAAACTCCGAATGTTTTCTCGCTGCCATTTTTATTTCAGATTGCAATTACCACTTATAATCATCCATATCACTTGTATTTTAATATCTCTTCGCCGAACTAGTGCACCTATACACCTGACAAGTGTATTGGGTGTGCTGGGGACACAAGAGGCTTCTTGTATCTTAATTGCAGGGTTGCTTGAGAGGGATATCTTTGACCTCTATCTTCTTGAGTTCGATAAATGTTGGGTTATTCACTTAAGAGAAACTTGCTGCTATTCTACAAACCTCTCCACTTGGATGCCTAACACTGTCTACAAGAATAAAAATGTGCGTAGACATCACTTCGCCTTCGTCTTCGCCGCCAGACTCCTCGCTGGTGGAGCCCTCGTTCTTCCACAGCTCCGGTTTGTCCCACTCCATGACCTAGCAAGCAGATGAGCGAGGCCGATGCGTGCGGTTGCAGAGTGGTGCGCGCTTGGTTTGCAGAGAGAGGGCAATGAAGAAAACTAGCAGCAGGGGGATCGTATTTATTTGTGCTTTCCCGGAGATTAAAATTCCGATATAATTAGCCCCGCATTCAGTTCACCACTTCGATTTCACGCCGTTGCAATTGCAGTTGCATTTCTCGAGATCGTGGTTCATTTCCCACGCCGGACTTCAATACAAATAGCTGCAGTTTTCAGTTCTCGAACCTTCCGGGAAGCTGCAACTCCGGGGTTATATGGACGGACCGGAAATTGTATGGAAGGCCCAAAAATAGCAGGAGAAGCCGCGTTCAAAACCAGGCCTCTCTCGAAAAAAAAACCAGGCCTAATCTCAGACGTTTTGTTCTACTGCCCGCCACACGAATATCATAGGCGGACCAGTTATTTTGCCCGGTTGCGGCCCTTATATAATCGGCGTCGGGCTTTTCCCACGCCCGACTGAGTTATTTTAGGAGGCGCGCTTGCATTTGGGCCGTCCCGGAAACCATACTATAGGAGCCGTTTTTTCTTTGGAGGCGGTTAATCTGTAATAACCGGCTGAGGTGTAGCGTATCATGGTCTCTTATTTTTTTTAATTGCTCTAACCGCCGCTAGCAACCGACTGCAATACTCGTTTTTCTACTAGTGCATACGCAATGCTAATAATCAACGGGTAGAAATGATTATATCCATGTGTACGACCAAGGACCAAATTACACAAATAATACACACAAAACAGGTTCGTGCAATTACTATTTGACATGCAAGTACCAACGTTACTCGTGATGACACCTCCTACGATGAAATGAATTATTTACCTCTGTCTTTAAACCACTGTTCCAATAGCATGCTTAAAAGATCCACTCACCCGACTGATACGTCTCAAACGTATCTATAATTTTTGATGTTCCATACTGTTATTATATCAATTGCTACATGTTTTGGTTATACTTTATATCATTTTTATGCATTTTCTGGGACTAACCTATTAACAAGATGCCACAGTGTCAGTTCCCTGTTTTCTGCTGTTTTTGGTTTCAGAAAATCTATTAAGGAAATATTCTCGGAATTGGACGAAACAAAAGACATCGTCAATAATATCACGAGGAGATCACGGAGTCCAAAGGGGAGTCGGAGCAGACCCACCAGGGGGCCACGCCACACTAGGGCGCGGCCCAGGGTGGGCCCGCGCCCCCCTATGGCGTGGTGGCCCCCCTCGGCTACCGACGCCGCCTCTTCGTCTATATATTCTCTGCGACGCGAAAACCCTATGACGGTCGATCATATTCCACGAAAAGTTCTGTCGCGGCCGTCATCATCAATCTCAGATCGGAGGAGTTCTGAAGCTCTTCCCGGCACCCTGCCGGAGGGGAGATCATCACCGGAGGGCTCTACATCACCATGCCTGCCTCCGGAGTGATGGTGAGTAGTCCACCCCTGGACTACGGGTCCTTAGCAGTAGCTAGATGGTTGTCTCTCTACCTTGTGCCTCCATGTTTAGATCTTGTGAGCTGCCTAACATGATCAAGATCATCTTATTGTAATGCTAGATGTTGTGTTTGCTGGGATCCGATGAATATTGATACCATGTTTATTCAAGTTGTTTATCTATGTGCTCTTGATCTTGCATGCTCTTCGTTGCTAGTAGATGCTTCGGCCAAGTAGATGCTTGTGACTCTAAGAGGGGGTATTTATGCTCGATAGTGGGTTCAGTCTCTAGATATCTGGATCAGTGACAGAAAGGTCTAAGATGGTAGATGTGCTGTTGCTACTAGGGATAAAACATTGGTGCAGTGTCAAAGGGCACTTGTATTGATTACATTACACACTTTACTTCATGCAATAATCTGTTGTTAGCAACTTAATACTGAATAGGATGTGGATGCTGCCTTGAAGGCGGATTATTTAGGCATAGATGCTGTTGGAATAACGGTCTATGTACTTTGTTGTAATGCCCAACTAGATTTCATAGTAGACATCTTGGCATGTATTGCTTTGTTATGCCCTCTCTATTTGTCAATTGCACAGCTGTAATTTGTTTACCCAACATGCTAGTTATCTGTTCTGAGAGAGACACCACTAGTGAACTGTGGACCCTGGTCCAATTTCTCATACTGTTTACACAACCTGCTGCAATCATCTGTTTCCTGTTACTTGCTGTTTTTCCTGCTGTTTTCCACACCATACGTTTAACTCTTTGTTTCTGCAAGACCGGAGAGATTGACAACATCTCTGTTTCATGTTGGGCAAAGTTCTAGTTTGTGTCTGTGCAGATTCCACGTTGTGCAATCTCCCTAGCGCCAGGGGGAGTCAACATCAACAACCTTCCGATAGATCGTCAAGTCCTACTGGATTGATAACCTTGGGTAGATTTCTCAAGGGAAAACTTCTGCTGTCTACATCATAACCTTCCTCTTGGGGTTCACCAACACGTAGCCATCACGACTTATAAGATTATACGCCTGCCTCGGGAAGGAACGAACATCATCACGACACCGCGGCTTCCAATTTATTGCTATACGTACAGACGCTTCTACACACGTTAAGGCAGACGGCTCAATAGTAACATCCATTTCCACCCCTATCCTCTTCGGCTTCATCTTCCTCACACCAGCCCCACGGATCAAAAGAAAAGACCTACTCACCCCCACCGCATGAATCAAAAGAACCCACGAAACATTGTTTTAGTCGACTTTTATACACATAAAAATAAATATAACCTTGACAAGCGAGTGGAAAACCAGGGTCAATATTCGTCCGGCTTCAGCAGTAGGTCACAACGATGACGCCCTCTACCAATGTGTCGGCTTAAAGAAGCACAACAGTAAACATAAAACCTCTGTATGCACCCACCGAATCGGAAATGCGTAGGAAACCGGTCACAAAACGCCAAGGCAAAAGATCGTCTGATGACCTCATCTGCACTACCACTCTGTTGGTCATGCCAACTCGATACCATATTAACCAAAGCCATCGTAGCCAGCTCCAACACATGCGTGGAACAAACTGGGCGCGTGTATCTTCGTAAGGAAGAAACCTACGAGAGTGGATATTTTGAAGCCGATCCAAATCAAGGGTACCCAGATCTACCGGTTTGTCTTTTTTGTGCAGCACAGAATAGAACGAATCTGTAATTGAAATTTGCACGACTTATGTGGACAGTCTCGAGATGATGCCCGTTTGGTCAAACACACTATTTAATAATTAATAATAACCAGAGGAATAATACAGGCGGCAGTCTTGCCTTCTGCCTATCTGGTAGTAATAGAATCATATCCGCAACAACCTCAATGTGGAGCATGTCATGAACATCCTATGTGCTCTCACAAGAGGCCACCACTACTCATTATTACTGGTAATACCATACTGAAGCCATGAGTATCCTAATACCATATGGCATGCTCAAACTGAACTTAAGCAGGGCCCCTAAGGAAGATTGAGGTAACGATATCCTTGAGGTTGTCTCCAAAGGTGTAGGCGTCCAAGCCACCTAAGTAGAAGACCTCTGACGTCCTTGACAGGTTAACCGCTACTAGGTGAGCCGCTGGTAGTAGGATGGGTTTTATCTCCATACAGCCCCTGTTGATCTTCCTCCAAGCATGCTCTGACATGGCAGCACATTCTGCCATTGCTTCCTCCCCTGTGCATCCATGTTCTTTCATTTAGCACTCCACCGTGCTAGCCACATCCTTCTTGTTTTTCCCCTTCTGCTTACATAAATGTGCGTATGTGTGAAATTATTGCTATATATGTATCCATATTCCCTACTTACATATTCCTCCAAGAAACCATTAGATGACTCAAATATCTTAGACCGGAGCTAGCTGAGGTTGAGTAGTGGTACCTTGTAGGAAGCAATATCGTTAAGGAGATGGCCGACCTCTCCGCAGGCTCGAGCATCTCAGGGATGCCGACTCCCCACTCGAACGCCTCTTTGGTTGCGACGCGGCCTGAGCCCATCCACGCTGCAACCGAGAACATTGGGAGACCTGCCGACATGCCCGACAGATGAAGTTGCTCTCTGCAGCTTGGCATGTGGTTTCTGTGGCACCATGTGGCCTCTTTAAGGTAGAACGTGGATAGCAATTTGTACTGCAAGTGTGCAAAAGATATACAAGTTGGATTCATTGATCAAGATCAAGGGCAAAAATTTAGCTACTAGCAATTAGCAACTGTCTGTTGATATGATGTGAAATGAAACGTATGATGGATTTACCGCTTTTATGGTATAATGCGCGCCGTGCTTCTCGTGCGGCTCCAAACTATCCTCAAATTCCTTGAATTCGCTCAGTGTTCTGATATATAGCGCGTGCAGGTATTCTGGTAAGAGTGAAACCGCACTTGCATCCCATCTGCACAAAACAGTGATGATCCATACTTACTATCCGGTATGGAGAGAATATGTACATATTTATACACGTATAAATAAATTAATTAATTAACCTAGCTACCTTTGCATAGCTTCATTAACTTTCTTGCATTCTTCAAAGCTAGCATGGACGTCGTAGGTGTCATCCATCAGACTAGTCAGGGCAACTATCTTGGTATGAATCATTCGCGCGCGGGAGTGATCCTCTGCGTGGGACACTCCAAAGGCCCAGAAGTACATCTCCACAATGCGGTCTCGAGTGTAGGGCAGGTTAACCTCCTTATACAGATCCCTCCACCACCTTCATAAGATAAAACTAGTCGTGAGACCATGCACGTATATGTTGTAGGTGCAAGTTAAGTTATAATAATTAATCTAGGAGGCACGCAGATGTACAAGGTGAGGTCCCTGAGCTCCTTTTGATGGAGAGCATTGAGAAGGGCATAGTCCAGCCTCGCAAGCTCCAGGATCTCCGTGTCATGTCCCTCCTCCTGTTGGTACTCGGAGATGTAGTACACAGACTCTAGCCGCGGCATGAAGCGTGGGAGAGGAATATCGAGGGCGCGTGTGACCTGCTCCGACATTGGAGGACTAAGCTTGCCTTTGGCAGCCTCATGGTGTTTCCTTGAAAAGACTATGGCTTGGTCAAGAATTTCCTCGAAAGGAGTTGCCATGTGAGCCGCGTTGTAGAGAATCAACAAGCCCCTCACATCGTTGCTTAGACTTTGGCTAAATTTGCCCGTCCCATCTCTGAACTTATCAAACACGTCTGCATGCATGCAACAATAATGTTCATCTTAAGAAATTAAACCTCTATCATATGGAATACATGCGGTATGCGTCGCATTATATTATCAGCTATTTTGTGTGAGTGAATTAAATACATTTTTGTCAGCTACATGCATTATGCATGTATAGTACGTACCTGTGGAAACCCAAAGGCCATGTTGCCTGAGTAGACGAAAGTGGAGTGAGACGATGTGCAGATCGCAGGAGCTGACAATCTCGGCCGGCTCCTCCCTGTGGACATGGCTTAATGCCAAGTCAATATCCTTGCGGAAATGTTGGTCGATTCCGAGACGCTCCAGTGTGTCCACCAGCATCATCATATCGCATGTGCCCATCTTCTTGATGGCCTCCAACTTCAGGGCCACTTGTCCCTTGAGATGATCAGCCCTCTCTCTCATCCACTCCTCCGACATCTTCAAATAATAGTAGACAAAAGAAGTAAGTAATGTATCCGAATTACACATTGATTAATTATTAGCTAGCAAAAAGAATAAAAGGGCCCTTGACTAAAAAAGAGTTTACATAAATAAAAATATATATACCTGTGATGGAGGGGTGTAGTTGATAAAGAAGTCGCCCCACACGCTGGGTTCGAAAGGGCCGGCATTGGCGCCACCGTCGGCAGGAGGCTGAGGTGCAGCGGCGGTAGAGATGCTCGCAGCCATAGCACCAACCATATTCGATCAGTAACAAGCTAGCTTACAAGTACTTGGTATAACTGCTTGCTGCAGAACTCAATGGAGCTCGCTTCCTCTTCGTCTCTATTTATTTACTAGGAAAATTGCCCGTGCGATGCCACGGGGAAAAATCAACAGCGGTGCTGGGGACCATATGGTCGCGACTCTCCCATGCGACGGCGGACGGCGGCGACCAAGGAGGTGATGAACCAGGGCATAAGGAGGACAAGGAGACGGTCCAACGGATCAGAGGCTCACCATACATTCAATGGAGGGATCGGCGAGGTCGGGGGCGGGCAGCAGGCGGTGAATCGATCGCCGGCGTCCGGCCCTGGAGAAGACGACCACGGTGGCGATGATTCCGGCGTGCCTCGGGCGTCCCAGCACGCGAGACTTAGTCAAATTTGCACGCTCACAACCCTTTCCACGATTCTGACATATTAAGTTCATTCGCAACTCTGATTCACCAACCGGGTGGAGCAGAGATAAACACCTATGCATGGCTAAGCGTGGTAGATATAAGTCTTTGGCGATGCACACAAGCCAAACCTAGGGCTGCTAGGAGCAATGGATCAAGGTATTTAGGCGATGCAATAGATAGGAGACCTCTATTTGTCGACACAAAAATACTTTAGAATCGTATGCAACATACAAGAATCAAGATATTTGGAAATCACATATATGTGCAGATAAGAGGTTATGCTTGCTTTGTTCGTCGGGGATCAGATCTTGTTCGTCGAAGAAAACCGAGTCAATCTCCGAACCACGATCTACCGGGAGGAACAAATATCGGAAGAGAACAATAATCAACACATGACATTGATGCAATGCGCAATATGTATGCATGATCAATTTAATGCATTGAGATGGAGCCCTAAAACATATCTTGTATGCATGTTATTAGGGTTCAAATTGTAATATGAGTATTTATTTGATTTAACTCCATAATTGAGTAAAATGGCATTTTCGTGATTTCCAAACATTTGTCAATTTTAGTTGTTCAAACATGAATGAATTTGACATAAACAGATAGAATTTATTTTTCTGAACATTTTGATATAGTATTCATATTTTTCTGATAAACCAGTGAAAAGATATTGAATTTACAATAACATTCATTTTTTGGAATTTCTTTAATAGACTGGTCCCACATGTCAGAGTTTTATTAATTTCCAAAATCATTTTCAGAAAGATTAAAAACCTGACAGGCCGGTCCCACTGTGTCGTCATGATGACGTCAGCAATGGTGGACACAGTTTTGTTGAGCACGGGCTGGATGCTGGAGCGCGAGCTGGGTCGCGCGATTGGGCGCGTTGCACGCGCATGGATGCGCGCTACCAAAAGGTGGCAGCGCCGCCGGCGAATGGTCGCCGGAGCGGCGGCTACGGCGCGGCGGAGCCATGGCCGGCGACGAGCTTCCCGACGGCGACACTACGGAGCGCGATAAATCGAATTGAAGGCACTAAAATTTGCGCAAGCTCACTGTGAACGCCATGAGATGGACGGAGAGGTCGGGAAAGGTCAGACGGTGGTTCACGGTGTTCAGGCCATCCCGGCTCACGATACTCGACGGAGAAGAACATGAGAAGATGGCGAAGCTCCTGGCGGTCTTGGTTCGTCCTGGGGAGGCCGGAGACGGTGGTGCGATGGCCGTGCGGCTAGGGTTAGGGTTTGAGGAAGAAACAGAGCACGGGAGGGAGAGAAGGGCGTATGGGGAGAGAGATCGATGCGGGTCCCTGGGTTTTCCAAAAATTGCAAATAAATCCCTCCGACGTACGGAACGACGAAAACTCCTCTGCCCTGTGGACTGCGGGTTAATTTCCTCGTTTGTCAGGGGTTTTCTGCAAGATGACCGACGTACCAAACGAAGGAAACGAAGGAAGCGTTGCTTCCTTTATTAGTAGGTATAGATAAGCCTCGCAACCTTGAGCTAGAAATGCCAAGTCTCTGTCAAAGATGTATCGCTGAGATGAATAATGTACGCATGGAAGTCACCCAAGTCGCAGGCATGCTGTTGGGAAAAGAAAGCCGCCGAAGAATCGCTGAGATGAATGTACGCACGTAAGACACCGAAGTTGAAGGCATGTTGTTGACTTGCATGCAAGTCCTTGATCTTCGATCCGTCATTTTTGTTCGCTTGCTCCGATACTAGTATATCAAGAGAATGGCTTCGCTTGCTACGATACTAGTATATCAAGAGAATGGCAGCTACCTCTGCATGCAAGTCAACAACATGCCTTCAACGGGGATTGGGTGACCTGCTTACATAATCATATAAGTACAAGCTTACTTTGGAAGATAGTTAGCTAGCTGGCCCAGTTGATCAACGGGGACGGGGTTGATGTAGGACTAGTATACCAATCGACGGTCACGGCGGCTAGCTAGCTAAGTGACACAATCGCCCCTAACGCTAGAGCAACACTGAAATATCGATCTAGGAATGACTTGAGAGGAAGATGATATGCAAGTACATATGGCCTAAACATTTGTCGCTTCAAAGCCTTTTATTTTTTTTAATTCATATTTTGGATTGTGCCCAAATGTTTCCACTAGAATTAGGGCATGCTGGATTTGGAAAGCACCGCATAGTAAAAATGCAAAGTTCCGTATTACCGAAAACGGAAATTCCGTTTCCGTGTCCGTTCCGCAGGAATATGTTGTTCCGTTTCCGTTTCTGCATAAAATTTTCTGTTTCCGTTCCGTAAAATTCCGTTTCCGTTTCCGTATTTCTGTTCCGTTTCCGTTTTTCCGCGGAAAAGTCGAAAAGATTCCGTTCCGTTTTCATCCCTAACTAAGATGAATAATGTACGCATGGAAGTCACCCAAGTCGCAGGCATGCTGTTGGGAAAAGAAAGCCACCGAAGAATCGCTGAGATGAATGTACACACGTAAGACACCGAAGTTGAAGGCATGTGCATGCAAGTCAACAACATGCCTTCAACGGGGATTGGGTGACCTGCTTACATAATCATATAAGTACAAGCTTATTTTGGAAGATAGTTAGCTAGCTGGCCCAGTTGATCAACGGGGATGGGGTTGATGTAGGACTAGTATACCAATCGATGGTCGCGGCGGCTAGCTAGCTAAGTGACACAATCGCTCCTAACGCTAGAGCAACGCTGAAATATCGACCTAGGAATGACTCGAGAGGAAGATGATATACAAGTACATATGGCCTAAACATTTGTCGCTTCAAAGCCTTTTATTTTTTTTAATTCATATTTTGGATTGTGCCCAAATGTTTCCACTAGAATTCGGGCATGCTGGATTTGGAAAGCACTGCATAGTAAAAATGGAAAGTTCCGTATTACCGGAAATGGAAATTCCGTTTCCGTGTCCGTTCCGCCGGAATATGCTGTTCTGTTTCCGTTTCTGTATAAAATTTTCCGTTTCCGTTTCCGTTCCGCAAAATTCCGTTTCCGTTTCCGTATTTCTGTTCCATTTCGGTTTTTCCGTGGAAAAGTCGGAAAGATTCCGTTCCGTTTTCATCCCTATCTAAGATGAATAATGTACGCATGGAAGTCACCCAAGTCGCAGGCATGCTGTTGGGAAAAGAAAGCCGCCGAAGAATCGCTGAGATGAATGTACGCACGTAAGACACCGAAGTTGAAGGCATGTTGTTGAGTTGCATGCATAGGTAGCTGCCATTCTCTTGATATACTAGTATCGGAGCAAGCGAACAAAAATGACGGATCGAAAATCAAGGACTTGCATGCAAGTCAACAACATGCCTTCAACGGGGATTGGGTGACCTGCTTACATAATCATACTAGGGGACTAAGCGCGGGCTCCGCCGCGCCCGTGGGCTAAAATTTTGAATTTTTTAACCGTAAAATTGTTGAAATTGAAATATTGTCAATTTTTTTGAAATGGTCAAACTGGGGAGCTATTCGTCGCGCCTGTGGGCTAAACTTTTGAATTATTTAACTGTAAAATTGTTGAAATTCAAAAATTGTCTAGTTTGAGAAGTTATTCAAATTTTTGAAATGGTCAAACTAGGGAGCTATTCATACTTGAATTATTTTTACGTTTATTAAATGCTTACATTTTGTGGTCATGATCTATCTGTAATATTTTTGTAAGCGCGGCCTCTGCCGCGCCCGTAGACTTGAAGGAATTTGAAAAAAAAATTTGGAGGGATTAAATTTGAAATTCGGATTGGAAAGTTCCGGAATGGTTTTCTTTGCTTCGTAATTTTCTGAATCTATACGTTTTAAGAACGGTTTTTTTTTTGTGTGGTTATGTTCGTACTTTTATTGTGTTTGATTTTTTTTGCGTTTATTAAGTGCGATGATTTGAGAATCGCTTAAAATTTTGAATTATTAAAACGTAGAATTTGATCATATGTTGCAGGTAGGTGGTTTTTTCTGTGTTCATGTTGACATGTTTGTCATATTTTTTCCGCCCATTAAATTAAATTGTGTAAGTGACCGTATCTAAAAATTGCGCAGATTCGGGAATTAATGAAATGCAAATGAGGCTTCCGTTTTAAGATTGTCTGCATTTCGGAAATCGTTCAAATTCAGAAGTCATCCAGTTTTTTAATAGTTTTGACGCATTTGAATCCCATTTTGACGTCTACGAAATACATAAATTTGGAAGGCACTGTGGGAATTTGAAATTCAAATTTTGGTAGTGCATATTTATTTTTTATGTGGCCACGTTGACATATTTTTCATTTTTTTTAAGGCATATCTAAAAAATTTGGTCTACATTATGTAGAATTTTTTCAAAATTGTATGAATATTTTGGGCTCCTTAAAAAAAAATCTGACATGTCTGGCCCACTGTGACGTCATGCTGATGTCACAGGGGCTGGATCTGGCCGAGGCGCCTGCGGCGGCGCCGAGCTCACCGCCGGCGAGCGGCGGCGTTGTAGGACACGGGGACGGTCGCGTTCGATCCGCCTCGACGTGGGGCGGCCGCAGGCGGCAGCGCCGCCCCGTTTTGGTCGCCGGGCCGGCCACGGCAGCCCGCGGATGCGGCGGCGGAACCGAGCTCGCGGCGGCGACGATCCCCGCGCGATGACGGCGTCTCGGCCGGCGAGCTGCGGCGAGGAGGAAGGGGCGGCGACGGCGAGGGAGAGCGTCGGCGCCGCCGGCGACACTGCGGCCGCGCGAGGAGAGGAAGAGAGGAAGGAGAAGCTGCGGTAGTTTTTTGCATGGAAGTCCTCAATGTTTTCGCAAATTACATCGCGGTCCTTTGCGGGGGTGTTCCTGCAAAAAGGCCGCGCCAAAGTTCGTGCACGCGGGCGACCGGGAGTGACCGGGGGCGACCGGAGCGACGTGTCGCGCGCCCGTTGGTCAAAAATCGGCCTGCTACAGTGCCGACCGATTTTGAGGCGACGTGGATCCATCTGGGCCGTCCGTCGCGGCGATCGGACGGCCGTGGATCACCCGCGACGTGGAGGGCTGGAGGAGGCTGCGATTCCACCATCTTTTATATATAGTAGAATAAGTACAAGCTATTTTGGAAGATAATTAGCTAGCTGGCCCAGTTGATCAACGGGGACGGGGTTGATGTAGGACTAGTATACCAATCGACGGGCGCGGCGGCTAGCTAGCTAAGTGACACTGCTAGCACGGGGAAGATTTTTCAAACTTTGGTAGTTAGGGTCAAGCGGGAGAACAAGAACGGCAGCGGCATGCCTGCTTCCATGCCACACGCGTGCCGTGCAGCTGCCTGCCTGCTTCCACTCCATCGTCAGGTATACGAACGTTGATTTTGGCAGATATAGTTGAAGGATGGAGACTTGATCAATCAATGGCCGGCGACCTAACTAGCAAACTCCCACACATGCGATATAGTTGAAGGATTGTTACGTTGGCGAAGAATCGTTGATAGACGTGTGGTTTCGGCTTTTGTTTTCATAGACATGACAATCAAATCTATTGTGCACTGGAAAAGCCGATAACTAAGTGCGTCCTTCCCGGAAATTGCTTCTGTGGTTCCTGAGCACACTGAGCTCGTTTTTCAAAAAAATTGAAAACCCTACTTCCAGTTCTCCAAAGAATCTGAAATTTTGTACGAAAATACACCAGCCAAAAAGTCCTCATATTTTAGGCTACACAAAAAATAGAAATTTCTGACAAATAGAAAATATTGTTTTCGGTGAAAGTATAGCCATCAAAGTCAATGATAATGTTGGTACATACTTCCAAACAAAAAAGGATTACGACAAGCCGATCCACTATTAGCAATATTATTTAATATAGTTGTTGATATGTTAGCCATAATCATTGAGCATGCAAAAAAATTGCCAAATTGAAGGTGTGCTCCCACATCTAGTGGATGGCGGACTACTATTGTTCAATATGCCGATGATACAATTCTCTTAATGAACATGACCTCGAAAAGGTAAGAAATCTGAAATTAATTTTATCAGCTTTCGAGCAGCTCTCAGGTCTTAAAATAAATTCTCATAAGAGTAAATTATTTTGCTTCGGCGAGGCCCGGGATGAGGCTAAATTTATGCTGAGTTTTTGGGATGCGAGCAAGGCCGGTTTCCAATTAGTTATTTAGGTATTCTGATTCATTTTTGGAGGCTAACGACTGCTCAATGGAAACAGATTGAGGAGAGACTACGAAAGCGTTTAAGTAGCTGGAAAGGAAAATTAATATGCCTGGTGGTAGATTGGTTCTCATAAACTCAGTCCTAAGTAATATGGTACTGTATTTGATTTTGTGCTTCCAATGTCATAAAGAGTCTTACATAGATTGGATTATTTTTCGATCAAGAATCTTTAGGCAACAAGGTAGTGAGAAAAAGAAATATTGACAGGCTAAATGGAATGTACTGTGTCATCCTAAATTCAAGGAGGACTTGGGACTTTCTCCTAGGTAAATGGCTGGTCAAACTTCTTATTGAAGATGGGGTATGGCAAACTCTTCTAAGGAGAAAGTAGATTTTCTCAACTCCGGCATCATAGGTTGTTTGGAAAACCTGGTGATTCGCACTTCTGGGCTGGCATGATGGCGACGAAAAAAATCTTCTCCCCATTCGGTTCATTCTCCATCAAGTATAGCTCGGAAATAAGGATCTGGGAGGATAAATGGCTAGGAAATGTCACACTCCGTATACAACTTTATACAATATTTTCCTTGGACGTCACAAAAGCGATACTGTCGCCCAGGTGGTCAAAACATCCCCACCAAATGTGACGTTCAGAAGAAATCTTGTTGGTTCCCGGATAGTATCTTGGAAGGAGTTGCTACAGCGTGTGGCATTGGTCAATTTGACGGGGGGAGCAACGAGTTTTGATGGAATTTGCACAAGAGTGGTAAATTCTCGGTGGACTGTATGTACAAAGCTCTAATCCAGCTGGATGTGCTAGTAGACAATAACAAAAAAATATGGAAGATGATGATACCACTAAAAATTAAAGTTTTGTGTGGTAACTTCGTCGTGGTGTTATCCTCACCAAGGATTGTAGAGTAATGTGCAGGTTTTGCGTGGTGTTTTCGTCGTGGTGTAATCCTCACCAAGGATTGTAGAGTTATGTGCAGGGATTTAAAATTTTCCATCTTACATAAACGCCAAGATCTAATATGAAGATATAACGCTCCCCATAATGCAAGATTTAGATACTCACAAACATCACGGTGGAGATGGCGTTTGTCTATGTCGTTGTCGGTGAATCGTGTAATAGATTCTCACGTCCAGAGCTGGAGGCGGAGGGGGCGGCAGAGCTCACCAGGAGGAGGGCCGGGGCGGTGGAGGAAGCTCGGGGAGGACGCGCGTGGCGTGGAGCTCGGCCTCACAAGGACCAAGGCGCGGCGGCAGACGTCGGAGCAGGCCGACGTGCGTGGACGGCGACGGTGAGGCAGGGAGAGGGTGGAGAGCGGCGGCGAGTGATGACGTGAAACACACGTTCGTTGGGAGACCCCAAGAGGAAGGTATGAAGCAGTGCAGCAGCAAGTTTTCCCTCAGTAAGAAACCAAGGTTGTCAGATCCAGGAGGAGTAGGAGCACTTCAGAAAGTTGTTGGTGGCGCCGTTACCCGATCACCAACGTGGAACCTGCACACAACACAATCAAACTACATTGCCTCAACGAAACAGGAAGGTTGTCAATCTTCCCGGCTTGCTGTAACAAAGGATTAAACGTATGGTGTGGAAAATAGTATTTAATTGCAGAAATTAAAAGAGAACAATTGTTTGCAGTTGGTGGTTTTATCAGTGTAAAAGAATGGACCGGCTTCCACAGTTCACTAGTGGTGTCTCTCCATAAAGATAAATAACATGTTGGGTAAACAAATTACAGCTGGGTAATTGATAAAATAGTGAGCTCATGACAATGCATATAAATGACAAGATGACTACCATGATATTTAATTGGGTATTACGACAAGATACATAGACCGTTATCCAACCGCATATATGACTAATAATCCACCGTCAGGTTAACATCCGTGTCCCCCGTTGGTATTAAGTTGCAAGCAACGGATAATCGCATTAAGTAATGTGCGTAATGTAAACAAATACATATGACCGTGGACATAGTATTGTTATGTTATCCCTAGTGGCAACAGCACATCCACAACCTTAGACGTTGCTGTCACTCGCCCAGATTACTGGAGGCATGAACCCACTATCTAGCATAAATACCCCCTCTTGGAGTTACAAGCATCTACTTGCCAAAGCATCTACTAGTAACGGAGAGCATGCAAGATCATAAATAACATGTAACATAGATTAATAATCAACTTGATCATAGTATTCAATATTCATCGGAGCCTAGCAAACACAACATGTAGCATTACAATAAGATGATCTTGATCATGTTAGGCAGCTCACAAGATCTAAACATGATAGCATAAAGTGGAGAGACAATCATCTAGCTACTGCTATGGACCCGTAGTCCAAGGATGAACTACTCACGCATCACTCCGGAGGCAGGCATGGCGATGTAGAGCCCTCCGGTGATGATTCCTCTCTCCGGCAGGGTGCCGGGAAGAGCTTCAGAACCCTCCCGAGATAGGGTTGACGACGGCGGCGCCTCTGGAACCTTTCGTGGAATATGACTCGGGTATTTAGGGTTTTCCAGACGGGATGAATAAATAGGCGAAAGGACGGCGTCGGAGGCCACCCGAGGGGCCCACACCACCCTAGGGCGCGGCAGGAGTGGGGCCGCGCCCAGGCAAGGTGTGGCCACCTCCTGACGCTTCTCCGTCTCTCCTTTGGACTCTGTGGACGTGTCGGTGAAATAGGGACCTCCGTTGATTTTCGTCCAATTCCGAAAATATTTTCTTAACAGATTTTCTGAAATACAAAAACAGCAGAAAACAGGAACTGACACTGTGGCATCTTGTTAATAGGTTAGTCCCAAAAAATGTATTAAAATGATATGAAGTTTATGTAAAACATGTAACAATTGGTATAATATCACCATGGAACATAAAAAATTATAGATACGTTTGAGACGTATCAGCGAGGCGGGGAGAGGGAGGAGCCCGGCGCTAGCGAGAGAGAAGGGGTTCGAGACGACAGTTCCCAAACTTAGTGAGCAAAACACAAGCCAGAACAAGGATTTGGGGGTTCCCAAACTTAGTGGCAACGTGTCGGCCTTCCTGACGCGTTGCCAGTACAGCAGTATTGGCAACGTGCTTGCATAAAGCACGCATTGCCACTAGATTAACTCGCGTAGATAATGCACGTTGCCACTAAAAGTCGATTTAGGTTTTCGTTTGAGTTGTATCTAAATTTTATGTTTCCGTGTATCTGAAATGTTTATTTATTAGTTTACTCCTGATCGATGTTTTGTGTGCTGAGAGCTTGCCTATTTATAGCCCCATGAGAACAACTCGATCGACGGCCAGACGGCTTTCTATCAGACTCTTGATGATCACGAAGGGGCGCTGTCCATATCATTTTGGAATGGTCGCGACCACTAGCAACGCGCGTGACGGGCAGCATAGAAACCGACACGTTGCTACTATTGGCACGCGTACAAACAAGGTAGGGTCACGTACAAATAACCTACGTTGGTGGGTAGCCAAAAATACTGGCAACGGCTTCTCTCATTTACACGTTGCCAGTATGGCAACGGACGCTCTTTCGGCATGTTGCTACGTTTTACTAGCAACGTGCAGATTTGCCCACACGTGGCAAACATCGAATTGCCATTAGGCTATTTCCTACTAGTGAACTCTTCTTCCGCTGCGCTGTGCGCCTAGTGGTAATGATAAATGATCTCCTACTTGCATGTTTCCTGGTTCAACGGGTTAGTTTTTATGCTACTGTACATAGTGTACCCGTTCCCCTACAACGCAGCCCTCGACTGTGAGTTGCAAACTACTTCCCCGACGTTCTATGTTATTCCATGGTGGGTGGTGAAGTCCAGGTAGGACGGGGTTCACCTTGCCTTGCTACCTCTATTTTTGTGTGCAGGGGAGTCGATTGAGCTTACCTCTATGGATATGCCCTGCCTCGCTGCTACCGGGATTTTCAAGTGCAGCACTACTGCCTGCCAGATACGCCGTCGTATGCACAAAGCGGGCCACCTCAGCAGATTGCAAGAGAGCATAAAAAGAAATGAGAGGGAAAGAGATGTGGAGGCCCCAATGGTGAGAGGAATAAAGAATAGAAGAAAACATCGCCGATAATATTAGGATTCTCCAAAAGCATACACGAGAAATATTTAATTCTTATTATTATCAAAGAAGTACACGAGAAATATTAAATATTGTCCACAACTCATAGTACATACACGAAAATTATAAAATTGCGTAAGATTGATTTTAACAACAAAAGTATGCATAAGGAGTGTCATGTACTTGGCTCCTAGAGCCTCCCCATCAAGGAAATCAAGAGCAAAACCTTCCTCACTTCTTTTGCAATTTTTCCCCAAGCTTGCCTAGCTAGGCTTGGTAAGGAATGGACTTGCTTGGGCTAGATGAAAAGTAATATAGTTTGCACAATTGACATGATTTGATCTGCTAGCAAGCCAATGATGTAAAATAGATGTACATGATCGGCCGACATAAGCCAGCCAATTATGTAAATCCATAACTCACGTGATCGGCTAATTATATACATCAGTCGATCATGTAAATGGCATTTACGTGATTGGCTCATTAAGTTAACCGATCACGTAAATGTTTCATAAGCTCTAGCCTCTGATTTCGTAGCCATGCACATTGACGACCGATTATGAGCCGATTGAAGAAAAAAGGTGATCATAATGATCATTTTTTAGTAGTGGCGACTGGATATACATAATAGAGGCATAATGTTTATTTCCTACACGTACAATCATTGATGGCTAGCTAGTCCATACTAGTGGACGCGCCGTATTATTATTACATCTGTCTTGTTTACGCATTAGCCAGAGAAACGTGAGTAACGGGGTACAAAATCAGGCTTGTTTTCTTAGATGCAGCTAATCCTGATACCTCAGAAACATCAACATCCTTGGGCTCGACTCCGTTAGGCAGCTGCCAGTCAAAGTGGTATAGAAGGCTCGCCAGTGCAAGCTCCATGTTGGCGAGCCCTAGGGTAATCCCCGGGCACATCCGACGGCCAGCTCCAAATGGGAGATACTCGTAGTTTGTTCCTTTGTAGTCCAGGCTGTTACTTTCAAACCGCTCTGGCTTGAACTCCTCGGGTTGGTCCCAATACTTAGGGTCCCTACAAATTCCCCACACATTGACAAACAAGACCGTGCCCTTGGGAATGTCGTAGCCCATGATCTGGCATGTCTCGCGGCACACCCGAGGAATCAGGACTGGGCCTGGGGTGTGCAGCCTGAGGGCCTCCTTGACCACAAGCTTGAGGTAGCTGAGCCTCCCAAGGTCCTGCTCGGTTATCTTGTTTCTTCCTTTGAAGGCACCCCGTACCTCGGCCTGCGCTTTGGCCATCACCGCCGGGTTTCGTACTAGCGATGTCAAACACCAATTAAGCGTGGCCGACGTGGTCTCGCTGCCTGCAGCAAACATGTCCTAGTAGTACAAGAAACAAGCAATTAATAAAGGGACCCTTAATTTGGTCATTCCTTGCCGGATATATGTATATATATAAATAACTGATGAGTAGATGAGGCTTACAAACAACAATCCGACGACGGACGCATGGTTGAGAAAGGGGTTGTCTTTCTTCTGGAGCCTTAGTAGGACGCCGACGAAGCCCTCGGTTCCCTCGTCGCCGCGGTCCATGGCTTCGGCTTTGTCCTGTATGACCTGCTCGAGGACGCGCTGCATCCTCTTGCGGCAGGCGAGCACCTTGCGCGGCGCCATGGCAAAAAACTGCAGGACCCTCGACGATGGGAAGAGGTCAGCAAGGGTCATTGAAAAGGTTTCCCTGAGACCTGTGCTGAAGGCGTCGAGGAACTCGTGATGGTACTTGCAGCGGTTGCCGATGGACTCTAGCACAAAGGTGTCGTTGATGAGCTTGGACACCATCTTGGTGAGGTCGACGGCGGAGCCTGCGGCGGCGGACGTACTGACGTCCTGGAGGAACTGGGCCACCTCCTGCTCGCGGATGTCCCGGAACGACTGCACCCGGGAGCTGGTGAGCAGCTCCGTCACGCAGATCTTGCGGAGCTGACGCCACCGCTCGCCGTAGGGTGCCAGCGCGACGTCATTGCCGTCGAAGGTGAGCGCTTTCAGTGTGGGGTTTATGTTCCGGTCGGCGAACGCGAGGTCCTGCGTCTTCAAGGCCTCCTGTGCGGCCTCCGGCGACGACAGGACCAACGCCGGCACCTCGCCAAGCCGGAGCATCATGACTGGTCCATACTTTTGCGACAGCCGGCGCATTGCGTGGTGGGGTAGGCCGCCGGCAATGAGGTGGTGGAGGCTGCCGAACACCGGCAGCCTCCATGGCCCCGGAGGCAGGTTAAGCTTTGGTTTGGCGATGAGCAGAGACTTGAGCGTGGAGAGGAGGACGACAAGCACGGACACAGACAAGGCGAGGAGCAGCGTGGTCTCCATGGTGGACTAGCTAGTAGACTTGGCGGGGTACGTTAATAAGTGTTTTCGACGGCCCGTGGCTTAAGTTATATATACTAGCAGCTAGTATCGGGGCAGCCTGTTGAATAAGGCTGCTCCGCGCGTGGTACGTATATCGTCAAAACATGTGGCTTGACATTTTTGACCCAGAAGGCTGCTACGTTAGCCTGGCTACGACAGCATGAAAAATCTTCCGTGACCCAGAAGGCTGCTACGTTAGCCTGGCTACGACAGCATGAAGGGTGCCGGTTGAAGCCCGTAGATAGATCGTATACACATGCATGCATACAAGGAGGCCGCCACATCCATCTTTTTCCAACAGCATGCCTGCGACTTTGGTGGCTTCCGATCGTACATACGTACAAGGAGGGAGGCGTCATCCTAGCTACTCCCTCCGTTCTAAATTAGATGACTTTCATTTGTCTAAAAATAGATGTATCTAGACATGTTACAAATATAGATACATCCGCATGTAGACAAATGGAAGTCATCTAATTTGGAACGGAGGGAGTAGCTACCTGCCCGGCCGCTGTGTTGATCAGTTAGTTAAGTGAGACCGGGTACACATGACATCCAACAGCATGCCTTCGACTTTGGTGGCTTCCGTGCGTACATTCAAGAAACATGCGGCTTTCTTTTTCATAAGAAAATGAATACTTTGACTGCCTTCAAGAAAAGAATGCCCGGCCGCGACCTTATCATAAGCGATGATTCTTCGGCGGCTTTCTTTTTCCAACAGCATGCCCGCGACCTGGGTGACTTCCATGCGTACTTTGACGACTGCCTTCAAGGAAATAATACTTTGACTTTTACATGTATTTAGCAGCAGGCTACCGCGTACTCCACATCAGTATATATAAACTAAGCCACCACCACGAGCTTTATCGGGCACACACACACAAGTTGATCTAGCAACCAAAGCGTGGGGGGGAAATTAAGATGGAAGGAGGCAATGTGCTCCTCGTCTTGTCCTTGTCCCTGCTAACTCTCATCGTCCTCTCCAAGCTCAAGTCTCTGCTCATCGCCAAACCAAAGCTTAACCTGCCCCCAGCGCCATGGATGCTGCCAGTCATCGGCAGCCTCCACCACCTCATCATCAGCAGTCCTAGCCCCCACCAAGCAATGTGCGCGCTGGCAAAGAAGTACGGCCCCATCTTTATGCTCCGGCTCGGCGAGGTGCCGGCGCTGGTGTTGTCGTCGCCCGAGGCCGCGGAGGAGGTCTTGAAGAGGAACGACCTGAACTTCGCCGACCGGAACCTGAACGCCACCCTCAACGCGCTCACCTACAACGCCACTGACCTCACCTTCGCGCCCTACGGCGACCGGTGGCGTCAGCTCCGGAAGATCTGTGTGACGGAGCTGCTCAACCCCGGCACCGCCCGGCTGATGTCATACCGGCACATCCGCGAGGAGGAGGTTTCCCGGTTCATTCAGAACCTCGCCACGTTCGCCGGCACAGGCTCCCCCATCGACCTCACCAAGATGATCTACAAGTTCATCAACGACACCTTCGTCAGGGAGTCCGTCGGCAGCCGCTGCAAGTACCAAGACGAGTACCTCGACGCCTTCCGCACAGCCCTCCGGCAGACGTCATCGGTCACCGTCGCCGACATCTTCCCGTCCTCGAGGCTCTTGCAGCTTCTTGGCACGGCACCGCGCAAGGTATTCACGGCCCGCAGCAGGATGCAGCGTGTCCTCAAGCAGGTCATAAAAGAGAAAATGGAAGCCATGGACCGCGGCGACGACGAGGGGGCCGGGAACGATTGCTTCCTCGGTGCCCTGATAAGGCTCCAGAAGGAAAGCAGCGCGAATTTTGACCTCGACGACAACACTATCGTGGCCTTGATGTTTGTAAGTCCATCTATTAATTCTCTGCTCGCCTCCTCCATCCATAATTCCATATTCATGCATCCGGCTTCCTAAAATTAAACTGGTGATGACTCACATGCATGCTGCTTCTTATTTCTTGTGCTAGGACATGTTTGCTGCAGGCAGCGAGACCTCGTCTCTCACGCTTAACTGGTGCATGACTGAGCTGCTCCGGTCCCCGGCGGTGATGGCCAAAGCGCAGGCCGAGGTACGGGATGCCTTCAAAGGGAAGAACAAGATAACCGAGCAAGACCTAGAGGGTCTCAGATACCTCAGGCTAGTGATCAAGGAGACCCTCAGGCTGCACCCCCCTGGTCCGGTGCTCATCCCTCGGGTGTGCCGCGAGACATGCCAGGTCATGGGCTACGACATCCCCAAGGGCACCGTCCTGTTCATAAACGTGTGGTCAATTGGCAGGGACCCCAAGTACTGGGACAATCCCAGCGAGTTCAAGCCAGAGCGGTTTGAAAGCAACAACCTGGATTACAACGGAACAAACTTCAAGTACCTCCCGTTTGGAGCTGGCCGTCGTGTTTGCCCAGGAATCAACCTAGGGATTGACAACATTGAGCTTGCGCTAGCGAGCTTTCTATACCACTTTGACTGGAAGCTGCCTGACGGGATAGAGCCCAAGGATGTGGATGTGTCTGAGGCTTCAGGAATGGCTGCAAGTAAGAAAACAAGCCTAATCTTGCACCCGGTTACTCGCATTTCTCCAGCTAATAATGCGTGAATAAGGTATATGTGGTGGACCAACCAGTATGTATTATGGCACTAATAATGTATGCGTAAATAAGCCTGATTTTACCATGACTATATTGTTTCTAGACGTACGGCAAATAGGAATCAGGCCTGGATAATGTATGTCCAGTCGCATGCGTATTGGTCCTTTTTTCTGTTGTTAAATGTATTTTATGCAATTAGTGGTTTTCGCATATGTTTTTTGCGCTATATATAAAAAACAATATTGAATTGCTGCATTGGCCATCTATCTCAAAAGTCCGAAATGATGAAAAGAACTGTGTAGTGCAATATATATACTATATTTCTAATACTCCCCCTCACGTCCGGGCTGTGGACGTTTTTTCTTCACGAGCCTAGGACATGAATATAGGATATTTATTTTTAATACTTCGTTGGCCATATATATACATCACAAGCATTGCAAGACCAATAATGTTCACAGTTGGTCGTCCATAGGGGATGCTTGAACCCATCAGCACGACCGAGGACTTGGACTGGCATGCATCGAGACAGATCCAAAATTTTGCAGAAAAGTCTAGGCACATGAGCATAGACTGGAGTACGTGATGACCAACCTAACCACGATGTATCTGAAATTCTCGGTCAGTGTTGCCAGGAATGAATGAACTTTGACCTAAAGTCAAAGATGTTCCTTGTTGTCTGCACCGCAAAATGAACTAGGCTATTTGTTCCAAAAAGAAAACTTGGCTACTGGGTCTGGGGGTATGGGTCTTTCGAAAAAGACAAGGCGGGCCGCGGGGTTTTCCGGGAAAGAGACTATCCACGTCAAAATTTGAAACTCGGCCGTAGGATATATTCATGGCCTTCGGATTTCATACTCGACAATTGTATCTAGATACCCTTAGAAAAGTCAAATTACTCCACTAGACTTTACAACGGGGTCCTCCGCCCAATTGTTCGCCGCGCTCCACACGGCAAACGCCCTGCGTTGCCTGACCTTTTGAGCCGCCGCTCCACGCTCACGCGAGCCGCGCCTTGCAGACTGTGAATGCTCCTCCAAACCTCCTCGGGTGATTCTCTTCTTGGCATGGACGACCAGGGCTGTGCACTCTACGCCATCATCTGCAGCGTTTCCTTCAAGGGATCGCCCTCCGCCGTTTGCTGGAGCCCTGACGGCAAACTCATCGTCGTCACCGTCGCCTCTCACCGCCAATAAAATATTCGTTCTCGTATGCTTACGGTACTTGGTTGGTTGGGTATGATTTTGAATCAAGGTCATGTATCCGGCTATGTCTTAACGTTTGAGTGGACGTGCTAGTGCTAGGCAAAGAATTCAAAGACTGTAGTTCTTTATGGTCTTCTTACTTTTGAAAGCAAAAAGTAAGAGAAAAAAAGAAAACAAAGGCTTTTTAGGTCTCGTGAATACGAGGTGGGCCTATTCTAACCAAGGCTGCAGCGGGAGTGGGCACTCCAATTGTGGCCCAGCAGCTCTCCCGTCCCCCCTTTTTTCCTTCTCTCGCCGCTCTGCCTCTGCGTGCTCTTCCCCTGCATCAGCAGCTTCTCGCCACTCGATCCTGGTTCCGGCGACCACCCCGAGCCCGAAGGCCCCGGGAAGCTCCACCTGACACACATTAGCCAGAGGAGGACGGAATCCACGGTGGCGGCGGCGGTCGGCCAGATGTGAGGTGTAGAAGACAGAGACGAATTGGTCGATCCCGTACGTCCGTTGGAAAAAAAATGAAACGAGCAAGAATCGGGAACGGTTTTGATTTGGATTTGGCCGGCCGCGGCACGCGTTATATGCATGCGACCTGGCGTGATACGAATATATGATTCCCACATACGATCCACGACGGAAATACAAGACGTGAACAGTAGCAAAAAAAGGTTATGTCTTAATAGGGATGAAAATGAGGAATATGACCCAATTGAGAATTGTTTGGAAATTTTCATCTACAATCCCCCTTTGACCCGACCGGTATGCGCTAGACCGACCGTCTCAAGCTGTGGGACTGTGTGTCGGTAGATACCGTTGCCACCCCCTTGGCTTGTGCTGAAACGTATGGCTGTTCGAAGTTTTTTTTTAAGATTGACAGGGGGAATAAAATTCCCCACTGTTTGTTGCATTCATCGAAAAGTAGCCTGGCGGGCCATGTTCTTACAAACGGATGGAGAAATTTACAGGGGGGATACAAGGGAAAAGAGAACAACGAAAATACAAGAAAAAAGACAACTAGAAAAGGAAAAGCAAGAGCCACCATGAGAGGCACAAGAGGAGAGGGGTGCAGTCTAGGGGTCACAATGCCAAGACTCGGCAATCAGCCTAGCACCGCACCGGTGAGCGACTCGAGTCCCACGGCACAACTCAGGAGCACCACCATCATCATCGGCAAGTGCAAAGCCTAGCACCTAGCACGAAAACCTAGACAGGGAACTCCGCCACGGGAGGTCAAGACGAAAAGCAGGTGGGGAGGCATCCATTGTGTCGTCATTGAGCAAAGGTGAGCCGAGACGCCACCAAGAGCCCGAAGCTCTCCACGCCGCAACGGCAACCACGGGAGGCTCTTGGGCAAGCACATCAACAGGGCCGAAACCACGCAAAGGCTAGCCGAAGAGACAAACACCCGCCGTCGGCCCCAAGCTGGCCGCATCACCACCATCAAACACAACACCGTCATCTGCTTATCCGAGCCACGAGACCGCTCGCGAACCACCCCTGTCATCCTCGAGCAGCGCCTCCACGGAGGGAACGACGTCGGAACGCCGCCGCTGCCCAAACAGGGGAACCGGGGTTTCACCCACACAGGAGGGCCGGTGATGGGGAAGGAACCACAACGAAGCCTCCGAGGAGGGATCCGGCGCCATAGCGTCGTCGACGTCGTGGTCGCCGGCCAAGGGTTTCCCCCAGTTCCAAACACCACCCCACCACCATCCTCCCGTCCATGGCATGGAACCGTCAAGGACGAGGCCTCGAACATCATGATCCGGATGGAGGAGAGCGCCTTGCAGGGCCGGGAAGCGAACCTGTCATACCACCAGAGTTGGAGGCAGTGAACCTCGTTGACCTCCACCGGGAGCACCGCACCATGCGGGGGCTACCAGGATGGGGACGAACGGCCTCTCCATGCACCTCACCCGCAGAAGCACCACTCAAAGAGCAGCAGAACCACCTCCAGACTCCGGCCGTCGCGCCGCCCCCCGCAGCCACGCCGACCGCCGCCGCCAACCACCACGGGCCGCCGCCCGGGGACCCACCACCGCTGGCCGCGTCGCAGACGCAGCCCAATGGCGGCACCACCACGAAGCCCCAAGGAGGCACGACGCGCTGGGAGCCGCCGCGGCCCGCCAAGCCCATCTGGGTCCAGAACGGGCCCTGGCCGCACCAACTCAGCGCCCGAGCTGGGGCGCCGCCCCGTACCACGGGATCTCCATCCTTAGGTCACCGTCGAGCCACGGCCAGAAGGCCGGCCCAGCCGCCAAGACGAGCAGCCGCGAGAGAGGAGCGCAGCGCACACGTTCACCGCGAGGTCTCCCCACACCACCTTTGGAGGCAGGGGCCGGCGGCAGCGGCGGAGGAGGGCCGGCGGAGGGGAGAGGCCCGGCAGCGCGGCTAGGGTTCCCTCGAGTCGCTCGAGCTGAGCGACGCGGGGTTCGGTCTATCTCAGTTGTGGTGTTCTGTTCGGAGTTGAAGAAGGAATGTATTGATTTCTGCGTGGTGGAGAAAAATTTCAAGAAGGTCACTGACGGTTATTCCTTGTTAGGGCTGAGATTTCCATTGATTGCTGCTGAGATAAGGGAGAAGATTGACACCGAGAGGGAGCATTGAAAATAGAAAGATGCGAGCTCAATTGCAAGGGCTCTAGCTGAGTGAATATGAAGAAACAAGCTCAGATGATGATGATGGTGATTGGTGATGATAGCGAACGACGATGATGATGACTACAACGCGGGTGATGACGATGATGATGGCAGCTACGATAACGACGATGATGATGGAAGCTACGACGATGATGGTGAGGATTGAGGAATCAATACCTTCCACCTCGTGGTGATTCAATATCCACTCTCCCATAGACACGTTTCCTAGACCTTAGTTTTTCTAGAAGGAATTGTTCATTCACAGTTATGCATTGTTGGCCCTAAAATTTGCATGGATTAAGAGGGAAGATTGGGATTTAAAGATAAATCTCACCATGCATTCAAGCATACTTGTATGATGTTATGAAAATTTGTGATTGCTTTAGTAAAATTGTGAAACAAGCTAGAAGCAAAGCTGTAGAGATTATGTTGTTTTTTTCTGTGTGCACATAATAATAGTGTATTTCTGGATTAAGGATCTTTGTTTCTATTGTGTTGTCCTATAAATAATGGACCATTTGCAGGCATAAGGAACCTGTACCCTATAATTATAGGTGGTGATTTCAATTTACTAAGGTTCCCACATGAGAAGAGTAGAGGCAGATTTGGCAACCAGTGGCCTCTTTTATTTAACGCTGTCATTGACAGTCTTAGTTTAAGAGAGATCTCCATGATTGGGAGGCAATTCACTTGGGCTAATAGCCTCCCAGAGCCAACATATGAAAAGTTGGACCGTGTATTGATGGACTCGGATTGGGAAATTAAATACCCACTAGTCTCAGTACGGGTCCTCGAACGTATAGAGGCGTTGTCAGACCATGCACCCATACTTCTAACCACGGGAACACCTAATCCGTCAAGTAAACATCAATTCAAATTCGAATTGGGTTGGCTACATAGGGAAAGTTTTTTCGAGATGGTAAAGACAGTGTGGGAGAGACCAGTGCCTGGTGTTATCCCAATCCAAAGGTGGAATAACAAAATAAGTGCATTGCGCAAACACCTGAAGGGTTGTGCTAAACATATGGTAGGTCAGTTAAAAAATGAGAAGCTTCGATTGTCATCTATTATTGATGAATTAGAAACTTTTGCGGAAGTTATACCGTTGTTAACGCAGGAGATTGAATTAAAAAATCGATCTAATGCTGAAATGGTGGCCCTTCTTCGTGAAGAGGAAATTAAGTGGTATCAACGGTCGAAAGCCCAATTTATTTTGGAAGGAGACTCGAACACGAGGTACTTTCATAGTCTTGCTAATGGCAGACATAGAAATAAACTCATTCATTCTCTTATCCAGGAGGAGGGCACGATCGAAGGCCATGAGCAACTAAAATCCTACATCACGAAGTACTATAAAAGTTTGTTTGGTGAGCCGGATGCAGATAATTTCGCACTCGACGAATCACAAACGAACGATATTCCGCAAGTTTCCGATCAGGAAAACGCCCACTTGACAGCCCCCTACTCCGAGGAGGAGGTGAAGAAGGCGGTTTTCCAAATGGAACACAACAAAGCGCCGGGTCCGGATGGTTTTCCTGCTGAGTTTTATCAAACTTTTTGGGAAGTAATCCAGTCGGACTTGCTTGAAATGTTTCATGCATTGCATGCCGGACAACTCGAGCTATTTCGCCTAAATTTCGGTGAGATAATTTTGTTGCCAAAGGTTGTTGGAGCAGAAAGGATTCAACAATATAGACCTATCTGCCTCCTCAACGTTAGCTTCAAAAATATTCAGTAAAACCGCGACTATTTGGCTTAATTCGGCGGCTGATCACGTTGTGACACCAACTCAGACGGATTTCATGCAAGGGCGCAACATACTGGATGGTGTTGTGGTATTGCATGAAACGGTTCATGAGATGCATCGGAAAAAAACTCAATGGAGTAATTCTGAAAATAGACTTCGAGAAGGCATATGACAAAGTCAAATGGTCTTTCCTCCAACAAACACTCAGAATGAAAGGTTTTTCAGATGAGTGGCGTGCAATGATACACAGTTTTGTGTCCGGAGGAAGTGTCGCCATCAAAGTTGATAACGATGTTGGTAGATACTTCCAGACAAAGAAAGGACTGAGACAAGGCGACCCATTATCACCAATACTATTTAATATAGTGGCTGATATGCGAGAGCAGCGTTTTGGCTCCCGGGAGCATATGCTCCCGGTATTTTCGACACGATTTAGCAAATTGAAAACTCATCAAAAAATTCCGAAAAAAATCATGCATGTACCTGACCATGTTGCGCACCACCATGATTTTTTTCGCGCCGAAATGACATCGTACGCCCCCTGTACAAAAATGACAAATTTCGTGTCAGAAAATTCAAATTTTGAATCTCAAATCTGACAGGAAATTTGTCATTTTTGTACAGGGCGCATACGATGTCATTTCGGCGCGAAAAAAATCATGGTGGTGCGCAACATGGTCAGGTACATGCATGATTTTTTTCGGAATTTTTTGATGAGTTTTCAATTTGCTAAATTTTGTCGAAAATAACGGGAGCATATGAGCCCGAGCTCCAAAGCGAATTTCTGCTGATATGCTAGCTATTATCATTGGCCGTGCGAAGTTGGATGGGCAAATTGTTGGAGTGGTCCCGCACCTTGTGGATGGCGGACTGTCCATTCTACAATACGCTGACGATACAATTCTGTTTATGGAACATGACATGGAAAAAGCTCGAAATCTGAAATTAATTTTGGCAGCATTCGAGCAACTTTCCGGTCTGAAAATTAATTTCCATAAAAGTGAAGTGTTTTGTTTTGGCGATGCTCAGGACGAGACTGGCCAATACGCTGAGCTTTTTGGTTGTGGGCTTGGCCAGTTCCCAATTAGTTATCTTGGCATTCCTACTCACTTTAGGAGGCTAATGATTGCTCAATGAAAACATGTCGAGGAAAGATTACAAAAAAGGCTAAGCAGCTGGAAAGGAAAACTGCTATCTCTTGGTGGTAGATTGGTTCTCATAAATTAAGTACTAACTAATATGGTATTGTATATGATTTCCTTCTTCCAATTACCAAAACGAGTTTTGCATCGATTGGATTACTTTCGATCTAGATTCTTCTGGCAAGGAGATAACGAAAAAAAGAAGTATCGACTGGCTAAATGGGATGTAGTGTACCGCTCTAAGGATCATGGAGGTCTTGGGATTCATGACCTACAGGTCAAGAATAGAGCACTCCTCGGTAAGTGGTTGTTCAAGCTACTGACCGAAGATGGGGTGTGGCAAACTCTTCTTAGGAGAAAGTACTTAGGATCGAGTGCGTTAACACAGGTGACTTCGAAACCTGGTGATTTCCACTTTTGGTCCGGACTAATGGCGACGAAGAAATTCTTCTTCCCATATGGTTCTTTTCTCATTAAGGATGGATCAGAGATAAGGTTCTGGAAAGATAGGTGGCTAGGTACTACCTCACTCCGTGAACAATATCCAGCGTTGTATGATATAGTCCTTGGACGTCACAAGAGTGATACACTCGCCCAAGTTTTGGTGGATAATCATCCAATTGTGACGTTCCGACGAGATCTTGTTGGTCCAAGACTGGTAGCTTGGCACGAGTTGCTACAGCGACTAGCGGCTGTCAATTTGACACAGGGGACCGACGAGTTTCAGTGGAATTTACACGATAGTGGAAAATTCTCGGTGGACTCTATGTATACTGCACTAATCCAGCCAGAAGTGCCAGTAGATAATAATAAGAAAATCTGGAAGATGAAGATCCCACTAAAAAACAAGGTTTTTGCATGGTATTTACGTCGAGGGGTTATTCTTACTAAAGACAACCTTGCAAAACGCAATTGGCACGGGAGTAAGCAGTGTGTCTTCTGTCTTAAGGACGAGACAATCAAACACTTATTCTTTGAGTGCAAATTCGCTAGTTCTATATGGTCAATCATTCAAATAGGTTCTACTATATACCCTCCCAAAAGTGTTGCCAATATTTTTGGCAATTGGCTAAATGGGGTGGATAATAGGTTTAAACAACTTATTAGAGTGGCAGCGCTTGCCATAATATGGTCGCTTTGGCTGTGTAGAAATGACAAGGTTTTTAACGATAAAAATTGTTCTCTTATGCAGGTTATCTACCGGACTACTGCTACTCTCCGTTCGTGGTCTCAGTTGCAACATGTGGGGCATCGAGACCTATTTATGGAGGTCTATACAAGACTGGAGGACACAACGAGAAACTTTTTATCCCGACATGGATGGCAGCATAATTTGTGTCTTGGCCCTCCACCATCATAGGCGTTTTTACAATTTCTCATTCTGATATGTAATGCGCCTTGTTTTATTTTTGAACTTCAGACTTGTTTCGGCTGTGTGCATCTTGGTTATGCAGAGGCTGGGTGTAATACTTAAACCTTTTAAGTAATAAAACTTCCTTTATCTAAAAAAAATAAGGAACCTGTACTGGCACTGAAAATTAATGATAGAAATGGATGTGCAGATGAACATGTTGTAGCAAAAAAAGGTTATGTCTTAATAGGGATGAAAATGAGGAATACGACCCAATTGAGAATTGTTTGGAAAATTTTCAAAAAAAATCTATTCTTCGGGAAAATGAAGAATTTTTGTGAAACTTGGACTACACTTAGCCAAGAGAAAGAAGAAAATTAATGATAGGAATGAGGAACCTGGACCGACACTGAATTAGTTAGTCAGATGTGAGAGGAGTATGCGTTGTGCAGCAACATCAGGAGAAAACAATACTCGGTGTCAATACAAGTTTTCCTCGTTAACGAAAATATATTAATATCAAGACGATACTAACTATACCCAGCATCTACACCGACGTAATATCAAAATCTAGTCGAGACATTAAGCAAAAAAATGTCCCACCAAAAGATCAACTACTCCCAACAGTAGAACAGAACCACTTCTACATGATCCAAATCATGATCCACTTCTTTAATTCACAAGCCATGATACATACGGTATCTATGTTACACGTATTGATCTGTCCCTCCAGTTCTTCTTTGTCTCTTCTTTGCATTGCACGCGTCAGATATGCCTACCTACGAAGATGAGCACAACACCCAAAAAAGAATGTTTTCCAACAGCTCAGGGACAACTCACTTTGGAGCTGCATTACTAGGGATGCTAGGCCAACTCACTTTGCCAAGCCTCGCAACATGTCTCCTTACGTCTAGACGGAGCAAAACGTACAAGACGACGCGGTACCCGACTGCCATCATAAACAAAACAAGGAGGTTCACCCACTTGGCGCCCGTCGACGAAGAGATGCTGTACGAACCTCGGACGGCCTGCACGCCGGGGATCGTTCTCGTCGCGCCGACCGCGAACGATGTGCCGACGTACTCATTCTCGACCAACCCCTGCATGCAGCATCATCGCTCATTAGCACAACGCCTGGCTACCATGTCGGTCGAAGAGCTAAGGGCATAGGTTTCTGTAAGCTGCTTACCTGGACGGCATACGTGTGGAGCGAGATGTAGGACAGCGGGTATATCCACACAGGAGAAGGCATTGCTTCTCGGATCCGGAAATATCCAGCCACGAGCATCATGATAACCTGAATTAGCTAGCAATGGTTATTCGATGTCGATCCATTCAATAGTTGTGCTTACTTGAAAGAAGAAACAAAAGAAGAAGAAAGAGAGATAAGAAGGATGGAAGCTTACATATAAGAAAATGAGGGTTAATGTGCACTTATAGGTCTCGAGCCAAATGTAAGCGATAATCATCATAAGTGCTTCATTTGCCAGCAGGCACATGAAGATGGTGATTATGAAGTACATCAGGAAGTTGAACTCGTTCCTGAGGCCTATGAGGAAGTAGAAGACCAACGAAGACGAGATGGACACCAGGAATAGGAACGGGATGCTGGATAGAAAGTTGCCTAGTAGGAAAACCAGCGTCCCAGAATGCCGATTTGCGTCCTCGTGGGAATATACCTGCATAGGAGGAACCAGTATGTTAGTCCATTACACACAAAACCTGATCTCGATATGATTTTGGTGCTTATTAGGTACTAACAGATTCTACAGTGAATTAGAAGACACCATTCAGTGATAAATGACAGATTCTACGATTTCAATGGTGCGAAAAGAAAAAATAATGGGAAGTGGTCATAATGTCGCGGTTCCAATTTAAAGATATGAAAAAGCCGACCTTGATCTCCTCGATATGAGCAGGTACTCCAGAAACACTCAGAAGGATGATAAATGAAACAAACACAAATATCGCAGAAGTTCGAACCTGACAAAACAAAGTAACCTCTAAGCATGAAGTTAAAGATCAAGTAAAACGGTAAAAAAAAAGCATCCCGTAATCTGAACGCAATGATACTAACCACCACAGATGACAATGAATGGCCAATGTCGAGAAATATGGTGCCGATCGAGAGGGAAAGAAGCATATACAAGACAAGTCTGCTCCAGAAGTACTTCCAGTCTCTTGACATGACTAGCAACGATCTCCAGGTGAGAACCCCAACCCTTGCTGTGTCGCTGGCTCTGCCTTTACTTTTCAAGTAAGGACCTTCCTGCATCACAACATGTAGAGAGAAAAAAATGAAAGGGGCTCAGACAGATTTAAAACCATGCTTTCGCAGTGACATATGTACAAAACAGTTTTCGGGTATACACATCACAATTTAACATGGAATGCTTATATATTATTCAAAGGGTGCAGGATAGTACTACCTTCTCAGTCAATTTTGCAATCATTGATTCAACAGACGCATGTTCAGCCGATGATTTGTATGTTGCTTCTAGTGTCCGGATTGCAACGGCAGTGTCCATGCTCACCGATGAGAAATCCCCTTGATCATCCTGTTAATAACTACATACGTTTTTATCTCTTACAATAAAGGTCTATTTCTCCATCGAGTTTACTAACAGGCTGAAGATAATTAGGCTAGAACAAAATCAAATTAAAGATACCTGCAAATTCTTGCACATGGCTATGATTCTGTCAAAGTCGGTGTTAATTGCCCGCAAAAAGTGGTCAGTTGGACTTTGCATGATTGGACATGGAAACCCGGCATTTGAGAAGTGCTACAATAGAACAAGACCAGGTAAGCATAGGATGAGATATGGAAACTTGGAAAGCAGGGTCATCTACAACATGAAGAAAGAAAGTGACTATACAACAATTGGACTGGAAAGCTGTAAAGTAAGGACCATACAAGAAAGTAGAAACTCCTCTCATTAATATATAATTTTTTAGAGGAACAAATTCTGTCAATACTACTTTGCGCATGCCTATTAGGTCGTACCGATGCAACTGGACATAGACGTCAGAGACTCAGTGAAATTAAGCAAAATTTCATTTCACTCAATTATCATCTCATGTTATCTTAAATTATCTTAGATGACCCTTGTATGTAACTAAGTAAATTCGGAAAGTTATAGCACTGTTTCACTAATTAAGGTGATATATTAAAGAACTAATACTAGAGAGTAGAGCTTATTCACCTGCAGGCAAGCCAGTGTTTCGCCAAAAAAGAGGGTGTTACCATTTGAAAGCAAGCAAATCCGGTCAAAAAGTCCAAAAACTTCGGTGCTGCTTTGATACATTGTGAAGATGACTGTGCACCCTGTGCTTGCAAGTTTCTTTAGTGTTACCATCAAGAGGAGTGCAGAAACACTGCATGAAAAGAAACAATAGGAGAAGTCACATAAATGCAAGTGCTCATTAATCTGCATTTATAGTTTTATACTAGACTATGGAAAGACACAATCTTATGAGGCAAGAGTGCATCAATGTCATAAGCAATAGGTACTATTTTTCACTAAGAAACAAAGATGTAAATATACCAATAGGGAGGAGAAACAAACCTGTCGAGGTGATACAGGGGCTCATCGATAAACAGGACATGCGGCCTCATCACGAGCCCCCTCGCAATGCTGACCCGCCTCCTCTCACCCGTAGGAAGCCTCTTCGTCAAACAGTGCCCACCGATGAGTTTGTCGGCGTAGTCGCCCAACGACATGGCCGCAATCGCATCTTCCACGACGGGCTTCTTCGAAGAGAAGACGCAGGGAAGCTGCAGGAGCGCCGAGTAGTACAGCATCTCCCGCACCGTGAGAGACTCGATTAGCACATCGTCTCGGTCAACGTACCCCTACAGAGTGGTCCGACAACAGGATATAACATAAAAAATCCATGGTATGCAGCACACAACATTTCAGCAATGTAAACATATGAACTGACACAATGGTGGGCAAATGGAGTGAGATCAATGGAAGCAATTAATCATAGCTAAATCAGATATATTTGGCGTCACATGATCAAATCCATGGCTGGTGAAATGTAATATATTTGCTAGTGCTAATGGCCACCAAGCAATGATTTTTTTTTGAAACAAACCAAGCAATGAAATTTGGCCAATATGAAGATGGTCTACATTAGTCTGAAGATTATTACACACTTCACAGTAGTCTAGTGTGAAGTTGTTTTACAGAACACACACACACTTTTCGACAGAACTGCGCATATTTTCGAACACATATATAGTAGTTCATGCCAATGGGGACTAGTGGTCTGTTTTGAGGAAGGAAGGGCTTACATATGATCCATATGGCAAGGGTGACTTGGCGCCATTGACGAAGACCTCACCATACACCCGCTCGGCGCCACGCAGCCTCCCTGAGTAAGCGAGCCATTAATTTTCAGTATATGAAGCTGAAGCTCAGTCAGCAGCAGAGGGGAGGAGTAGTAAGAACCTGCGATGGCTCTGAGGAGGGTGGATTTGCCGGAGCGTGCGGGCCCCATGACGACGGTGAGCGTGCCCGGCAGCCCGTAGCCGCTGGAGCCCCTGACGACGCGGCATCCGGAGCCGGAGCCGGAGCGGCGGTCCCGGACGGAGACGCTGAGCTCCTTCCACACCAGGGCGGCGCCGGCCACCTTCCGCTCCCTGAATGCGGAGGCGGCGGCGGGCTCCGGGAGGGACGGGGACGGGTAGGCGCTGCTGGCGAGGGAGGCGAGGTGGAGGGAGGCGGAGGAGGAGTCGTGGGCGGCGGCGATGTCGTCCCCCCAGTCCGGCGAGTCCTCGAAGGAGACGGGCCGGCCGGGCCTCGGGAAGTAGTAGCGGCGCCCGGCGGCAAGCACGGCGGAGGGGCTTCCCGCGGAGGAGGAGGAGCTGCGGTACTGGTCCGAGGACGACGCCGCCTCCATCGCCGCGCCACCAAGATAGAGACTCTGGATTCAGACTGTGAGAGTGGGAAACCTCTCTGTGCTGTCAGTCTAGATGAACCACTCTGCCATTGCCGCTTTGGCTTTCCGCTTTCCTTTGTCTAAAGAAAAGAAAAAGAAGCGATGTTTTGCTCAGCGGAATTGCTTTGCTGCTGCTTTAATGGAGTGCTACTGCTGCTGCTCTCCTCGGAAGAGAGCGGTGCCGAGCTGCAGCGGTAGAGCAGAGTGCAGGGGCCCACCTGGCATAGAGATTGGCGGCACGTCTCGCCTCGGGAGTGTAGCAGCGTAGGAGTACAGTAGCGTCGTCACGAGAACCGAGGAAGAAGACGACGACTGAGGACAGCAACGACTACTGAGGAAGAGACATAAAAAACAGCTTCCACGCAACCGCCACTAGGGAACAATGGAGAAGATTACTCCGATCGATTTGGTTAGTTTTAGCAAGCTATCAACACAGCTCAGTAGCAAAGCAGAGGAGAAAGGTGTTGAGCTTGAGCTGAGTAGAGTGGCAAGGTGAGAGAGAAGGCCCACCTGGCATAGAGACGGGCTTGCCTCAGACTCGGGAGTAGAGCAGAGGATGAGGAGGAGTGTACCGTCGTCACGAGAACAGAGGAAGACGACGGCTCTGCTAATGAACTAAAAACAAGGCAACTACCGCTACCGAACAATGGAGAAGATTACTCCTGATGAGTAGCAGTGCTCCTGGCCTGGCTCTCCATTATAGCACTACAAACGGGTAGCAAAGCCGGCTTGTTTGCAACATACTGTAGGAGTTTGTAGATTTTCGATTCCGCTTTTGTTCTTTTCCCCCTTTGCTTTCGGTTTTCTATGTGCGAGGGCAAAGAATAGAATTTATTCGACAAGAAAAAAAGGAGAAACGATCAAGAGAAAGAGACTTCTTTTTTCCTTCCTTCACCCTCAAGGCTGAGTGGTTCCGGCTCCTGCAACTCCTTTTGGATTTTTATTTCGGTGACTTCAAACAGATTTTTATTTCACTTCTTGTATGGTCCTGTGGAGTAGATTCAGACAGACATTGCAATGGTAGAGCAGCTTAAGCATGTGTCAACTTTCGATTTACTCTGTACCCGGCAGCCATCAGACCGGGCATTGTTAACCAACAATTAAAGCGTGTCATCTGGCCACAATGATGGTCCATCAAGGCAGAGAGGAGCTGCTTTAAATAATACTACCATTAGCAGCTCCAAGCCAGCGCTGACTGGCACACTGAACTGGGTAGCTAATTGTATTGCCAGGCCCAGCACCAGCTCCAAACAAAAACTGGAGGATCTAGACTCACTAGTCTTCCCATATTAAAAAAAATCATATTTGAAAATGGTCCACTTGGTTCTTGGGCACGAGCCGCGATAGAAGGAGACGAGTCCCCCTTTGTATCTCTCGCTGCGAGGTGTTTCTTTCTACTTTTGTTTTTTCTGAGTTCGTCCCCCGCTGAAACCCCATGAAGGGAAAAAAAAAGCCCAATAAATATGCGCTACTTGTTTCCTTTCGTTCGTTGTTCTTTTCAATCCGTAGGTCTTTTGTTTCTACCGTTAGGTCTACGTTGTGCTACTTGAACCATTTAAAAAAACTAAGAATTTTCATTTATTCCTGAACCATTTTCAAAATGAACATTTTTTAAAATATGAACCATTTTTAAAAATATGAACCATTTTTAAAAATATGAACAATCTAAAAAAATAATATGAACCATTTTCAAAAATGAACAGTTTTAAAATTCCTAACCATTTTCAAATATGAACATTTTTAAATACGAACCATTTTTAGAAATGAATGTTTTTCAAATATAAACATTTTTAAAACTAACATATTTTATGTTCTAGACCATTTTCAAAAAATGAAGAATTTTCAAGTTCCGAACCATTTTCAAATATGATTTTTTAAAATATGAGCCATTTTCAGAAGAACTATTTGAAATTTGAACATTATTCAAAAATCTTTTGAACAAATTCAAAAAAGGGCAAAAAACTTTAAAAAATGAAGAAAAATAAACCGAAAATCGAAAATAAAAATTCTACCAAATAAAGTATATGAAAATGAAAAAAATCAAAGAATTAATCGAGAAATAATATGAGGAACCCGAGGAGGGGCTCGCTTCTCTCTCTCTCCTGAAGAAAGAAGAAGTAACGGAACGACTCAGACGCAAATAAACAAACAAAAAAACAGAACGACTCAGAACGAATAATCGGGCGAGGCAAAGCTACACCTCGCAGAAGGCGATATATAGTGTTTCCGTAAGAGACGTTCGGGAGTGAAACTCGAAGCCTTGCCAAATGGGGCCGCTTGCATGTGTGGGGGCCGATGAACGGTAGTGGAGGCCGTGGAGAATTTTCCCCGGGGATCAATCGCTGGCGCAGTGTATTACGAGAGATATGGCCATCGGTCCAGCTACACAATGTGCGTACTAGTCCCAAATCAAATGAAAAAGAATGTGGTTTCACAATTGGTGAAGCAGCAATATATACTCCAAAGAACGGCTGAAAAAAGTATACAAAGTACTGATTAAGAGAAAATATGAAGCTAAACGTTTGGAAGTTATGAAAGAATTGTGTATTCTTCCTTTAAGTTGATAAATATGGTAACCAACATTATTTTACTCTAATTATGCAACATGTTTTATTTAACTTATTTGCCTAATATGACCATCGTCCAAGGTCACACCCATCACTTCAAGTGTAAACAAAAAAATCAATTATGTTTAATTTAATGCATTAGTGTGATTGTTTACCCAAACGACACTTTTTGGCATTTGTTGTACTTTTATTTTTCGCAAAATGGGATTGTTTAACACGTCATCGGATAGACGACCACACCAACGTACATCAAATTCTATCATATTTACAAGTTCGCGACTGCAAGGAGATTGTATAAGACTAACGAAGGAACACTCCCGGGACATTGCAAGGCATGAATTATTTACCATGCAAGGCTGCAAGGAGATTGCGGTTTATACAAGTCATTTTTACTCGTTTACATTTAAACTTGTCAATAAATATGAAATACTCATCGGCATTGTTTTTATTGTATTTAACAACACAACCAGAACTCAAAGTAGGGATCCTAAAGTTTAAATGGATGCAATTCAACCCTGCAGTATCACACACATTAACCCTAAACTAGAACTCTATCTTGGATTTTCTAATATTTATATTAGAAAATTTCACTAGTCAAATTATATCTAAGTTAAAGAAAAATACAAATGTATAACAAAATCACATTCATTTTAGGAATAATGTATGCGTCTCAAGGGTACATAATGTGCAAAACATGTTTATTTGTATCTCATATCATAAAATATCTAAACATAAGTTTCTAAAACATACAAGTCTATGCTAATTATGGTTTGCAATGATTGTCTAGCATAGTTCTACTAATATAAGTTCTGAAGTACTTCCTCCGTCCCTAAATATATATAAGACGTTTATGTAGTCTTATTTACGACTTGGAATCGTTTGTTTATCCTTAAACCCCCACCACTTTCCTTCGCTAGTTGGAAATACACATTTCGTCGTAAATATTTCCATCGTAGCCTTCACTGTCTATATGTGGTTAATTGGTATGATGCCCCATCGATGCTCACATAAAAATTTAGGACCCATATATGCTAAGAACATTTTTCACTTCTCAGTTGATTCGATGTGCATACGACCCTTTCTGCACTGTGCATCCATATGAAAAATCAATAATTTGGCATATGGACATGAGAATCCAATCCATAAAAACTTACACATATCATGGAAAGATTTGAAACCAACTATGGTACGAGAAGTCTCATATTTATCGAACCATTGGGTCATGCAGCTTGTTCTTGGTTTCGAAGGTCTAGATCACAGGGCATGTCTCCCCTAGGATGCGTATAAAATCAGCAACTGTGAGAGCCGGATATATAGTGTTATCTGTTAAATTTAGAACATTTTTCACAAAACTAATATGCCTAATAGTGTTATCTCCTATGGATGAATTCTTCGTCTTTTTTTACCTCCCTATACACCCATCCATGTAGCTCGCTGTCGAGAATGACATGAAAAGTAGATACATTGAATGTATTTAATTCATCCTCCTTACAACTATGTTGGAGTCATGTGGCCTCTCAATGTTGGGCTAGCCTTTTCGCGTCCTAGCAAAGCTGGCATGTGTCCATGTATCATTGACGACAACATCGATCACATAGCTCTTTCGCAGAAGCCTTGACCTATATATTCTTTATAGTTGCATTCCATGTGACTAAAACCATGTCCTATTGATGACAAGCTGATAATTGGATGCTTTTCAGTGGTCATCAAAGCACATGATCTTACAATCACATGTACGACAAATATCATTATTGGTGCATTGTTCAACTAATGTATCATTATTTTCGTCCTTATAAGGATGTGACCTTAAGAACCTTAGACCGCGATGAGCCTTCACCAACTGTCGCGTCCGTCCCGAGACCACTACAGGTCCAACGTAAAATATCTTTTCTCGGCGAAACTTGTTTGCTCTAACATAAAATGTACTGATATATACCCGAATTTTTTGTTGAAGTTATTGACATGAAAAAATGTTTTACACAAACGTATGCATCTGCAGCCCGTGACCAAAAACCGTGTCCCACGCGCCTACCGTTGAGTTGAGACTGTACCTGGCCATGGGTCGGGTCGGGCCGGGCTTCTGGCAGGGCCAAAAAAGCCCGCAGGCAAAATCCTAGGCCCAGGCCCAGCCAGGCCATCGGGCCTATATTTCAAGCCCAAACCCATCCCATGACTGCAAAATCCCGTCAGGCCTCGGGTCAGGCCTCTTCCTGAATACACCAATATGTAAAGCCCAGGCCCGCCCGTCCCATCCATCGGGCCGAAATCTGAGGCCCAGGCTCAGCCCGTGGGCAAGCCCATGACCGCCCAGACCCAGAAATTTTGGGCCGGGCTTCCATGGCCAGGTATGGTTGAGAGTTGAGACACATCCTTGAAATCTTTCTGCTGCCCACTTGGTCGGCGATGATCGGGCAATTCGGTGGGGTCCACAGGGGAAGAAATGGGTCAAAGGAGACGAGGCAAGTGGCTTGGATCGAGCGACTCGGACGGTGGCCAAGACGTGGGTACGAAAATGGTTTGTTTACCAAACCGAGGCCGGCGGCGAGCAGCTCAAGAAAGAAAGTCGGCTAGTTCCGGCATTCCCGTGACGTCACAAGCCACTGACTTGCGGGCCCCACACGCTTCATCTTCGTCTTCCTGACGAACGACGATACCGAAACCGTTTGGAGCTCGTCCTTGTTTGTGCCTTGCTGTTGCCGCCCGCCTCCGCTCTTTTCCTTTCCCAGAGCCGAGGAATTTCGGAGCCGCTGTCCCATCGTCAATTCATTTCAATTCGGTTTCTTCGTTCGTGAGTCCCCTATATTGGCGGGGCGGGTGGGTGCTTCGTCGCCAAGCAAGAGCAGTAAGTCCTCCTCGTCTTCCGGGCGATTCGTTTCGATTTCTACGGGACCAAGATCAATCCTATCAAGCCCCCCGGGTTAATTTCATCGATCGAGCCCCGGCCATGGTTCTGCGGCATCAGGATCTGGACCCCAGCATCGTCCGCTGGGGACTCCACCACCTCCTCCCTTCCGCCCATCGTCCCCAGACCCCCACCACCGACTACGCCCCGCCGCCGCAGACCCTGCACGCCCTCCTCGGCGGCGACGGCTCCGTACCCTGCGCCCACCGCCCCCAATCCCCCACCACCGCCTACGCGCCGCCGACCCCGCACGCCCTCCTCGACGTCAGAGTCGACGCGGTCGAGAACGACGAGGTCATCGCGCACGCGCTGCAGGAGGAGCTCGCCAGGTCGCCATGGCCGAGGCCTCGGGACCTCCTGCCCCGCCGACGACGCCGTCCTCGCGCAGCAGTGGTTCCGCCCCGAGATCGTCAGCTATCTGCCCTCAGGTGGGACATTCTTTCTTCACACACAACTGAACATCAAAGGACCATTTCCTTCTCTCTTGACTGCTGTGTTGCCTGAATGCTGCCTCTACAGCTCCACCTTATGTAGAACAAGCAGATGCCTCCAGGGAGACCTTCAGTTCGGGCTCCAGCCCTGAAGATGACAGCAATGCCCAAGATGACGGCCGAGGCTGCTCGATAGAGCTTGTCGAGGATTTCTCGCTCTCGATGGCGAGGTCGGCAAGAGATTGAACGACATGGTCCCTGTTCCTGTAAGTTCCTACTCATCCAACATATATCCATTATTAGGACAGAATAGTCTGAATGTGAAACCGTGAGACCAGTTTACTAGAATGAGGTTCAGTTTGGAGCAACAAGTGGCCATTTACGTATTTACAACATGATGAACAAATGTTGAGTTTAGCTGTTTGGGTTTCATAATTCCACCTTGGATGTCTTATCTAGCCAACGCATAAACATGCCCTCCGGGTTGGGATTGCTAATTCCTGCTAGACAATTACTAGACAAATGCATTGGTTACTACTCAAAGATGCCCAACACAATTTTTGTGACAAACCATAATGCTGTAGATTTATTAGGATTGTTTACCTAGTGACTATGTTCAAGGCCCCCTTTTTAGTCAGTCACGAAATTTCAGTACCCTCGTGTCTAATTCTCCTTTGATGATCAACAATCTCATCCTTCGGAGCCCTTCTCATTAACCTGCATGTGTTATGTCCTAGATCTTCTTACTCATTCTATTTGCTGCTGCAGCATGTTCCTAAAACAAATGGAGAGATTCCTTCTTTTGATGACGCATTTTCAGATCACCAAAGACTTCTTGACAGGTAAGCAACCCAGCAGTTTATTTCTCTTGTCGCCAAGCCATACTAGCTATCTTTTCAAAACTATGACCGAAGACAACCTGAAGCTCATCCTAACATCTTTTAGGACTGGAAATTGTTATTTACTCTGTATCTCATACACAGAGTTTTATTTACTATTATAATCCTTGGATACGATCTCTTATTTAGGTTGGTGTTGTACGGCTTGGTTGAGCTCAAGGTTAACGGAGATGGCAATTGTCAGGTTAATTTAAAGTTTTCAGTTTCTTATTTTCCATTTCCAGAGTATCATGTTTCATCTCAGTACAAACCTCTCCACAAGTACTTATCTCTTTCCAAATCTTTCTTTCATACAGTTTCGGGCATTGTCTGATCAATTTTACCGTACTCCTGAACACCATAGATTTGTACGGCAGCAAGTGATGAAGCAGGTTAGTATTGTCACTGTGTAAGAATGATTTTGTCGATCAATATAACTATATGAAGTGCCTGCTTTTCTTTGTATCATTATGATTATTTTTCCTTGTCAGATTCCGTCGTTCCCACATTAATGTATTCCCTCTGCACTCCTAACCGTTTCACAGCTTGAATCCCATCCTGAGATATATGCTGGATATGTTCCTATGGATTACAGAGAATATCTTAAGAAGATGCCAAAGTCAGTTGTTGCTCCTTTTATACTATCTATTAGTAAATGTTTGAATGATAGTGCAACGATACATATTCTCACTTTGTTACACTAACTGAATCAACCAGGAACGGAGAGTGGGGTGACCATGTTACACTGCAGGCTGCCGCAGATTCGGTAAACATGTTCTTCCTCATACTTTTATCGATCTGCTGTACATATCCTTTCACCTTTTTATCGATCTGCTGTACATACTTCTTTATCCGATTTATGCAGTAAATGAACAGAAAATCTCTTTTATTTCACCACTGCAGTAAATGAACATAATATCTTGGCATTATACCACTGAGCTGGTCATGTTGAATGACCGCTCTGCTATTTCTATTGTACTGAAACACATGCACTGATTCTTGCAGTACGGCGTAAAGATCTTCATCCTAACATCCTTCAGAGACACGTGCTACATCGAAATCCTCCCAGTAGTTCAAAAATCAAATAGAGGTAACATCGATCCTCCCAGTAGTTGCCAATTAATTAGCCGTTACTGAACTGGTTTGAATATTTACCAGCTTAGTTTCAGTCTATGTGTATCGATACAAAGCTAATCTTTTTTGTTCCCCTGACTGCAGTCATATGCTTGAGTTTCTGGGCGGAGGTGCACTACAACTCGATATACCCGGAAGGAGGTACCATCTACACTTCGCATAGTGTAATTCATTTTAATCGCTTGATTCGGCATCTCACATGCTGATCATGGTCTGTTGCAGAGCTGCCCGTCGTTGAGGAGAACAGAAAGAAGAGGTGGTGGCACTTGGAGTTCTAGACTAGTTGTAGCAGTAAAAAACAGAACCGTATACAGAAGGAAAAAAAGAAAATTTGATCTGTTCTTTTTTTGTTCTGGTGGCAGCTCTTTGTCGGATCGACGGTCGTCTTGTTCAACCATGTGATTGATATACGAGGGAGGGATCTGTGACGCCGGGGTTGCATTAGGGTTGAGATTGACCCACAGCTGCTCATTCTTTGTACATAGTAGCAGTGGTACTCTATGTAGTAGCATCTGTACAGGTGCAGGACATAAGCAAAAATAGGTGTCAGCGGATTCTGGCATGTGTACTTCATACATCTCTTCTACCTAATATAGCAGCAGTTTCATTCTAAGAGAGTTCATATTTCGATGTTGGTGAGACCTGCAACCGATCTCTTTTTGCTGTTGTTTACTGACCGAAAGTACTACAGGGAGTTAATTAATCCAGCATCTGCAATTTGTTTGTTTTATGATCAGAAACAACTTTTGGATTCGCAGCTAAATTTGGTGAGATAAAAGTTACAAAAATTTGCCAAATTTCAGTCCCGGTCACTTGTGTAGTGTATGCAGCTAGCCTAGTAGAGCAGACCAGGGGAGCGAGCTGCTGGCAAAGGCGCATCTTTCTGGTCTCCTCCAGCCATGGCGGCCGGCTTTCGCTTCAAGCTAACCCCTACTATGAAGATGCCAGCAATTAAATCCCATTACAGCAAGTACAAAGCACTGACAGTGTGAGCTGAGCTGCCTCTATGCATGAAAATGCACAAGAGCTGCCTCATTGTACACCTGATGATGAGCTGCTCCTGTCCAGGTATACAATGATCTGTGCTTGATGAGCTGCCCATTGTATACAAAGCAGGAAGCTGCTGAGTATATGGACAAAAACCATGAAGATCTACAATACCAAATCTCAATAGATTTACCATACGATACAATATTTTCGTAATACATTTTATTTAATATTGCAGTTCTTGGTATTCCTTCTACATATTCAGTCAAACTTAGTGTTAGCTTTGACTTTTGATTAAATTTACATGCTTGTATTTCGGGGCGGACAGAGAGTATATAAGCACTGCATTGACAGGAATCCTAAGGCTGAAAGGTCAAAGTTGTGTCATCTGAAACAATGACGGTCCATGGACGGAATGATGTGCAAAAAGAAAGAGAAGAAAAAAAAAGTAAAATATGTACTACCTGGTTACAGGGAATTGCAGTATCAGTATGTACTTACATGGGCAAAATACAGGCCACAGAAACTCTGTAACACCGTATTTTAGCCTCAGTTCTAGAGTTGCAGTGTCAGTGGGGATGTGTGTACAGGCGTAGTAGCTACATACATATATGTGTATTTGCTTTCTCCTCCCCTCTGTTTCCGTATGAACAAAATTCGATCGAAACCAAATGAAAGCGTGCCCCCAGGATTTTGGGGGCCCAATCCTCCTAACTGTGCTGCGGCAGCGCATACTTGCTCAGCCATTCGAGGTGAGCAGGTCCAGGTAGACATCGAACCCCTGCGTCGACACGCTCCGCTTCAGCTTGTCCAGGGCTCGGTTCTGGAGCTGCCGGATCCTCTCCTTCGACAGGCCGTACATGTCCCCGATCACGTGGAGGGTCTTGGGCTCACCGTCGTAGATCCCGAATCGGTGCTCGATGATCTCCTTCTCCCGGGTGCTCAGGATGCCAAGGAAGTCGCGCACCTGCTGCCTCATCATCATCCTGTCCACGACCAGGTCGGGAGGCTCAATGTTCGGGTCTTCTGTGATCTCCTGCAGTGTTAATTCACAGATCAATTGCATGTTCCAGGTTTACAGAACAAGCATTTTGGTATTCATGTAAGTTGTTCCAAACACAATTATCGGTTGAAAAGTCTTATGTCTGCTACTTCTAACTGGTTAACCTGTTTTGGAGTATTAGTGAAAGTAGTACTGTACTAAATAGTTTTTTCTAAGGCAGAGCTAGTACAAAGAACTACAATGAAAATATGTCCTCGTGTGCAACTACTACTGTCTTGTTCATTATGAAAGATTGCAGGAAATGGTAGTACCTGGAACGTGACTCCATCGTTGGACCAAACCTGATCTTGCATCGATCGCGGTTTTCTAGTTTTCGCTTTGAGTTTTGCCAGCTTCTCAATCGTGATGCCGGCACGCCTTGCTACGTTTTGATTAGTAGGTTGCTCCCCTTCCAAGATGCACTCCAGCCTTGCTTTCCCCACCTTTTTAAGACGCGCATATACACTCTCCTGCGATTAGGGCACAAGAAAACCAGGAAAATGTAGCTTTTAGAAAATAGCAATGCCAGATTAAATGAACTTGTTCCCTCCCAAACATGGATTGTAGAGCTAGGATATCATGGTGAATTAGGGTCATACCGGCAACCGAATTAATCTTGAGTGCTTGTAAATAGACTTTTTAATCGCTTGACGTATCCACCAGTACGCGTATGTCGGGAACCTACACCCCTTGCTTGGATTGAATTTCTCAAAGGTCTTCATCAACCCACAGCATCCGTCCTGGAAACAAGAGCATTTACAACACGGAACATAATGACGATATATCTTTCTGAGAGAATAGACGGAGTAGGGTGATTTGGATCCTAGGGAGGCTACTTTTCTTTCGACTAGTACGCCCTGTCATGTATGTTTTTTTCTTTTTTGGCCTCGGCCGTGTCATGTTTGCTTCTCCTATATCAATATAAAAGGCAAAGCTTTTGCCTCGTTTCAAAAAAAAAAAAAAAAAAAAGAACATAATGGCACAGGTTTTGTCTGCAGTAGTAGCAATGTAAGAGAGTGAAACCTGAACTAAGTCCTCGATGTCAAGGCCATATCCCTGGTACTTCCTAGCTACATGTATCACCAGGCGGAAGTTGGATCGAGCCATCTTCTCCCTGCAGCGTCGTCCGATGTGTATCGACGACTGCAGGTCCTTGCAGCTCATCCCTACGGCCTGAGCCCACTCTGGAAGCGTCGGCTCACGGCCACATTGCTTTTCTAATCTACGCTGTGCCTCCTCTAATTCCATAAGATTCTGTGGATGTCATCATATATCTGTGTTAGATATCTGAAGTAGTATCTGGGCATCAAGGACAAGATAGAAGTTGTTCCAGAAGGTAGGCAAGAAAGAATGGCCGGGATATAAGACATGCCTGTATCTGACTGAACAAGTGTTTCTCTTCCTTTGCCGTCAAGAACTCTGTCGTTTCAGGATCCCGCAGAAACAGCCTGAATGGTTCGTCCGGACCAAGAACCCTGCCGTACTTCTTGGACCTCTCCTTCTTCTTGGAGTCAGCAACACTGCACTCAACATCGGTGCTTGATGCTCGAGGAGTATCGCGTCTCTTGGATCTCCTCTCGCGCAACCGCGTAGATCGGATGAACACCTGCCCCTTGCCGAGCAGCTTCTCGTACGGGTGATCCGACTCGACACTGCTGGTAAGCACAACAGGTAGGCATTACAATAAAACACTTCGCAAACCAATGCTTGACGGTGGCACAACGAGCATGACGAAAACAAACCGGTGAAGCTTCATGTCAAGCTGCGTAGCAGAAGTGCCTGATTCATCTGCTAGAAACGCCACCTCCTTTGGCAAGGTCGCTGAGGTTGCCCCAAGACCCAAAATCGCAACCGGTTTCAATGACGACATCGAAGTGCTAACCCTGTCCTTTTCACTGCCAAATGTGGTGACTCGGCTGAGATCAGTCAGGGTGTAAGAAAATAGCCAGAAACTAAAAACCAGTTTGCACAAGGGAACAGAGACACAAATTGTCATACCCAAACGCCTGCTGGTAGATGACTTGCCGCTGCAGATCTCGCAGATAGCTCTCGAATTCGCCCTCCGCCCCCTCTTCTTCGCCCTTGAGACCCTTCCCTTCCGTGTGCTGTTCTAGAGCCTTGGGCATAAACAGAAGTAATTAGCACTGCCAACGGTACAGAGTAAAATCAATAAAACCATATAAAACGAAAGATGTTTGTGAACATTTTGGGGCTATCAACCATGTCTAGCAGGAACTCCAACAAGGCCTTCTCGCCCTTGAGTGACACGGAACCGTGGACGACGGCCTGCTGCTCATCGGCGGCGGCCACGAGCGACGGCGAGTAGTGGCACGCAGTGGACGCTCGGCCAGTGTTGTCTTGTATCATCGAAACTGCAAAATTAATGCTCAAACAGGATCAGCCTGAGGGCCAATGGATACACCACTCAAGGTAGATGGCTAGGCATACCAGAATGAAAGGAAAGGCAAAGCCTGTACCTGAGGCGCGCGAGGGGGGTGGGGAAGAAGCACTGTTCCTGAAGTTCGGGGAGGAGGTGGGGAAGAAGGGCGACGACAGGAGGCTCCGGCTGGAATTCATGGAGGTAGAAGAAGCAGCAGGTACACAGCAGGCTCCAAGGAGCTTGGCACAGTTTGTCTGGTTCAGTGTCCTCCTCCTTTTCTTACTCTCCTATCCGTTTTCATGAGAGGTGTTTTGATTGGCCAGAGAGATCACGGTCACTCCACCAGCAGATCAGCCATGATTCCTTTTACTACTGCTCCTAGCTAGAGCTGACATGAGCTGAGCCTGAGCTCATTAACGGAGTGAGTAGCGGAGGCGGGTAGCAGGCGAGGATAAGGCGCGCAAGCAGCGCCATGGATCCTCTGTCAGGCGGGCCCTCCAATCGGCCCGCCACGTGTGTAATCACCCGATTTCTTTCTAATTATTATTCAACTAGTAGTCGAAAACAAATCCGGAACTAGCCTTTACCTACGTGCGCTGCAAGCTCGATCTCGCTCGCCGGGATGCGCCGCGCCGTCCCGCTCCTCGTCCGCGCGGCCTCGACCTCCGCGTCCTTGTCGGCAGCTTCACTGAAGGTGGGCGGCGTGCTGCGGTCAGCCCGGCGGCGGTTCACGGCGGAGGACGTGGCGGCGTACGCGGCGGTGAGCGGCGACCGCAACCCGGTGCACCTGGACGACGCCTTCGCCCGCGGCGCCGGGTTCGGGCGCGGCCCCGTGGTGCACGGCATGCTCGCCGCCTCCCTCTTCCCCGCCCTCATCGCCTCCCGATTCGTACGTTTCCCTCCCTCCCTCCCTCTGGCGTTTCGCCGAACACCCTGTAGGCAGTCACGAGGTCTCGACTGACTGAACTGAACTGAACTGAACGATGGTAATCAATGGTGCAGCCCGGAGCGGTGTACGCGAGCCAGACCCTGAGGTTCGCGGCGCCGGTGTACGCTGGCGACGGGGCGGTCGCGGAGGTGCGGGCGCTCAACATCAGGGCCGCCGCCGGACGGCACATGTACGTACACTACTCTCGTCCAACATCATCCATCCCCTCTCTTCTTTCTTTCTTTCTAGGCCGTTGATGTAACTGAATGTGTGCTTATGATGATGGGCAGCGTCAAGTTCGCCACCAAGTGCTTCACCTTCACCGTCGACGGCGACGAGGAAGGGGACGAGGAGACCCTCGCGATCGACGGCGAGGCCATGGTGTTCCTGCCCACGCTGCACCTCAGCCCGGAGGGAGCCCACTGCTGACTGAGTACGGGCGCTGATTAGATTAGAGAGCAGCTCTATATGTCATCATCTTGACGACATGTTTTGGTGGACCAATCAATCTGCTGCTGGTGCAAACGCTTCTTAATTAGACTTTTAAGGAATAGGGTATCATCATCAATCTTGTTTTGTTGCTTGCTTTGACAGTTTCTGTGAACTTGATACGGATCAATGGAAACAATGTTCCTATGCTATATTATATCAGAATTAAGATCCTGACGCTCTTGCAAACAGAGCCTGCAACATGCAACAAAACTATGGTGCTGGTCCAGTCGAGTTCGTCGAAATTAAATCATCATTGCCACTCTGAACCTCAGCAAACAGCATCGTTAGCAGCGAGCAGCACATCACAAGTTCACAAGCAAGATGTGGACATCAGCAACTTTCACCAGATTTATTCCTGTTCTCAGATTCATCTCATCCCAGCTAAATTGATAGTTCAGGTCCAAGACCGCATCAAAACCGACGGCATCCTCTGCATAATTACACACCACAATTTCCATTTAAAGTCGGCAGATACTCCCGTGCACACCCCAGCAGCACGGCACCACTGTCTTGGTAGTCTTCTCCACGACAATGGCCTGGGCGTAATCACCGGAGCTAATTTACTTGGCCTGCAAGCTCGATCTCTCATTTACCTCGCAGGCCCCGCCCCCCCCCGGAGAGGAGTAATCACCTGATTCTTTCTATTTCAGTCAAACCAAGTACCGCCGGAGCCAACCATACTACCTCACCTCCGGTTTGCTTCTCCTGCAAGCTCGATGAGCCGCCACGCCGGGATGCGCCTCGCCGTCCGCGCGGCCTCCTCCTCGGCTGGGGCGGCGGTGGTCAAGCTGAAGGTGGGGGACTCGCTGCGGTCTGCGCGGCGGCGGTTCACGGCGGAGGACGTGGCGGCGTACGCGGCGGTGACCGGCGACCACAACCCGGTGCACCTCGACGACGCCTTCGCCCGCACCTGGTTCACGCGGGGCCGCGTCGTCCACGGCGCGCTCGTCGCGTCCCTCCTACCAAGGCTCATCGCCTCCCGCTTTGTACGTGCGCGTCCATCCCTTTCTTCTCTCATCGGCCATTCCGCCGAACACCTTGCCTGACGCCTTGCGACTGGTGGTGGTGCAGCCTGGGGCCGTGTACTCGACCCAGTCGCTGGCGTTCGGGGCGCCCGTGTACGTCGGCGACGAGGCGGCCGCGGAAGTGCGGGCGCTCAGCATCAGCGCCGTCGGCAAGAGGCGCATGTACAGATGTACTGCATTACTAAGTTACCCTCTTTCGTGGTCACCAAGTGCTCCTGCAGTAAACTGACGTGTGCTCCTGTGATCTAATGGCAGGGTCAAGTTCGCCACCAAGTGCTGCACATTCGAAGACTGCGACGACGGCGATGAGGCGGAGATCCTCACGGTCCAGGGCGAGGCCATGGTGTTCCTGCCCACGCTGCACCTCAGCCCCGAGGAGGCTCCCGAGTACTCAACATGCATGCAAGTTGGTTCTAGACATGCTACAAAATCAAATCCATATGCTACAAGTCAAATCCATCATCATCGCCTTGATGACATGCTTTGGTGGATCAGTCTGCTGTGAACGCATCTTCCTTAGCCTCAGGAATAAAATAAATAGGATGTCGATCTGTTTTCTTATCATGCTTTGAGGCTTCATACGTGCACTCGTGAGATTATTATGATTGCCTAATAAAGTAAGTGATCCATGAAAAGATCATTTTTATCATCCTGTCAAATTATGATCTTCAAGCTTGTTGTAAGTTGTAACATAGGCGTATACAAGCCATGTAAGAAAATTATGGTGTACGTCCAAAACTGAATTGTCATTACAAGTGTCTCAACTCTGAACCTCAGCAAACAGCATCACCAACCATGCAACACATCACAACTGACACACCACAATCCCTTAGAGCAAGGCATCATGACACACCAGAGAGCAGGCAGAACAGACATCATCAACTTCACCGAATTTATTCTTCTCATCAAATCCATCCCAGCTAAATATAGTTCAATACGGTATTCGCTGTGCCAAAACCGGCGATATAGTAATAGAGCAAGGCATCATGACACACCCCTTAAAAAGTACCCACAGCTCTCCTCTCCCTTAGATACTCCTACACTGCAAGCTCCCTAACCCCAGGACAGCATCGTTGTATACTCCTACATACCCCCTGGCATCCCAGCGGCCGCAGGGGACTTCTTGCTGGGCTTCTCCACGACAATGGCCTGGGTTGTCAGGACCATCCCGGCCACCGACGCCGCATTCTGCAGGGCACACCGCGTCACCTTGGCGGGGTCGATCACGCCCGCCTCCACCAGGTTCTCGTGCGTGTCCGTCATCGCGTTGTACCCAAACTCCCACTCACTGCCCTTGATCTTCTCCACAATCACCTCCCTTCCACCCCCGCGTTGTGCGCTATCAGCGACGCAGGTGCCAACAGAGCCTGCACATCACCAACAATGTCAGTATAAGATATAAAAAGAACGGTCAGATGCTTAAGTTACTGACTCTAGGTATGAAAGTTTGGTCAGATGAAAGCTAAGTGCTGAAGCTAAACAGCTGACTGTTCTGCATGAAGTATTTCATTACTTATAATTGCAGTATAGTTTCAAGTGTGGATCACCAACAGTATCGGTAAGATATGGAAGATCAGTTAAAGGCTCAAGTTACTAACTCGATTAAGTTGTCACACGAGAGCAAAATGTGCAAGATAATCTACTAACTGTTCTGAAAGAATAATCAAATCAACTGTTTGACAATACGAACTAATGCATAGCATCTATCATACGTACACAGTACAACTGTAGAACCATCTCATTATCTATTATACATACACAATACTACAACTGTAGAACCATCTCATTATTTTACAAATGCAGTATATTGTTGTCTCCGTTGGAATAATAGTTACCTTCTGAATGATATCAGCACCAAGGCGCTCCTCGGGGTCATCCAACTTCTCCTTGATGGCCGGCACAAACGTCGACAGATGGACATAGGCCGCACCACCCCCAGGTACGATACCTTCCTCTATGGCTGCAAAAGTAGCGTTCTTGGCGTCCTCTATGCGGAGCTTGCGGTCCTCCAGCTCCGTCTCAGTTGCAGCACCAACCTTTATCACGGCAACTCCACCGGAAAGCTTTGCGATCCTCTCTGCCAGCTTCTCAGAATCATACACCGAGTCCGTCTGAGAGAGCTCTCTCTTTAGCTGTGCGATTCTCCCCTGGATCTCGTCTTTGGTGGCAACATCTGCTATGATGGTCGTGGATGACTGGGAGATTGTCACCTTCCGGGCTATGCCAAGCTGCTCGACTGTCGTCTGCTCAATCAGTTGGCCGAGGTCTTTGGCTTGAAATTCAGCACCTGATAACACAGACAAGGACAACATTACAGAGCTTGAAACCACTCATATTAATACAAAAAGTGGTACTGTAGCTTGTTAGACAGCAAAGGAAGACAATAATTTTGCACATTCTAGTAGAATAAATGTGTATACCTGTAACCAGATGATAATAGTAAGACTGTGTAACAGTGACGTAAGCAAATAAAGGAGAAAAGGGGAAATATTGTAGCAATATTAGCAAGATAAAGTATTCGTGCGAGAAAAAGAGCTTTTGGTCTACAAAGATGAGAATAAATAGCAAAGCACAATTAGCCTAGCAGAAAGTAGTCTCACCAGTAACAATGGCAATGTCTTGCAGAAGAGCCTTGCGCCTTTCACCAAAACCAGGAGCTTTAATAGCAGCTACATTGAGGATCCCTCTAAGCTTGTTCACAACTAAAGTTGCCAAAGCCTCACCAGATACGTCCTCTGCAATTATGAGAAGTGGTGCTCTCAACTGCGTAGTTTGCTCCAACAAAGGAAGGATCTCTTTAACCGAGGAGATCTTCTGATCAGTGACAAGAACTCGAACGTTTTCAAACTCCACAACTGATTTCTCAGGGTTGGTGACAAACTGAGGAGAGATATATCCTCTGTCAATCTGCACAAATGGGCGGAGACTAGTTACCATGTAAGGTCAGTATCACGTAAAACTAATGTACTCATTTAACCACAAAATGGAATAAGCAAGAGAGCGGTCCTAGTCAGGCTGTCTACCTCCATTCCTTCCTCCACTTCAACAGTTGTCTCGAACGACGATGACGACTCGATCGAGAGAACACCATCGGGACCAACTTTGTTGATAGCCTCCGCGATCATGGTCCCAATGAAGTCATCGTTTCCAGCAGATATAGCAGCAATAGCTGAAACAGAAGAGAAAAGTGGTTCACAACATATCCCTTCCTTACGCAGAGAGCAGGCTATCACGCTTGCTTTAGACGAAAGCATCAAAGTCATCATTTTAAAAGCAGCAATCTAACCTTTGATGTCTCCGCTGCCCTTAACAGGCCTTGATTTCTTCTCAAGTTCCTCAACTAACAACTGCACCGTCTTATCTATGCCCTTCTTAATAGATACTGGGTTTGCCCCTGACGTAACACTCAACAGCCCCAGTTTGATGATCTCGCGGGCCAGGACGGATGCGGTCGTGGTCCCATCGCCCGCCGAGTCATTGGTCTTGCTAGCAACCTGTCATTTGACAGATAAAAAATGTGCAGAGTAAGGAACGGATGAATTATTTATCCCCGTTCAGAATACATGTACGGTCTATCAATAAGAGAAAACATATATGGCACTGGTTTCTCCATGACACGAGAAGAATATAAAAACATTAGCTGAGAGTATGTAGTTACTTACCTCGCGAATCAAAGCAGCGCCAGCATTCTCCATGGGATCGGCGAGCTCGATAGCCCGAGCGATGGTGACTCCATCGTTGACCACTTTGGGGCTGCCAAACTCGTCCAAGACGACATTCCTTCCTGCGAAACCAAGCAATGAGAAGAGAGCTCAGCTTCGTACAGGAAGAGGCGTAGATGGATAACAGATGACCAGAAATTGCACAGGACAACACATCAGAACAGAGGAAGTCATCATAGCATCAACCGGTTGCGGTTGACTGTGTGTGCTAAGCTCAGTTATGTACTTGCCCTACAAATCTTGAATCTTCAAATCTATACCTAAACCTAAGGAGTGGTGGCCAACTGACATATGAAATCCTACCATTAATCAGATTTATCGGCTGCAAAATCTCATGTACTACTTGTAATCGTTATCATTAGTACTAGTAATCAGAGGTTCCGCATGATCCGAAAAAATAGATTCGGCATGCACTAGAGACAACAGTCGACAGTGACTTGAGGAAGGGAAGGGAAGTGGGGGATCATGGGAGAACCTCTGGGTCCGAGGGTGACGCCGACGGCGTTGGCGAGCTTCTCGACGCCGGCCTGGAGGGCGGAGCGCGAGGCCTGGTCGAAGGCGATGTCCTTGGCGGAGGCCCTCACCGCCGAGAGCGCGCGGCGCCGCCCTGGCAGCCTGGCCTGCGCGGACGGCTTCCTCTCCCTGGCGGCTCTCCCGCCCCTCTGCCGCCACCAAAAAAGGAAGAAAGAAAAAAGTCAGCTTGGAGCGAAATACGGCCGACCGCCGGCGAAGAGGATGGAGGGAGGGATGGTTGGATCGGAGTGGGGCAGGCGGGGTTTAGGTAGGGGTTACCTGGAGGGCGGCGGAGGAGAGGGAGGTGCCGGTGGTGGGGATTGTCGCCATGGGTGCAGGAAAGCTAGGGTTTTTGGGACGGGCGGCGGCTGCGGAGAAACAGAGGAAGGGGGAGGAGCAGGGGAACTAGCTTGTCGACGGAGGGCTTGTGAAGAAGATTCTGGAACGTTGTCGCCACCTACCTACCGTGTCCGTGGCTAATTTTTTTTTAATAATACATTTTTTTAATCAAATTCGAAAAATATTACGCAAATCCACGGAATTTCATAAATAATATGGCCTCCGCCTGGCTTAAGCCGATTAGGGCCTGTCGGCCTGGCCTGGGCCGATTAGGTGGTCGGCCGACGCTGCGCGTGTCAGAGGACATATCGGCCTGGGCTAAGCCGATTAGTTCCTGTCGGCCTGGGCTAAGCCGACTGCTGCATGCCTCCGTATTTCACTGAATTTTTCGCGCCAACACTTCCCGGCGACACCCGTTCCCGCCTTCTTCTCTCCCTCCCGTTTCTCCCGCCAAATTTATTCCCGCCTGTTTTTCCCGCCAAATTCGTTACCGCTAACTTTTTTTGATCTAATACATTTTTTCATTCATTAAACAAACATTGCAACTTACACATACAACAAGAAAAGTGGGAGTATGGACAACACAACATAAATTGAGAAAGAAAAGTCATCTATCATCGACGCAGCCTCCCGCATCACGCTTGCGTTCCGATGACGCAACACCCTTATCCTTCGACGACGCAGCACTCTTCCCCTTCGACGATGCTTCAGCCTTGCGTTTCGACGACGCTGCACCCTTGCCCTTCGACGCCGCCGCCGCTGCTGCAGCTCTCTTGCTCGCTTCAGTGGGCATGAAGATATCATCTTCGTCCTCGCTCTCCTCGACCCATAACATCGGTGTACGAAAAGCATCCAACATATATGATTCAGTGGGATATGTTAGCTTCTTCTTCTGCCACCTAGCATGCAGCCTCACGAGTTTTTTTTCTATTTCCTTGTAATTCCTCCATGGCCACCCATGCCTAGCTAGCTTCGCTGATAGCTCACAGAGATGAGGTGGATGACTAACAATATCCTCGAATGGGATCTCCTTATTGTCTACCTTGAACTCGGCCGTAAACTTCAAAAGGAGTGCCGACATTCCTGCCGGGAAACTACCATCTGAAGAAAATATCGACATGTTCGAGTGAGTGGACTACAATGCTTACCAAACTTAGTGCGCAGTGGTTTTTATAGGCCGTGATGAGAAGATTTGGCGGGAGATAGGCCAGCGCGGGAAAAAAGGGCGGGAGGAAAAGGGCGGGAACAAAATGGCGGGAAAAAAGGGCGGGAGGAAAAGGGCGGGAACAAAATGGCGGGAAAAAAAGGGCGGGAGGAAAAGGGCGGGAAAAAAGGGCGGGAGAAAAAAGGGCGGGAGGAAAAGGGTGCTGCACCGGCTGACGACGGGAGATCACTTTGTGTAGTGTTGGTAGTACCGATGTAATTTGCAAGGTTTGTTTAATATCATTGCGGAAAATAGTCAGCCATCATCACCACTAATCGAAATAGAGTAGTAGCAACTAAGAAATAAGTCTAGTACATAGATAGTCCCAACATAGATATAAATAAGTTTGGTACATAGATATAAATAAGTCTACTACATAGATAGTCCCAACATAGATATAAATAAGTCTGGTACATAGATAGATAGACAAGTCTCAACGAATACAGTGAAGTGTCAGCCACGACGTCTGCCACGACGCGGAGGTGGTGTGTTAGGCGTCGTCCATCCAAACCTGTGCGATGGCCGAACGTCACGTCCAGGAACCAGGGACTCGTCGTGGTCCTGTTGTGTCTCCTGTGTGGGCTGTGGTGGTGGAGTGTTGTACATACCCATCCAATAGTCCAGCTGTGTGTGAGTTTGGAGGATGCTCCCACTTTCCTGCTCACTCTCCCATGCGGATCCAGACGAGTGCTGAGCGGGCATAGACGGACGATATCCGTAGGCTCCTGGATGCAATAAAACTGTAAGAAACAAGTACGTAGCATTAAGCGTGGTGAATAAAAATTTACAAGGTACTTACCCTCTGGCTGGGGAGGTGGTCGAAGCTGGTAGCCCGTCGTGGGACTGAACTGCTGATGCCAAGACGAGCCTCCAGCCTGGTCAGGAGAGGGTGCACTGGGCGACGGGTGCGACGTCATACGAGGTCACGGGCTGTGTCGATCCTGGGGCGTGACCTGCGGCTGTGGCTGCTCCTGTTGCGGGGGATGACGCGGTGGGCGTTGTGGTGCTTGGCGGTGATCGACGTCCGACGTACGTGTGCACGTGATTGCCTGGTAGATACGTCGCAACCTCTCCTCTAAGCGCTGCACCCAGGACTGATGATGCGGGCGGTCCAATAGAGGGCCGGACGATAGGGAACGGCCGTAAGCGGACACATCCGTCTGTAGCTGGTATGTCAATTCAGCCTGTAATTTGCATGGTTATCAGTAAGCAGTACATAATTTTAGAGATATTTGTAAGAATGAACTACTCTCTTACCGCGTACTGTCTGGAGCCTGCAGTAGACCGGCTCGGATACATATCCCACGTAGTGGGAGTCTGTGTAAGCTCGGGGTGCTCGTGATACGTAATGCGTAACCGGGTCGAGAGCATGTAAATTTGCAAATAGGAATTGAATAGTTCAATATCAAACCCGAGATTCTCCTACCAGACTCGTGTCGTCGCAGTGTCCCACTCTGCAACGTAGGCGCCAACCCTCCGCATCCACGATAGCGCGCTTCTATTACTTCCCTTTCTTGTGAGCCTACAGTTGTACTCAGTGTTAGACAATTTAGTAATTCATACATGTATTGAGTTTTCGATAAATAAACATTGCGTAATTAAACACACCTGTGGATGATGGGTGGGACGTGTTCCTCTGTGGACAGAGGAAGTGCCAGCTGTCGTAGACCAAATTGCCTCATAACCCGCTGCTGGGCCATCTCCTCCACGCAGATATCAAAGATAATCTTTGATTTTGTCATCCAGTATGCGCGATCTCTCATGCAGAGGTTAGAGATACCACCCGGGTATTTAGCCTCCTTTTGTTCATTCGTGTACGGCTCCCATATTACCGCATCCTCTCTCAGAAAGTCGAACTGCTCGGTGAATGCCTCGTAGCAGTTCTTCACGTTAGAATGAGCAAAGCGTCTCTGCACGAAACAAAAGTTAGCCCAAGTCGAATAAAAATGTAACAATTGTGATAAATATCTATATTACACATACCTGACGACGTGTCCAGAGAAAACCAAAAGTAGGCATGTCTATGTGATCAGCATCAAAAAACGCACCCACTGGGTAAGCCTCGCCAGCACGCACGTCTGGTCGTCCAACTGGGAACCTCTCCCATGACCAAAGCTGCAACAACAAAGGACATCCAAGTATGGATGCTGAACTCGACAGTAGCTGGCACCCATTGCACATAGCTCGGTAAGTAGCCGCTAATACAGCAGATCCCCAACTCCTCTGTGTGATATGGGCTTGCTCTGTAGCACTCGCAATCTCGAAAGCAATAGGGATGTACCTCGCGCTAATAGTGGTGACATGGTTCTCGGTAAACATCACCTTCCCGAGTAGCCACAAGATATATGCTTCCAGGCTTCTAGTGATTTGTGTACTATTCAGCGGCATGTCAGGAAATCCAGGAAACTTCTGTATCTGTACATTAAAAAAGAAATTGTATTAGACGATAAGCTGGAAACAATTCTGTAAATAAAACATGTACGAAAATAGAACAAACCTGAAAATCCAGCAACCATTCAAGCTTTGGTCCGTGATGCTCTGACATAAACACTCCAGCATGGAGGTTTATACCCTGAAAACGAAGTGACATCTCGTGCTCCCAATTTTCTGGGGCCTGCAACGGCCCTATGGGCTGACCCGCCAACGGCAATCCGAGCAAGAAAGATACATCCTGGAGAGTAGGAGCCATCTCACCCCATCGAAAGTGAAACGTGTGGGTCTCGGGCCTCCATCTGTCCACTAAGCATGTGAGAAGACAGTGGTCTATCAGCTTGCGTGGAGAGTCACGAGTAGCCTCAACTAGACGCGCGAAAGGTAAAAGCCCAGCCCACTTCAAGCTGCATGTTCAGAAAACTAATATAAACATGAAGCAGACAAGTAAATTAATACAGATAATATATGACACGGACAAGTACATTAAATCACGTACCTCTCCACCCAAGCAGGGTGTATCATCCAATTTTCCCTCGGTCCGCGAGTCACTAGAGGCTCGAGTCTACGTTCCTGTAATATCTTGGCGCGATGGTTCTGATCCACATCCGGACTGATCAAGTATACTTGTTCCATTTCTGCAATACAAATTATGAACTTAGCGCAGATAAAACAAAAGTCTAAATTTAAAACATTGATGCAGACTAAATACAGATGAAAGCAAAGTATAAATTTAAAACATTGATCCAGACTAATTACAGATAAAACATAGTCCACATTTTGTTCATTTATCCACACTTATTACAGATAAAACATAGTCCAAATTTAAAACACTGATCCACACTTATTACAGAGAAAAACATAGTCCAAATTTAAAACACTGATCCACACTTAACATATCCTAGTTTCTTCCTCTTCCTCTTGGTCCTCGGCTGCCTCGCCCACGTGGAGCAGCTGCTCTAGATGCCGAAGCAGCATCCGTAGATGGGAATTGTGTACAAGCAGTGGCCCTGTGACCAAAATCACTGCACAGAAAACATTGTATTGTCGGGCCTCCGGCTTTAGATTCATCCATACCATTTCGGATACGCTTGCACGGTCGTCTACCTCTACCAGGACGCAGTAGCCTTGGGTCGGGGATGTACTGCCTTTCAGTAGGGTCAACCGTGGTAAAATTACCCACAGCTCGAAATCCCACCATTTCACCAGTCCAGGTATTAAGAACATACTCGTTCAAAAAATATGGTGATACGAACGAGATGGCTGACAGCCCGAGTTGCCCACAAGCAGCCAATACATGGGAGCAGGGCAGATGAAGCAATTTTGGTTTATTGCATGTGCACTCACATGTTGGTCGGGCTTCATTTCCAATTCTCACCTCATGCGTTCTGAGCTGATTTCCGCAACCAAACCTGTCATAAGGTAAGCGTACCTCGAACCTTCTTTCTTGATTTCCTATGGCCTGCACAGTGTGATTCCGAGCTTTTGCCATCTTCCTATCCATGTACTCCATAATCTTCTCACAGTAAGGTGTGTTCGGGTTGTTTACGATATGCAAGTGAGCTTTCTGACGTCTTTCTCTGAAATACTTGACTGTGCCCTCAAAAATACCCTCCACAATGGCTGTAAGTGGCAAGGCCCTATTTCCTCTCAGAACAAAGTTGTAAGTTTCAGCCAGGTTGGTAGTCATAACACCGTACCTGGCTCCATAAGTGTCGTGCAGCAAAGACCACCTCTCAAGAGGCTCGTGCTCTATCCACTGCTGAAAGTTTTTAATCAACCTCCCAGTCTTTCTCCTAACACCAGGCGGATCAAATCCTGGCAAGTCACAAAGCCCAACAGGTACATCCTCAGCGGGTGGAGGTCCGGTTGCTAGCTGTTGCGCCACAAGTTGCACATGTGCTGCTACTGCAACATTTCGTGCAGCTCTCCTCTGCCTAACATGCCGGCTAGTAAACTCATCAAGCTTACCACGTATGAAAGTGTATTTCCAGAATTGGTTCTGCTTGCATAGTTTTTTGAATAGATTCATCAAAGCCTTATCTCGGAACTGTGAGAAAAAAATTGGCCCCCAAATGGCGCATGCACCAACGACTCTGCAGGTCTAGCCATGGCGTTTCTTCCGCAGCCACAGGGTTTGTGAGTGCCTTCACGGCGTTCAGTATACCAGCATGGCGGTCATGAAGGATGCACACATTCGGCTTATCTTTCACTACTGCTATTTTAAGCTGTCTGAAGAACCAAGTCCAACTTTCAGTGTTCTCGCTCTCCACAAAAGCAAATGCAAGTGGCACGATCTGATTGTTGCCGTCCTGACCAATGGCGGTCAAGATCTGTCCCCTATACTTGCCAGTAAGAAAAGTACCATCAACACAGATCACTGGTCGATAGTGAGTGAAAGCTTCTATGCATACACCGAAAGAGAAGAACACACGATGCAACACCTTTACGTTTGGAAACTCTGCCATCCAAAAGTGTTTGATGTCAACATATGTGCCTGGATTACGGGCCTGCAATGTGTGGAGGAGCCGAACAACTGAGTCATATGAGTCTATAAACGATCCGAATCTGTTCTCAAGTGCCATCTGCTTAGCCCTCCAAGCTTTGCCATAAGATATTTTGTACTTGAACCTGGTGAACACCTTATGTTGAATAGCCTTCGCTTCCATAGCTTTGCCCTGTACTATTTCTGAGTACAGCAACCGAGCTATAAGCGTCGACGAAATGTTACGATGATCTTGAGGAATACAGTCAATTCTACATGTGTGCTGAACTACGTCGCTCACTTTCCAGTTTATGGCGAACTGAGGGCGATAACCGTGCATCCTTCCAGGACAGCCTGCAACCTCACATTCCATTGTTAGATATTTTTTACTTGACACCTTGGTTTTGAATGTCTTGCATGTCGACATTGCCCACTTAATGATTGCGTCTTGCAAATGTTGCTTGTCGGGATATAGAGCACCCACAGCAACCTGGTTCTGATGGTATTCCCAGGAAGAATCATGACCATCGTTCACTGTCATTGACGAAGTGAAGTCATGACTCCATGACGCAGGATTGGGCACGACATGTTCGTCATCCGACTCGTCGGAATCATCACCATAAGCACTATCACCATCTTCATCTTCCTCTTCCATCATTTGTTGGAATTCCTCATCGGCATCTGCCTCAACACCCTCATCATCTGCTACTTCTGCCTCACTGTTTTGGCCAGATTCATAACCACCACCTCCAACATCTTCCTGATTATAATCATGACTAGATAAATGCATCTCCTGACTACTCTGTCCAGGATCGTGACCTCCCTCGCCTTCAGGCGGAATCACCTCCTTCGCGACAGGTATCAGTAACGCGATAGGGGTACATCCCCTGCTTTCCCAGCCTTGCAACCATCGCACCATCTGAGAGGTCCGATCTATCAGCCTCAAATAAAAAAACACCGGTGACCTTGACTTCGTCCACAGTGCATGCACACCGACGGTGTCTGTTCCAGGATTAAGCCCTAAACATGCTGCCAACCAATCTTTCAGCTGACTTATTGACCATGTTTGTGGGTCGCTCAGTTCCAACTCTGACCATCGAAACTGACCCAAATCAGCTCCCAACTCATTTACTACAACTGTGCCAGGACCGTAGTAAAACAAACATTTCACTAAATTACTCATCTCGACAACCTAAAAATGTGACACCAAATTACTGTTATAACCGGAACAACTATATACTTAATTATTACTACCGGAACAACTATATATTTAACAATAATGCATGCGTAATTAGTGTAAACCCTAATTACCCAGAAAAATCATACCCTTGAAGCGTGCCTTGATTCAATGGAGTAGCACCACCACCACCACCACGGCCGGAGCAGCAGAACCACCACCACGTCTTCCACGAGCTACACCAACCTCCTCCACATCTCCACCATTGCTCCAAAAAAGCACCACAAAATCACACCCACAACCTAACCCATCTGTAGATCGGAGTTTCCCTAACTCTCTAACAGCTGTAGGCTTAAGATTTACTGGCTGGATGGAGAAATCACCAGGGGAGGGAAGAAATCGCCATGGAATCTTTTGTTTCAGTGAGCAAGAAGAAGAAAGAAGAAAGAGAGGGAGGTGGAAGAAGGAGCCCGACGCCCGAACGATGCCAGCGACTAATCGGCTTGGCCAAGGCCGATAAGCCTGTCGGCTTCGACGTGGCCGACTGCAGGCCACCCGTGACCCGACTGGGCTGTCGGCCGCAGGTCTGGCCCACCACGCCACCTTATCGGCTCAGGCCCGCCGACAGGCCATAATCGGCTTAGGCCAGGCCGACAGGCCCTAATCGGCTTAGGCCAGGCCGAGGCCATATTATTTATGAAATTCCGTGGATTTGCGTAATATTTTTCGAATTTGATTAAAAAAATGTATTATTAAAAAAAAATGGCGTGTCCCTGCAGGCCAAAAGAGTGCGCCTTTGTTTGCCTTCTTGCACACACAGGACAGGCTCGGCCGGAACCAGCTCACTCACTCTCCCGATCTTCTCCTCTTGGTCCTAAATACAACACGTTTTGATAAGCCAAATCGAGTTTTCAAAACGTGTTGTATTTAGCAACATATGGAGTATTTACAAAGCAGTAACATTACTCTCATCAATCTTGATCTTGGAGTTCTTGGTGCATCTCCTCTTTGTTCTTCCTCTCTTATTCCCCCATAAGCATTTGTTGCTTTGTTGGAATTTGAGAGTGAAGGATTTGAGCACTTGTGCTCTTGCCATTGCTTCGTTGCATCGGTTTGTGCTCTCCACGAGGATTCGTGGAAGTTGAAACCTTGTGAACTTGTTACTCTTGGGTCTTTGGACCCTAGACGCCCGTGTGGTGGTTGAGACCCTTGTGTGGTCACTTGTAGCTGTTCGGGAGCCCCCAATCCCGTTGTGGGTTGTGCCCCAGATCGTTGTTGAAAGGCTCCGGATTTCCGCCTCGAAGGATTCCGATAGTGGAAGGTGAACCAAACCTTTGTGGTGCGGTTCATCGGAGAAGAAGGTGAAACCTTTGTGGTTGTTGAACCATTGTGTTGGTTCACACCTCTCCAACGAGACTTACTCCCTTAACAAGGAGGAACTCGGGAATACATCCTCGTCTCCGCGTGCCTCGGTTATTTCTATACCCGAGCTTTTTACTTATGCACTTTACATTGTGATAGCCTTCGTGCTTGAAGTATTCTATTTTGCTATCACCTTGTTGCTTCTCTTGCTTAGCATAAGTTGTTGGTGCACATAGGTGAGCCTAGTTTATTTAGGTTGTTGGCTTGTTAATTTAAACACATAGTTTTATTCCGCAATTATCAAGCCTAAACCGGAAAAGTTTTAATCGCCTATTCACCCCCCCTCTAGGCGACATCCTTGTCCTTTCAATTGGTATCAGAGACTGGGCTCTCTTTTTGGGCTTTACCGCCTAGAGAGTAAAGATGTCGTATAGAGAATTAGTGCACGATCCCACTCTTATATTCGATGGCACAAATTATGATGTTTGGAAAATTCGCATGCTTAACCTTCTTAGGGACATAAACCCAAATTTTAAGAGAATTGTATATATAGGATTTTCTCCTCCAAAGGATTCCCAAAAGTTATCTTTAGAGGATGAGGAAAACTCCTATCTCGATACTCGTGTATCTAATTGTCTCATGTGTGTTTTGAGCGATGTAGTTCTTGCATCAATCATGCCTTTTCGGAACGCTCATGAGCTATTGACCAAGCTTCAAGATAAATATGAAGTGTCCAATATTATTGAGGATGATTGTTCTCTCCCACCTCTGGCCGTGATGAGTTCACATCTTTTCCACTTCACCAACATGTGTTATGACACAAGGTAATGATATGGTGAGTGGTGATAGAAATTGCTTTGTTGATGGTGAATATTCTATTGGCTATACTTCTTCTCTATCACATTGCAATGTTCTATCTTTAGACTTAAACACTTCTAGCACTCCAAATGTTTTACATGCTAGTGTTGATAGTCCTTGCATATCATGTAATAGTTGTTTAACTAAATCTCATGACGATATGCTTCATTTGTCTTGTTGCCATGAAAACAATACTTCCATATCCTCTATTTCTTGTGTGGCTAACAATGTAGAGGAATCACAACATTTGTTGGAACAAGACGTGGATCTCAATGGTGCTTCAAGTATCTCTTCACCATCTTTGCCCACTACTCATTTTTGCCTTATGGCTAAGGATTCAAAGGTTTCTCCACCTTTGGAATCCTCTACATCTTTTGATGATGTGGATGGGGATTCTCATGGAGCGCTTATGGATGTTGAGTCCATAACAAAGAAGGGTGAGATGGTATTTGGTGCTCTCCCCAAAGGTAGCAAAGTTATCCCTCCTCTAAGTGAAATCATTGTTTATGCTATTAAGAGTAGGGAAATTATTGAGGACTTGGAAACTCAATTTCTCGAGAAATGTCAAATTGAGAGAGAGGATGCCGATGAAAAGGCATCCTTAATGAATGCCCTTGAGGAAGAGCAAGGGCTTCGAGTGTCTCTTGAGGAGAGACTTGAGTCTCTTGATGAGTCTAATGATCTTATTATTGCTAAAATCATTAAGGAAAAAGATCATGCTATTGCTAAATATAAAGTGCTTAAAAAGGAAAAAGTTGAATTTGGTGTTGGCAATGCTAGACTTAGAGAGACTTAACAAAGCTCACAAGGATTTAGAAAGTGAACACTCTCTCCTTATCAAGTCTCATGATCAACTCCAAACTCAACTATCTAAAAATGATGAGCTTGCCAAGTTGTCTTCTTCCAATTCTAATGTTAATGATGCTTGTGCTACTAACTCTACTTCTTGTGAAGCATCTATTTTGAAGGAGAATGTTGAGCTAAGGGCTCAACTTGAGTTGCTAGCTAGCAAGTATGGGAAATTGGAAGAAAGTCATGAAAAGCTTTCTAGCTCTAATGATGATCTTCTAGCATCCCATGCTAGGCTAAAGTTAGCTCATGAGGCTATCGCTACAAAGGTAACATCTTGTGAGCCTCATGTGGACAAAGGCACAACTTCGACTAAAAATGCTTTATTGCCATTTGCTAGTCCTAGTGATTCATCCACTCACAATATTGCTACATCTTGTGATGAATTACTTTCTATGCCTTGTTGCTCTAACAATGAAGCCTCTACCCCCTCTAGTGTTTTTGTTGATACTAACCATGTAGAGGAATTAAATGAGCTCAAGGCCCAAGTCACTTCTTTAAAGAAAGACTTGGAAAAGCGGCATGTTGGGGATTCTACACTTGACAATATGTTGAGTGTTCAAAGACGCCCCAATGACAAGAGTGGACTTGGATTCAACTCCAATATCAAGAACAAGTCCAAGTTCAACAAGAAGAAAAAAGGCCATGAACAAGTTAAAGATTCGGCCAAGATTGTTTGCTTCAAGTGCAAAGTTGAAGGGCACCATGTAAGATCTTGCCCTTTGAAGAAGAAGCCTCTTAGTGAGAAGCAACAAGGGAAGAAGTCTCAAGTTCCTCAAGTTGAAGAACGGCCTCTTCCCAAGAAGAATCAAGCTACCCCTCCTCAAGTCAAGACTCCAACTAAGAAGAGAGGAGGAAGTAGATGTTGCTACCTATGCCGTGAGATGGGTCACATTGCTTCTTCATGCACAAATGGTACCTTATCCAACCCCATTATTATTGATGATGATTACTCTCTTCGGAAGGATAAGGTTGGCAATGTGTTTGCCAAATATGTTGGTACTCAAAGTGGTGTCAAGAAAAGAACCATTTGGGTTGCCAAACCTATTGTGACTAACCTCTTAGTACCCAACTTGGTTGGGGACCAACAAGCTAAAACTTGATCAATAGGTGTTGTTGGAGGGCATTGGAGACTTGGCTACCTTATGAAGAATTAAGGGATCTTCATCAATTATATTCTCTCAAGTCAAGTCATTTGGATTATATTGTTTTATCTCATATCCAATGTTCCTCCTTGCAGTAACTTTTATTTAAATCATATATACATTGAAAGTTGCTTGCACCCTTGCATGTGTTAGGTTTTGTACCTTGCTAGTTTTTGTATGTGTTGTGCTCTCTACTTACTTATCTTGAGTAATCAAGTATGTGTATATTGGTTTGCACACCATCTACTTGTGTTGAACCTTATTGCTTTTATTTGATATCTTATCTTGTTGGCTCTCTTTTGAGAGATTAATGGACTATTCCATTTTGGGGGAGTGATGTGCTCCGTGCACTTCACAATCCTAAAAATGTGTGTACATGAGGAATACCACTTAGTGATGATATATCAATATTATCTACTCTCTATGTGGTATGTCATTCTCATGAGAAATTCAAATTCTATAAAGTCCATTAATTATCTCTAGTTGGTTTGCTTGCCTCTTGTTAAGAAAATTTGGATTATCACATTATGGGGGAGTAATAAGCTTTGTGCATATTACAAACCTAGAAAATGTGAACATGTGAGGTATTGTCACCTAGAATTGATATTCTTCATTATCTTATTCCTATGTGGCATGTTTCTCAAACAAGTTCCATTTGCTTAAATGATTTTTGTTCTCACCGTTGGATCTTGTTTGTGATGAAAGTTCTTGATATGGCTTTCCCTAAATATGTTCTCATATATCTTTTGGGAAACCATTTGCTTCAAGCTACTCCTTGGAGTTGCTTTGCATTATCGCGTGAATACTTGAAGCTATCAAGAATATCTATCTATTTAAGCTTTGGCCTTTAAATCTTCTCTTTTGCCATATGCTTATTTGTTGTGAAATTGGTCTTCAATATCATTCCTATATACCACCGAGAAATATCTCTATATTCTCCTTGTCCTTGACAAGCGATACTCATAATTGTGGTAGAATTTGTAGACCATCTTCACTTTGGTTTTTGCTTTGAATTTTCCTTATTTTTATCGCCAAGAATTTATTTTGATCTAACTCTCATTTGTATTTCTTGTATCTTTTGGATCCATGTTGCTCTACTCAAAATTTGTTTTGTGCTTTCTTGAGTTGGGAAAAGAAATGATCCAATTCTTGTGCATTGACATCCAAAAGTCATACTGCTTGATAATGCACTCTTCTTTGAGAAGCTATCCTACTTTGAGTGGAACATCGTTCTTTAAATTGGTATTGCATCTTCTTGCCTTTCTTGAATATATATATATATTTACCTATATATAGGAAGTATATATATATATATATATATATATGGAGAGTGATGATCCCATTTGTGTGCATTTGTATTCAAATGCAAGATCATAAATAATGCACAAATCTTGGGGGAGCTATCCTATATGCTTTTGAACATTAGTTGTCTTCAATTGGCATTCGATCCCGATGACGTGTCTCTTTGGAAGACAAACACTTCTCGTCTTGGTACTTTGTGCCATCATGAGAAGTGTAGAGGGTGTGGTTTATTCCTTGATGATATGTTCATCAATTGGTATCTTACTTTCATTTGGCATCTTTTCAAAGTGGTATCTTCAATCATGTGTTGATTTGGGTTTTTGATATAATTTGGACAATTCTCTTTCTTGTCACACTTATGTGTGCTTTCTTGGTTTAATTGGTGTTGTGTCCAATTTGTATCTCGTTTGGTTCTTGAAAGTCTTGTGCATGCATATTTACTACACTACAAGAAATATGCTATGCTATGACCTTTTGATAATGACCCTGAAAAATTGGTCACAAATCTATGACCATTTTCGACAATTTGGTCATACGCTGGTCTGGAGGGTCTAAACCCGAAAAAATAATGACCAAACAACTGAGAAAGGTCATAGTCTCCTTAGACAGATTGGTCATAATGCAGATAGCAAGAGCCTATGACCTTTTTCTTAGCCGGTTACGACCAATTAAAATGGTCATTCGCACGAGTTGACAGTCAACTCAGCAGTTGTCGGGGGCTGCCCCCGGGTAGGGCAAAGATGTGGTGTTAAGTGTTGCAAAGAGCTAGCCGGATCAACATATAGCCGGGTCACTTGGGCCGGATCTCTCGTGAGAGTCGGTTGGCGCATGATCAAGCTAGTGCGATAAGACGCCAGAGAGGATCCGGTAAAGACAAACCGGATCAGATTAAGAAGTGTCGGCTAAGTTAGCCGGGTTGGTCAGGAAGGATCCGGATAAAGTAGCCGGGTTGGCCAGGAAGGACCCGGATAAGGTAGCCGGGTTGGCCAGGAAGGACTCGGATAAGGTAATCCGGATATTGCACAAGGGCCAAGTAATGTCAGAAAGGTTCACGGATCCTGCAGGTCTCCTGCCAGAGGCTGAGAAGACAGCCGGGTCAAGTCGCAGGTTTTCCGGGTCGCAAGGCCCTAGGCGCTGACTTGGCCAATTCGGGAAAGAGGATATGACCGAGGCCCGGGGGCTACGCCTGCCATTGCCCTAAGTGGCAAGATAGGCCTGTTAGGGACTTGACGGCCAGGTCAGGTCACGGGATTCCTGGGAGCGCAGCAACCTAGGAGCTGACTCGGCCAATTCGGGAAAAAGGATATGACCGAGACCCGGTGGGCTACACCTGCCATTGCCCAAAGTAGCAAGATAGGCCTGCTAGGGCCTGACAGTCCAGCCGTTGGATTGACAGGAGGCAGAGGCTTGTCCTTTTCCTCTTGGCAATGCCATTGTCTCATGGAGCCAGGGGCAGAATAGTAATTCGGTTTGTGTATAAATGAGCTACCACATCCTCCAGTGCGAGGGACGAGCAACAGAGGAGAGAGGATCGACCATTGTGAGCATCATTTCCCCCAAGCTTCATCTTCTACCTGGAGCTCACTCCATTGTTCATCATACAGCTCAAGGAGCGCTCTGTACTTGTAAACACTTGAGATATAAGAGAGTAGGCTAGAGCTGCAGTAGGGGTGTTACCTCCACAAGAGGGCCCCGAAGCAGGGTACATCGTGGTGTTCTTTGCTGTTCTTGGTTTGCTTTGTTCTTGTTGGTTCTTGCGACTTCTTGCTTTCTTCATGCGTGCTTCGTGAGCGCGCAAACCCTCCCCGGTTCCCCCAACGCCCAAGCGAGCCCACACTTAAGCCATCCCCATGGCATCTGCCGTGACACCACCACGACAGTTGGCGCCCACCGTGGGGCTAGCAGTGGCGTTGGCTGGGGTTTCCATCCGGACGGGCACCGTCGCTGGCTCCGGCGAGCGGGTCCTCTCTGGGCTCGTTTGCAAGATCGGCGAGTTCAACTTCATCAGCGACAACGCGGGGTGCTTCGCCAACAAGCCCTTCCCCGCTGACGGTTTCCTCATGACGCTCGGCAGCTTCGTCACCTACGTCGCCACCGAGCCAGTTCGCGAGTACCCGGCGCAGGTGCTCGTGGCTGCGGATCCTCCCTCTTTCCGCGCAGCTCTCGGAGGGCGTAACGCTCGCCCCGGGAGTAGCGTGGAGGTGATGATGACCGGGCCAAGTGCAGCTGCTGGCAAAGGAGATGCCAGCAAAAACATGCCCGAGGAGCTGGCCACGCCAGTTGATCCGGTTGGCAAGCCAACCCGGACAGCGAAGTTCCCAAAGGAGAGACCAGATCCGGTTGGCCCGCTTGGCATGTCAAGTAGGGAGGCTCCTTAGAGGATGTCTTGGAGAAATTAGCTCGGCCAGTGGCACCTGGGGCAGATGTAGAACTCACTGTAGCTCAGCTAGAGGCAGAACGCCTGAGGTTGCAAAAGAAGCCCGGTTAGTGGTGGAGTCTAGGCAAGCCTTTGATAGAGATATGAGAGAGTACAATGCGGCTAATGGAATCACAGATGGTTTTACTCCTGTAGTGCATCGCTCACGCAAGAAAGCCGAGTTGCGTAACAGGGGTAAGGACCTCAATGACGAGTTAGCCAGAGCTGCAAGATCGAGCTCAAGTAAGGCTACTAGTCATAGATCCGGCACAGGCAAGCCGGTATAGCTCCCCGGCTAAGAATCTTAGGGCTGCAGCGGCAGCGCGAGCCGAATTAAGTACATTAACCGGGGATGCTTGGCGCAAGCAGGCGGAGAGAGTCAATGAGCTTGTAGATGTGTGCAACAGGCAGAATGAAGCCTACCGGAAAGCTAATCCGGATGCTGGTGGTTCCCGTGTAGTGGTGTCGGTTAAGGCTGCTAGCCAGAAGTCTAAGGGCCAGGCGTCATCTCCGCATGTTGTAGTTGACCGATCCCCAAGTGTGAACTCGGGTAAGAGCAAGCAGCTGCAAACCTATGATGCCGTATATGCGGGCAAGCAGCTAGCAGCTCAAGGAAGAGGCGGACAAAGCAGAAACAGTGGTGGTCAAGGCAATCTGGGTGCCGGAAGGGGAAATTCGGCTGGCCGAGGTCAACCACCACGCCATCCCGGACAGCAAATGATGGCACAGGTGCAGCAGCAAAGTGGTGGCCAGGTGGGCTACCGCTATGACGATGGCAATTCGGCTATGGCGCGAGCCGGATACCAGACGTATGACAATGCACTGGCGTCGAGACTGGGGCCTCGGATGTTGGATCCGGATGATCAGCGTCTCAAGTTGGACAGAATCTACCAGTCCGAGAAGCTGGAAGAGCAAGGCCCACCGGGTCCACCATGCTTTGGACCTCGGATAATGAATGAGCCAAGTGTGCCGTTGTTCCAGCTCGGCCGCAACACGAAGCCGTATAATGGCAGCACCAAGCCACAGGATTGGCTGACGGACTATGTATCATCAGTGCACATTGCGGGGGGCAATCGCCGATGGGCGGTCCGGTATCTCCCGCATATGTTAGAAGGTCCAGCCCGGATCTGGTTGAATAACTTGCCGCCGGGTAGTATCAATTGTTGGATGGATTTGGAACAGGCGTTTAACAGCAACTTCTCCAGCACCTACAAGAGGCCAAACCGACCTCAGCTCCTGGCTGCGTGCAAGCAGGAAGAGAGGGAGACAGACCGAGAGTATTTGACTCGGTGGAGCAACATGCGCAATTCTTGCGAAGGTGTAGTAGAGGAGCAGGCCATTTCATGGTTTGCGCAGGGATGCAGGCATGGTACCCCACTTTGGCAGAAACTCCAAAGAGATATGCCAAAAACCCTGGCAGATATGATCCGGATAGCAGACACGTATGCACTGGGTGATCCAACACAGCCCGCATTGGATGCAGTGGGAGCAAACAGGAGGCAACCGGTTAATAACCGAGTTGGACCATTAAGGCCCAGTGACCGACATGAATTCGGTTACAAGAGGAGAGATCCGGATTACAGATACGGTTCTGATCAAGTTGCTGCGGTAAACATGGACCAACCCGGAGCGGGAGATAGCCAGAGGCAAAAAACTGATGGTCCGGCTTGGAGGCCGAATCAAGGTGCTTGGCCGAAGAAAGTGTGGGAGGGACCAAGTCCACCTCTGACTTTTGAGTCCAGATTAGATGGGCCTTGCTGTTATCACACCACTGATCCGCGCAAACCGGCTAATCATTCGACCCGGAACTGTAGTTGGCATCACCGCATTCAGGCGGAAGGTCAAAGAGGACCACCTCAGAGAGGTGCTCCTAGACCGAATTTCAGGCCAAACATGCCGCTAACCGGAGCCAATGCAACCCCGGTGAACGCTGGAGCTCCGAGGCCAGCAGCAACGAAGCCGGTTAACCTGGTGAACATGGGAGGCAATGACAATGATGTTGGCCCAAGTAGGCAAGGTGGATACCCTGGAAATGATTACAAGGAAGCACATCAGAGTTATGTGGTTTTCGTGACCGAGCCAACTGACAAGAAAAGTCAGTTGAGAAGAGCAAAGGAGGTGAATGCAGTGATGCCAGCAGTTCCAAAGTACTTGAACTGGTCTGAGCAGGAAATCACGTGGAGCAGGGCGGATAATCCCCGAATCATGCCAAGTCCAGGAACCTATGCGCTAGTCGTGGATCCGACTCTGGTTGGGCCCAAGCTGAATGTGAAGTTTAGCCGAGTCTTGGTTGACAATGGCAGTGCCATAAACATCATGTATCGGGATACAATGGTCAAGTTGGGTATTTCGCCGAATCAGTTGCAACAGAGCAGTTGTACTTTCCATGGCATAGTACCCGGGGTGTCTTGTTCCCCCATGGGTAAGATCTGGGTGGATGTGTTGTTTGGTACCAGGGACAATCACAGACTTGAGAGTCTCGAGTTCGAGGTGGTGGATTTGGAAAGCCCATACCATGCTCTGCTTGGCAGGCCAGCATTAGCCAAGTTCATGATATCTACTCATGTGGCCTACCTCAAGATGAAAATGCCTGGCCCGAATGGTGTTATCACCGTTGCGGGAGACTACAAGAAGGCCATACAGTGTGCTACAGTTGGTTCTAACTTAGCCGAATCACTGGTGATACAAGCTGAAAAGAGCAAGATGCACGAGGTGGTGGCAATGGCGAAGTCGGCTCAGTTAGGCGTGCTGGCCATGACCAATCCGGATGCGGGTGCAACATTTGAGGTGCCCAAGGAGACGAAGAAGATCCCCATTGACCCGGAGAACCCGGAGCGCATGGCCATCATTGGTGCCGGGCTGGATGAGAAATAGGAAAGCGCGCTCTGTCACTTCCTCCGTGAGAATCGGGATATCTTTGCATGGTCGGCTAAGGACCTGCCTGGTGTTCCGAGGGAGTTGGCAGAGCACTCTTTATTTGTCAGGCCGGATGTAAAACCGGTGAGGCAACCGACTCGGCGTCTCTCAGATGATCGAAGAAAAGTGGTGCTTGATGAGCTGGCTAAGCTGCTTGCAGCCGGATTTATTATGGAGGTGTTGCATCCAGACTGGATATCCAATCCGGTTCTGGTAGAGAAGAAGAAGGACGAACCAGCTGTGGTCAAGGTGTGGCGTATGTGCATCGACTTCACCAATCTGAACAAGGCATGCCCGAAGGATCCATTTCCTTTACCTCGGATTGATCAAGTGATCGATTCCACTGCTGGGTGTGAGTTGTTGTCTTTCATTGATGCGTACTCTGGTTTTCACCAGATACCACTGAACCCTAAAGATCAAATAAAGACTGCTTTTATTACCCCGTACGGGGCGTATTGCTATCGTGTCATGTGTTTCGGTTTGAGAAATGCCGGTGCAACTTATCAGAGATGTATGCAGAAATGCTTACACTCCCAAATGGGCAAAAATGTGCAGGTGTATGTCGATGATATCGTCATCAAAACTAAAGAAAAGCACACTCTCCTCGAGGATCTCGAGGAAACATTTGTGAACTTAAGAAAATATCGTTTGAAATTGAATCCGGATAAATGCACTTTTGGTGTCCCGGCTGGAAAGTTGCTCGGTTTCCTTGTATCGAGCCGAGGTATTGAGGTGAATCCGGCTAAGATCCGAGCCATAGAAAGAATGAAACTGCCAAAATGTCTGAAAGATGTACAAAAATTCACCGGGTGTTTAGCCTCGTTGAGTCGGTTTGTGAGTCGGCTAGGAGAAAAAGCCTTGCCCTTGTATCAGTTGATGAAAAAGAGCACCGGGTTCACGTGGACCCCGCAAGCAGATTCGGCTTTCAACGAATTAAAAAAGATGTTGTCCACTGCACCAATTCTGGCGTCACCTTTGCCGAATGAGCCAATGCTACTTTACATTGCGGCCACTAACCGGGTCGTAAGTGTGGTTATTGTGGTAGAAAGAGAAGAAGAGGGCAAATCCGTGCAGAGGCCGGTGTACTATTTGAGTGAGGTGATCTCAACTTCGAAGCAAAATTATCCTCACTACCAAAAGATGACATATGGTGTGTACCTGGCGGTCAAGAAGTTGAAACATTACTTCCAAGAGCATCCGATTACAGTGGTGTGTGAAGCTCCAATTGCGGAGATCATTGGGTGCAAAGATGCAACTGGCCGAGTTGCCAAATGGGCGATAGAAGTGTCTCCTTACACACCGCATTATGAGAGAAGAGATGCTATCAAGTCTCAGGCTTTGCCGGATTTCCTTTGTGACTGGGCTGAGATGCAATATGAACCACCTAAACCGGATTACAATTACTGGAGGTTGCACTTTGACGGTTCCAAATGCAAAATCGGGCTAGGTGCTGGGGTGGTGCTCACATCACCAAAACAGGATCAATTGCGATATGTATTGCAGATTCATTTCTCAGCGTCAAACAATGTAGCCGAGTATGAGGCACTGATCCATGGGCTTAATGTGGCTCGGGACATCGGCGTTCGCCGGATTGAATGTTTCGGTGATTCGGATTTGGTCGTGCAGCAATCTTCTGGAAATTGGGATGCTCTTGATGCCAATATGGCACTGTATCGGTTTCATGTTCAGAAAATTTCGGGATTTTTTGAAGGCTGTGAGTACAAGCATATACCTCGGCTGGAAAACCAAGCTGCAGATGTTCTGTCAAAACTCGGGTCGTCTAGGGAGGCAATCCCACCCGGATAGCCTTGAATCATCTAAGGGTCCCTTCAATCAAACCTTCGCCTGATTCCGAGTCGATTTTTATTCCCAAGCAAGAATCCGAAGCTATTCCTATGAATGTTGATGTTGAGTATATCGAGGAAGACCCGGGGACTGCATGCCCGGACTCGGGGACTGCTCACACAGATTCGGAAAATGCTAACCGAGTCTTGGGAAAGAGGAGCAGAGATGAAGATGATGCTAACCGGATTGTGGGGAATGGACAGAAGCTGATAGAAGAAATAATGGCGGCCAAACCTGTGGAAGAAAATGAGCACTTGTTCCCTTTGCATCCAGTACCAGAGTGGGCTGAAGAGATCATGAAATTCATCGAGGAAGGAAGCTTGCCAAGCGATGAAACCAAGGCTAGGCGTGTCCAGAGGAGATCCAAGGCTTATACCATCATCAACAAGGAGTTATACAAAAGAAGTGTAACCGAGGTGTTGCAGCGCTGCGTGGAGCCAGCAGAGGGCAAGGAGATGCTCCTAGAGATACACCAAGGTGAATGTGGACATCATTGCAGTACAAGAGCCCTGGTGGCTAAAGTGTTCCGGCATGGATTTTATTGGCCCACTGCTCATGCAGATGCGGAGGACATAGTCCGCAGATGTGAAGGATGCCAGAGATTTGCTAAGCAAACACACTTACCCGCATCGGCACTGAAGACAATTCCTATTACTTGGCCATTTGCTGTGTGGTGTTTGGATATGGTGGGAGATTTCAAGCCGGCTAGGGGCAACATGACACATATGCTGGTGATGGTGGATAAGTTCACCAAGTGGATAGAGGTGAAACCAATCCGGAAAGTGGATGGCCGTTCGGCTGTAACCTTCTTGAAAGAAATCATTTTGAGATACGGATACCCTCATAGCATCATCTCGGATAACGGCACGAACTTTGCTGTCGGAGAGTTTGCCCGATTCTGCATGGATAAGGGGATCCGGTTAGACATAGCCTCAGTGGCGCATCCAGAGTCCAATGGACAAGTGGAAAGATCAAATGCTCTAGTGTTAGCCGGCATCAAGGCTCGTCTCATTGAACCATTGTTGAAAACTCCGGGGTGCTGGATAGATGAAATTCCATCAGTTCTTTGGGGTCTAAGGACTACACCGAATCGGTCAACAGGCTACACGCCATTCTTTCTGGTTTATGGGGCAGAAGCTGTCCTACCCACTGACATAGAATATGATGCACCAAGGGTGGCAATGTACACTGAAACCGAGGCAAAAGAGGCCCGGGAAGATGCAGTGGATCTGCTAGAGGAAGCAAGAGAGTTGGCCCTGTCTCGGACAGCAATATACCAGCAAAATCTCAGGCGTTATCATAGCCGAAAAATCAGTCCTCGAGTGTTTCATGAGGGTGATCTAGTGCTGAGGCTGGTGCAGCGCAGCAAAGGCCGACACAAATTGTCACCTCCATGGGAGGGACCATTCATTGTGAGCAGGGCTATGCACAATGACTCGTACTATCTTATAGATGTACAGGAACCAAGGGAGGATGGCCTGGACAGACCCGGACAAGAAACCAAGCGACCTGGAATGTAGCTCTGCTTCGACCCTTTTACTCTTGAAGGGCGCAATGTATGTATTTCGGTTTATCATAAATGAAATTGCAGCAATCCGAGTCTGGACTCGGGGACTGTTTCGTTATGCATGTGTTTTTTACTGTTTTTTGTCCATACGTTCGTGTGCCGAATTGCTTTGAACCCCGTCCCAAAATTCAAGTAATGTATGTTGTGTTGTTGATCTCGTGACTCGACTGACAAACACCAAAATGGTAGTCAAGAGCAGAGATGAGGAATATGGGAAACATGAAAATGGACTCGGGGACTCGGTCCAAAACCGATTCGGCACACGTCGTTTACTAACCCCTGTTATTTATTTTTTCGTTTATGTTGAATGATTCTAAACCACAACTCGCATGTTTCAAGTATTGTATGCTATGATTCCTATCTTGTGACTCGACTGTCAAAACACCCAAAGAGGTAGACAAGAGCAAAGATTTGGCAAAAGTAGTAAACAAGAAAACAGACTCGGGGACTCGGTTTAAGATGATCCAACATAAACCTTGTCCGGATCGCGTTAAGCATGATAAGCATAGTCTCGAAAGAACTTAAAATAGTCTATTACATCTGCTCCCGGCATACCGGGGATTTAATGTTTTTGTTAAGTACTTCAGGGTGCAGCGGACTCGGTCGCGGCAGACTCGGTCATAGGAGTTTCGGTTGCGGGAACTTCTGTGGTAGGAGCCTCGGTTAGCGGAGCTTCGGGGGCACGGGCTTCAGCTACGGGTGCTTCGGTTGAAGTGGACGCGGTTACGGGAGGTTCTGTTGCTGGAGCAGACTCAGAAGATGGTGGCACTTCGGAAGTAATCTTGACTGGAGAGCTTGAAGGATGGGCGGATTCGGAAATATCCGGATCAGGTGAAGCCTGTTTAGTAATCACAGTCAAGTTAGTGGCTGGAATCACAGGAGACTCGGTTGGAGTTTGTTCGGTGAGCTTGGCCGAGTCGGAGGCTGGTACCTTGCTGGATTCTTCTTCATCAGACTCGCCCTCAGAGTCGGCATATTCTTCTGCGGAGGCATCGTCCGATTCCTCTTCTTCAGTCTCTTCCCCATCGGAATAGACCGGAGCGTCCAGATCAAGATGCTTGGTGCGTGCAAATTCGGCCATGAAGTTGGCGGCTTCTTCACGGATCTTGATCCGGGTAGGGTCTGTAGCCCATGGAGAACCTTCGCGAAATGAGCGCACTTTGGCAAGGTCAATTAGCTCATACCAGGACATGATGAATAGTAAAGCTGCGTCAGCACCAGCGCGGGCGGATGAAGACCTCCACTGCTGTAACCGAGTCATCGCTTGGTCCAGGTCTCTGATCAGCTCCTCCGCAGGCACAACTTGCCGCGCTTCAGGAAACAAGATTCGGTGAGCCTTGAGACTGGCATTAAGCAGACCAATATGGGAATCCTTCAGAGGAGCAATCCGAGCCTTAAGTGCTGTAATATGATCTTCGATGTCCCATGTCTCTGGTAGGGAGCCTCGGTTAATTTAGCTCTCTCAGCTCGGGCGTCTCTCACAGCCCTGGCGGCTTGAAGCCGGATGCTGGTAAACTCTCCTACAAACAAATAAGCTAATACTGAGTTCAGCGAGAAGGAACACAAGCATATGTATCGGTTAAGAGCAGAAAGAAAAAAGGGGATTCGGTGAACTTACGATCCATGTCATCGTTAAGGCTAGCAAGTGCAGCAAGCCATTTCGCACTGGCCGCTTTGTGAGCACTCAGTTCTTCTTTAGCCGCTTTGACTTCGGCTTCAGATTCGGCAATGGTCGTTTGAATTTGCTGGTCCAGTCTGGCCCGCTTCTCAAGTCCGGCTTTGAAAGTATCCCGATCCTTCTGGATTATGTCTTTTTCACGCTTCAGCGTATCCCGCTCTCCTTTAACCTTGTTCTTCACTTTTTCAACTCGGTCAAGCTCTCGCTGGAGCCGAGTTACCTCTGATTTTTCCTCGGATAAAGCGCGCTTGTGCTCTTCTTCTTTCTTGTCCATTTCAAGACAGAGCCCATCGAAGGAAGTTTGGAGCTTCTGGTGCTGATGGGCGAGCTGCTTAAAGAGCTTGCCGCGAGCGGTCATGGTTTCCTGAAAGAAAACAGGCAAATGGCGTCAAAAGAATCTCGGGGACTGGCCCGAGATTAACCGAATCAGTTGGAAAAGAGACTCGGGGACTGGAAGTCCCACGGTGTCCTCGGTTAAGGCAACATTCATGTTAAGTTTTTTAGAGATTCAAGCCGAATGACTTTCTTACTCGGAGGAGTATCAGTCGTTCGACCCGAATCTCGGGGACTGGGTATAGTACTATTTGATCATGTTAAAATAAAAGCAAGATTCGGAAAAGTTTACCTCAAACACCCGGTTAGCTTCAGTAACCGAGGTCTGTACAGAGTGTAATGATTGAAACATCCGACTAGGCCCAGCCGGATGTGGCGCTGAAGGAGAAAAATCTTTGGCGAGGTCAGCATCATTCCAAGCTTCAATGAATTGCTTGGCGGACTCGAGCTTATCGCTGCTCGGAGGGCGGGGATTCGACGGACTGGCCGAATCGAATCGCTGATGGGGCGGCAGAAACCTTCTTGCTAGCAACCACCTGCTTATCCGAGGTGGTTGGAGTTGTGCCAGAGGCACCTTGAGTCGGCTTGGGTTGCGGTGACCACCCGGAGTCTGCTTCGGATGTGGCTCCTTGTGCTGCTTCTCGGAAACTTGCTGTTGCTGTTGCTGCTTCTGCTTTTTCTTCTTCTGCTGCTCTTGATTCAGCAGGGTTTGCGCTGCGGGAGTAGGGCGAGGATCCGGCTTAGGCAGGGTGTAGCCGATGTCTTGGCCTTTTCCTTCTCCAGCTCCTTGAGAGGGCGTGGCCAACTTGAATCTCGGATGGAGCCGAGGTTTCCTCACTCTCCAAGTCAATAACCGGCTCTGAGATGGGAGTCGGCTGAGGAATTTTGGCAGTTGTGACACGCGTCGGTGAGGTGGCAGTTCGGTCAGGAGACTGGGTTTCCATGGCCGTATCCAGTGGAGGAATGGGAGAAGAAATGGAGGAATGAGTCTGCGCGGTGATGAGGACATCACTGCATAAAGCAAAGCAGACAGTTAACTCGGATATATATGACTCGGTTAACAGAGGAAGAAAGCAAATAAAGTGAAGTCAGTATTACCCCTTGGTGGTAGGCATCGGCTTGACGCGATTCGGCTTGTCGCCGGACTTCTTTCTTCTTTTTGTCTGTGGGGCATCTGTTTCGGGCGCCTCAGCGCGTTTCCGAGAGGTCTCTTCAGTATCTTGTTTGGCTGGAACATAAGGAGGTGGTTTCCATGAAATCGGAATAGCGTCGATGGGTTCTAAGAGGCAGCAATCTTCATCTTCCTCGTCGGAAATATGGTGAATGTTTGATTGCTTACCCTTGCGGACTGGCTTGGCACGGGGAATTGGCAAATAGTCATCCGTATCCGGATCCTCTTCGCCCTCGCGCGGCGGGCTAAGATCCGGTGTCCATGCCTTGGTGGAGAGATCTCCGTCTTCAGTAAGTTGACGATCAAACAGCTGCAAAAAAGATAATGCGAATCCGGATCAGGCCGGGGTTATTCAGATGAAGTAAGATTGATTCGGAGAGTGGTGAGCTAACCTGTGGAGGAAGTTTTTCCCGGTAGAATGGCTTTACACCCCACCGCCATTTATCCGACATCTCATTGGCAGCAATGGCGTTTACCCGTCTGAAGACGGAAGCTTTGTCAAGCTCGTGCTTGCTGATCCGGGTAGGATCTAGTGCGCCACGCATGTGACATATCTTGTGATCACGCCTTTGAAGAGGGCTGACCCGGCGAGAGATGAAGGTCCGGAGGAGGTCGTCAGAGATCATACCATTCTTCAAAAAATCCTCCAGAGTGGTATGCACTGTCTGAAGTTCAGCAATTGTTTCAGCCGGATTGTAACCGAAGTTCAGTTCGGCTGTGGGCGGCTCCATCCTGAACTCGGGCAGATTGAGGGCATCATGGCCCTCAGCACTCTTCACATAAAGGAAGGTCCTTTGCCACTTCTTGACCGTGTCTAGGCCAGTGACACGGGGAAAGATGGATCCCTGCCTTGGCGTGATGCTAACCGAGCCGCAAGCAGTCAGTTGTTTCGGCTTGGTACCTGGAATGGTATGCTTGCGGAGGTGGAAGTATTTGGCCCATATATCCACACTCGGCCAGAGGCCGAGATAGCCTTCGCAGAAGGAAGTGAAAGCTGATAAAGAGACGAAGGCGTTCGCCGGGAGGTGGTGAAGTTGTAGTCCGAAAAAGTCCAGAAAGGCCCGGAAGAAGTCACTAGCAGGCAATCCGAACCCGCGCTCGAAATGCGCTATGAATACCACGCGCTCACCGGGTTCGGGGGCCGGTGCGAGTTCTTTTCCGGGTCTGCGGCATATAACTTGCGGCGTTATACGCCGGGTGGCTCGTAGCCATTCCAAATCATTCCGGGTAACATCAGATCCCTCCCATCTGCCGGGAGGAAGTTTGGCCATAACCGACTCAGTTCTGCAGTAAAAAGGCAGATAACCGGATTAGGAGATTCGGAATGCATGACACCAAAGAAGAGTCGGATAACATTGAAACCGAATCAGATCTAAGGTAACTCGGCTAATCTTATCCCGGGTAGGATTAACCGGGTCCAGTGGGGAAGGTGATGCGGTTGGAAATCGCAAACATCTTTCCGCGGGTTTCTAGGGTTTGGAAGATCTACAGCGGTGGTAAAAAAGAAAGAAAATTACGGGTAAAAACATCGTTGAACTGCTCCTACGGTGACAAGTCTTTCTAGGCTAGTCTGATGTAAAACTTGGAGAGAAAGTATACGGAGTATGCTATGGCATGAACATGGCTTAGATATGCATCAATCTAGCAAGAACAGGCATGTGTATTTCAAGAGTATGAACTTGTCACGGTGGCTATGGCGAGAGGAGGAAGAACTTACAGTGCTGGTTCCTCGAAGGAGGAGTTCGACGGAGAAATGGCGGAGATGGGCGCGAGGCGCGGCTCCGGCGGTCTTGCTCTGGTGCGCTGTGCGTCCCCGGCGCGGCGAGTTTGGAGGTCGAGATTGTGGCGGGACGGCGGCGCAGATGGTGTTCGTGGGGTGGGGAACGAGCGGAGAAGAAGAGAAACCACCGCACCCCTATTTATAGCGCCCAGCGGTAACGGGCGCACTACTGCGCGGTTTTCGGAGCGTCGCACGGTAACTGAACCCTGGAACTCTGTGGCCACATCTGTGGCCGTGTGTTCCAAACACATGTTGGGCCATAGAATTGGAAGCAATTGCACGGATCCTGTGTGCCGGTCAACGGAGAAAACGAGAAGACGCGGTCGTTTGGTCAAATGCACTCGAGTACCCGGAGAATCCGGATGATGTGCTGTCAGTGGCATGTCAGATCAGAGATCCGGATTATGGGGCTTTACGCAGAGATTCACTGCCAAGTATCCCGGGAAATCCTGAGACAAGATTGTATGATGTATGATTCGGTTAGTGATGTTAATTTTTAACCTGCTACGGCTCTTCAGCCGAGGCTGTAGAACCGCACCAGCTTCGGGGACTACTGTCGGGGGGCTGCCCCCGGGTAGGGCAAAGATGTGGTGTTAAGTGTTGCAAAGAGCTAGCCGGATCAACATATAGCCGGGTCACTTGGGCCGGATCTCTCGTGAGAGTCGGTTGGCGCATGATCAAGCTAGTGCGATAAGACGCCAGAGAGGATCCGGTAAAGACAAACCGGATCAGATTAAGAAGTGTCGGCTAAGTTAGCCGGGTTGGTCAGGAAGGATCCGGATAAAGTAGCCGGGTTGGCCAGGAAGGACCCGGATAAGGTAGCCGGGTTGGCCAGGAAGGACTCGGATAGGTAATCCGGATATTGCACAAGGGCCAAGTAATGTCAGAAAGGTTCACGGATCCTGCAGGTCTCCTGCCAGAGGCTGAGAAGACAGCCGGGTCAAGTCGCAGGTTTTCCGGGTCGCAAGGCCCTAGGCGCTGACTTGGCCAATTCGGGAAAGAGGATATGACCGAGGCCCGGGGGCTACGCCTGCCATTGCCCTAAGTGGCAAGATAGGCCTGTTAGGGACTTGACGGCCAGGTCAGGTCACGGGATTCCTGGGAGCGCAGCAACCTAGGAGCTGACTCGGCCAATTCGGGAAAAAGGATATGACCGAGACTCGGTGGGCTACACCTGCCATTGCCCAAAGTAGCAAGATAGGCCTGCTAGGGCCTGACAGTCCAGCCGTTGGATTGACAGGAGGCAGAGGCTTGTCCTTTTCCTCTTGGCAATGCCATTGTCTCATGGAGCCAGGGGCAGAATAGTAATTCGGTTTGTGTATAAATGAGCTACCACATCCTCCAGTGCGAGGGACGAGCAACAGAGGAGAGAGGATCGACCATTGTGAGCATCATTTCCCCCAAGCTTCATCTTCTACCTGGAGCTCACTCCATTGTTCATCATACAGCTCAAGGAGCGCTCTGTACTTGTAAACACTTGAGATATAAGAGAGTAGGCTAGAGCTGCAGTAGGGGTGTTACCTCCACAAGAGGGCCCCGAAGCAGGGTACATCGTGGTGTTCTTTGCTGTTCTTGGTTTGCTTTGTTCTTGCTGGTTCTTGCGACTTCTTGCTGATTCTTCATGCGTGCTTCGTGAGCGCGCAAACCCTCCCCGGTTCCTCCAACGCCCAAGCGAGCCCACACTTAAGCCATCCCCATGGCATCTGCCGTGACACCACCACGACAGCAGTCTCGCACACGTGTCAGTCATTACGTGGCATTTCGCTTACATGTCACTCTGACTGGACAGCCAACTCAGCCATCTCGCCTACGTGTCAGTGTCATTTTTGCTTACATGTCACTCTGACGGGTAGGACCCATTTGTCAGCAGCATGACAAGAATTGACTTGACTTTGACTAACATGACATCTGGGTCCCGCACTCGTGCGCTCGTATAATTTGCAAAAATCCATGCGCGAGCAGGGACTCGAACCCACGACCGTGCGCTCGCTGGTACTGCCCTCTACCGCTGGGCTAGTGAAGCGTTGTTGTCAACTGGTAGAATCCAGGGTATCTATAGTAGTATAAGACTATGGCCCACACCCGCCCAGGCTACGCTGCTATGCATCAAAGGCCGGCCCAGCCAAATTCCCTCAGTCGCACGAGTCACGACTCGGAAAAAAAGAATACGACAGACCAAATCGGCAAATCCATGGCGCGGACTCGGAATCCATGGTGAGGATTGAGGAAGTGGTGGTCTGGGCGGAGCAGGGCAGCACTGGAGACTGAACAGCGGCGCCGTGCCGCCCCCGCAAGCAGGAGTTCGTCGCCGCCGCCGACAGCGCTGCAGCAAGGGCGGCGACGACGCCGAATTCAGCCGATTTCTTTCCCGATTTCCCCATCCAGGTAGGGGACAGCGTTCACCGGCGCTGGGGTTGGGGCCGGCGTTCAACGGCGGTGGGGCTTTGGGGCGGAGTTCACCGGCGGAAGGGTTCTGTCCGGCGAGGGGCTGGGGCGGCGGCATGGACATCGACGGGAGCGCCCCGGCCACGACCGGACCCCGCCGTCAGCGACCTCCCCGCGTCAGCGGTGAGAACGTGCCCACCTCAGGAGCGCCGTCAGCGCCATCCACGGTATAGCATCCCTATCCTCTCTCCCTTCTTCTTCCCTTCTTCTCTGACTTGCCTTCCATGGTAGAGCGCGCGCTCCAGCAAGAACAGCAAGTTCTCTTCCATTTTAGATGCATTGCACTGATATAGAGATCCATCTTAGCCTGATTTAGAGTTAGTTTAGCTGATATAGAGTTAGTTTATCATGTAGTTTACTTTCTCTTTACTTCATCTGTATTGTGACATGATATTTAGAACAGATTGCATGTTTTTGTTTTGTTTCTAGTACCTATTCAATTTATTGCAAGTTTTTGTTTTGTTTTAGAACAGTTGAACAAAATCAGCAGCTAAATGTGTGCATTTTATTGCAAGTTTTGTTTTAGAAAATTTTGCTTAGTTGGGACATTTTGTTGTCTTTTTCAGAGGGACAGAAGCTGGATTACAAAGGGTTGTAGAAAGCTTTCCAATGAGCACATTCAGGGAGTGGAGGAGTTCATGCAATGTGTTCGTAGAAATTTTGCCAAGGATGATCGCATTCTTTGCCCATGCTGCCAATGCCTGAACCGTCAAGAGCAAGCTCAAGGGAGAGTTGAAGACCATTTGCTCCTTAATGGGATGGCCAGCACCTATGACAGGTGGATCCATCATGGAGAGCCAATGGAGGGAGGACCTCAACATGTTGAAGCTGAAGCACAGCCACCCCATGGTAGTGATGATGGAATTGCTTTTATGGAAAATGTTCTGCAAGGGAATGATAATTAGGAGGAAGAGGATGATAGGATACCTGACTTGTTGAAGGATCTGTACAACTCTGAAGACCATGTTGATGGACAAAGGTCAATGTTTGCCGAGGTGTTAGAGGAGGCCAAGCACGCAGCTGTTGAAGGGGGTAAATTTTCAAGATTTACCTTCACCGTGAAGCTACTTCACGTCAAGTCCTTCTACCGGATTAGCAATGTTGCATTCAATGCAATACTCAGCCTGTTGAACTTGCAGTTCCCTGGTAGCAGTGTTCCCAAGGATTACGAGGATGCGTTGCGCGTAATCCGCAAGCTAGGGCTTGGATATGTCTCTATACATGTCTGCCCAAATAACTGTGTGCTGTTTCGAAAGGCCTATGAAAAGTATGACAACTGCCCGAAATGCAATGCGTCTCGGTGGAAAGATGCTGATGGGAAGAAGTCGATACCGGAGAAGGTGTTGAGGCATTTTCCGTTGAAAAAGAGGCTGCAGCGGATGTTTCTCTCAGAGGAATCATCAGAGGAGGTACAGTGGCACAAGCTCAAGCAGCAGCCTGTGGAGGATGAGCTGAGCCATCCAGCGGATGGAGAGGCATGAAAACAATTTGACAAGGACCACAAAGAATTTGCGGCAGATCCAAGGAATATAAGACTCGGCCTTGCCACGGATGGCTTTAATCCGTTTGGGAACCAGAGGACGTCATACAGCATGTGGCCCGTCTTTGTGGTGCCGTACAACATGCCACCATGGGCATGCATGGATCAGTCTAACTATATGATGTCCTTGCTTATCCCGGGTCCAGAGTCTCCAGGAAAAGATTTTGACGTCTTCATGGAGCCTCTTGTGGATGAGTTGCTCGAGCTCTGGAGTGGTGTACTTACGCACGATGCCTTGACTCCCAAGAAGAAATTCTATCTACGTGCTGCAGTCATATGGTGTATCCATGATTTTCCGGCGTTGCACACTTTGTCGGGGAGGATTACAGCGGGTTATCAGGCTTGTGTGCGGTGTGACAAAGACCCCTGCTCGAGGAGGATAAGGGGCAAGATCTGCTTTATTGGGCACCGTCGCTTCCTTGACCCAAACCATAAGTGGCGAAGAAGCAAAGAGTTTGATGGTAAGACTGAAACCCGTGACAAGCCAGCGGAATTCACTAAAGAAGAGCTCGAGCAGCAACTTGAAAAGGTGAAAGATGTGAGACCAGGAAAGCTGGAAAAGAAGAGAAAGCGCGAGGAAGGCCAATGTTGGGACCGAAGATCCCGCTTGTGGGACCTGCCATACTGGCCTGGTCTAAAGCTGAGGCACAATCTCATATAATGCACATCGAGAAAAATATCACCGACAATCTCCTTGGGACATTCATGAGCATTGAAGGAAAGTCCAAGGACACGGTGAATGCAAGGCTTGACTTGGAAGATATGGGAATAAGAGAAGAGTTGCACCTAAAACCTAGAGAAGGTGAAGACTCGTTTGACATACCACCTGCTTGGTACACAATGAGTAAAGAAGAAAAGATTGCCTTCTGTGAGTTCATAAGGGCGGTGAGGTTTCCAGATGGTTACGCCGCTAACCTAGAGAAATGTGTCTCTCCTGATGGATGCAAGCTTCAAGGCCTAAAAACACATGATTGCCACATTCTCCTTCAAAGAATCTTACCGGCGGGGCTTCGAGGAATTATGCATCATGATATATATGAAGCGATTGCCGAGTTGGGTAATTTCTTTAGAGAACTATGCTGCCAGACACTCAAGTTATCGGTTCTGAAAAGACTTGAAAAAGAAATCCCAATAATTCTTTGCAAGCTCGAGAAGATCTTTCCTCCATCTTTCTTCACCGTGATGGTCCATTTGTGTGTCCATTTACCAAAAGAGGCAATGCTTAGAGGCCCTGTGCAATATGGTTGGATGTATCCGGTCGAAAGAAGGCTGCTTACATGTAAGCGCTCCGTGCGGAACACAGCGAGGCCGGAAGGATCTATTGCTGAGGCGTATGTTGTCGATGAGTGCCTCACTTTTTGCTCGAGGTACTTTGACGATATGGACACGAGATGGAATCGGCGAGGCAGAACTTTCTCGGAGGCTGACTCGCACCGTGGTGATGTGTCGGTTTTCAAGCATGGTGTGAAATTTCTCGGAGGGTCACAATACTTGGACGCCGGTGATGACTATGACAAGATGGTCTAGTTTGTCCTCAGCAGCTGTCGTGAGGTTTTACCTTACATAGAGTATGTCATATTCTGTGAACTCGTTATTTTATTATCATGGGTTGGGAGGAACCTATTTTTTTACCACATGACTGATGTTTCCACTCACTATTTTTCTTGGCATGGCAGGATGTGCAAACAAGAGCTGAATGGGGAAGCAAGCAGCGTCCATGTTGATAAGAGGCTTGCCAAGGAATTTGCTGGTTGGTTTAAGAAAAAGGTGAGATCTTTAGCCATGTAATCCATTGCCACATCATTTTTGTTTTTGTGTGTTACTCACCCTGGTTTATATGTGCAGATTGGAAAATTGCATGAGGAGAAGAAGGTTAGCGATGATCTCTTTGCTTTGGCCTGCCAACCGGATAAGCGTGTGAGATTGTATTCAGCTTGTATTGTTGACGGTGTTCGGTACCATACCATTGACCGCGAGAAGAATAGAAAGACACAGAACAGTGGAATCATCACCGAGGGAGATCATGATGGTGAGGCTATGAACTTCTATGGTCAGCTGAGAAGCGTCATCGAGCTGCAATACAACTCTAGCGGAGGCGTCGACCGTTCGGTTGTCCTCTTTAGTTGTGACTGGTTTGATCTCGGTGGGAAGAAGAAGACGGGATTGAGAGATGACTGGTGCGGAGATGGAGATGGAAGAAGAAGAGCGGTGCGGCATGCGGTGCGGCGGCCTCCGAGCTCCTCGAGACCTCCGAGCTCTCTCTCTCTGTGTGTCCGAACAGAGAAGAGAGGAAGCCAAAGGGCAAATAAAGGTAGCGACGAGTGAGCTTCACTGAGACCGACGTGTGGGACCCAATTTGTCCTGAGGAATTTATAATTTGCTTAAAACATGGCAACTTGAAAAAACTGTTAAAAACATGGTTTTGACGTGGCTTAATTTGTCCAAATGTGTCCAAATTTGGCACATGTGTTCATTGTGGGATGACAAACAATGTTGCCGAACAAAGATTTCTACATGTTTCACAAAAAAATCCCACATTTTTTTTTCAAGTGTTAAAAACAAGGTTATTTGCGAAGCGGCTACCGAGAAAATCGTCCAAAATGGCACCGATACATTTATGTCACAAAGTAGACACCATTTTATGTACAATCACCAAAAGGCATGCATTTCCGAGCTCTCGGCCTATTTTTGGCTATTTAAACGGCTTCCTGCCGATTCAGCTGGAAACCGCTAGATTTTGAACTGCAGCTGCCACACAGCTTGCCCGTTATTTTTCCTAAATTTCATTTTTAGGTTCACAACTATCCATTTCATCATAGATACATCAAAATATCCACATGATTCAAACACTAGACACGAACGGTCACGGCCACGAATTCGACTAGATTTTCAAATGACCACACGAAATTCAAAAAAAATCAAAATAATGGAAAACCTTCGCGTAGCGTCAACATATGTGACCTAGTTACGAGAAAAAAAATATAAACTTGCAATATGAAAGTTTTATGGAAAAAGTGTTCTTAGAAACTTGCTATCACGAACGAACATTCATAACTTTCGAGATGAAGGAGTAATGTTTTGGCCACATTCATGACATAGTTTGTCGAAATGTGCCCAAATTTGGCACATGTGTTCCCTGTGGTATGGCAAGCAATGTTGCCGAACAAAGTTTTCGACATGTTTCATAAAAAAACCACTTTTCATTTTTCAGGTGCTTAAAATAGCGTTTTTTGTGAAGCGGCTATCAAGAGTGACGTCCAAAATGGCACCGACACATGTTTGTAAAAAAGTAGACATCATTCCATGTACAATCACCAAAAGGCATGCATTTCCGAGCTCTCGGCCTATTTTTGGCCATTTAAACGGCTTCCTGCCGATTCAGCTGGAAACCGATAGATTTTGAACTGCAGCTGCCACACAGCTTGCCCGTTATTTTTCCTAAATTTCATTTTTAGGTTCACAACTATCTATTTCATCATAGATACATCAAAATATCCACATGATTCAAACACTAGACACGAACGGTCACGGCCACGAATTCGACTAGATTTTCAAATGACCACACGAAATTCAAAAAAAATCAAAATAATGAAAAACCTTCGCGTAGCGTCAACGTATGTGACCTAGTTACGAGAAAAAAATATAAACTTGCAATATGAAAGTTTTATGGAAAAAGAGTTCTCAGAAATTTGCTATCACGAACGAACATTCATAGCTTTCGAGATGAAGGAGTAATGTTTTGGCCACATTCATGACATAGTTTGTCGAAATGTGCCCAAATTTGGCACATGTGTTCCCTGTGGTATGGCAAGCAATGTTGCCGAACAAAGTTTTCGACATGTTTCATAAAAAAAACCACTTTTCATTTTTCAGGTGCTTAAAATAGCGTTTTTTGTGAAGCGGCTACCGAGAGTGACGTCCAAAATGGCACCGACACATGTTTGTAAAAAAGTAGACATCATTCCATGTACAATCACCAAAAGGCATGCATTTCCGAGCTCTCGGCCTATTTTTGGCCATTTAAACGGCTTCTGCCGATTCAGCTGGAAACCGCTAGATTTTGAACTGCAGCTGCCACACAGCTTGCCCGTTATTTTTCCTAAATTTCATTTTTAGGTTCACAACTATCCATTTCATCATAGATACATCAAAATATCCACATGATTCAAACACTAGACACGAACGGTCACGGCCACGAATTCGACTAGATTTTCAAATGACCACACGAAATTCAAAAAAAATCAAAATAATGGAAAACCTTCGCGTAGCATCAACATATGTGACCTAGTTACGAGAAAAAATATAAACTTGCAATATGAAAGTTTTATGGAAAAAGTGTTCTCAGAAACTTGCTATCACGAACGAACATTCATAGCTTTCGAGATGAAGGAGTAATGTTTTGGCCACATTCATGACATAGTTTGTCGAAATGTGCCCAAATTTGGCACATGTGTTCCCTGTGGTATGGCAAGCAATGTTGCCGAACAAAGTTTTCGACATGTTTCATAAAAAAAACCACTTTTCATTTTTCAGGTGCTTAAAATAGCGTTTTTTGTGAAGCGGCTACCGAGAGTGACGTCCAAAATGGCACCGACACATCTATACTACTATTAAAAGAGCAAACTTGTTGGGATAGGATACTTTAAATCTGAGCCCTTCAATATCCGATCAAACGGTTCAGATCATCCCAATGTTTGACAACTCAACATTGTCCGTTTTGGACCGTTTTGCCCTCCCACCAACTCACATAATACAACCAAATTGCCACCACCTTTTCGTTTTTGCCGTTAATTACAAAAGATTGCCACCGATAATAAAAATAAAAGAAAAACGCTGAGTCAGCTGCTCGTCGCCCTGCATCGACGCTCGTCGGGCGATCGTCGCCCTCCATCCACTCCCGACCCGGCGCTCGTCGCGATGGTGGGGATCTCACAGATCTTACCGGCTTCGAGGTAGGCGAGACTGCAAGGTCCAAGGAGGTTCGAGCGTCTCGACTACATGGTCTCTGTTTGGTACTGTACTATGCACCGATTGGTACTAGCAAATCGCCTGTGACGAGCGGCAGCCGCCAGGGGCGTCGACGAAGGTGAAGGGCTCGGTGGCGCTGAGACATGTCGTCTTCCAGCAGCTCGCCGTCTGATGCAAAGGAGAAGAACTGAAGATGAGTGGCGGTGCGGCCAGAGCCTCCTCGATGACTCGATCCTTCGTTCCTCCCTGACGTCTTCTGCGTTGTTTGTGGCGGCTGGTTGCTCGGCGTGGTGATGCTTGGCATCCGTCACTTTTTTCCTGATTATTTCTCCTAGACCCGCACCGTGTCTTTGCAAAGCATAAAAGTTGCATATTCTCCTTGTGATTTTAGAGTAGTCTTCGTTCGTTTGAGCTGTTCCAGCTTGTTCAATGTATGGGAGTCCATCGAACCTCCAAGATATGTGAATACTATGTTCCGTCGCTGCAGATATCTCTGTTTATTCGTCTGTTTAGAAGAGGATGAGCCAGCGCAACAACGGCAACAACAGACTGACACCAAAAGTTCAGGTAACTTCAAAAATCAATCCTGTAAACTCACACAGCGTAGCCTGTAATGTCTTTGTTTCAGGTTGATCAGATTCAATTTTTAGAAAATAAATTTTCAGGTTTTTTTAAGTTTCAGCAAGCATAACATGCCTTGATGTCTGTATTATCTTTCTAAGGTAATTAAGAATGATTTACTAATTTTTGCTAACTCATGTCTCCCATTCTGCCAATGGTTGTTTTTAGGTGGATGAGCACAACCATCGAAAATTATACACTGAGAAAGTCAAAATACTCTTTTCTGGTCTGTACTTATAGTCAAAGAGCTCGCAGCAATGGTTTCTGCAACTCAAAACTATGATGTTACAGAATATTGCGTGAAAACAACAACACAATTATATTTTCTTGAGTTCAACTTACTGTTTCTGTCTTTGATGCTCACCGGAGCGCAGCAACTCATGCTTGAACAGACAATGCTCGGACACTTAAAAGTACGACCAGGAAAATATTCCTCAAATATTGGAATTGATTACAGCTAGCAACAACAATTTGACTATATATAGGGATTCAATCACTTGGATACAGTTGACAGAGGAGAAAGGAGTCAGAGAAAGGGGTTTAGAGGAATTACAGCCGAGATCAGCCTGATCCAACTAGGATAACCATCACAACCACACACAATTCTATAAATAGGTGCCAATCACTTGGATCTCTTTTTTGGTTTCTCTAACATTTGTACGTGTTGTATGGCAGTGCTAGATATGGTTTTCTTACCTGTAAATGTCCCTTTTAATTGTGAAGATCCTGGGGCCTCGGTGTGACATAATTTATGCTGAGAATCCTCCCAAGGAGCACGAGGCAACAGTTCGGTTGGCTTTAGTGTGAGGTTTATGTTCTCTATGATTGTTACATAAACATCATTCTCTTTGCAATATAAAATCTATAACGATGCAAAAGTAGTAGTACATGTAAGGGTCATGGTACGGTCTTTCTTACTTAGAAATTGTCCCTTTAATTGTAAACACGTGCGTTGCACGTACATTCCAACTAGTGTTTGTAAAACAGTAGACATCATTCCATGTACAATCACCAAAAGTCATGCATTTCCGAGCTCTCGGCCTATTTTTGGCCATTTAAACGGCTTCCTGCCGATTCAGCTGGAAACCGCTAGATTTTGAACTGCAGCTGCCACACAGCTTGCCCGTTATTTTTCCTAAATTTCATTTTTAGGTTCACAACTATCCATTTCATCATAGATACATCAAAATATCCACATGATTCAAACACTAGACACGAACGGTCACGGCCACGAATTCGACTAGATTTTCAAATGACCACACGAAATTCAAAAAAAAATCAAAATAATAGAAAACCTTCGCGTAGCGTCAACATATGTGACCTAGTTACGAGAAAAAAAATATAAACTTACATTGCAGTTGTTTTTTGGTAAAGTGTTCTATGCATGTATACTGCTGCTTGTTTAATTATATTTGATGTAGACAAAATCCCAAAATTTTCGTCCAAAACCATCCTGCCTAAAATTTTCCCTCCTAAAATTTCGTGCCCACCAAAACCATCCCGCCTGGGCCGCCTCCTTTGACATGAAATGTCCGAAATGCCCACAAAAGAATTAAAGCCCAGGGGATTTTCTGTCCGCACCACCTACCCAAAAGGGAAATCCCCCACCCCTCCACCGCTCAGATCCAATCCACAATCCCCACCGCTCCTCCGCTCCGATCTCCACCGGCGACGACGGCCGCACGCGGGAGGCGCTCGCGAGGACGGACGGCCACACTCGGCAGACGCTCGCTCGGCAAACGACGACGACCACGTGTAGCGGCGAACGACGACGGCGAACGACCACAGCTACACGCTCGGCGAACGCTCCCATCTCCCATCTCGGCGAACGACGACGACCACGTGTAGCGGCGAACGACGACGGCGAACGACCACGGCTACACGGCTCCCATCTTGTTTTCTCCAGGTCTCGGTCGATCTCCCATCTCTGTTTCTTTCTCCAAACGCTCGTGTTTGTTCAGCTAGGGTTCCATGCTATGCTTTCTTCAGGTAGGCCTTTCTGCAGGCTTCAGCTAGGGTTTGCATAGCTAGGGTTCCATGCTATGCTTGCTTTAGGGTTCCATGCGCTGGTTAGGATATTGCCTCTGGTTCTAGGATACATAATTAAGCAATTGCCTCTATTTTTCTAGGATATTGCCTCTGGTTCTTGAGGGTTTCACTTGCTCGCTAGCCTTGCTGCGGCTTGTGGTTCACATGGTTGTTCTGGATATTGCATCTGCTATGTATTCTAGGATATTGCATCTGACATGGTTGTCTATTAGATGTTAGCCTCAATACTTGTTACTGTTTATTCATGACATGCTTGATTGCTTGCTCTCTGAGCAGTTGTTTCTATCTTGTTAGGGTTTGCATAGCTAAGGTTCATGGATGCTTGACTTGCCCTCTGATGAGATTGTCTAACCACTTCTTCCTTGCAGGTGTAGTGGCCAGGGATTTCGCAAGTTGAAGCAGTGTAATAAAGAGGTGGGTTCAAGCCTTTGTATACATGAGGCTTGTTTAGTGGATAAGCCTAATTTCTTGCATGCTTGTTTAGTGCATAAGCTTCTGCCTGTTTATCTAATTATTTCTCATTCTATCTTGCAAGCTATTAAGGCAACCAGACGTCAGCAACCTAATTACCACCACCTCCAGATCATCCACGACAAGGATGGCTAAGAAGAGTCAGTTTGTTGGTAAGAGCAATGCATTGGTTACCCTATTAATTCGATCCCTTACATCAGTAACTGTCTGAATGTCTGAACTTTGTGTGGTGGTTTATATGCGAACTGCCAACTGGATTGGTTGTCTCTGACACTTGGTTGGTTATGTTAGTTGCAATGATTTGTCATGGTGATCTCTGCCAACTGCATATGTTTTCTGCTTAATCTGCTACATTGTTGTGATATTAAACTTGTGATGACCCATGTGCAGTAGGGTTGTTTATGTGGTTTGAATATGTTATCTGCTTAATTTCATGCATGCTTGTTTAGTGCATAAGCTTCTGCTTATTTTTCTGCTTAATTGGAGGGTTGTTTATGCGGTTGTTTATGTCAGTTTGATCTATGGATGTGTGTCAATCTGCTAAGGGAAATGTAGTCATATAATCTTAATAACTTGGTTTAGTTTGTGTGTCTGCTGTTAGTCCACCTTACATAAATAACTAGGTTTAAATGAAAATAAAACATGGTAGCATACCTTGGCTATTTTCAAATTAAAATAAAACCTGCTAGCATACCTTAGCTGCTATTGTTGTCTTGCTTTTCCATGCATTTCAACATACATCTAATGGTAATTATTTTATTATCTAAAGAGGCACCTCTCACCGAGTACGAGAAGCTTAGGGCTAGAAACATGATGAGAAACAACCACAGGTTACAGTCTATGGGCCTCGCAGCATTAGGGTCATTTCTTAGGATGAGAAGTGAAGAAGATGAAGTTAGCGGAGTGACCAACAATGACACTGCAAGCTCAGACTATAACCCTAAAGAAGATGAAGATAATGATGGGGAGGAAGTTGAGGACAGTGTAGTGGAGAAGCCTGTTGTTAAGGTGTGCAAATTCTTACTTGTTTGGGATGTGTGGGAGTACTGTGTATGCTTGCTTCCTTGTTTTTTAAATTCATGTTGTGCTCACGCAGTTTTCTTACTTTTGTTCTAATGCTGCTATCCTTGCTGTTTATATGTTGTGCTCACACAGACTTCTAGGAGGAAGAAGGCTGCTGTTAAGAAAACAACCAAGAGGAGGAAGAGCTCAGATTCATCTACCACAATGCCTCCTGGAAGGGTGATGGCTGATCCTCCAGCCAACCCAAAGAGAATGTTGGAACCCGTGGTACCTGCCCCTACTAGAGTCACAAGACAAAAAACAATGTTGACCGCTGCGACCAACCAGCCTGTAAGCCCGCTGCGCAAGGATCAAGATGATGAGCTGCAATCCATGGATGAAGGGAGTACAGTCAACATGGCTGGAGGAAGCACTGTCCGCATGGACCTCTTCCCTATCACACCTAGTGTGGACAGGAATTCTGTCTTCTGTGAAGAACAAGAGCATGCTGTCAGTGTACCTGATCAAGGCAAGTTCATTACTAATGCATTTTATAAATGTGTGCATGCATGTGTGTCTGTTTGGCAGTTGCAGTTTCTTATTTATGAGATTGGTTTCATTTTCAGAGCTGTCAACGGTGTTCAAGAAAAAGGATAGAAGGGGCGCAGGGTTGGAAAGGCTAACCAAGACTATGGGTAAAAAGGTGCCTATCCAAATCCCTGAAGGAATGAAGCGTCCACAACAGCCTTTGCAGGCTGCAAAGTTTGCTTCTGAGGGTGGTTACCTTGCCAGAAAGCACATGCCAGTGCTTCCACACTTCAAGGAATACAAGAAAGACAGTACTCTAGTCAATGACTATGTTGGCAAAGTTGCTGTAAGTTAGTTGGTTTTGTAACTCAAAGTGCTTTCTTACTTCTGTTACTGTCTTTGCCTTGAAACTGAAGGTGCTTCCACTAATCTTGTCCTTGCCTTGTTTACTGTCTTTGTAGGCTAATTTCCGTATGGACACCGACTCGGTGGTCGTTCAGGAGGCGTGCACTGATATGCTGCAAAAGATATCCAAGAACAGACGTCATTACATCAAAAAGAACTACTTCGACAAGGTAGCAGCTAATCAAGTCAGCATCAAGTCTCCCGTGCCAGATACGACAGATGATGAATGGCAAGCTCTCGTGAAGATGTGGTCTACCCCAAGACACAAGGTTTGATGAACATGTGCCCTTGGTCTAATGCAGTTGGTTTATCTTCTGCACATGATGTTTACCTGTGCTAGATCATGATTAGAGACTGTTTTCTGCAGAAAACTTGTCTGTCAAACCAGAAGAACCGAGCAAAAGTTGTCTTCTCCCAGAAAACTGGTTCAAGGTCCTACGCTGCACACATCTACCAAGCTGTAAGAACAAGTTTGTTTGTTTGTTTGTTAGGCCTAACTAACTTCTGTACCGAGAGCTTACACTTTGCTTGTTTGTTTGTTTGATTAACATTTCAGAAGCTGGACCGTAATGGTGAAGATCCGTGTGCCATTGAGATGTTTAAGGCCACTCAGCACAGCCAGGAGAAAGGGTATTCGGAGGCAGCTCGTAATGCAATAGTAAGTCACAGCTATTATGCTTCACATGTGCTAAAACTTCATCTGTTTGCCTGCTGTTATTGATGTATCAAACATCTTGGTAATGCTCCTGATATATGACATGAAGATAGCCATTGCTATATTTTGCTTCTGCAATACAGTCCTGATTGTCTTGTTACTATGTTTTTGTCTATTTATCTTACTTCTGTGTTGGTCTCGTCTGAAAAAAATGCAATTTAGGGCAAATTGAATCTATAATTGTGCAGTGCACCTTGCAGTGCAGAATGTGTTCATCAGATTAGCATGTGTGTTGGTTCAGATTAGCAAATTGAATCTATAATTGTGCAGTGCATCTTGCAGTACTGTTTCTTGAACTGTTGAGTTGATGTGCAATCCTACATGTAACAGGCTGAGATGGAAAGCATGAAGAATGCACCAACACCAGAAGGTGGCGAGCCGAAGTCTGCTGTTCAAATTGTTGCTGAAGTGTTGAACAAGTGCCCTCCTGGGGAAGTGAAGCAGAGCACCTTCCTGGCTAATGTTGGTCTGCAATCAAGGTCAGCTAAGAACAAGGACCACGCTGCTGTTGTTTCTGCACAAGTCCATGATCTTGAGGAGAAGTTGGAGAGATCGGAGCAGCAAACCGAAGCACTGCGAGAAGAAATGTCAGCAATGAGGAAGATGTCCGAAGCCTCTCAGGCTGCACAAGTTGCCCGTGACAAGGAGTATGCACTGATGTCGGAAAAGGTTGCACAGTTGATGGCACTGATGGGAGCTAAAGCCACTGGGAGCTAGTTCACCTCCCGGGAGTCTTTCATCTCCGGGAAATTTTGGCTTATGTCTAATTTATGTGAACCATCTCTAGGTGTATTTGATGGCACTGCATTTTGGGAACTACTCGTAGCTAAGTTACAAATTTGGCACTGCATTTTGGGAACTACTCGTAGCTAAGTTGGATTTCTGTGAACCTTCTATTTTGGGAACCTGTGAACCTAATGTATTCTCCTGTGATATGAAATCTTGCTGAGATGTTATGTGCATTACTATGCTCTGATGAGTTTCAATACGAATACAAATATGAATTTGAATATGAATTTGAATATGAATTTGAATTGAAATTTGAATTGGATGTGCACAAAGAGGCCTTCAAACCATAATGGACCCAGAAAAAGGCCACGGCCCAAAAGAATATTGCATCCAGTAATGGGCCTCTAAAAAGGCCACGGCCCAGACTTAGTTGGACTTATTCCAGTAAATAGCAATATATATATATTTTCGAAATTTAAAAAAGGACGGTAAAAAGGCTAAGGCCCAAAAAAGGTTGGAGTGCAAAAAGGCCCAATTTATTGGGCTTGGCCCATGTAGCCGTCCAGAAATGAAGCATTAATTGGGCTGAATTATTGGGCTCGGCCCAACTAGATGACTGCGCTGGACCGGGCTGATTCTGATCTACGACCATTTCATTTGGTCACAATTCTGCCACGTCAGCCTTGCCACGTTGGATCTGACGTGGCCTGGCCAAATTGCCCGTGACCAAAATATTGGTCATAAAAACTATGACCTTTTAATTTGGTCATAGACCTCTATGACCAATTCAAAAAAAGGTCACTTCCGTTCATTAGTGACGCTCGTAACCTGACCATCTGTTTTTGGTCACAAAAAGGTCACAAAAGACAGACCGTGACCAATTCTGTGACCAATATGGGGGGTCATAGCATAGCATATTTCTTGTTGTGCTATATGTATATCTTATGGCATGCTCACTTTCGTTGATCCAATATATAGGATAAACTCCATCAAATCCTAAATGGCTAAGATGTGCATGAAATTCAATTTCATATCAATATGCACATATTTATGTGGAGTTTGTCCTATGTATTGTAAGTTGCTCTAACTACTTGGGCCCAATAAGTTTGGGAACCATTTTGTACTTGAATTTGTTTTAGGTACATTGAAGATGCATTGGAAGCTTGTCTCATTTACAAGGAAGGTGTTATCACCATGTGCTTATTGGAGCCAAGCTCGGATGATCGTGAACTCTTATCTTCTACATCACCAATGCTATCTTGGTAACAAGTATCTTCCTCATGCATATTTTACTAGCTTTCAATCTTGTGTAGGTTGTATCTTGGCATGAATTTCGTTTGTTGCAATTCATTTGGTTCTTGCAAAATAACTTTATTGCAAATGTGGGCAAGCCGGGATGATTACATATCAAGGGGAATATATATATAATCATTTTAATGATTCACCAATCCCAAATATGTTAATCTAGCACTTTCTACTCTTTGTCTCACATATGCAATATTGATGTTTTTTAAAATCTTTTGCCTCTTGCGATACTTGTTATCTTTCTCGGAGCATCCCAACTTTCATTTTCCCTTGGGATATTTTTGATGCTATGATGAGATTGTGTTGGAAGTTCATCTATATCTTTTTGAGATAAAATTGAGCTTTGTGCTATGCTTTTAAGCAATGATCTTATTGGTATATATATGACTTCCGCTTGGATATCATGTTCTTCACCGTTGTATCTATTTTGTGTGTGCATGTTTATTTGTGGACTTATATCTTCGTGATTGGTGTCTACTTAGAAACTTATACACATGACAATAGTTACATCTTTAATTGGTATTCCAATTCTTTAGTAACCACTTTTATTGCCTTTAATTTTTTGGTGGTTTCTAAAAGGCACAAGCCTTGTTTTTCATTTGGTATTTGTTTGCATCTTAATAAGCTTGTGGACCTATTTGCAACTCTTGTGTCTGTGTTCAAAATTAATCTAGGAGGGAGTGAGGATTCCATGTTGTGCACACCTTATTGAAATACAAATCCTACATTGTGCACGTACCTTGGGGAGTTCCCTCTTGTTTTTTTTAGAACACTTGGTTGGTCTTATCATAATATCTTCTTATGTTCAATTGGCTTTTCAGATCCTTTGATTGGTTACTTCTTTTGTCGAAGTATCTTTCAATTTGTTTTTTCTTTTGCAATCTTTGGATCCGCAATATAGTTTGATCTCGTTCCCAACTATTCGTCATTGGATATGTGCATTTGATTTCACTCATATTATGAGAAATGCACACACTATGGGGAGCTCTTACTATATTGGCCTTCTAAAATTTTCTTCCCATTTCGGCAATCGATGCCAATGGGGGAGAAGTTTAGAGGGTTTAAGGGAATTTGGTTTTATGCTTTAGTTTGGTTCTTAAGCATTTGCCTTTCTTGCTCTTGCATCCTTGCTCTTTGTGTTGCATGGTTGCTTAATTCATTATATAAACCCTCGTAAAAGGGATTGTCATCAATTACCAAAATGGGGGAGATTGAAAGTGCATGTGTTGCCCCATGCGTGGTTTTGGTAATTAATGACAATCCTTATGGACTAATGTTTGCATTGAGATATACTTGTAGATCTTGTCCATAGGAAAAGGTTGGAGTTCATGTGTTGGACTCTAGAAGATTTCATGATGACCAAGGTTCCATCCAAGGGTTTATATGAAGAATGGTCGTCTAGAGTTGAGCTTATTGCAAGCATGACTTGGAAAGAAGATTGAGTGAACATTCATGTTTATATCCAAGCCATCATCTATATCAAGAGAAAAAGATAAAGTGCAAGTGGATTCATGAAGACGTAGCTTAGTAAGGCTCTCCCATCATGGAGTATGGGGGAGCATTTGGAGAAGTCTTCATCAAGCATGTGCTAGCAAGCACAATCAAGAAAGGTGTTCCAACTTGAGGGAGTCAAGATCATCATCATCTAGCTCAAGTGGAATGCGCAAAGCAAAGGTATGATCTTGATAGGGTTTCTATTTTACCGGTCTCGTGGTGTTAGTGGGAGACCGGGTTATTGGATAGATGGCGTACTATCAAAAGGGGCTCTCAAGTGAGTAACTTGATCGCATCTTTGTGGAGAGCTCAAACCTTTGCATATTTGGCATATCATCTTTCTTGGTTCTTTTTAGCTTTTATCCATGTGAGAATTTAGAGTTTGTGTTCATCTCCATACCAAGCTCTAGTTCATCAAAAACGGATTTCATTTGAATATCTTGTGGTGTTTTTGATGTTGGAGGTTTTACCGGTTCGTCTCTTGTAGAGAGGTCAAACTCTCCTCTTGTGTTATCCTCCTCACATTATGGACTATGATGTGTGTTTGCATGATCTTGTAGTGCTTGTGATTATCTTCGGAGCAAGCCCAAGATCATAGAAAACGGAGTCCGGATGAAAAACATATTGCGGCTTTGGTTTGGAGGTTTATCGGTTGTTCTTTTATCGAGAGGTATAACCTTTCCCCATTTGGTTTTATCCTCCATTGTTAGACTATGATTTTTCTCTGCATTATCTTGTAAAGCTCTTCGTTGCGATTCCAACGAGCCCAAGATCATCGAAAACGGAGTCCGGGTGAAAAAGTTATTGCCGTTTTAGTTTTGCTGTTTCTGTCAGTTTTTAGACAATCGGATAATCCGAATGATTTCCGGAAAATCTGATTTGAAATATCCGATTTTGTTCAGTACGTGATTTTCTGTTGCGCGACCTGGGCCGGAAATTCCGGTCCGAATTTGAACCGGAATATCCGGTTCCAATTTTCCTGTAACGGCTCTTTGTCTTGGGGTCCTATATAAGGCCCCCTTCTTCCTCAAAGGGTCAACAACTTTTTCCCCTCTCTTTCCCACCATTGTTGACCTTGAAAAGCTTGCCCCTCTCCCAATTCCTCCCATGATTCTTGCATATCTTTAAGGGATTTGAGAGAGGAGATCTAGATCTACATTTCCACCAACCCATTCCTCCTCTAAGTGAGGGGAACCTAGTAGATCTTGATCTTGGAGTTCTTGGTTCATCTCCTCTTTGTTCTTCCTCTCTTATTCCCCCATAAGAATTTGTTGCTTTGTTGGAATTTGAGAGTGAAGGATTTGAGCACTTGTGCTCTTGCCATTGCTTCGTTGCATCGGTTTGTGCTCTCCACGAGGATTCGTGGAAGTTGAAAGCTTGTGAACTTGTTACTCTTGGGTCTTTGGACCCTAGACGCCCGTGTGGTGGTTGAGACCCTTGTGTGGTCACTTGTAGCTGTTCGGGAGCCCCCAATCCCGTTGTGGGTTGTGCCTCGGATCGTTGTTGAAAGGCTCCGGATTTCCGCCTCGAATGATTCCGATAGTGGAAGGTGAACCAAACCTTTGTGGTGCGGTTCATCGGAGAAGAAGGTGAAACCTTTGTGGTTGTTGAACCATTGTGTTGATTCACACATCTCCAACGAGACGTACTCACTTAACAAGGAGGAACTCGGGAATACATCCTTGTCTCCGCGTGACTCGGTTATTTCTATACCCGAGCTTTTTACTTATGCACTTTACATTGTGATAGCCTTCGTGCTTGAAGTATTCTATTTTGCTATCACCTTGTTGCTTGTCTTGCTTAGCATAAGTTGTTGGTGCACATAGGTGAGCCTAGTTTATTTAGGTTGTTGGCTTGTTAATTTAAACACATAGTTTTATTCCGCAATTATCAAGCCTAAACCGGAAAAGTTTTAATCGCCTATTCACCCCCCCTCTAGGCGACATCCTTGTCCTTTCACACACTAGGATCATATGGTGTTGGAGAAATTTTGCAGTCCGAATATTCAAAACGACTCAAAATCTTCTCAACATAATGGGATTGCAAAAGGTAATCCCACCCTCATTATCTCCCAATAGCTTGATGTTCAAAATAACATCAGCCACACCAAGCTCCTTCATCTCAAAGTTTTGAGATAGAAATGATTTAACCTCCTCAATAACTTTGAGGTTGGTCCCAAATATCAGTACGTCATCAACATACAAGCACAATATAACTCCTTCGCCCCCACCATGCCGATAGTATACGCATTTGTCAGCTTCATTAACAACAAAACCAGCAGAGGTTAAAGTTGTATTGAACTTCTCATGCCATTATTTAGGTGCTTGTTTCAGGCCATATAAAGATTTCAGTAACTTACATACCTTTCCTTCCTGACCATCTAATACAAAGCCATCTGGCGGTTGCATGTAGATTTCCTCGTCTAGCTCTCCGTTCAGGAAAGCTGTCTTAACATCTATCTGATGGACGAGAAGACCATGCGAGGCCGCCAAATAGAGTAATACTCGTATGGTGGTCAGTATGGCCACAGGTGAATAAGTATCGAAGAAATCTTCCTCTTCTTTTTGGGAATAACCCTTGGCCACAAGACTAGCCTTGTACTTTTCAATCGTACCATCGGGGCTAAGCTTCTTTTTGAACACTCACATACACCCAATGGTTTACAACCATAGGGACGTTCAGTAATTTCCCATGTTCCGTTAGCAATGATGGAGTCCATCTCGCTACGGACCGCTTCTTTCCAGTAATCAGCATCCGGAGACGCATAAGCTTCTGAAATAGAAGTGGGAGTATCATCCACGAGGTACACAAGAAAATCATCACCAAAGGACTTCGCAGTCCTCTGTCTTTTACCCCTACCAAGGGTTTTCTTGTCATCCTCCTCAGGATTTTTATCATGTGTTTGTTAATAATATTCAATGAGAATGGCAGGTTCAGGAGTCTCCTCAGATTCCTGTCTAGAAGTGCTTTGCATATCTCTCATAGGAAAAATATCCTCACAGAATGTAGCATCTTTATACTCCATAATTGTACCGACCTTCACGTCAGGTACCTCAGATTTTACTACTAAAAATCTATAGCCGACGCTATTCTTAGCGTAGCCCAAATTGGCCGCAGCAGCGGAGACGGTGGTCTCGTTGGCGATCCTCTTGTCAGCAGCAGCCTTCTCGATGTCGGCGTCGATGGCCATGGCGATGACGAAGGCGGCACGTATTTAGTTGATGCAGATGTAGTTGAAGCAGACGAACGGAGGCGAGCAGTCGCGTAGGAGACGCTCCCAAAAACCTAATCGTCCCTCTCCCATACAGGATGTGGAGAGGCGGGGTTTCGGAGGCCTGCTCTCCCGTCAGCCGTGTACACGGTAGACGGGATGGGATCACCGATGGCAGCAACAGCGAGAGGAACTATGGTGGTGGCGCGAGCAGATATGATCTGTTCTGTATCTTCTGGAGAGGAGCGACCTCTCATATATAGGCACAGAGGTGGACTTTTCCATTAAGGCAAAACCGTTTCAGTTGACTGCTCATTTTTCATTCCTGCGTGACAAAAAGAATACATCAGCTCGACGAGATTCCCGCGTCACGTCGGGACGGGCGGCGGAGGAGAAGGAGCGCGCGTGTGGAGCACCTCCCTTCTTTTCACAAGCAACACCTCATACCTTATAAGTTGGTGTACATCTCTCCCAACTAGCCATGTGGGACTAAACTCTCACCACTTGCCATGACAGCATGGGCATTTAGGGATTTTTTTGTAATTGTTAGATGGGCCAAAAGCCCACCTAATATTTAAACAGACAGGCCCCCATGTTTGCAATTTGATGCCCCATACTGCCAAATTGCACGTCTCCAAACCTAAGGTGCACATAAACCCCAGCTTAAGTAGAGCGATTTCTCGCCCTCTCCGCGCTGGGGCACTGTAGAACACTGTTCAAATGAACAGTGTTCTACAGTGTTGAACGGTACCAGCGGTATTTTTGCAAAAAGGCCCCTCCGCTTTACAGAAATTCGGAAACGGTCCTCATTCTTCGCTGACGGGGCCTGGCCGTAATTTTTGAACACCCCGAGGACCCCGGTGGAAAAGCGTCCTCACACCCTCCTCCTCTCCTTCCCTCTCCCGCGCGGCCTCGGCGTCGCCGCCGCCGCCGACGCGCGCCTCCGCCGCACCACTGCTCCCCGGACAAATCCACGCACACGGGAAGCTCCGCCACCGCGTCCTCTCCGCCTCCACCGACAAACGCGTGCTGGGACGGCCACCTCGCGCCGGAATCGTCGCCGCCGTCGCTCGCCCCGCCGCCGCGTTTGGACGACGAAGGCGTCGCTCCAGCGACCCAGACGCAGCGGCCGCCACGTTCGGCCGCCCCGCGTCCAGGCGCGTCCACCGCGTGTAGCTCCGTGTCCCATCTCGCGGTGGCGCGGCGTCACCGTGCTTGCCGTTGCCGCGGCCGCTCCGGCCACTGGTGACGTCATCGTGACGTCACAGTGGGTCTGGGCTGGCGGGCCGGTTGCTGGGCTGGCCTGCTTCCTGTACGGCTGGCTCGGGCCTTTTTTTCTTTCTATTCTGTTTTTCTATTTTTCAAAACTTTTGTAACTTTTCAAATACAGTTCCAAATCAGTTCAAACTAATTTCTAAAAAATTATAAAAATCAAAATAGTCATTTCAAATACTTTGGGACCTTTCCCAAATTATTTCAAATCTTGAAAAGTTCGGAAAATACAAAAAGGCCCATTTGACACCTTTGCGTCATTTTATAAAATATGGATTTCATAATTTTCTTTTGAATTTAAATAAAGTCCAGAAAATAATATCAGCAATATCATTTAATATGATAAACCCAATAAAATAATTTGGTACAAAACTTCTTATTTAAATAAAGTTTCGCAAATCACTTAAATACAATTACCCTTTTCTACCATGTGCTTAAAAATATCAAAATAAAACTACCACAAAAGTAAAAATCGATAAATAACTGTTTCAAACTTATTTCTCAAATAAGTATAATTGAATCAAAAAACAAATTCTAAAATAGAACATGCTTGGTACAAAACTTCTTATTTAAATAAAGTTTCGCAAATCACTTAAATACAATTACCCATTTCTACCATGTGCTTAAAAATATCAAAATAAAACTACCACAAAAGTAAATATCGATAAATAACTGTTTCAAACTTATTTCTCAAATAAGTATAATTGAATCAAAAACCAAATTCTAAAATAGAATATGCTTCATCAGAAAAATATGAAAAATGTACCAACACGATCACAACAATAAATGCTGACTATTTATGGCATATGACCAAAATTTCAAATTTGAATATTTAAAACTTCCAAAAGTCTTCCAAATCTGATCATTTCGCAAACGTAAAAAGACATTGAATCTGAAAAACTTCCCGAATTGAACAAACTTCAAAATCCGAACAATTTTTAACCCTAAGCTTTCTTTGCATTTTAATAATTTCCAAATCTGCACAATTTTAAAATCTGGACATTTCCAAATTTGAATTTTACCACAACAACGCGGCATACAATTTTGAATATTTCAAAATTTTAGATGCCTTTCAAATCTAACCATTTTACAAACATGAGAATAATTCAAAACGAGTAAAACGAAAACGATTAGTCTGTTTTCGCAGTAACTCAATAATTTGTAATATTTATGCAAACATAAATCCATTATACAAACAACGCCACCATTTCTATTCACAAAATATATGAAGTAACCAAAATAAAAAAGGTTATATTCACAGAAAAATTCACAAAGGGCGCGGCGTGACGTCGCGCCGAAATTCAACTAATTTAGTTTAACTTTGCTCCTCCAATCTAAACGGACCCTAATGCATACAAATTTGAAACTTCTTAAATTAACCGCTGGATGAAAATTCAACGCAGTTTCAAATTAAGTGCGAGAAACATATACTCGGGATTCCCCAACGCCCAAGGGTTTCATGTAAGAAAAATACTCTCATATAAATAAGCATATAAGTCTGATCCTTACATCCATTCAGTGCGGCTGACCATGTGAAGGTTTATGAGATACTGCTACTCTGCTAGCTATCTAGGGAAATATTTTCATGGCTTGGAGCCGAGATCGCAGATCAATCTCCAAGAGCGCGGACGAGGAAGTTGAGCACTGTTGCAAGCGCATCTCTTTCGTCTCCAAGTCAAGGAGGACGAACAAAGTACGACGACGACAACAACCACTCGGCAACTCAACAGAATATATGTTCACATGCAGCAACACGACGTTGCTCCCCTCGCCGGAGCACTTGAACTCAATAAGCACGGGACAACCGGGAGGGATGTCGGGGTCCAGCGATCGCAGCTTCTCCTCCGTGTCAATCACCATCGCCTCTGAGTCTCTGACGCCCAGTCTCCACCGGAGAGTTGACGCAACACCGATATCTTAAACCTGTGAGCGCCAAATAGCCTTAGTAGTTTTTGCCCGCCATGCGAGTAGTATGACCCCAGGTGTAGCCGTTCTTTGAAGCCAATGACGGGGGCAGGGAGCTTTATCCTCCCCGGCTCCGATGTGCGATGTTATAGGTGACGACTTCGCCTCGGTGGCGCACCATCCAGTGTATGACACCGCCGTGGAGGACGACGGTCGATTGCTGGCGTCGCAAAGAGAAGCCAAAGTCGCTGCAGTCATGGCTCGAGACAGCAGCTGCCCAGGTGCCGGATGTTGACGTGGCGGTTTGGACTTTGATGGTGCCTGTATAGCCGCCGTCGAGCTTGGTGTCGAGATATGGGGCGAATAGCAGGAAGGAGCAACCGATTCCATCCGCGGCGGTGAGCAAGACGCAGGCGTCGATGCCTCGATTTGGGTCAACGCCGGTCGGGTAAGGGAGGAAGGTGCGTTGGCCGGTGACGGGGTCGTACACGCACAGATTAGTGAGTTCGTGTTCGTCGCTGACATGGCGGCGACAAAGGAGGACGAGGCCGCCGCGCGACGTCACGACATAGTGCTCGCCAAGGAGGTCACGAGCGAAGCGCGACATGTAAGCGGATAGATGGTCGTCCACAAACGACACGGCGGCGGGGGTGGCCGGGTGGACCAGAGAGAGCGATGACAGCGGCGGATCTTTATCCTTCTCAACCTCATCGTGGAGATCCTTCTCAACCTCATCGTGGATGTTGAGGTGGGCGAGGATGCGCGGGGGCACGATGCCTCCTTGTTGGGTGACGCGGTCGATGAAGGACTGGCCGAGGATGTCGCGGCGGAGGAGCTTGCAGGCGGCGGCGCAGCGGACGAGGGTACGGGTGTTGGAGCGCGCGACGATCTCAAGCAGCAGATCATCCGCGAGAGTGCCCCCAGTCACCACCACCGGTGATGCCGGAGAAGCCTGGGGCGTGTTTTTCCGTGGGAGTTTGCACGCCGCCATGGCCTGTGTGTTTGCCAGACCAGCTAGGCTAATTAATCTGATCTGCGGCGAGAATCCCGGTCGTTTACAGCTGGTGGAATTCGACTGGGATACACGTATCCGGTTTGGCAACCAAACTCGATTGGAAAAAAAACAGGCGATTTGAACAAATTTGTAACCTTTATTGAATCTGTGTTGTCCATATGCCAATTATTAAGTCTTGTTTACGGGTCTAATTGAGAATCTTTCTATATTCGGGTGTAATTCCACACTGGAACAACTTCTTTTCAAAATGGAAAATACTATACTACATAAAAGGTTTAAGAACAGATATTTGCATTACGCACGACAGAATCATGTTTCCTAACAATTGGCAAATATGATCTACCTCTTTTTGATTTTGGAATGACGGGGATCTCTGAATTATGTTATGAAGACCTTCACGGCATACTGCAAAAAACCAGTAAATGCGCTTCGGTGCCACAGAAAGCGAGCATCCATACAACATGAACAGCTCGCAGCTATAATGCCAACATATTCCAATTTGAAACATATCCCTAATTCAGAGATAAATGCTAAATGGGGTTTTGATTTGAAACACAATTATCTCAAGGTTTTACAAAACGACACTTAGAAAATCTTAAAATAGGTACGGTGGCATAATTGCATCATCACAATGCATTTTTTTAGTACCAAAATAATAGAGATTTGCTCAAATCCTAACCTGTAAATTCCTCATCAATCGTAGAAGAACCGGAATCTACGAAGAGGAGAAAACATAATTAGAAAATAGAATGAACGAATACACGGTACATAATAAAATGTATGAGTAAAGCGTATCATCTTTGATCGATGTTTGCAAATATGTGACGTACATATCATCCAATCATCATTAATCTTTGTACAGTTCATCGTCTATGTAATCGTATTGATAAAAATTAATAATTTCACAATCAACTAAACCTAATTGTACTGAAATTGACTCTTACCTTAATCAGAATTCGAACTTTGGATTAGACTAAATCAAACTGATAAATTACGTATGAGCAGAGATGATAATGAGCCTTCGAAGGGGATGGAGCGACGAAAATACAAAGGGCTGAGCACTTCGGTGTGGTTAGGCTAACTGTAGGTTAAGCTCTCGGACGGTGGCGGCGTTTTGGCATGGGCAGGGACAAGTGTGTCTCCGTCTGCCGTCGCGGCGGGCCGGCGGCGGCGCGATCAATTCGAGGAGGGCAAGCGGAGCCGGCCGCGATTTGATCAAGTGCGCGATGCCACGATCCAAACACAAACAGTTTTTTTTTTTGCGAAACACAGTACAACGCAGACACTCACATACACGTGCACACACTCACCCTACGAACGCACGCACGCACACCCTACCCCTATGAGCACCTCCAAAACACAAACAGTTGAACATTTGTTTTAGCAAAACGAAACACGAACAGACCCGGCCGCTCTTCTGCGCGGATGCGCAAAAGTCGATATGCGATCGAAGCATCTGCGCTAATGGATTCCTTGTTCGCTACCTTGCTGGGCCAGGAAAGCCAGCGCCATTCACTCTGGGCCAAGGACACGGGCTATGCTTCTTCTGATCCAAAATTCCGGGTGCGCCTATGCGTCGACCTATGCGACTATAAGGAGGCATCGCACACCCCGTACCGCCGCCCGCTTGATCCAACGCGCTTCTCTGCTTCTTTCTCCTACATCCTAGTGCGGCGCCGCACGCGCTGCTGCCACTCCGCCTAGTCGCCAACTCCACGCCGCCCCTTCTCATTCCTTCTCAATCGTCGCCGCGCTTCCGCTTCAGAACCTCGACCGTCTACTACGGTACTACCAAAGCTTCGCTCGGTGCTGCTTGTGAGGCGGGCGCCGCTTTCACGGGTCAGGGGCCGCTCGGCCGTTTCCTCTCTGATTCACCGCTGGACTGGAACCTCAAATCAGTGAAGCGGCGGGCTAGGGTGGAGACGAGCGATTCTCGAGCACCGGAAGCATCCGCGTGCGTGCGATTCAGTGATTTCCTGGGCTTCTTTGCCTGCTGGTAATCTTGAGCACCGAAAGCACCGGAAATTATTTTTGAATTTAAAAATAAAGTGTACACGAAATTTATGCGCGTCAACGGATAGGTTCCATTCCTGTACTCGGTTTCGAGTTTTGTCGATTGTAACTTCTCAATTTTGAATCGATATTCAAAATCTTTTTAGACAATTTTTATCAAATTCATCGCACTCGGTCAATCGTTTGAAATATCCTTTGACGAGTAGGTTAACGTCAACGTTTCACACAACTTTCAAGTTGTAACTTTTTTGTTTCGACGGTCATATACGAGATAATCTTGTACCGTAGATTTAAACCATCTGCTTCATCTATTTCGTTTTGAAAAAAACATCTTCTCTACATGATGAAAAAATGTAACAAAATGTGGGTTTGAACGAAATATGGGTTTGAACAAAATATGGGTTTGAACGATTTTGAAAACCCCTGTTGAACGGAAAATGGGTTTGAACGAAATATGGGTTTGAACGGAAAAAGGCTTTGAACGAAATATGTGTTTGAACGATTTTGAAAACCCCAGTTGAACGGAATATTGGTTTTGAACGATTTTGATAACGCCGGTGAACACGATTGTGGGTTTGAACGGAAAAATATGTGTTTGACAGAAATATGGGATTGAACGGAAAATGGGTTTGAACGAAATATGTGTTTGAACGATTTTGAAAACCCCGGTTGAACGGAAAATGGGTTTGAACGAAATATGGGTTTGAACGGAAAATGGGTTTGAACGAAATATGGGTTTGAACGGAAATTATTTTTGAACGATTTTAAAAGGCGAACAGAAAAAGTCTGTGAACGGAAATTATTTTTGAACGATTTTCGAAAAGTGAACAAAAAAAGGTATTTGAACGATTTTAAAAGGTGAACAGAAAAAGTCTGTGAACGGAAATTATTTTTGAACGATTTTCAAAAAAGTGAACAAAAATAGGTATTTGAACGGAAATTATTTTTGAACGATTTTAAAAGGCGAACAAAAAAGTCTGTGAACAGATTTTATTTTTGAACGATTTTCAAAAGGTGAACAAAAAAGGTATTTGAACGGAAACTATTTTTGAACGATTTTAAAAGGCGAACAGAAAAAGTCTGTGAACAAAAATTATTTTTGAACGATTTTCAAAAAAGTGAACAAAAATAGATATTTGAACGAAAATTATTTTTGAACGATTTTAAAAGGCGAACAAAAAAGTGTGAACGGAAATTATTTTTGAACGATTTTCAAAAGGTGAACAAAAAAGGTATTTGAACGGAAACTATTTTTGAACGATTTTAAAAGGCGAACAGAAAAAGTCTGTGAACGGAAATTATTTTCGAACGATTTTCAAAAAAGTGAAAAAATAGGTATTTGAACGGAAATTATTTTTGAACGATTTTAAAAGGCGAACAAAAAAGTCTGTGAGCGGAAATTATTTTTGAACGATTTTCAAAAGGTGAGCAAAAAAGGTATTTGAACGGAAACTATTTTTGAACGATTTTAAAAGGCGAACAGAAAAAGTCTGTGAACGGAAATTATTTTCCAACGATTTTCAAAAAAGTGAACAAAAAACGTATTTGAACGGAAATTGTTTTTGAACGATTTTAAAAGGCGAATAGAAAAAATCTGTGAAACGGAAATTATTTTTGATCGATTTTCAAAAAGAGAATAAAAATAGCTATTTGAACGGAAATTGTTTTTGAACGATTTTAATACATGAACAATTTTCAAAAATATGAACATTTTTAAAATTTGAACATTTTCAAAAATGAAAATTCAAAATAAAAGAAATAATATCTAATAAGAAAACCGAAAAGAAGAAAGAAAAAAGAAACAACCAAAAAAATAAAAACGAAAAAAAGAAACAGGAAAAAACGAAAAAGAAGAAAGAAAAAAGAAACAGCAAAAAAGAAAACAAATAAAATAACGAAAAAGAAGAAAAAAACAGCAATAGAAACGAAAAAGAAAAAAACCAGATAATGGGCCAGGCCCATACGGAAACAGCAATAGAAAACAAAAAAAGAAAAAAAAATCAGCGAGAGGCTTCAGCTCTCGCGGCCTACTGTTCACGTTAGAACCGCGTTGGGCCGGCCCATGTGGGGGTGTGCGACGGGTCGTTAGTGTCGACCTGGTCGACATATAGGAAATGCCCAAAATTCCTGTGAAATTAAGAGCGGAGGTACAGGTACTACATGGGCCAAGACCCGGGCTGTAACCCGGGGCCCAGTTCCGCCCCTGCTCTAACCCATTGGAACATATTAAAAAAAACAGTTAGAAGTGCAGAAATAATACATTAATCTGACAGTGAGGAAATCAAGCAAGGACAAAATCGTCTTATCTAGGAAAATTTCAGTAACAACCTAATTGGCAGATACGGCGTACCTCTATTTGACTTCGAGAATTCACGTCGTACTACAAAAGTCAGTGCATATGCTTCAGTGCCGGAGACATAGAAGAGCAGCCATATGACATGACCAGCTCACTGGTATAGTGCAAGGATTATTCCAAAGGATATATAGTTTTTGGTAGGATATGAACCAATTTCATAGCAGAGTAGAGCAGCCATATCGACTTTCGTAGGATATAAACATAGTAGGTTAACTTTCACAGATAAAACATGCATAAATAAAAACCAAGCGGCTCGGTGTGTACGCCGAGTTTGGAACGCTTCCATCCTATTTTTACAACTCAAGTTTAGTGAATACACCGAACATCCTTCCTTGTAGAAGCACCATGAGTTGGTATATACTGTAACGGTTTTGCTAAATCCTAGTCGACTCAGAAAAATGAAGCTGCAGCTTAGTAAAATATACAGCTAGCATTTAATAGAAAAATGATATAAAAGTGCAACTACAGTTTCAATCATTATTACAAACCATCTCGTGGCCAATCCTCAAGCACCATTGAGCATTAAGTGCAGTAGCCTGAACATCAAGCACGACACTGTACCCAAAGTTTAAGACTTTAAATAGGGCGAACAAACGTACATGATGAATCGCAAGAAGAAAACAAGATAGAATAGCTTAACAGCTTAACTCAAACCATGGATGCAGTGGACGAGGAAGAGGGTAGCCCCTGACTACCGGAATCTTGTGCAGTGGTACGGTGGTACCATCAGACTCTCCAAGAGGGTCAACACCGGAGGAGGAATTGGGACGCTCCGGAATACTGGAATCTTGTGCGGTGGTACTATCAGACGCTCCAAGAGGGTCAACCCCGGAGGAGGAATTGGGCCGCTCCAGAATACCGGCATGAGTGAGCAGAGCCCAGAGATGGGTCATGAACTCCCCGCCGGCGGCGAGCATCTCAGCATGGATGTCGGCATTGTCTGACGGCGCCAGGAAGAGTATGAACTCCTCCCAAAAAGTCAGCCAACACCTTCCAACGTCGTGCCTCGTCAGGAACCATCTCTATCAGCTGTCTCCCGAGCTTGGCTCCCACACCCCAAATCGTGCTGTCAAAGTAGCCCTGGAAGCCCATCTTCAGCTTCTCACATCTGTCCCTCATAGTTTCACAGCCAGCAAGTTGATACCGCGCCTCTTTGACCACCCTGTCGAATATGCGCTGTGTGTCGTAGCTATGACCAGGCAGCATGTACGGAACAAAAGCTACCAGGTAGGCACAGTATTCCGACAGGCTCTCGGCCAACTGACGGTCGACGTTGAGGGTGACCGTCAGGCTCTCGTTCCGGCAGATGGCTGTGCAAATATGCCATACAAGGATGGTGTGGATATGTGTTGGCAGGGTGCAGGCCCATGACAATTGGCTTCCCAGCTGATTTCTAGCAAGTGCTGCTTGTCCATTTTCTAGCTTGCCGCCGTTCTGTTTGAACCGAGAGAGGACGCGTACGATGACTTCCTCTGCCAGTTTTATCTTTTCCCCAGCCTTCTGTCCTTTTCTTGTAGCATCGACCAAGCCTAGTGACAGAATATATGCGACATTCCAAGGATCATGGTTGCAGTTGAGCAAGAGAGAGTACTGCCCAAGCTTTCTTTCCCATGTATCTCTTACCCAGTGATAGCAGAGATATGTATTTCTATCCAGTGATCCTAGTGTTCCTGGCTCGTGACCGGTGCCTCTTACAGTATTGAATTTCTTTACCACGTCTGTTACAATAGTATACCTATAGGGATTAACAATTGTGGCCATGGCGTGGACAAGAACCAAACCGGCAAGCAGCACAATGGTAAACCAACGAATTACATCGGTCCCATTGACTCTCTGTTCCAAATTACTATGATGGTAGTGCTTGCTAAATGCTCCAGAAATGCTGTTCCAAACAATTGCAGTTGCTATAAAAGTAGTTCTAAACCCCAATACACATCGGCTGAGTCCATCCTTGTATAGAAGAAATCATACAGGAATGACAACTCCCCCTCGATAACCTGAAAAGTACGAACACAGTTTCCTCTCTCAGAGAGGAGTCCATCAAGAACGAAATCCAGTGTCTTTTGAAGGCCAGCTTCACCCAGCGGATAGCCACAGAATCTGCGCTTCAATAGTTTGAATAAGGTGAAGGACAGTGTAGTATCCAAGTAAAATTCCTTGGTTTCCTGGTATCTGAAGTTCTGAGAATTGATCCATCCCCAGACAGAATCAATGGTGGTGATGCTGTCATTACTCACATATACACGGTACTCAGGTGGGGTTGGAAGTAAACCAGCCAGTTCTTCCTCCCCGTGAAATATGTATCTGTACCCCTTCATCGTGCTCGGAATCAGAATCAGATCATCGACGTTCTGAGGTAGATGATGCTCAACCACCATGTAATCAGCAATCACTTTAGAAGACTGCACCATAAAACCCTTTTTGCTCACCTTACTTAAAGTTCCAAACTTTCTGCATGTCAAAATGATGCTGTAAATCAAGAAAATCCAGCTGGTCGCGCTGTAACTCTTGTTGGCACCGCTGCCATTGAGAATCAGCCATAGCACCAGAAAGATCTGCGACATTTGCTGCACAAGCATGCGTTTCCTCTGCCCAATGTCCTGGATATTGTATACGGATATGGAGTTGGAGTTTACTTGGATCAGGAGGAGAATGACGCCCCAGAGGACGAATGTCTGGTCGCCGAATGTAGGGTGCCAGCACAGTGGACAGTGTGTGCACTGTCCACACGAGGAGGCGGAAGAAGCCATGGCTGTTCCGCCGGCGGTATGAGCCCAGCAGCTCGAGGAGGACCCATGCCAAGGTGCTGAAGAGGACCAGGACCTCCACGCGCACCAGCTTAGCTTCGGTGCTGCCCAAGCCCCGGACAACCGTTGTGGTGGTGTTCTTAAGCTCCATGGCTTCTTCTGATCAACCGGTGTCACTCTAAGCACAATCGAAACTGCCAAGTGCCAGCCGTTTCGTACTACTGTATTTGGTAATAGCCTCCGGGATCATGGTCCCAACAAAGGCATTATTTCCAGCAGATATAGCGGCAATGGCTGAAAAAGAAGAGCAAAGTGTTTCACAATTCCTTCCTTATACAGAGAGCAAAGCTATCAGATTTGATTTGGACAAAAGCATTAAAGCCGTCACTATAAAAAGCAGCAATCTAATCTAACCTTTAATATACCCACTGCCCTTGACTTGTTCTCAACCAAATATTGCACCGTCTTGTCTATGCCCTTCTTCTTTTCGTATATGCTTTTGGTTTTGCTAAAAAGCAGTCCAGAACTCCTAGTGCCACCACCTGTTCTTTCTGTTCTCCAGGACGGGCAACTCTGTAGCAGATCACCAACAGCGTGTCAGACACCAAATCAAGCGGATAACATAGAATGATATTGTACGATAAAAGTATATATGGTACCTCCTTCCAGATATATTGAATTGTAGTGCACCTCGGCCTAAAAACTCAAGCGTATAACTGGAGTCGGAACCAAAAAAAAGCTTTAGACACATATAGACTGCAATATAAGGTAAATGTAGAAACCAGGTTCAGTAGCAGCATACAAGGTACCTCTATTTGATTTTTGAACCACGGGAGGATTTCGATGTAATCCCGTAATGATGTTAGGATGAATATATTTACACCGTACTGCGAAAATCAGTGCATATACTTCAGTACCATACAGAGAGCCGAGCTGTCATATGACATGAAGCTCACTGGCATAATGCCAAGATATTCAGTTCGTTTACTGTAGTGGTGAAATAAAAGAGCTTTTCTGTTCATTTACTGCATAAAGGGCAGCCCCGGTGCAGTAGCTCCCGCTTGCGCAGGGTCCGGGAAAGGGTCCGACCACTTTGGGTTTTTAGTACGCAGCCTTTCCCTGCATTTCTGCAAGAGGCTGTTTCCAGGAAACAAGTAAATTGGATAAAAAGTGTACAGCAGATCGATTAAAAGGTAAACAAGTATGTACATCAGAGCAATAAAAGGGTGAGGAAGAACATGTTTACCAACTCTGCAGCAGCCTGCAGTGTAACATGGTCACCCCACTCTCCGTTCCTGGTTTGATTCAGTTAGTGTCAAAAAGTGATAATATGTATCTATGCACCACTATTGAAACATTTACTGAGAATAGTATCCGTGGATTAACAACTGACTTTGGCATCTTCTTAAGATATTCTCTGTGAAAGAGTTAGGAGCGTGGAGGGAATACATTACTGTGAGAAGAAAGAAATCTGACAATGGAAAAATTACCAAGTTAATATAAAGAAAAGGCAGTTCAAAGTTCAAACAGCTGTATCGACCAGCATAATCATTTTTATGGACATCCCTCCCAGTAGGAAAGAAACTAATAAAGGTAGTCATTTGACAATACTAACCTGCTTCACCACTTGTTGCCGCACAAATCTATGGTGTTTAGGAGTACGGTAAAATTGATCAGACAATGCCCGAAACTGTTTAAAAGAAAGATGTGGAAAGAGATAAGTAGTTGTAGAGAGGTTTGTACGGTATGAAACATGGTATTGTGGAAAAGGAAAATAAGAAACTGAAAACTGTAGATGTGAAAATAAATAGACCTGAAAATTGCCATATCCGTTAACCTTGAGCTCAACCAATCCGTACAACACCAATCTAAATAAGAGATCATACTGAAATCAAATGATAGACTATCACAAACACTACCAAGGATCGTAGAAAGTATACATACAACTTTGTTTGAAGATTTACGAAACAAATACCAATAATTTTCAGTCACATGCTTAGCACTAGAGCTTTGTACAGTATCACGAAAGATGTTAGAAGAGCTTCAGATTAGGCGGTGTTAGTTCAGTGATCCAAGAAGGCTTGTCAACAGAAGGAATCTCTCCATTTGTTTTAGGAACATGCTGTAGAAGCAAAAGGAGTAACAAAAATTAGTACATAAGATTGGTCTTTCAGTTTAAGGTGACAAACAAGTTAATGAAAACTCTTCAAAGAATGAGCTTCCGGATCATGAATGGAGAATTAGAGATGCAGGTCTTTTTCCTGTCTTGCTAAATAGATGAAAACAGACTCATTTAATGTAAAAAGGGGACCATAGAATGGGCAGGAAACTGGTAAGAGTTATCATGCAGTACAGTAAAATTACAGCATGGCTCTGCGTTGCCTTGATAGGAACAGCCATACGATCCACCAATGGTGCTTAATATTATATGTGTTCAGTGTATGGTTCGTCGGATATTCAAACCGGGTGGTGGGTCTAGATGCACCCATTAGCTAATTTATTTTTGGTTTTTTTTCAGAATGTCAAAAAATTTCAGAAAAAAATCCGGATGTACGTTACAGCGTGATGTGTTAGCACATAAATTGGCATGGTGAAAAAACTTTTTTAGCAACCTGTACAAAAAAGACAAAATTCCGACACGTATATGTACATTTCGGTATGTCCGAATTTGTCTTTTTTGCACAGGTTGCAAAAAAAGTTTTTTCACCATGCCAATTTTTGTGCTGACTTGAAATGTGTTGGACTACATGTAAAAAATTTATTTTGAATTTTTTGACATTTGGAAAAATGTTTTTTGGTAGTGGGTGCCCACTACCCAAATCGCCTCCATGGTTCGTCCCATAAATTGTGTTGGGCATGCTTGAGTAATACCCGAAGCATATTCTGTTTATCTAGCAGGAACTAGCAAACCCAAACCCAGGTAAAACTTCGAAGCATGGTTATGCGTTGGTGATATCCAAGGTGGGATTGTGAAACTCACTGAAACTGTAAAAACCCAAAACTGGTACATTCAACATTTGTTAATCACATCGTAAATACAAAAATGGCCACTGGACGCCTGATGCTTATTCTGAACTGAACCTCATTCGAGTAAACTGCATCCCACAGTTTCACATTCAGACAATTTTGCCATAGTCGATATATGTTGGAAGAGTGGGAACTTACAGGAACAGGAACCATGTCGTTCAACTTCTTGCCGACCTCGCCATCGAGAGCGCAGATATCCTTGACAAGCTATATCGAGCAGCCTCGGCCGTCATCTTGGGCATTGCTGTCATCTTCAGGGCTCCCTGAGTTCCTCTGCTTCTTCCTCTTCAACATACAGTGGAGCTGTGCCGGAAGCATTTAGGCAACAAGTGTCAGGAGAGGAGAGGACGATATGGTCTGGAAGGAACGGCGGCCAAGAAGCCTTGATGTGCAGTTTTATCTGAAGAAAGAATGACCGACCCACCTGAGGGCAGATGGCTGACGATCTCGGGCTCGGGGCGGAACCACTGCTGCGCGAGGGCGGCGGCGTCGGCGGGGCAGGAGGTCCCCGACGCCTCGGCCATGGCGACCTGTGCGAGCTCCTCCTGCAGCGCGTGCGCGAAAATTGTCGACCGCGGTTACTTTGACCTCGGCGGCGGCCCCGTGGAGGAGGCGTGCAAGGTCTGCGGCGACGACTGCGGGGCGCCTTCGTGAGAAACGGCACCACCTCCGGCGGCTTCGGCACCGGCCCCACCGGCGCGGGCGCATTCCCGGCGGCGGACGTGAAATTTGGGGGGCTGACAACAAAATCAAGTTGCCAATCAACCCGATACATACCCAGTCGGTTTTTGAGATTTATTTATTATACTAGTAATCGTGCCCGTGCGTTGCAACGGGAAAAAAATAATATGTTACTGGTCATGTCGAGGACTTCACGACGAATTCCCGTCAAATTCCACCGATATCGTCATGCTGTAGGGGGAGGGCGATGTATGAAAGAAGGAGGAAGGCATCTTCCTCACTCCCACCCGCTAGTAATTCATGTGTATGTCAAGCAATACGAAAGAAACATATTATCTTGAGTACCTACACGATATAATATGAACACTTTTTCATTATAGAAAATTATATATGCAAAGAACATGCTGACTGTCATTCAGAAGACCTAAATAACTAAACCTCTAAAACACAGTTGATTGGATGTGATCATCTGGCTGAACCTACGTAACAAAGCATGAAAAATAGATGAATGGTTTAGAAACCAATAAAGTAATTCTATGTTGCATGCATTGCATAGGCTATAGCTTAACTGCAGTTTGGAAATTTTACTCTGAATTCCATATCGTACATGACCCATAGAAAATAAAGTAGAATCTGGAGAAGATCGTATTACCATGGTCGGAGTCCCCTACCGGCAGGACACATCATGTTGCCACGAGCAGGCTAGCAAGGAAAGGAATTAAGCACTTACGATGTACTGTTGTATTTTGCGGTGCTTGTTCTTTCTTTAACTGGAATGAGATGGACGTTGTACAACTGCTTGTGAAAGATCAAAAGATTTGTGATTGCCGGGTTGGTTGTTTTTCAGAATAACTTTGCCCCTGTTGTACACCACCATAGCCCGAGGTTGAGCACCAGAAGAGGCACCAAAATTCACCTTCACCCAATGTGCACATCAGGTGGTATCCAAGAACTTTAGCCTCTTCAAGTGAATTCAGCAATGTACTTGGGTGCAATATACACTAAAAATCAACAACTTGCTCAAGACCACCAGAGCCAAAAGAGGAGAACATAATTTCAAGGTCACATGAATTACTGCTTCTCGGACAGTGTGTTTCTGCTGACCAACAATTCAAAAGCAAGTTGCGCTGGACCGCTGGTACCTGGTAGTAAGTTCTTTTCTTCCTCTAGAAGCACGCTACTCAACCAGCTCGCCTTGACATCACCTTCCTCACATGCAAATATGCAGGAACTGACGGAGAGAATAAAACCTAGAACATGTTATCCAGCTCGTGGTGCGGCTCAATCCCGGGATCATGGCCGACGCCAAGGGGTGGCTCCAGGGTGCCATCGCTGAAGAGCTGCTGCCCAGCTCGATCCTGATGCTTTATGCTTACTCCAGATGGACTTATGCTTCTCGATTCAATCAATTTAGGGAGGAGAGAGGAGACTACTTGAAGGGCGCTAGACCACTACAAGGCGATGATGGCAGCCACGGCGAGAGGTGAACGGTCGCCTACAGTGCGGCCTCGGCGACTTGCTCTGCTGCTCTGCGTTCTTCACGATCTCCACTCCTTCCATCTGCAATAGCATGGGTGGCGAACCTGGCACGGTGAAATCAAGGGGCAAGGGCGGTGCTAGCAGAAGTCCAAGCAGCGGCGGAACGTAGGTTCTACGGCGCCTAGTCGGAAGTCCATGTCGGGGGTGCCGAGACCAGGAAGAATCGTGCGTGCGTCACCAATATTTCGATCTTGTTTCCTCGATCTGATCTCAGGTGTGTATATATAGGAACCAGATGATCAGAGCTATGAACGGCGGCCGCTAGGAAATCCTAAACCTGATCGACTTGGAGTTGTTTTCTTCGACCAGAACATGCATGACGGACGAACCAAACGAAGTAAACAGACGGACGAAAAAGATGAGCCCAACCGATATGTGACTTACGGGTGGCAGTGGTGGGTAATTTGTGCGAACTTTAGGGGTATTTTCAACGACGTACGAGAAGAAGCCTTAATGCTTTTATTATTAGGTATAGATATACACATCAGCGAACGAAAGAGGCGTTGATGGCGGCGTGGAAGCTCCCACCAGCATCACCGCCGTCGTCGATCGAGTGGGCTCTCCCGGGGGATGTACTCCTCGAGATCGTCGCACGCTCCGACAGCCTGACCCTCGTCCGCTGCGCCGCCGCCTGCAAGCCCCTCCGTCGCGACATCCTCAATCTGTACTTCATCCACCGCGTCACGCAAGAAGGAGGTGTCGTGCTCCCGTGCTTCCTCACCCACCTCAACATCCACGACGACGAGAACGACGATGACCCGCCGCCGCCAGCACTCTCTCTGGTTCACCCGGCCACGGCCGCCGTCGTGTCGTTCTTCGATCACCACCTGTCCCCTTACATGTCGCGGTTCGCGGATGACCTCCTTGGCGAGCACTATAAGGTGGTGAGGTCCCGCGGCGGCCTCGTCCTCCTTCGTCGTCGCGTCTTCAGCAGCAACACATGCTATAATGTGTGCGTGTATGACCCCGTCAATGGCCACCGCACCTTCCTCTCTTACCCGCCAGGTATCACCCCCCAAAATAGCGGATGCTTTGACAGTTGCACCTTGCTCACGGACGCGGACGGCATTGATTGCACCTTCTTGCTGTTTTGCCCCTGTCTCGTCACTAGGCGCAACAGAAGCAGCACAAGAACATCTGGCGACTGGAACCCGCTGCCATGAGCGATGACAACAATTATTTCCGTTCGCAGGACTGGTTTGGAATGATAAATGTGCCCGGACACGTCACCAACTCCAAAGGACAGCTCCACCTCGAGTCACATGACGAACGGAAACTACTATGTCTATGTGGTCTCAACTCCCAAGCGGAGATTGGCCATCGAAGGCCATGACAATCGACAATTGACTTGGAGACAATGGAGATACGAGTGCTGCAGGACTCAACTGACTCTTCCATGATCATGGAGATTAATCTGCCTTCTCGGCTACGAGCAATGAAAATCTTTTCCTAGCAAGATATTATTTACATCTAGCTATCTTATTATATCAAGCCCCACATTGTCATTGTAGTGCATGAAAAACAACGACCGAGGTGTGTCTAGACTATGCATTTAGTTATACTCCGTACGTGATACTGTGTTCTCGCTTGGTATAGACTGTAGGTGCCTAAGAGCACTTCACAACATTTACCTTTACATGTATTAGTTAATTATGTGGTTGCTGCATATTTATTTGCATCATGTGTATCTTTAGATTCCGAGAAGTGTGGTTCAATATTTGCATTGTTGACATAAACTAGTGTAGATAGTTTCTTGTTTATAATTGTATACTTGAAGCGCAGCTCAGTTGACTTAGAAGCAACTTATTTCTCAGCTGATCCTGGATTAGCAAATCCGTTACATATATTGAACCAAACATTTATTTATAGGTGGATCAATTTATAATTCAGTATCATTTTGCATTTGACAAGCATGGCCGCTGTTCAGCTGTTCATAAGTTCCGGACATGATTGAGGGTAATTATCTGATACTGATTCCTGTGATTAAGCTTGTTATGTGATAATATAGTGATGGACAGTTAGCCAGTGACTAGTTCCTCGAACGCCACCTTTACATACTCAGAACCTACTTTCGCCTTTGACAAAGAGAACACATCTCCCCACAAAATAAAAGACAAAGAGCAGACACGGCCTATTGGTAGCACAGCATAAACAGGAACCCAAGTTTGGTTTTGTCTTCTGAGTCTATTTCCACAAACACGGTGTGCACAAAAATTCAGGCTTCAGTTCAGCTAACGTACAAATACAATGCAGCAGAAACACACAGGTGCACACGTAACTTGATTGCCGAAATACAGACATCAACACAACACTGCTAACTTTGAAAGAGAAACAACATGACAAATAGAACTCCAGCCTACAAAAGGTCGCACTAAGAATAAGGTATCTTAGTTGACCAGTCTTGAGAGTAAACATCGAGCCTGAAAGCTAGCAGCACTGTAGTATTGTAGTATGCAGAACTAAAGTAGGAAAACCAGCTAGCAGCACATCAGACCTATTGGTGGTTCTCGAATTGGTGGAACCGCAGCTGAAGAACTTCATTCGATGCAGAGGAAAGACGGACTGAACAGCAAAGCAATGGTTCAGTCAAATGTTACAGAAGAAAAAGGAGAAACTGCAGAGTTCATCCAAGTAGATAAACACATTTACTTCTACTTAGTGGATTGCTTGCTAATCTGAATTGCCTCATACATGTAATCTTGTAGAATGCAGAAATCACAGCTAACTGGTCCTAGTATCTTTGCAGCATAAGTATCCAACGCTGAAGAAATTCACATTGGCAGAACGATAATAGAAACGACCAAATTAAGGATCCCTATATATGTACGCAATAATCTTGTACCATGCATGCTACCATTGAATTTAGTGAGACTGGTACAAGATGTGATGTATCGACCTAGCAGGGCAGGAATAAACAAGCGAGGAAACAAGAGACTATTGTGCGATTGGTGTACGTACCTTTTTTCTGCTAATAAATGTTAATTGCGGGGCTGTTGGGATGGTCCTTCGCTGCTGCCATCAGCGCAGCCTTGGCACCGATCACCTCAGCATTGGTGGCTCCACTTACCCAAATCAGAGTCTCTACGCTCTCGAGGGAAGGGAGATGCTCCATGCCCAAATCCAAGTCCCTACGGGAGATCCACTTGGCTGGGAAGGCAAACCGAAGTATTTTAAGCCTTGGTGCAGCTCCTCGTGGAAAGATAGACGGCACGATAGGAATATATCCGAAGTGACACTCTCTGGCGCATGGGAAGGAATCAGGGGTAATGTTAGAGTTTGTATCTAAACATGTATAGCTTCTGTATCTGTATTTGTACATGTACTCCCGGATACCTATATATACATGAGATCGGCCGTACCCAAGAGGTAACGAGCCAGTTCCCCAAAACCTAATTTCGTACATGGTATCAGACTAGGCTACGATGACTTCCGCCGCCGCCAACACCTCCACGTCCTCCGGGGCGATCGCGGCCTCGGCCTCCGCCGCCGCTGCCGCCACTGGCTCGATCCCGGCGACTCTCGCCAGCCTCCTCGCGGGAGGCGACACCAGCGGCCTGACCGCTCCGTGCTCGCTGTTCCCGATCGGATCCTATTCCGTCGGATCGTCCTACTCGACGCCGTTCCGTCTCGGTTCTGGCGGCCTGCCCTTCGCGACGTCGCCGCTGTCCCTGACGTCTTCGGCGTTCCAGGTGTCCACCGTCCCGGCCATGCCCTCTGCACCATTGCCGGCCACCGCTCCTCCGGCCGCGCCCGATCGTGGCGACCTGGCGGTTCTCGACGCCAGCCCTGGTCCGTTCCAGCTTTCGCACCTGGTTACGGTGCGGCTGACCACGGAAAATTTCCTCCACTGGCGCGCCGCGTTGCTCCCGCTCCTCCGCAGTCGGCACCTCGAGGGCTACATCGACGGGTCCTTCCCATGCCCGCCGGCCACCGTCTCGGCGGTCACTGCTGATGGCGTGCGGGTGTCTGCGCCCAACCCTGCCAATCGCGCCTGGGTCGCACAAGACCAGGCGATCTTGTCTGCTATTCAGACCTCTCTTGGTGACGGGGTCTCTGGACTCGTGCTCTTCGCCGCCTCGTCCCTCGACGCCTGGACGACGATCGACGCCAGCTTCGCGGGCCAGTCCACTGCCCGATCCATGGCCATCCGCCGGCAGCTCGGGGAGGAACGCAAGCTGGACCAGACCGCCACCGTCTTCTTCAACAAGGTCAAGTGTCTCGCAGACACGCTCTCATCCATTGGACAACCACTCCGTGATGAGGAGTTCTCGTCGTACGTCCTTGCCGGCCTTGATCAAGAATACGACTCCCTTGCGGAAGCTGTTATTGGTGCTCGTCCACCGATGACGCCGCGCGAGTTGTACGGACGTCTCCTGAGTACTGAGCAGCGCGTCGAGTCCCGCCGCTCCGTGCCTGCTCATCTCAACCCTTCGGCGCATGCTGCGTCTCGAGGCGGCGGTGGCTACCGCCCGCCCGCTCCCTGCCCGCCGGCCGTTGGTGCACCTGCTGCATCGGGTGGTGGGTATCGTCCTGCTCCACCTGCTGCTCCCCGCCCACCACCACCCGCCAACACCAACAATCAGGGTGGCCGGTATGGGGGCCAGCGTCCCACTTGCCAGCTTTGCGGCATCGTGGGTCATCTTGCGTCTCGCTGCCACCGTCGCTTCAAGCGCGATTTCCTGGGGATCGGCAACGATGGACGCAACAACGACCGCCAGGCGGCTATGGCGACCCAGGGTCCCGCGCCTGGCTACACTCCGTCGTGCCCGATTGATCCCAGCTGGGTCATGGACACGGGTGCTACGGACCATCTGACGGGTGAGCTTGGCAGGCTTACGCGCACGAGCCCTACCACGGTCACGACAAGGTCCACACTGCTGACGGGACAGGTATGCACATCTCTCATGTTGGTCAGGCTTCACTTCTTACACACACACCTCGCAAACTGCATCTTCGTAATGTTCTTCATGTCCCTTCGGTCACTCGCAACTTATTATATGTTCCTAAACTTACACTTGACAATAATGTCTTGGTTGAATTTCATCCGTTTCATTTTTTTTGTCAAGGACCGGGCAACCAGGGACGTTCTACTTAGAGGTCGCTACTGTCGGGGGCTGTATGCTTTGGATGCGGTTTCCCAGGCCTATGCTGGTGTTCGTATGTCGTCTTCACATTGGCATGCACGTCTTGGTCATCCAGCTTCTCCGATAGTGAGTCATGTCCTTCAGCGGCATGATCTCCCCACCATATCTAGCAATAAAAATTTAGCAGTTTGTGATGCTTGTCAGCAAGGAAAGAGTCATCAGCTTCCTTTTGTATCCTCCAATCGAGTTGTTAGCAATCCTTTAGAACTTGTGTTTTCGGATGTCTGGGGTCCTGCACAAACCTCAGTGAGTGGTCACAATTACTATGTCAGTTTCATTGATGCTTATAGTCGCTTTACTTGGATGTATCTTCTTAAGCGTAAATCTGATGTGTTTGATGTCTTTGTTAATTTTCAATTGCATGTCGAACGTCTTCTCAAGCACAAAATTATTCATGTTCAATCTGATTGGGGGGCGAGTATCGCAACCTCAACACTTTTTTTAATAAGCTTGGGATTTCACATCGTGTGTCTTGTCCACATACACATCAGCAAAACGGTGCTGCTGAACGCAAGCATCGTCACCTCGTTGAAACTGGCCTAACCCTTCTTGCTCATGCGTCGCGCCTTTTCGATTCTGGAGTGACTCTTTCACTACAGCCTGTTTTCTGATTAATAGGCTTCCTACTCGAGTTCTAAACATGAAAACCCCACTTGAGCTTCTTTTTTAGGAGATTCCAGATTACACGTTTCTTAAAGTTTTTGGTTGTGCGTGTTGGCCTCATCTTCGCCCCTACAACAGCCGTAAGCTTGAGTTTCGGTCCAAACAGTGTGTTTTTCTTGGTTATAGTTCTCTTCATAAAGGTTACAAGTGTCTACACGTTCCCACTAATCGAGTCTATATTTCCTGAGATGTCGTGTTTGATGAAAACTTGTTCCCTTTTTCCACTCTTACATCGTCCAATTCAATGTCCACACCACCCACTAGCTCTCCTGTTTCTCCTGACCAATTTGTGGATGCTGCCTATTCTCCTGCTTTGTTGTCTAACCACGGTGCAGGAACTGGTCGTGGTGCTCGCTTGGAACTGCTGGATACGGTCGCCTCCCCGATCCTGCCTCACGTCGATCGGGACTGCATGCCCCATGCAACTGGGCGTGCATCCTCGTCGATCGCCCCTGGCAGCACGCCCGTGCATGCCTCGGCCTCGCCAAGCCCAGCCCAATCTGGCTACGCGCGACCTGCCTCGCCTTCGCCGGATACACCTGGGCCGTCCTCTCCCGCGCGACCTGCCTCGCCATCGCCCACTCTACGTGGGCCGCCATCTCCCGCGCGGGCGTCGGGCAGTGTGGCGTCGCCCGGCACGCCTACTGGGCCCCTGTCGCCTGAGCTTCCGTCACCTGCATCGTCTGTGACGTCGCCTGATATGCCTCCATCGCCTGTTGCACCACCTGCCCCGCGTGCCCCTGTCGCTCATCGCCCACACACTCGGAGTCGAAGCGGCATTTTCAAGCCTCTCGACAGGAAGGATGGTACGGTTGCTTGGCTTGCTGCGTGTATGTCTCAAGCTGTGTCTGATCCTACGGCCGAACCTCGTCACTATCAGGCTGCTATGAGTGTTCCTCACTGGCGCGCTGCAATGGAGCTTGAGATTTAGGCACTTCGCAAGAATGGCACTTGGCGTCTTGTTCCTCCTCGTTCTGGCATCAACATTATTGATTCAAAATGGATCTTCAAAGTGAAGAAGCATGCAGATGGCTCTATTGAGCGCTACAAAGCGCGCTTGGTTGCTAAAGGTTTCAAGCAGCGGTATGGTCTTGACTATGAGGACACGTTCAGTCCTGTTGTCAAACCCACCACTATTCGGCTTCTTCTATCATTGGCAGTCACTCGAGGATGGTCTCTCCGCCAGTTGGATGTTCAGAACGCCTTCTTGCATGGTGAGTTGGAGGAGGAGGTCTACATGCGCCAACCTCCCGGGTTCGTTGATCCAGCACAGCCCCAGTATCTCTGTCGTCTGGTTAAGGCTCTTTATGGTCTGAAACAGGCACCCCGTGCGTGGCATGCTCGTCTTGGCTCTGCTCTCTGTAAGCATGGCTTTGTGCCCTCCACAGCTGACACGTCATTGTTCCTTCTGCAGCGCCCCGAGGTTACTATGTATCTCTTGGTCTATGTTGACGACATTATTCTGATCAGTTCCTCGGACAGTGCTTCTGATCGTCTTGTCACAGCTCTGGGGTCTGATTTTGCTGTTAAGTACTTGGGCAAACTTCACTATTTTCTTGGCTTGGAGGTCACTCATTCTGATGGTGGTCTTGCACTCTCTCAGAAGAAGTATTCCACAGATCTGTTACGTCGTGCTGGTATGCTCAACTGCAAGCCCGCCATGACTCCTATGTCTGCCACTGATCCGATCTCTGCTGTTGATGCATCTCTCTTATCTGCGGCTGATGCCACGGACTACCGCAGTGTTGTTGGAGGTCTTCAGTATCTTACTATTACCAGGCCCGATATCTCCTATGCAGTGAACCGTGTGTGCCAGTATCTTCATGCACCACGGGATACTCATTTGTCTGCTGTTAAGCGCATCCTGCGCTACGTCTGTCAGACTTCCGCCTATGGCCAGCACCTTCGGCCTGCACCGTCTGCTCAGCTTTCTGCTTTTTCTGATGCGGATTGGGCTGGTAATCCTGATGATCGGCGATCCACGGGGGGATATGCAGTCTTCTTTGGTCCCAACTTGATCGCCTGGAGTGCCCGAAAACAGGCAACAGTGTCCCGCAGTAGCACTGAAGCCGAATATAAGGCTGTGGCCAATGCCACAGCGGAACTCATTTGGGTACAGTCTTTGCTCTGAGAGTTGGGAGTCTCCAAGGATCAGCCTCATGTCCTTTGGTGTGACAACATCGGCGCCACATACCTCTCATCAAATCCGGTATTTCATGCCCGAACGAAACACATCGAAGTTGATTATCATTTTGTGAGGGAACGCGTTGCACAGAAGCTACTTCAAATCAAGTTTATTTCCTCCAAAGATCAAATTGCTGACATCTTCACGAAGCCGCTGTCACTACCTCTTTTCGAAGGTTGTCGACGCAATCTTAACTTGTTGATTACTTCAGGCCACAGTTAAGATTGAGGGAGGGTGTTAGAGTTTGTATCTAAACATGTATAGCTTCTGTATCTGTATTTGTACATGTACTCCTGGATACCTATATATACATGAGATCGGCCGTACCCAAGAGGTAACGAGCCAGTTCCCCAAAACCTAATTTCGTACAGGTAACGACAAACATCTCCATTTCAGTTTCGAGTGAGTCACTGTGTTCAACACATCCCAAGTTGAGATGAAGAAGAGCAGGCAGCATTCCAAGGATCTGAATGTCCTCTGGTCTCATTTCCTTCAGCACTATCTGAAGGGACGAGAGAACATGAAGTGAGGAAGGATTAACCCATACCACTAGTGGACACATCTCCTTCTGTCCCGGCCCGTGAGGGCCTTTAGTCCCGGTTAGCCAACCGGGACAGGCCAAGCGGGACTAAAGGCCCAACCTTTAGTCCCGGGTCTGTTACCAGCCGCGACTAAAGGCCTTCCACGTGGCCGCGATACAGTGATTGGGCTGGAGAACCTTTAGTCCCAGCTTGTAATACCATCCGGGACTAAAGATTATTTTCCGAAAAAAAAATTCAAATTTTTTTCCAACATTTGTTTCAATTTTTTTTTCAACATTTGTTTTCCATCCGGTCTCTAATTAGAGGCGCCTCTAACTAAGCAATGCTCTCGTAATCCTAGCGGCTCTAATTTTTTTTTCTAATTATTTGACTCGTGTCAAATTCTAGTCTTGTTCAAACTTCCCGATCGGTCACCCATCCTCACACTACTCCACCCTCAACACGCTTAACTTCTCTGTTCCATCCAGCTGTGGTCCCGCGAATCTGATTGTACCTTGTTGTCAATACTATCATATCAATCCTATTAACTCTTATATCATTGTGTCACATTTCTGTATTTTTTGAAACCAAAAACAATTATTTAAGTAAACAATAATGAATAAGTAATAATAATATTGAATTCCAATTAAAATAAAATAAGTAATAAAACTATTTTATTCATTTATTGCCATTTATTCATATAATATGGCATAATTAATATCTTTAAATCTGTAAATCGCAATTGGACAAATAATATATCCATTATTATCAGAAAAATGTGAGGAATCTGTAAATCGCAATTGGACAAATAATATATCTTTAAATCTAAATATGAAATAATTTAGTTTTTCAATATTTTATTCATTTTTTGTTATTATTATCATATAATATGGTATATAATATAACTTTAAATCTATAAATCGCAATTGGACAAGTAATATATATGAATCGATCAGAAAAATGATAGGAATCTAAATATTGTGTCCATATCATCTTTTGCATAAATATTAATGATTAAGTAATAATAAGTATTAATTCATTTTTTTGTTATTTGTAGAAAAAATCATATTATTATTTTTGAATTCCAAACCTATGTTAACATAAACATTAATGATTAAGTACTAATAGTTTTGATTTCAAATAACAAGAAAATCAATTTTACATTATTATTTTCATTTTCAATTAAATATGGATAAATTCATATCTTTAAATCCGTAAATCGAAATTTGACAAATAATATGTATAAATCGATCAAAAAAATTATTAAGTAAGATTTATGATTAAGTAATAATAATTATTAATTCATTTTTTGCATAAATATTACTTCAAATTATTAATTCAAAAATTAATTCATTTTTTGCATAAATATTATTCAAATTATTTTTTGCATAAGTAAGATTAATGATTAAGTACTAATAGTTTTGAATTCAAATAACAAAAAAATTAATTTTACATTATTATTGTCATTTTCAATTTAATATGGAAACATTCATATCTTTAAACCGATAAATCGAAATTCGACAAATAATATGTATGAATCGATCAGATAAATGATAGGAATCTAAATATTGTGTCCATATCATCTTTTGCATAAATATTAATGATTAAGTAATAATAATTATTAATTCATTTTTTTGTTATTTGTAGTGAAAAATCATATTATTTTCTTTAATGCCAAACCTATGTTAACATAAACATTAATGATTAAGTACTAATAGTTTTGAATTCAAATAACAAAAAATTAATTTTACATTATTATTGTCATTTTCAATTTAATATGGAAATATTCATATCTTTAAACCGGCTGCTAGCTGCAACCTTCGTTCTAGGCTCTTCTTTCCCCATTGCCCGATATATATAAACACCGGCTGCTAGCTGCATCTTCCGTATAGTGCCTCCCTACTTCCTATTCCTCATGAAGCGAAAGAGAAAGCAATGGCCGCCGTCTCCCGTCTGAACCCCGTAGCCTCGCCATTCATTCCGGTGGCACTCCTCCCCGCTAGATGCTACCCCGTAACCCCGTAGTTTTGAATTCAAATAACAAAAAATTAATTTTACATTATTATTGTCATTTTCAATTTAATATGCGTCTGGTACTATTGAGGCAACAATATTGAGGTGGATGGAAACCTTTTCAGAGGAAACAATTTGGTTATTTGTGCATATAACATGGTATAGTATTTTCAAATTTTTTATTTCTCAAGTTTTGCAACATATTTGTGGTTGGTGCTTTGCAAAAAAACACATTTTTCACACTCGGAAACAATATAGCACATTCAAAAAATGTATTTCTCAAGTCTTGACCAATTGATTTAAATATAGGAAACAATACGAGGCACCCGGATTGCCCAATTGATTTAAATATAGCACATTTAGATCGACACATTGAGACATACGATCACATAGCACCGAGACACCTCCTAGCAATCTCGTAGCCTAGGCGAGCGTCCAGAGCGGCATACTTGATGCGATAAAAGCTCAATGGAAATTCTCCCCAACCTAATGCGAGGTTCTCTTCTTCCTCCTTCTTCTCGCCCTCCTTCTTCTTCTTGTTGTTGTTCTTCTTCTTCTCAAGCGTTGTGCCAATAGTAACATTGGCTAGAGTATAGAGACTCGGAAGATTAGGATACGTTGGGTTAGGGTGAACGGCCCGCTGGAGGTCGACGGCGGACGAAATATGAATTCCGTAAGGCCCCAGCATACGCTGATCGTTGTTGATAGCCGCCCCGCAGAATTTGATGGTTTTGTCCATCAAGAAGTCCTTGAGGGCCTGCGGCCCCCGATCAGCGTGGAAAATATGGAACACCAACGTGTCGGTCGCCACGGAGAGTTGCAGGACAGCGGCACGCTGCCTCTCCTCGGGTGTGGCGTCGGTGAACTCGCAGTCGAGGCCCACGATCTTCATCGGTGCGGCGTCGAGGTAGCGCCTCTTGACGACGCGGATCCATCTCTCCACGGTTGATGCGCGGAGAGTGACCACGACCTTGAAGTGCATGTCGACGGCGTCGTCCTTGTAGTGGTACACCTCGGATCGAGGTGGGGGCGCGAGTGGCTCCATGGCGCGTGGCAGCGATTCGAGAGAGAAGATTAGAGAGAGGAGATGGTGCATTTGGCAAATGGCACTGTAGCTCTCTTATATAGAGCTAGCAGGGGAGATGAGGAGGCTGGCCGTGGTAATTAATCCGGCCGTGTTTTTCAACTTCCCAAAATCCATTAAGCATTTGATTAACTTCCAAGACAACATTTCATTCCCCGGCGCGGGAACCCAAGGGACGTCCTCGTTTGAACACATTAGTCGCGGGTTGTATGTAGGACCGGGACTAAAGGGTCCTCGTTTGAACGAACTAACGGGTCACGACTAATGCTTGCCGTACGCTTCGTTGTTTTCGGGGCGACGTGTCCGGACCATTAGTCGCGGCCCAGACCGCGGCCGGGACTAATGGCCCGGACGAAAGGCCTCTTCTCTACTAGTGTTCCGGCAGTGTTAGGAACGAGTAGGGCACTGCCCAAACATCTAGTTTGCGTAGTTGTTGAGGGGGCACCCATCCTTCGCACATAAACTCGGCATCTCCACGATGGATGGATATCCATAGGATTTCCAATTTGTTCAAATTATTTAGGGATTCCACTAAAGTTTTATACATGCTCTTATCCAAATGTCCACAATCAATCCGGAGGATCCTCAACTTGGTCAGATGGCCCAGCTCTTCCACAAAATGGTGATTCAATCTGGATGCCACCCGTGGTTCCTTTAGCACTTCAAGACAAGTCAAGTTACCTATTCGAAGCACAGCTGCTCACGGTTTAGGCGCAGGGCCATCAGACGTCTCAGCAAAGCAGCACTCGATGGCAATTCTGGTACACTACTATCTCTTACGTCCAGGGTTTGCAGAAACTGCAGGTTCCCTATTTCCATCGGAAGCATGTCAACACCGCAACAATTTAACCGCAGGTACCTCAGATGCAATAGATTCCCCACATGCTCAACATCACAGATACCGTAACCTTGCAAATGCAACACCCGCAACACTTTAAAACTTGAAATACTCAACACTCGGTCAACAATGTTATCAACAAAAACATTTAACGATCTCACTTGTGCCATACTATTGGTAGCCAGATCTACCTTGCTATTTTGGACTGACAGCCTCCGGACATTGCTTTGCGAATTAGGATTTGTTCTCTCGGTGCCATCCAAAATAGTGACAAAGTTCTCTTCACTTGCCAATGAACATATGAGATCAAGAACCATGTCATGCACACGACAAGCTTTTACCTTATCTTCATCATCAATGCCTACTGCCTGGATCATACTTCTATTCACTAGCTCACTGAAGTAGCTGTCACCAAGCTCATATAAGCTAGTTTCTTGTTTTTCACTATGGACAAAACCTTCGGAGATCCATTTCCATACAAGCTCGTCTCTCATGATCTTGTGGTCTTCTGGGAAGATGCTTAGATATAATAAACAAGGTTTCAGATAAGAAGGTAGATCATAGTAGCTAAGTAATAATATCTTCTTCATCTCCACAGCACTCTGATCTTCTGTAAGTCCACAACCAAAAGAATTTAGCAAATGATACATTGGTCATTTCCTTTTATCTTACCATTACTAGACAGGAGACTTGCTATAATAATGATGGCTAATGGTATTCCTCCACATTTTTTAGGATGTCTTCGGATACTTGCACCAATTCGGGTGGACACCCTTTCTCATGGGAAAATACTCTTTTATGGAAGAGTTTTCTTGATACATCCTGAGAAAGAGGTTTCATTCTGAATATATCATCATTAGAAGAGCAACATGCTTCAGAAACACTGAAAATGCGGGTTGTCGTGATTAGTCGACTGCCATGACTCTCCTTGGAGAAGGCACACTTGATTATTTTCCACGCCTCTTTATCCCATATGTCATCAATTACAATTAGGTACCTATGTGGAAATTTTCTAGAGTTAGTCGACGGATCAATCAAGATATATGTAAGAATTTTTTTATGTTATTAAGTGGTGAATTTGTGTGTGAAAAGGCGGTAGAAGACTCTAGATATTTATAGTAACATTTTAAATCACTACTGAATGAGCAAAGTATATGATTCTTAAAAGAAGATCAACGATATGCTATTGAAATGTGTATATGCCACTACAAAACATTGTGATTGTTTTAACAAAAACGGCTATGAATTACTAATGGAGAACGTAAGTACACACATACCTCTTGTTCATAAGAAATTCAATGAGTCCGTCGATCAGATGTTTTTCTTCCCTCGCTACATTATTAATGTTTTCATACTTGTGCTTGTCAAGTTCATACAGAATATTCTTGAGAACTTTCATTGTATCAGAATTTTGAGAAACTGAAACAAAAGCACAACAATCAAATTGCACTTTGATCATGTCATACGCTATTTTGGCAAGAGTTGTCTTGCCCAGCCCACCAAATCCAACAATGGAGACCATCTTCAGTGGATGCTTCGACAAATCATCACGCACAATCAACATGTTGATCAACTCATCCCTTATTTCTTCAGTTCCGACGAGCTCTGTCACATCTGTGTACAAACCCGCCATTCGAGGGTCAACACTAGTACCGATGATGGTGTCCGGCATCTTCAGCTCATACCTTTGGCGCAGCTCGGCCAATTGTTTGGCCTGACAAACCACTTCTTCTAGTTCATCAGAGATCCGATGGAGCTCCTTCCCCTTCTTGAATAATTTGGTGGTCTTCTTGAGTAACTTCTTTAATTTGTTTTTAGGATTGACAAGCTCACCTTTATCCTCCACACATACCATGAAGGCATCAACGATGTCCTCCATTTGGTACGATAGCTCCCTCACCTTTCTGGCCCAGATCTTGACTCCCTCGTCGAGCTTCTCCGGAGGCACTTTTCCCACCTTGTGGAGGGCGGCGTGCATTAGCGTCAACTCTGTAACAAGAGACTCAATGCCTTTCCTTGCATGCTTCCCGAGGGTGAACTCGCCTATGAGTAAGTCGCCAAGCTTCGCAAGGACGGGCTTAATAGCCAGCATGACAATCTCCATGGCTAGCTAGCTAGCTCGACCTGTCTATGCAGGCACACCCTCCTTTCCAAGAAGAGATCCTCTAGGAAGAAACCAACGATGTGGTGTAAAAGATCATGCTGCTCTCTACCACCCAGAGCGGCTCTTGTTGATGAGTTCATTGAGCTAACAGTAACAGCAATGCTTATGTACTGAAATGAATAGCATGGTTGTTCTCGATCGGAGATATCAATGAGAAAGATTTATGTAATCAGTACCGGCTAGTCATGGCGGCGAGCGGACTATACAAGTGGGCACGTCATCATATAAGTATTTTATTTGGATGATTCCGAGTTTCTTTTTTATTTGCTGGCTGTCTAGTCTGTCATGTGGAGGCAATTCATGAGTTCAATATTAACAGTCTGGCACGTCATAAGAATCAAAGCATATGTTGTCTACATTCCGATTAAAAAGAGTATACCGACACACTAAAACGTGTTTAAATACATGTGTATACAATGTGAACGTGGAAATAACCTAAAACATTTTATATTTTGGAACGAAGGAATACTAACTAGCTAGTCTTCCTTTGGTTTGCTCACGGTCATTCCCGTTTATTTTGTTAAATGTAATCCAACATGATAGATATACAAGGCAACGAAGAAAAAACTGACATGGCAAAGATGAACCCGCTACAGATATATAAGGTGTGCTTTATTCAGAAGACTCTATAAACTGAAAGACATTTAATTTCAGAAGTCTGATATGAAACCACTATCAGAGCTGATAGGACGAAAGTGACTGCACACTCTTCCTTACAAAACTGATAAACCGAAGAAAGTTCAGCAAGAGAAAATGCAGATGCCTAATGATTCTTGAATCGACGATGCAACAATAGAATTCACGCCCAAGTGGGTACACTACGAGTGCTTAATGTCACTGCATCAGGAATACGAATCAAAACGCCAAGGGAGATGCAGTGTTCTGATCCTAACAAATGCCATTACACACATCCGAACAAATAAAAACAGAGCCATGTACAGACGGTTTGTTGTAGAAAAAAACAATCTAATCAGTACATGGCACAGTGGCTACATTCTTCAGGCATTGGGAATGAAGAAGAGCAACATCACAACATGGATAGAAAAAAGTTGAGATCCCACGACGATTACCCCTTGTCGAGAAGCAGCAGTATCTTGCTGAGGAGGTGGAGGAAAATAGTCAGAGCTCGACCATATCAGATTTGGGAGAGCTCGACATGGTGATGTCGACAACCTTGGTACACACAAGTGGATCCCGACGAGCAGGGCGACCTTGACATGTAAATCTTCAAGAGGTGGAGTGCTTAACGCAACACCAGCGACCTTGGCGGCGGGGTTGTCGATGCCACGACGACCTGGACGGAGAGGAGCAATCGTGGTGACAGAGGGGAGGCCGACGAAGAAACCGCGACCTAGACGTCGCCGTCGACGGAGTGGAGCAGGGCGAGCTGCCGTAGATTTGACGTTTCTTTTTGAATGTCCAGCCCAACCCAGCCCAGCCCAGCGAGGAAGGATACAGTGAAGGCGTGAAGCTGCCCAAGATGAGACGGGCCGGCCCAGCCCACGAAGGGCAGGAAACAAGCGATGGGCAGTGACTAGTCCCTCGAAAGCGGACATGATGTTTTGGCTCACGCGTGCAGATGAACCCGTTGTGCAAAATACATTTTTAACGTATTTTAAAATGTTAAGAAATTTCAAACAAAAATTTCGGATGTTCATATGAAAAATGTCTATCCGTACAAAAAGTTTCGTATCGAAAAGACATTTTGTGTGACCGGTATAAAAAAGAGAAAAAAATGTTGCGTGCAGAGGCATTTTTGAACACCGGAGATTTGTCTTTTTTACACCGGCCGCACAAAATGTTTTTTCATCCCGATTTTTTTTTGTACGAACATAGAATGTTCATATGTACACCTGAAATTTTTGTTTGAACTTTTTTTTTGAATTTCGTTTTTTTGTCAGTGGGTGTAGATGTACCTATGAGCCGAAGTGGATTTCCCCTCGAACGCCACCTTTACATACTCAGACTATGAAGCACCGATACGGCGAGACAGACACGGCGATACGGGATACGTCAACTTCAAAAAACAGCAATACGGCAGAGCATTTATATATAAATAATAAAATGTCATGTAATAATGACCAGAAAGCTTGGATGCGTGAGATGAGATCAAAATACTGCCCAAGCCCCAGCCTCTTCACCATCAACACTAGCAGTGTTGCATTAACTTCCACCAACTGAAGACTGGAAGCCTGCCATGCCACTGCCCGCAGATGACATGTCTGTTTCACTGACTCACTCCCTAGCAACACAGCAGCAACATCTCACCAGGCCATCAGGTGACAGAGATGGGCAACAACAGCAAGCAAGCAGAGCAGCACATCAACGACATCAGTCGATCCATTGCCCTGCAAAGCTGGGGCTGTGGAGTTAGGGTTAGTAATGGGCTTCGACCCGTACATCTGGCCTCCGCCCGCCCGTGTCGCCGCCGTCCCAGCTGCGTATCGGCTTTTTTTCTTTTTTTTTAATCGGGAAAACTGGAACACGCGAGGGACACGAGTATCGGGGTGTATCGGCCGGATACGGGTATCGGGCAAGTACGGTACGCCGATACGTTGTGATCTGGAGTATCGGTGCTTCGTAGTACTCAGAACCTACTTTCGCCTTTGACAAAGAGAACACATCTCCCCACAAAATAAAAGACAAGGAGATTGCAACGTCCGGCCCAAACACGGCCGATATGTAGCACGGCCCAAAACGTTTGGTTTTGTCTTCTGAGTCTATTTCCACAAACACGATGTGCACAAAAATTCAGGCTTCAATTCAGCTAACGTACAAATACAATGCAGCAGAAACAACACAAGACTGCCAACTTTGAACGCGGAACAACATGACAAATAAAACGCCAACCTACACAAGGTCGCACCATGAAATGGGGTATCTTAGTTGACCAGTCTTGAGAGTAAACATCGAGCCTGAAAGCTCTTACAAACAAAGCAGTGTAGTATACAGAAGTAAAGCAGGAAAACCAGGTAGCAGGACATCAGACTTATTGGTAGTTCTTGACTTGGTGGAACCACAGCTGAAGCAAGAAGAGAATCCAGACATGAGCTGAAATGATGATAACTTCGATCGAGGCAGACGAAAGACGGACTGAGCAGCAAAGCATGGGCAGACAGAACTTGTTAGCTCCATACATGCTACCACCCCTGCAGTGGTTCAGTCAAATGTTACAGAGGAAAAAGGAGAAACCGCAGTGTTCATCCAAGTAGAGAAATACATCTACTTCTACTTAGTGGATTGCTTGCTAATCTGGATTGCCTCATACATGTAATCTTTTAGCATGCAGAAATCACAGCTAACTGGTCCTAGTATCTTTGCAGCATAAGTATCCAACGCTGAAGAAAATCACATTGGCAGAAAGATAAAAGAAACGACCATGCGACAGCACTCTGGGGTACCTGGGTACAAGAAGTGATGTATCGACCTCTAGCACTCCGGCCGCCTCAACTGAAAAGGTGAACATGACGGGAATAAACAAGTGAGGAAACAAGAGACTACAGGTGCTTCAGCTTCATATCCAAAGAGAGAGGACTGTGCGACTACTGTACGTACCTTTTTAAGTAAAAAAAAGCTAATTGCGGGCCTGTTGGGATGGTCCTTCGCTGCTGCTCTCAGTGCAGCTGCAGCCTCGGCTTTTCTCAGCTCAGCATTGGTAGCTCCACTTCCCCAAAGGTCGACCCTGACTCTCTCGAGGGAAGGGAGATGCGCCATGCCCAAATCCAAGTCCCTACGGGAGATCCACTTGGCTGGAAAGCTGAACATGAGGTATTTAAGCCTTGGCGCAGCTCCTCGTGGAAAGTTAGATGGCACGATAGTAATATTTTTGAATTTGCACACTCTGGCGCATGTGAAGGTATTAGGGGTAAGGACAAACATCTTCATTTCACTAGGTACAAAACATTCCAAGGAGAGCTGAAGAAGAGCGGGCAGCATTCCAAGGATCTGAATGTCCTCCCATCTCACTTCATCCAGCGCTATGTTAAGGGACGACAGAACCTCAAGCGAAGAAGGATTAACCCATACAGGCAGTGTTAGGAACCAGTAGGTCCATGAATGAAGCTCTAATTCGAGGAGTTTTTTAGGGGGTACCCAGCCTTCGAGCATAAACTTAGCATCTCGACTATCGGTGGTATTTCATATACATAGGATTTCCAATTTGTGCAGATTATTTAGGGAATCCACTAAAGATTTATGCATGCTCTCATCCAAACGTGCACAATAAAACCGGAGGGTCCTCAACTTGGTCAGATGGCCTAGCTCTTCCACAAAATGGTGATTCGAATTGGCTGCCACATGTGGTCCCTCTAGCACTTCAAGGCAAGTCAAGTTACCTATTCCATGCGGGAGCTTCATATCAGGTAGGGTGTCTAGGTACAGGCACTTTAGACGTCTCAGTCGAACAACACTCGATGACAATTCTTCCATATCACTCTCTCGTAGCTTCAAGGTTTGCAGAAACTGCAGGTTCCTTATTTCCGTCGGAAGCTTCTTAGTCTTGGAATCAATTAACCCCAAGTACCTCAAATGCAATAGATTCCCCACATGTTCAACATCAGAGATACCACAACCTTCCAAATGCAACACCCGCAACACTTTAAAACTTGAAATACTCAACACTCCGTCAGCAACATTATCTCTGAAAACAGTAAGAGATCTCACTTGTGTCATACCGTTGGTAGCCACATCTACCTTGCTATTTTGGACTGACAACCTCCGGACCTTGCTTTGAGAATTAGACATCTTTCTCTCGGTACCATCCAAAATAGTGACAAAGTTCTCTTCGCTTGCCAATGAACAAATGAGATCAAGAACCATGTCATGTACACGACATACTTTTACCTTCTCTTCACAATCAATGTTTATCGGCTGGATCATACTTCTATTTACCAACTCTCTGAAGTAGCTATCACCAAGCTCATATAAGCTGGTTTCTTGTTTTTCACTATAGACAAAACCTTCGGAGATCCATTTCCATACAAGCTCGTCTCTCCAAATCAAGAAGTCTTCTGGGAAGATACTTAGATATAATAAACAAGGTTTCAAATAAGAAGGTAGATCATAATAGCTAAGTAATAATATCTTCTTCATCTCCTCAACACTGTGATCTTCTGTAAGTCCACGACCAATAGAATTTAGCAAATGATACCATTGGTCATTTCCTTTTATCTGCCCATTACTGGCCAGGAGACTTGCTGTAGTAATAATGGCTAATGGTATCCCTCCACATTTTTTTAGGATGTCTTCGGATACTTGCACCAATTCGGGTGGACACCCTTTGTCATGGGAAAATACTCTTTTATGGAAGAGCATTCTTGATACATCCTGAGATAGAGGTTTCAGTCTGAATATATCATCATTAGAAGAGCAACATGCTTCAGAAACACTGACAATGCGGGTTGTCGTGATTAATCGACTTCGAGGACTCTTCATGGAGAATGCTAACTTAATTCTATTCCACGCCTCTTTATCCCAAATGTCATCAATTACAATCAGGTACCTATGTGAACATTTTCTAGAGTTAGTCGACAAACCAATATAGATATATGTAAGTCTTTTTCGATAATGACAGTATTGTTAACCGGTGAATATATGTTTGAAAAGGAGGTAGAAGACTCGAGGTAATTACAAGAACATTGTAAATCACTAGTGAATGAGGAAAGTAAACTATTCTTACAAAATGACTAACGTATGTTATTGAAATGCGTATATAGCACTACAGAACAGTGTGATTCTTGTAGCAAAAAATGAATATTTATTAGTAATCGAAAAAGTATGCACACATACCTCTTATTAGTAAGGAATTCAATGAGTTCGTCGATGAGATGTTTTTCTTCCCTCGTCACATTATGAATGTTTCCATACTTGTGCTTGTCAAGTTCATAGAGTATATTCTTGAGAACTTTTTGTGTATCAGGATTTTGAGAAACCGAAACAAAAGCATAACAATCAAATTGCACTTTGATCTTCTCATACACTATTTTGGCAAGAGTTGTCTTGCCCAACCCACCAAATCCAACAATGGAGACCGTCTTCAGTGGATGCTTCGACAAATCATCACCCACGGTCAACATGTCGATTAACTCCTCACTTTTTTCTTCAGTTCCGACAAGCTCCGTCAGATCTGTGTATAGAGCCGTCATACGAGGGTCAACGCTAGTACCATCTTTGACGGTGCCCCGCGTGTCCAACTGATACCTTTGGCGCAGCTCGGCCAACTCTTTGGCCTGGCGAACCACTTCTTCGAGTGCTTCAGAGATCCCATGGAGCTTCTTCCCCTTCTTGAATAATTTGGTGGTCTTCTTAAGTAACTTTTTTACCCTGTTTTTCGGATTGGAAGGCTCACCTTGATCCTCCACACGCACCATGAAGGCATCAACGATATCCTCCATCTGGTATGATAGCTCCCTCACGTTTCCAGCCCAGATCTTGACTCCCTGGTTGAGCTTCTCTGGAGGCAGTTTTGCCACATTGTTGAGGGCGTCGTGCATGAACGTCAACTCTTTGACGAGAGACTCGATGCTTTTCCTCACCCGCTTCTCGAGGGTGAACTCTCCTAAGAGTAAGTCGCCGAGCTTCCCAAGGACGGGCTTGATAGCGAGCATGGCGATCTCCATGTCTAGCTAGCTAGCTCGATGTGGTGTTTTGGCAGGAAGAGAGCTGGAAGTGCTATGCTGGTCAATGGGGTGCACACCCTCGGTTCGAAGAAGAGAAGCTCTATGAAGGAACCAACGATGTGGTGTACAAGAATAATAAACTGCTCTAATTCAGCGACCAACCGGGACCGGATATGACTACAGATCATGCGTAATGCATGGCTGCTCTGTGGGCCTTTGCACAGCCCTGTCCCAATTATCAGCCGGTTGCAGTAAGGCTGAGATGCGACCTTGAGATTGACGAGAATGGCATCAAGTGCAGCCTGGACTGTAGTGGAAGGGTTAATTTAGACATGTCCACCAATCAGCAAGCGCAGACTTTGGGTATGCAACGTTGTCTTGAGCTAGGAAAAAACTATGAAGATTCGTGCAGCTATAATCTAATTAACCATTTGGTTACCTGCTCCATGAGACCATGTGCTCCACTGCACCACTAATTAATCCCCATGTGGCCAGGACTGAGTAGTTTACTTGAAACGGTAAAAGTGGGCACGTATGATTTGTCTATTTATTTGGATGATTTTGAATTTATTTTTATTTGCTGACTGTGTACGTTGTCATCTTTAGATCATGAGTAGAGGCACACATCGTTTAGAATCTGAGGACATATGTCATGAGTGCAATTAACATGTATGCCTTTGACTTGAGATTATCTAGCGGGCAAGATAATCGGTATATACTACAGTAATAACTAGTTTGGTCATCAGATCATTTCTTACCTCCAGTACACGGTCATCCCAGTTTCTTTGGTCAGATGTAAACCAACGTGATTGATTTACAAGGCAAGGAAGAAAAAACTAACATGACAAAATATGAACCGATGCAGATAAAAGGTGTAAATTTAGAAGATTGTATAAACTGAAAGGCATTTAGTTTCAAAAGTCTGATAAGAAACCACAATCAGAGCTGCCAGGAAGAACGAGATGCGATGAAAACTTAGGAATCTAGCATATGGTACAAGTTCAGTATTGCACTCGACACTACAGGAAACGGCACAGTTGCCGAGCGCCTTCGCTATGCCGCTCGGCATATGCCCACCTAAGCCGAGCGCAAACAAGAAACACTCGGCAACAGAAAACGCTCGGCAAACAGCTCATATGCCGAGCGTATTTCGTACACGGCGCTCGGCGTACAGGAACGCTCGGCATATACACGCTGTAGGCCGAAGGTAACGCTCGGCATATAGAATACACTTGGCATACGAGCCGCCCGACGAACAGCGTTGACGGAAGGTGTGACGGTGCACGTCGTATGCCGAGCACCACATAGGATATGCTCGGCATATACAATTTTGTAGTGTATCATGGCGCCTCGACGCCGCCATGGCCGCCCTACTTCTGCGCCACTCGGGAGCCAGGGTCATCTTCGTTGACGCCGCGCTGCTCGCCGTTGCACAGGAAGCCCTCCGCGTCATGTCCGCCGCCGGCGACAGGGCCCCCTTCGCCGTCCTCATCACAAGCGGGGGCGGTCGCCCCGGGTCTCTCGATGTGGAGCAGGGTACCCCCAAGGCCCCAAGCCGCCCCCTCTATTTTATGTCTATCAGATCGACGCCATGGATGCCTTTTATGTTTGCTGTGTCAAAGCCAAGGGGTATGGACAGAGGAGGAAGAAAGCCAGACTGGGCTGGGCTTATGTGCGAGATGAATAGGCCCGTTTATGTTTATTTTTTTCCTGCAGTTAACACATAACGCACACATTTCCCTAAAAAAAACATAACGCACACATAAAAGTAGATCGAAGTATTTCATGACGCAATGCCAAACTGCATTATTCTAAGTTTTTTATTTTCCCTAGACACTAGGATACATTTCATGATGCAATGCAAAGGATTTCCATTTTTTATTTTATCTATTAGTTTTAGGCCGATCCCAAAATGCCATCAAAATGGCAGGCAAGACCGTTTTTTGGTAGGGGTTGAATCTTACGAAACTCTTGGTGGATCTATGATGAAATAGATACTTTTGTACCTAAAAATGATTTTTGTAAAAATTCACGAGCAAACTATGAAGCACTTGTAGTTCAAATTTAAATAGGCAAAACTAGGTAGAAACCGAGAAAATTCGTAATATTTGTGGATTATCCATCAAATATGGTCTACTTTGTGATAAATTTGGATGGGTGCCATTTTGCACCATATTTTTTGTAGTTGCTTCACAGAAAATATCATTTTTGACACTTAAAAAAGGAAAAATGATATTTATAAAACTAATTTGGAAAAAATCAGTTCTGAAACATTGTTTATCATATCAAGATACAGCTATGTGTCAAATATGGACACATTATCACAAACTATGCGACGTGAATGGCCATAACTGGCCATTTGGCATAAAACCTATACATGTTTATAGATGATACACCTTTTGTGAAGTAATTTTTTGGAAACTTTGTCAAAACTCAAATTTATCATTTTTGCTAACAATTAGTACAGATAAAAGGACTCCATGCCAAAGGATTTCCTTTTTTGAGTATTTTTTCACTTCCTTTGATTTTTTTGAAAGAATGGTCAATATGGGTACCACAACCATTCATTTAGAGGGGTCAAATTTTCAAGAACTATGGACAGTTTTGTGATATAATCACCATTTGTGAACCTTAAAATGATTTTTTCTAGAAATTTTAGAGCAAACTATCACACACTTGTAGTTCAAATTTGAATTAATTTCGGAAAATCAACATAAAGTCATTTAAATAGGCAAAACTAGGTAGAAACCGAGAAAATTCGTAATATTTGTGGATTATCCATCAAATATGGTCTACTTTGTGCTAAATTTGGATGGGTGCCATTTTGCACCATATTTTTGTAGTTGCTTCACAGAAAATGTCACTTTTGACACTTAAAAAAGGAAAAAATTGATATTTATAAAACTAATTTGGAAAAACTCAGTTCTGAAACTTTGTTTATCATACCAAGATACAGCTATGTGTCAAATATGGACACATTATCACAAACTATGCGACGTGAATGGCCATAACTTGGTCATTTAGCAGAAACCTATACATGTTTATAGATGATACACCGTTTTGTGAAGTAATTTTTTGGAAACTTTGTCAAAACTCAAGTTTATCATTTTTGCTAACAACTAGTACTGATAAAAGGACTCCATGCCAAAGGATTTCCTTTTTTGAATATTTTTTCACTTTCTTTGATTTTTTTGAAAGAATGGTCAATATGGGTACCACAACCATTCATTTAGAGGGGTCAAATTTCCAAGAACTATGGACAGTTTTGTGATATAATCACCATTTGTGAACCTTAAAATGATTTTTCTAGAAATTTCAGAGCAAACTATCTCACACTTGTAGTTCAAATTTGAATTACTTTCGGAAAATCAACATAAAGTCATTTAAATAGACAAAACTAGGTAGAAAGCGAGAAAATTCGTAATATTTTTGGATTATCTATCAAATATGATCTACTTTGTGATAAATTTGGATGGGTGCCATTTTGCACCATATTTTTTGTAGTTGCTTCACAAAAAATATCATTTTTGACACTTAAAAAAGGAAAAATGATATTTATAAAACTAATTTCAAAAAACTCAGTTCTGAAACATTGTTTATCATACCAAAATATAGCTATGTGTCAAATATGGACACATTATCACAAACTATGCGACGTGAATGTCCATAACTTGGTCATTTAGCATGAAACCTATACATATGTTTATAGATGATACACCTTTTTGTGAAGTAAATTTTTCAAAACTTTGTCAAAACTCAAGTTTATCATTTTTGCTAACAACTAGTATAGAGAAAAGGACTCCATGCCAAAGGATTTCCTTTTTTGAGTATTTTTTCACTTTCTTTGATTTTTTTGAAAGAATGGTCAATATAGATACCACAACCATTCATTTAAAGGGGTCAAATTTCCAAGAACTATGGACAGTTTTGTGATATAATCACCATTTGTGAACCTTAAAATGATTTTTCTAGAAATCTCAGAGCAAACTATCACACACTTGTAGTTCAAATTTGAATTACTTTCGGAAAATCAACATAAAGTCATTTAAATAGACAAAACTAGGTAGAAAGCGAGAAAATTCGTAATATTTTTGGATTATCCATCAAATATGGTCTACTTTGTGATAAATTTGGATGGGTGCCATTTTGCACCTTATTTTTTGTAGTTGCTTCACAAAAAATGTCATTTTTGACACTTAGAAAAGGAAAAATGATATTTATAAAACTAATTTGAGAAACTCAGTTCTAAAACATTGTTTATCATACCAAGCTACAGTTATGTGTCAAATATGGGCACATTATCACAAACTATGCCACGCGAATGAACATAACTTGGTCATTTAGCATGAAACTTTATAGATGATACACCTTTTTGTGAAGGAATTTTTTGAAAACTTTGTCAAAACTAAAGTTTATCATTTTTGCTAACAACTAGTACACATAAAATGACTACATGTTAAAACTCAAGTTGTATAGGTGTAATTTTACACCATATTATTTGTACTTGCTTAAAAAAAGTCATTTTTTGCACTTAGAAAATAGAAAATGATATTTTTCTAAACCGCCAACGGAGGTGCCGTTATATAAAAGAGGTATTGCAACTTAGAAAAAAACAAAATTTTAAAACTTATTACAGGGTTACAGCTCAACTTATCCCGATAGTAAATTTGTAGATTAAAAAAGTTCAATATATAAGCAAAATACTACATCTAGGTTCAAAAAGTCACCTATACGCGCCACCCACCGCCACCTATATGCGCGGCAAGGGGAGAAATTTTCGCCAAGTCCCTGGCTGCGTAGTGCTCTCTTATCCCTATCTCTAACCCACCGAAAAGGAGCCCCAGCTTATCTCTTCCCCTGCCGCCACCCTCCTCCTCTCTCCACTCCGCAGCGCGGATGAGAAGCTCGTCCTCCCTAATCCCCTCTCTCCCCGCCGCCATCCACCTCGCCTCATTTTTCTTCGCCGCAACCCGCCGCGTCAGATCCGCCATCCACCTCGAGCCTCCCTTCCCTTATATCTCCGATTCGGCATCGACCCACCTCCTCCGGCTACCGGTTCACCCGTCGTGACCCAGCATGCCGAGATGGACGGCCTCGACGGCGGCGAACGCATCCTGGGATGGACTAGTTCACGGGCTGCCAGATCTGGACTCGGGGCTCCGGTGGCTTCGCTGACAGCGGATCTGGCCATTTGGGCCTCGACATCGTGCCTTGGGCTGGCTGGCTGGCTCGCTCGCCGGCACGCACGTGCATCACTACCACGATGCGCGGCGCCCCGTCGAGGGAGCCTGCCCGCTTCCTGGCCGACGCACTCCGGCGACGCTGGCCACAAGAAAGCCACGGACCGGAGAGCCCACTTAGGAACGACGAGATCTTTCACCGCCGCCAACCTCCTCGCGCGGGCATCCAGCCAGGCGCCCTCCTCCCGCGTTCTACTGCCAGTGAGACACCTATCCGCCCCCCTCCCTTACAACGAATCCATCTTTCAATTCACTTGCCCAGACCGTGATAAAACACGATTTTTGCTGCAGTACAATTGGATCCTGGGAGCAACCGTTCGCACATTCATGACGCCTTCTAGATCTAAGGCAATTTTTACTTGGTAATTCAGATCGGTTTGACTATGCATTACATTTTCTTCTTCTTCTTCAAATGCATGCCATTCGACCACGCACATGTGCCACCCAGTAGCTAGGTAGCTAGCCCCTCGTAAATCTTTGCAATGAAATTCATCTATGCTCCAAATATTTTGATAGCCTCCTAAATTCTAGTATCATACTGCCCATTTTACTTGAATCTAAATGGTTGTTGGATGATCTATTCCGCTATTTGTTGTCTGATCTGAGCTATTTATTTGTGGGTGTTATAAGACGAGCTGCAGTGGAACATCCTGGAGCTGAAGAACTTTGAGGACAAGATCGTAGAGAACCAGGAGAGGATCAAACTGAAGAAGCACATGCCCTACCTCGTCTGCAACATCATCAAGGTTCGTGCCTTTTATGTGGGAACCCCACCACTTTCTGTTCCTTGTGCAAACTAATTGCAGCCACTTCATTAATAATTACAGCAGATCGTTAGAACGTTTTTGGTGATTTTTTTCTGGTAATGTTATTCCTTACAAATGCCAGCATAATTAGAGTGATTAATTAACACGTTGATCTCTGGTTTGGTGATTCGAAGTGATGGGATAATTGTCGATGTAATTCTTTGTTGTTACTGGATGTTATGGATTGGTCTGTGTAATATTTCTCAAATTTTGTTTTCGGATGTTTCCTCCTTTATTTGCCACGGTTTTAATCTGATGATAGCATGTATATGAATTGATGTAGTGTTGTATGCCAAATTCTTATTCATGTCTGTAATATAAAGTGTGCTCATCATTACCCTGTCTACAAAATTACTACTGCAAAGTATGTTAGCTAGTTCTTCTGAACCTGATTTGGTATTTGACCTAATGGATATTTCTTAATTGATGCTTGTAGGTCAAATCACCCATGTTCTATGTGATCTCATCGGTACCCACAACATACCAGTCTTGCCGTCTTGGCATCGACGACCCCTGGCCACAGCTGGGTTTCCTGCGCCTCAGGCTCGCAGTCGTAGACTCGCTGGCCTTGCCTCGTCTACGTCCTCTACTTCCGTCCTCAGTGCAATGCGATAATGGGAAGTTCACTGCACCGCAACCGCGATAGCATTGCTGTCTTGTCGTCTGCTGCAATTCTCACGTAAGTAATGTTGATCCAGCCATCAAGCCAATGATGTACCGGTTTAGGATAATGCTTGCTGCAGGTGTAGCTGATTGCTTGATCTTACGGTTGTTTGCTTATGATCTTGTCCTAAAATGTTCTAGTTTAGGATTTGATCAGGTCTGAAATACCTAGTGATAATTATCACTCTAGTGTGTATTTATGCAATGAATATTGATGTATGGGTATTGTGATTTATATGAATGTTGTTCTGTATGTCATATTCTGTAATTTTTTTGTCCTGTTAATCCTATATGCCGAGCGTATACGGTCGGCATACAGCCCACCTGTATGCCGAGCGTATACGGTCGGCATACACTGAGGCCGGGGAGCTCTCAGCAGCTGCCACGTGTCCAAAGTATGCCGAGCGTATACGCTCGGCATACAGTGCTGCCATGCCGTTAGACGGATGTTTCCGTCAACGTGTTTGCCGAGCGTAGCTTTGCCGAAGGCCAACTCCTTACGCTCGGCATACACCTATATGCCGAGCGTTTTTGTTTACCGAGCGTTTCCATGGCATATGCCGAGCAGGAGTATGCCGATGTCGCTTTGCCGAGCGTTTTTTGCCCTTTGCCGAGGGTTTCTGGCACTCGGCATAATTTCCGTTTCCTGTAGTGCGAGGAGAACAATTTTCAGTTGAAGATGCAGACCCTAGCTAGGCAGTACAAAAATAGTGCCTGCCACGCATGGTTCACTCGAAGAAGCTAAACAATCTACAACAGCAGGACAGATATGTACCACATCTCGTCGTTCACATCCTTGTCCAGCGGCGAGATCCGACGCCTCTGCCCGGCGCGCGCCTCCTCTTCAGAGGATACTGCACATCCTCACCGCCGACCAGACCCGCCAGCGGCCGCGACCGAGCTCTGGCCTCCGGAGTAGCCCAGCCTGGGGGCCTCGGCCCCCGCCGCGAGATCCTCCACACACACCCTCGGTCTCTCCCTCTTTGACCAAGTCTCCCTGTCGGTCACGACGCAATGGATGAGAACAGACTCGCGTTTGCATAACGTTAGAGCATGTCTAGCAGATCCATAAAAGTTCAGAAAATGAGTTTTTTTTTTGCTCCCGGGCACCAGTGATCCTGGCGTTTTAAAAAAATCTAAACAAATATTTGCGTGCTTCAAAAAATTCTGAAAAATATCTCGAATGTAGCCATTGGTGTTTTCTACAATCGTGACAAAAATAAACTTTAAATACTTTGTATTTTGGGCTACACAAAAATGAAAAAAATTGTGGATCTGAGTATGCTTATTTTCAAATCTCTAAATTTATTAGAATTTTCATTTTTTTAGCTCCGCATACAATGTATTTGAAGTTTATCTTTTGCACGTTTGTAGAATACATCATTAACTACTCCCTCTGTCTTTTATTACCCTGCGTTTTGGGTTTTCTGAAAGTCAATCTTTTTAAAGTTTGACCAAATATATAGAGAAAAATACCAACATCTATAATATGAAATGTATATAGTATGATTCTATGTTTTACGATGATTCAAATAATATTTATTTTACATCATAAATATTGATATTTTTCTTATATACTTAGTTAAAAAATATTAAAGTTTGACTTTGACTAAACCTAAAACGCAGGGTAATATGGGACAGAGGGAGTACATCCAAAAAAAATTCAGATTTTTTTGAAACTTATAATTTTTATTTTATTTTTTGAAAGAACCAGGAGCACTGGTGCTCGAGAGAAAAAACACTTTTCCGAAAATTTCATCTCTTGAAAGCCGTAAAATCTATTTTGTGGGGGTACGAGTTTTGCGAATCCGTTACATCCGAGACCGTAGGACACCGACATTTTTTTGCATTTGCAAATAGGTTACACAACGACAGTGTCTAATAAACAAGTTTGCCAAAAACTTTAACTTGAAAATTGTTTTTCGTCAAACACCTCCAGTAGGAGCATTGTTTCGTCAAACACATGGTCGTCGCCGTCTTCATAGACGGTCGCGCAGGCAGTCTGGAAGGCGGAGGTGGTTGGGGAAAGCTATGGTCCTTGAGCCGCTACTTTGTTCATCTTTTTCGGGGCGGAAGCCGCCGCTTTTGGCCACCCTTGAGAGAGCACCAGTGCGGCGGCGATGGACCCTGAGAGGAGGACACGGTCATTCGGACACCGGCTCCCTAAACGATTTTTCTGCCGCTAGGTACCAGCCGGCGCGGGCGGCACAAAGGGGAGCGCGACGGCTGGAGGCTCGGGAGCAAGGGGAGGCAGCGATTCGGGCTGCTCGACCTTGTAATCTACTGGTGGAGTCATTGGGAGCTCCATGGCAGCGTTGGGCGGAGCGGCGTGGGCGGATTTTTGGGGACGAGGAGATCGGCGACGGAGGCGGGGGTGAAATGTTGTTCACATGTGAGCATGTAACACCTATCTAGCGTGGGTATGCATGAGATGATAGAACATGCAAAGCTTGTGAACCCGTCTAGTTCAACAATGATCGAACTTATTTTGTGATAAGGAAGGTACACGACCATAGGTATCAGCAGGCAACAGAGAAAAATTCAGTTATAGAGATCGGCTCCATATAAGTACCCTTGACAGCTTTTGAAAGATCAAAATGAATCTGAAAAAGACGGTTCTGTGTGATTCAATATTTGCATTGTTGACATAAATTAGTGTAGATAGTTTTTTTTTAATTGTATTTGATGCGCAGCTCAGTTGACTGGGAAGCAACTTATTTCTCCGTTGATTATGGATTAGCAAATCCATTACATATACTGAACCAACCATTTATTTGTAGGTGGATCAATTTATAATTCTGCATCATTTTGTACTTGACAGGCATGGCTGCTGTTCATCTGTTGAGAAGTTCCGGACATGATGGGGGGTAATTATCTGATACTGATTCCTGTGATTAAGCTTGTTATGTGGTAATAGTGAACGCAGTGACTAGTCCCTCGAACGCCACCTTTACATACTCAGAACCTACTTTCGCCTTTGACAAAGAGAACACATCTCCCCACAAAATAAAAGACAGAGCTTGCAACATCCGGCCCAGACACGGCCTATTGGTAGCACAGCATAAACATGAACCCAAGTCTGGCTGGACATGTGGACCGAGCTTTTGGGCTCGGCCCGAGTTGGCCAGGCTCGGCCCGACCTCAGCTCGGCCCGTGAGAAAAAAAGCCCGAGCCGAGCTCCCTTTGCTGGACCGCGGCCAGCTCGGGCCGAGCCAGGCTCGGCTCGGTCCAGCTCGTTTGGCCCGCTAATATCATTTTTTTTACGGACTGGGAGGAGAGAAATGGGCCTAGGTGGCTGCCTATTGGCCTTTTAAGCGTAGCGCAGATAAATGACCAGCTCCACTCGTATGTATCCTTCGCTGGAAAAGAGGAAAACACCCGTACGCATCGACATTTAGGTCATTCCCCGCCGCCGCTGTAGATCGACGCCGCCGCCGCCGCCGTAGATCGACGCCGCCGCCTCTAGGCTCCTAGCCGCTTCGCCTCACCGCCCTATCACCAGAGACCTTAGTCCCTCACACCACCACCGATACATACAAGCATGCTGAGCACCGACAGCATCGTGGTTCGCCGGCCGACCCCGGCGTCTAGTCTCCATCAATCAGTCGTTGGGTGCGACACGCGGGGTCCGTGGAGGCGCCTCGAATCCATGCTCTGCCGCCGCCAGGAAGCACCGCTGCGCCGCCCCGCATGGTCGCCGTTGCCGGAGAAGAGCGGCCCCACCCGTCAGTGAGACATCACGGCGAGGCTCGCGAGCTGTACCGAGCTTTGGGGAAGCTCGGGCCGAGCTCCATTTGGTGGCTCGCCGGCAATGTCGAGCCGGCTCGGGGCTCGGCAATTTGGACCGAGCTTTTTGCTGGCTCGCGAGCCGGACCGACCTGGCTCGCGTCCACCCAGAAACCCAAGTTTGGTTTTGTGTTCCCTCAAGAAGAAAAACGTTTGGTTTTGTCTTCTGAGTCTATTTCCACAAACACGTTGTGCACAAAAATTCAGGCTTCAATTCAGCTAACGTACAAATACAATGCAGCAGAAACACACAGGTGCACGCGTAACTTGATTGCCGAAATACAGATTGTTAGCCGACGCATCAACAAAACACTGTCAACTTTGAACGTGAAACAACATGACAAATAGAATGCCAACCTAAACATGGTCACACTAAGAAATGGGGTATCTTAGTTTTACGAGTCTTGAGAGTAAACATCGAGCCTGAAAGGTCTTACAAACAAAGCAGTGCAGTATACAGAACTAAGGCAGGAAAACCAGCTAGCAGCACATCAGACTTCTTGGTGGTTCTCGAATTGGTGGAACCGCAGCTGAAGCAAGAAGAGAATCCAGACAGGAGCGGACAGGATGAGAACTTCGATCAACCCAGAGGAAAGACGGACTGAACAGCAAAGCATGGGCCGACACAACTTGTTAGCTCCATACATGCTACCACCTGCAATGGTTCAGTCAAATGCTACAGAAGAAAAAGGAGAAACTGCAGAGTTCATCCAAGTAGAGAAACACATTTACTTCTACTTAGTGGATTGCTTGCTAATCTGGATAGCCTCATACATGTAATCTTGTAGCAAGCAGAAATCACAGCTAAAAGGTCTAGTATCTTTGCGCCATAAGTATCCAACGCCGAAGAAATTCAGTAATTTACATTGGCAGAAAGATAATACGGAGTAGAAACGACCAAACCCTACTACCCGAAGTGGATTTCAGGCGGCGATTTGGCTCATAGGTGTACGTAAAATATTTTTAGTTTTTCTCAAAATGTCAAAAAATTACAGAAAAAAATTCCGATGTACATTAGAACATTATGTGTTAGCACAAAAAATGGCGTGGTGAAAAAACATTTTTTTTTTTACCTGTGCAAAAAAGACAAAAAAAAATGACTCGTATAAAAACATTTTGGTGCGTCCGGATTTGTCTTTTTTACACAGGTCACAAAAAATATGTTTTCTTCACGTAATTTTGTGTGCTAACATAAAATGTCTTGAAGTATATGTGAAATTTTTACTTTGAATTTTTTGACATTTTCAAAATTGTTTTTTGGGTAGTGGGTGCATCTGCACCTACTACCCGAAGTGAATTCCCCCCCTATGTACGCAATAATCTCGTACCATGCATGCTACAATGAATGGAGTGAGACCAGTACCGGAGTACAAGATGTGATGTATCGACCTAGCTGGACGGGAACAAACAAGAGAGAGGACTGTGCTACTCGATCCTAGCTAGCTAGTCGGATTTCACGGCGGCCACACACAACAGCTAGCGCGCGTAAGTGCTGCCTGCCTATCTGCCTGGTTCTCTTCGATCTATTACGAGCCAGCTGACTCGCGTACATACGTAGTATATATTTCTTCTTGTACACAAGAACCGATCTAGAAGACAGGGTGATGCTTGCATCGGGGCGTGGAAAAAATGAACTGGCTGCGCGTGAGACTCGATCGAAAAGGCCGGCATAATGGTTTACCTGCTCTGCTCGGTCGACCTCGCCGTCGCCGCCGGCCGGATCGAGATCCAAGGCTAGACGACAGGGATCGACGACGGAGTGGTGACGCTCTCCACCGCCACGCCTCGCCGTGACTCACGTCAAATTAGCCACCAGCTAAGACAACACGAGAACAGGAAATTCATACGGGAAACTAGTCAGTCGGGGAAAAAGAAAAAATGCGGCCGGATCCGAAGAAGAAGATATGAGAGCACGCATGGTTTTGCTTACCGGCTCGATCCAATCGACGGCGACGATTCCGATTCATCGCCCGTTCGCTAACCACGACCACGCCCTGGGCTCTCGCTCATCATCACCGCGCCCCCGCCCCCGCCCGTCGCCAAGCTCGCCCGAGTCGCGACAAGTCACACGGGCAACCGCAAGCAGATTTGTGACCATGGTCTAATATTTATAGGGGGAGGTTAGAGGCAACCGAGGGCGTTTGAATTTTGAGAGGGAGAGAAAGATGAGGCGGGACGAAATAAAATTTCGGTGGTTCTCTCTCACGTACGCTGCTGCGCATCATCTTGGCTAATTTTTTTTAAATAATACACGGAAATTATTTAATTCTGGAAATATTACGCAAAATTTATTTTTTTCAAAAATAGAATCCAGTCGGCGTTGCCGAAGCCGACAGGAGCTAATCGGTTTCGGCGAAGCCGAGTACGCGCTAATCGTCTTTGGCATAGCCGAGTACGGGTGGTTGTCGTTTTCGGCGAAGCCGACAAGCTGAGTACTGCATGGCCATGCACGCGTCACGTCGCGCTCACGTCGCCACCGACGGAGCGACTAGTCGTCGTCGCCCACGCCGATAAGGTGGGCCTTGTCGGCTTCGGCGATGCCGACAAGGGCATGCGGAGCATCTCGCAGCACGCGCACCCTTCTGCCACCCTTCTCTTCTCTTTCCTTCACTTCCTCTCTAGCTAGCTCCTCTCTGCACTCATACGAGTTCTTCCTTTCCTCTCTGCACTCTCCACACAAACCAAATTAAACCAGCCATTTAGACCAATAATCTTCACGTTTGCCACCATTAATCGGTGCTAGAAGGTTGAGGGAGGCTAGGGCAACTCCGATCTCCTGATGGGATAGCTCGTGGTGGTGATGGTTGGCGGGTGGTGGTGGTGGTGATGGTTGGCGGGTGGTGGTGGTGGTGATGGTGGTGGTGGTGCTGGAGGGCTGCGTGGTGGTGCTGGAGGGCTGCATTGTGGTGGTGCTGCTCGTGTTGGTGCACCGGTGATTCGAGACCGCCGGACGCCGTCGCCTCTCACGCTTCTAGGGTATAATTCGATTTATCAAAATTCTAGGGTATGAACTTGTGTTGTTGAAAAATAGTTTGTGACGGTAGTAAAAATTGTAGCTATATTTGTAGGTTAATTTGAAAAAATGTAGCTATATTTTTTAGGACTTTATTAATGCGGAGTAATATTAACGATGGTAAAATAGTTTGTGACGGTAGTAATAATTGTAGCTATATTTGTAGGTTAATTTGAAAAAATGTAGCTTTTTTTTAGGACTTTATTTATGCGGAGTAATATTAACGATGGTAAAATAGTTTGTGACGGTAGTAATAATTGTAGCTATATTTGTAGGTTAATTTGAAAAAATGTAGCTTTTTTTTAGGACTTTATTTATGCGGAGTAATATTAACGATGGTCAATATTTATTTATGTCAGCGGAGATGTCTGATTTAGTGAAGATCAGGTTTTTCTATGGTCCTGGTAGAGTCCAAATGTGTGATACGGGAGCTGATCTGAGTGAGTTTCAGTATATAGATGTCGACCTGCCAGCTGCTGAAACATGGTCTGTAAGTCAGGTAAAAGATTGGGTGGCGGGAAGTTTAGGGCTTGATAGTCAGACACAGACCGTCAGTGTTCATGCTTGGTGGAGTTATTCAAGGACAAATATTTACTTCGTTTTGAAACCACTAGAGTGTGATACTGATTGGGTGCGATGGTTAAAAGGCTGCGCAAAAAGGAATTGCTGTCCTTGTGCCCTAGTTCTTCCCGCCCTGAACGAGGTCACTGCCCCTGACGACGAGTTTAGTGCCCATGAAGGTGAGGGTGCTTATGATCCTGGACATGGAAGTGAAGAGATGGACATGTCTATGTCACATTATGGGTCTGATTTTGGTGGTGGTGGTAACGAGTCGGGGCAGAGCAGTCAAGTACATGGAGGGGACACTGAGGTATATGACAGTGCGGAGGCGGATGGCGACGAGGTAGACGGGCACATGCAGAACGAGATGGAAGATGAAGATGCAGATGGCTATAGTGCTGAAGGCGATGATTCCGATGAGTCAGACGGGGAAGAGAACGAAGATGAGGTACCTAATCCTGCAGCATGGAATCAGGACCACTCTTCGGCGATGACTATAAACGATGGTCATGATTCGGCATGGCAATATCATGAGAACAACATTGCGAAGGGTGCTTTGTATACTGACAAGCAAGCTTTGAGGGATGCAGTCGTTAAATGGGCATTGTCCACCCACAGGGTTATGAGAACTACCGTGTCAAGTCAAAAATATTTGACAATGGAATGCGAGACAATAACTTGTCCCGGCAGGGTGCATGGACATCTCCCAAAGAATGGCTATAGTTGGAGGATAAGTGACTTCGTACCTCACTCCTGTCGAATTGAAAATATCCCAGCAGAGCACCGTAATCTTTCTTCCACGCTTATAGCTCGGTTGCTGTACAGGGAGATAGTGTCCTGCGCATCGATGGAAGTGAGTGCCCTCCAGACAAAAGTGGCTGCCACATTTAAGTACGAAATATCATATGGCAAGGCTTGGAGGGCTAAGCATACGGCGCTTGAGAACAGATTTGGTTCATATTTGGACGCATATGACTCTGTTATCCGGCTGCTGCATACTCTGCAGTACCGGAATCCAGGCACCTATGTAGATATCCAAGATTTGTTCAGGCCAGAGTTCCCAACTGTGAGGGTGCTGCATCGAGTGTTTTTCTCATTCGGCGTATGCATCGAGGCTTTCAGACATTGCCGTCCGGTGATATGTGTAGATGGCACCTTTCTCACAGGCAAGTATAGGGGACAGATCCTGACTGCAATTGGTCAAGACGGTAACAATATGGTTGTGCCCCTCGCATTTGCTTTTGTGGAGAGCGAGAACATTGACAGTTGGACTTGGTTCTTCAGGCAACTGAAAATAGCAGTTGTGAAGGATAAGCCGAACGTGTGCATCCTTCATGACAGGCATGCAGGTATACTCAACGCGATAAAGACACTCACCAATCCTGTGCCTGAGGAACAGACTCCATGGCAGGACATGCAGAGCCGTTGGTGCATGCGCCATCTAGGTGCCAACTTCTTCTCACAGTTTAGAAATAAGGACCTGATGAACCTATTCAAGAAACTCTGCAAGCAGAACCAAGAATGGAAGTACACGAAGATACGTGAAAGACTTGATTTGTGCACGCAGAGACATGTTCGTGACAGGAAGAGGGCACGAGCAGCAGCTGTTCTTGCACATGCAGAAGCTGTTGCTGCACAACTAGCTACCGGACCACCTGCCGAGGAGGACGAGCCTGTTGGTCTTTGCGACCTACCCGGATTTGACCCGCCAGGAACTAGGAGAAGAGGTGGGAGGACAATTAAAACTTTTCAGCAGTGGATAGAGCATGAACCTTTAGAGAGGTGGTCTTTGTTGCACGACACACATGGAGCAAGATACGGTGTCATGACAACGAACCTGGCTGAAACATACAACTTTGTCCTCAGAGGAAACCGTGCCTTGCCACTAACAGCCATCGTGGAGGGTATTTTCTATGGCACATTGAAATATTTCAGAGATAGACGTGAAAGAGCTGAGAAGCATAATGTGGACAACCCGACCTCGCCTTATTGTGAGAAGGTTACGAAGTACATGAATGAGAAGCTGGCAAAATGTTGCTCCCACAGTGTAACTGCCGTTGGGAATCAAGAAAGGAGATTTGAGGTCCGCTTAGCCCACAACAAGTTCGGATGTGCAAACGAGGTGAGGACGCATGAGGTGAAGATTGGTAATGAGGTTTGGCCAACTTGCGAGTGCACCTGCAACAAACCAAAATTGCTTCACCTTCCTTGCTCCCATGTCCTCGCTGCCTGCAGACAGTTACGGTTGAACGCAATCTCCTTCGTGTCTCCCTATTATATGAAAGAGGCAGTTATCAATACTTGGACAGGTGAGATGATGGGATTTCGATCAATGGGTAACTTCAACACTGTAACCCCTGGTGAGAGGGTGTACATTCCAGCTCCTGAGCTATTGCGTGATGGGGTAGGCAGACGGCAGTGTCGTCGCATCAGGAATGATATGGATGAATCGGAAGCCGGAGGCCCCAGGGTGCAATGCCTTCAATGCAACCAATTTGGCCATAGGGACCCTGATTGTCCCACTTTTCCTGGAGAGAGACCTCCCGTGCGTGCGCGGGGTAACGGGCGTGGGCGAGGACGAAGAGCGAGAGGAAGAAACTAGGTGGCACTATGTTCGAATTTGTATTAAGTGTGGCACTATGTTCGAATTTGTATTAAGTGTGGCACTATGTTCGAATTTGTATTAGTGTGGCACTATGTTCGAATTTGTATTAAGTGTGGAACTATGTTTGAATTTGTATTAAGTGTGGAACTATGTTTGAATTTGTATTAAGTGTGGAACTATGTTTGAATTTGTATTAAGTGTGGAACTATGTTTGAATTTGTATTAAGTGTGGAACTATGTTTGAATTTGTATTAATGTGTCACATTGTTTGAATTTGTATTAAATGTGTCACATTGTTTGAATTTGTATTAAATGTGATACTAACTCTGGGATTCTAATATGTGCAGTGATGGAGGGAATGTGGTTGCTTGATGCTACCATAGATCGTGGGCACCGTGCTAAGGCATTAGAGGGGAATCCAAGGAAACTTAAGCCCCTAATCACTCGCACGCCTAAGGAAAACTGGAGGATTCACCCGGCGTGGGTACAGAGGTATTGGTCGTATTTATTTATTTTATGGACGCATGTTTTCTATTGTTATGCTAGTGTGCTAAACTAGATTGTTATGTTCTTTTGGATACGCAGGTTGAAATGGGCCGGGCTCTTACCTTTCGCGCGTCTAGTAGAGGCCACTGAAGACTCTACGCGTATGAATATGGACGCATCTTTACTCAGCTGCTTGGTGGACCGATGGAGGCCGGAGACCCACACGTTCCACTTTCGCTGGGGAGAGATGGCTCCTACTCTACAGGATGTATCATTCTTGCTAGGTTTACCTTTGGCGGGTCAGCCTGTTGGACCTTTGGAGAGGCCGGTGAATTGGCAGGACGATTTGATAGCCCGTTTCCAGGGTATTGGTCCACCTTTACAGTATGATTCTCACGGACCCAAGCTTGATTGGTTGGTTGCCTTTCAGGTTAGTTAATGTGTCTCATAATCTGTTATTTCTCATTTGTTGTTATACTAATATTTTTTTTACCATGAATATAGGTCCACAAATTTCCAGGGTATCCAGATCATTTGACACCGATACAACTCAGTCGCGGCTTGGAGGCATACATCATGTGGCTTCTTGGTAAGGTGATGTTCACCGAGAACCATGTCGACACTATTACCGCGCGCTACCTCCCTTTCGCACGGGAGATCGCTGATGCTACTGAGCCAGCGCACATCAGACAGAGGAGTTGGGGTTCGGCTGTCTTAGCGGCTACGTACCGAGCTATGTGCAACGCTTGCATGCTGACTTCAGGTAAGTCAGCCATTCTCGGATGCCCTCTATTTCTGCAGCTGTGGTCGTGGGAGAGGTTCTCTATAGGACGGCCAGCCATATCTGAAGACCCTTTCCCATTGTGGGAGATCTTTGACGGTGACCACATCGACTTGCCTACTATTGCGACCGTGTATACACGCAACAAGGTACGTATCTTGTTATAATTTAATACATCGACAAACTTACAATTGCGACCGTGTATGAAAATAACTTGTGTTCTACGCAGAGACACTTTGCTACTGAGCAGACGAAGCAGTGCTACATTGCATTTAACGAGCAATTTGATATGTACACTTCGGTGATCTGGGAGCCGTACACGGAGGAGCTCATTACGCGAAGATACCCCGGAGGTATTTCTGCTCTCTGCAGACGTGACCAAGCGTATTGGATGACAAAATCGAAGATCATCTTCGATGTCTTCGTGGAGGAGATGTCTCAACAGAGGGTTATGAGGCAATTTGGTCTTCGACAGTTGGTAGAGCCTCCACCAGCAGAGCGTCCCCTCCCAGATGCGCACCACAGGTATGTCGAACGTAGTTTTTGTCCTAAATTGTTCGCACTCAATCAATATTTACTGATAGAACACTCACCCAATTTTTAGGATCTCAAGGAAGGGGATTAGTCGGACCGCGGCAGAGTGGCTACGGAGGCTACAACCTTACGTTTCAGAGTGGGACACTGCGGCGACACGGCTTTGGGTCGAGCCTCTCGGGTTTGATATCACTCTATACAATACCTACTTGCAGAGGTACATGTCCGGAACACGGATACGTATCGTTCTGCACTCTGACCCGGAGGTTATACCTGCCCCTACTACGTGGGATACATACCCGATATATGACACTTCTGCGTCCAGACAGCACGCGGTAATATATTTTCACTAATTCATTTAACTGCTACATGCTTTGACGTATATATATGTAATACTTTTTATTTCTATTGTCAGGCCTATTTGACACAGGAGATTCAGAATGAGGCCGCTCAGTATGGACGTTCTCTTTCCACTGGCCCTCTTTTGGTACCACGGGAGCAGCCGATATCCTGGTTCAGGAGGCTGGAGGGGAAGCTACGGGACGTCTACGCGACACTCACGTGCACCCGCACAGAGGACGTTGTTCGCGACCCGGCAGGACAACGCCCCCCGCGCCCCCTGTCACGACGCCAGCAGCAACAGCGGCAGCAGCAGATGCATCAGGAGCAGCATCAGCACGAGGAGGAGGAGCAGCAGCACGACGACCAGCATCTCCTGCACCAGCACCACGAGCAGCAGCCGCATCACCGACATGAGCCGCGTCCACGTATGTCACCACAGCCCAGGCCACCTCCTCCTGACCAGGCAGGAGGTTCGGCGTGGCAAGGTTACGGTCCCACTTCCAGTTACGAGTATCGGCCACAGTCTCCTCCTGAGTACCGAGGTCCCGCCCCGGATTACGGTACGTATATTGTTTTCATATTTCAATTGGGAGTGCGTATTTCTTATGTACTAATGATTCCATCTGTAGGAGCCTATGGCTATCACACGGCTACGTCCGGACACCAGGCGTCAGGATCTGGATCAGGGTGGGGGAGTGACCAGGAGGCTCGGGCTCACGCGGGGGAGGAATTCTCCAACTGGATGAACATTTTCAGCACTCCAGAATTCCCCACGCAGCCGCACATTCAGCAGACTCCTCCACCATACCCCACACAGGGTACACAGGATGACGACGACTTGACAGTGCCTCGTCAAACCCGGGCACCAAACAGGTACGGGAGGACGCCGCCCGTCCAGCCCCCTCCTCGTGATCCTCGGCCACGCAGGCGTCAGTGATATCTTCGGGACATGTTCATATTTATATGTGAGACATATTCATATTTATGTTTGTATGAGACATATTATCTATGTACGAGACATATTCATATTTATGTTTGTATGAGACATATTATCTATGTATGAGACATATTATTATCTATGTACGAGACATATCAGAGGAAAATAAGTTGTACGAGACATATTATTAAACAAACATTGCAACTTACACAGACAGCAAGAAAAGTGGTAGTACCGACAACACAACATAAATTGAAAAAGAAAAGTCATCTACCATCGACACAGCCTCCCGCGTCACTCTTCCCCTTCGACGATGTTGCACCCTTGCCCTTCGACGACGCCGCACCCTTGCCCTTCGACGATGCTTCAGCCTTGCGTTTCGACGACGCTGCACCCTTGCCCTTCGACGCCGCCGCCGCTGCTGCAGCTCTCTTGCTCGCTTCAGTGGGCATGAAGATATCATCTTCGTCCTCGCTCTCCTCGACCCATAACATCGGATGATGAAAAGCATCCAACATATATGCTTCAGTGGGATATGTTAGCTTCTTCTTCTGCCACCTAGCATGCAGCCTCACGAGTTCCTTTTCTATTTCCTTGTAATTCCTCCATGGCCACCCATGCCTAGCTAGCTTCGCTGATAGCTCACGAAGATGAGGTGGATGACTAACAATATCTTCGAATGGATCTCCTTATTGTCTACCTTGAACTCGGCCGTAAACTTCAAAAGGAGTGCCGACATTCCTGCCGGGAAACTACCATCTGAATTGTATCTCGACATGTTCGAGTGAGTGGACTATGCTTACCAACTCGACATCTCCTCCCGGGGTTTTTATAGGACGAGCACATACCAATTGGCGGGAGAAATAGGCGGGAGCAAGGCTGGCGGGAAAATACAAGGCGGGAGCAAGTTTGGCGGGAAAATTAGGCACGACAGAAAAATGGCGGGAACAAAATGGCGCGAGAACTATGGCGGGAGAAATATGGCGGGAGAGGAAGTGCGGAATAAAAGCCGGGAGCGCGAAACAAATTTGGATCAGCCAGGAGTTGAGTTGCGCGCGTGTCGTCGGAGCTAATCGTCGTCGGCAAAGACGACTACCAGCTTATCGGCTTCGCCAAAACCGACTACGAGCAAGGTCGTACTGGATACAGCATGCATGGGCCCTGTCGGTGTCGGCAACAACGACAAGTGCTAATCGGCTTCGGCGAAGCCGAGTAGTCCTTGTCGGCTTCGGCAACGCCGACTGGATTCTATTTTTGAAAAAAATAAAATTTGCGTAATATTTCCAGAATTAAATAATTTTCGTGTATTATTTAAAAAAAATTAGCCATCATCTTGAGGGATCGATGGCTGAGATGAACGACGTTGAAGTAATACGGAAGGAGGACTCCTCCTTTTAACACGCTATATGGGACTCTCGATGGCATGGTAAAAGGTGGGCCTGGTGGTTAGAGATAATCACGGATTGCTTTCTAAACTCTACGTCCCAGTTATCTCTCCCCAATAACTGCGATTTTAATCCCCTGCTAAATATCGACGATACACATGAGCACTACGTGTGGAATGAAGTAATCCCCTGCTAAATGCAGGGAGGGATCGGGGGCTTTCCCTCCGAAAACCAACAAGCGTAGCTAGCTGAAACAAGAATCATCGACTCCAGCTCTCTGTTTCTTCTTCTCTTTCCTAAAATTCACAAACACGCAACAGTTAATAGTGATGTTTGCATCAGCTCCAAGTTCACCATACATGACATAAGATGCAAGATAAAAAGTGCACTTGAGTAACTCCCACTGAACATAAAAACATCGCATCTGGCTCGAGTACACACATCACATAGCCAAAGATTCGAGGCTAGCTATGGAGTTTACATGGACATGCATATATGCATGCTCCAGCCTCAAGAGTGCATGGAGCTCGCCAGCGTGCAGCCAACGCCGTGTCATGACTGTCGCCAACACACAGTGCCTGTCGAGATTTTACCCCAAAATAAGTGATGCTATAATCAACAGAATACAAAATGATGAAACAACATTAATACTCCTCTTCTCCCCTTACATCAAGCAATGCTGATGACATGTTCACCAAATCCATACAAAACAGATATAATGCCTACCACTTGACAAAACAGATACACCAAGACGAGTATTGTAGAATAAACAAGCTGACATGAAAACTGAACTAAATAAAAAAGTGGAAAACTGGGAGAAACATATTGGAAAAAAAGGTGTCAAAAAATAAATAAATGGCACATCATCATTGGCTCGATGGCTGGGAAGGGCAGTGGCTCGATGGCTGGAGTCAGAGCTCACCTGAAGAGGTTGTAGCCGAGGCAGAGCATCACCGCCACAGCGGTTGCAAACTCGCTCCGTCATACAGCGGCGGGACGCGAGGTACTAGAAGCCGAGGTCCAGCCGGGCCTACAACCGCGTGCGAGGCGCAGGAGGCCACGGCCAGCAAAGCAGCAGCAAGCCGGAGCCAGAACAGCCGGCCATGGCTCCCTCCTGAACAGCTCTAGCTCCAGGTCTGCCATGCTGCCATGCAAAGGATGATTGTTTGCCACATCATCAAAAGAACATCGATTTGATTAAGAGAAGTTACAGGTCAAAGAACACTACTGCTACTCAGGTTATAAACATCACAACCAGTCATCTAAAACACCTCAGATGCAACCGCCACTCTTACCGTAAATGATTAAGAAAAGAAACATATAGACAAGAAACTATGCACTCCAGCTACACACGGTTAGTGGACACTAGTATAGCATTGTCCATGGACAATTTTAACAATACCATATCCACAACTCTGAACACATTTAACTTATAAGAGACACTAAGGCATTATACGTATCTCCACTACTAATAAACACCAAAACAGGCTCGGCTAAAGCCACACCAACAAATGCACCAACCACCCATCAAATCCTGACTCACCCCCACTAAACAACTAACTATGGCCCCACAAAACAGAACTTCGGGTGCACTTAACAATTTACAACGACGGAATAGTACTTCACCCTGAGCGGAAATCACCACGATGGAAAACTGAATACTTCAGCCCGAGCAGATGGAAAACTGAATAAAACACAAATCCCTCTAATCGTGCCTTCGATCACGCCTCCAAATAGGAAGCAGCTTCACCAGCCGCGATCTCTTGCCCTGACGCAGCTTCACCAGCAACTTCGACGGAGACCTCTCCGCCTGGGATCGCCTGCTCTCCGTCACGCCGGCGAGCAAGATCAGTCTCCACAACACCGGCACCACAACACGATTGCTGGACAGCACCATCGCCGGCCGACAAAGGCTGGAACCACGTCCGCACGATCAATCTCCAAAACCGGCAGCGCGTCACTTTTGCCGGACAACAACATCGCCGCCCTGCCGCGATCTCCTGCCCGGACGCAGCTTCACCAGCAACGGACGACGTACCCCAGCCCTACAGGTAAGATAATCAGAATAAGAAAAGTCACAATATTTAACTTCCACAAAAGTGGTATGAAGATGCAGCATTGACAATAAAATGGCACAAGTAATCTTTCATTTCTTTATTTGGATCTGGAGATCTACGGCAATGTCTTCTACTCCATACTACTCCATAGTACCAAGTCTACAGACAGGTTCCATTGGATACTGTATTAACCAATGTCTTATAAGCAAACAGTATATCAAATTTAGACGTTTAATAATTTCCTCAATTTCATTCTAGTGCCGACGGAGGCGATGACAGATTGAAGAAGGTATCATTTGCAGATGAAGAACAGAGCATACAAGTACATGCTGCATATACTGTTCTGTATTTCATTCTCTTGTGTACCTCAAGGAAAAGATAAGTGATTATGGTTGATGTAGTGCAAGTTAGACTTTGTATGCAACAATCAGCTCAACCATATTGGTTCTGAAATAGTTTCTAGATTTTCATGCATATGAAATATTTCCATTTTGATCTATAATACAGTAGCCAGTCATTGATATGGAAAAAATGTTGTCCTATCAGTTTGCAATAGTCCACAAAATTCCTATGCATTCAAAACTAAATGGCAGCTCTAGCTTACCTTGTGGCAGCATTCAAGCGCATCCCTCATGAAGGACAAATTTCAAGCTTACTTTCAAATTCATTCACATCTTATTGCAAACTGAATATTTTTACATGCTGTTGACATGAAAATTGACAGGAAGTCGACCACATGTCATCTCCCAACGGCACGGGTGCGCGCACACCATTTCAGGATATACGTAACACCCACACCTTGGGTAAAAAACAGAAACCACTACCCACTGTTTTTATTGCATATTTTGTAGGCTATTGAACAGCTGCTAAATTACTTAATGTATGTACATACAGACCCTGCATATTCACAGCCGTCCTCTCCCAACGGCACGAGTGCTCACACTCCAGTAAATGACAGGAGTAACACACGCTCCTTGGGTAACTACTATCAGAGAAACATTCAGAAATTCCTCAAAAACAGGAAAATGAACAATGCTATTACTTATGTGCATCGTTTTTTAATGTTTATATACAGACCCTAAAGAGTTGAAGAGGCAAAGGGATAGAGAATATTATGCACGAAACAAAGATGATATTATGAAAACACGTCGTCAGGCCAATGAAAACCAGGAAGCCATGTCCCTGGAAAATGATACCCAAACACCGGTATCCATAGCCATTGGTAATGATGATCAGCTAATTGCATACATTGTACTCCATCCTATTAACCGTACTCTTTTGATACAGACCCTAAAGAAAGGAGGAGGCAAAGGGACAGGGAGCGCTATGCACAAAATAGGGATCGGATACTAAGCCAAAATTCTGAAGTTATAAATGCAAGTTTTCTTATCTCCACTACTATATCACCCAAATAATTATCATTCCAATTATATTCCATATCAGACATAGGGATAATTATTTCTAATATTGTTCTCAGGAATTAACATGCAACGAAACAAGTGAACAAATGTTGGCAGCTCATGCACCCGACACGGAAGGACTCAAAACTACGGAGGTCAACCTGATAATGCCAGTGCGGATAGAAAAGCGTATGCGACCGCATAACTAGCCTAAGAAGGCACAAGACTATGTGGTGGCTCCAGAAGGCAACGATCAAATCCTTCTATGCCATATTATTTTATTTTCTTCGTGATTAATAAATGTCATTACTTCCGTCCTGACAGATTATGCCTGCATGCCAGTGCGGATAGAAAAGCGTATGCGACCGCATAACAAGCCTAAGAAGGCACAAGACTATGTGGTGGCTCCAGAAGGCAACGATCAAATCCTTCTATGCCATATTATTTTATTTTCTTCGTGATTAATAAATGTCATTACTTCCGTCCTGACAGATTATGCCTGCACGGGCGATGATTGGTCCGTGATTGATACTATCAAGTCTGAACAAAGCGAAGATAGATATTTAGTGAGCATCCACGACGCATCTCTGAAAAAGCGCCACTTACAAACTCTTTTAACGCCCGGAGAATTCGTTAACGACGAAGTAAGTATATGTAGCTTTGTGACAATAAGATTAATAAGAAACGGCGTGAAGCCTACAAGCAAAAAAAAAAGATGCCGCAGCCAATGCAACACACACACCAGGTAATTATGATCATCTTCCTCATAATATGGCCCATTTCTATTGCAACACACACACCAGGCAAGATGCCGCAGCCAATAGGACCTCACTCGATCAATTGATAAACAAGCAGAATATAAAAGTAGACACAGATGACCACTTCTGAAATCATACCTTGTTGCAGCACCAAGTCATCTGCCTGATACCAAGAGTGAAAACAAGGAGAGCAAGCTGACGGTCTGGTCATCCTTGGAGATACACGCCTCAAACTATCAGTGGTGGAGTCACTGATAAGCACAGCACAATCAGGTCACGGTGTACAGGAGCATCGATGACAGCGCAGGAGTACTTGGTGGTTACAAACTTTCATCTTCGCCATAAACATTTCTTTCAAATCTACAAGCAAACAAGATCTACTAAAGTAAATTCAGGTTCGCTATAACAATGTTGTCGCATTTCAAAGCACAAAAACAGAACCATGAAAGAGCATATAGAATATGACTGAAAATGCTTTTGGGCACCTGCATATGCAAAAAAGATGCATACCTATTGACGACTCGACGAACAACATCGAAGAACTTATCCAGTGCAGAGAGTAGAACAGTCTCGATGGCAGCAGGTTTAATATCTCTCTGATTTGGCCTGACCTTAGCTCGCAGCAGTAGCACCTTTTGCTGTAGGTTGAAGAGATTACATTCTGCCACCGACCCATCGAGGCTGGAAGAGAGCAAGACCGCCCCTGCGCGGCTTGGCAGTTGGCACCACACAAGCGAGAAGCGACGTGACCCTCGACTCTTCGCTCGCTCCCCTGTATAGTCTGCGGCGACACAGACCCCAAATCAGGTTACAGCAAATTCTCCAGACTGCTTACAGAAAACCACGGCACCGATAAGAGTGAGCGGAAGCGTACTAGGCTACTAGCTGGTGGTGCTTCCCGAATGAACCGGTGGAGATGCGACAAATCTCGACGGAGCCCTCTTCTCGCGCGACGGCCACCTGGAGGCGCAGGGGGAGGGCGTCCATGGGCGTCGGTGGAGGTGGAGGCGCAGGGGGAGGGCGTCCATGGGCGTCGGTGAAGCTTCTCCATGGGGGTCGGTGGAGGTGGATCTTATCCATGGACGTCGGTGGCCGCGACAGCACGGCGTCCTCGCCGGAATCCCGCACCTCCGCGTCCGCCTCAGTCGGTCCTCCTCGGGCACTTAGGCGACCGATTCGCCGAGGAGGGGCGGATAAGAGCAGGGGCGTGCGTGACCTGGGCTCCCTATTCGAGTGGGCCGTGAATGGGGAGCTCGGCGGTGAGCTGGGCGCCAGGCGAACAGGGAGAGCGCGGGTCGGGGGCGGTGGGAGGTAGGTGAAGACTGAAGAGGGCTGGACGAGAGAGATTGAGTTTGACTGAGAGTGGAGTGGAGTGTGGGCGGCGTGTCCGATTTTTTTTCTTCCTTTTTTCGATCGTACGTGCTCTATTCGAGTTCTCTGCTTGGGTAGGATTCTTGTACATTCTTCGTCGATTTTTTATTCCGTCATGATAATTTTGAATATTTTGATAAGAAGAGTATTAATATTTTCTGCATTGTTTTATCGAAACTATTAAAAAATGTAACCAGACAGGTCACCTTGTGGTATTTGGATGTTAAATTTTATAGAGTACTTGTTTTTTCAACTATCGTTTGAATTGGTATTCAAATGCGATATTCGTGCAAATAATAAGTATTAAATTTTTTGTGTTGTCAATTTAAGTGATTCAATGTGTGTTCATTGTATGTTATTCACACATCATTACACGGTTTAGCTATAAATTTATAGGTCTGGTAAAAAACTCACTAAAATAGAAACGGGATTTATATTTGTTGAGACGTGCGTTGCACGTGCACGGCTACTAGTGCAACAAGGAGTAGTATACTACTAAATCTAGTGTATCGCACACTGTCAGCTGGAACCACAAAAAACGGCAACATACATACATACATTATGGTATACAAAAAACGAAACTGGCATTGGTCACTGCATGACAATGGTGCAGTGGGGAAGGAATGCCACCGGTGCAACCACGTTGAACTAGCGTCCCTTTGTGTGTGTTGAATCACAAGAAAAGGCAACAAACTCTATCTAGTCCTGATCAGCTCCTACAAGGGCTCCAACCACATTACAGCATTGTACAAAAAACATCTTAAGTCCAATAAAAATCTGGTTTTGTAAGGTTGCCATTACTCAACTCAACCAAACCAAGCACATGAGTCTAGTACTGCTAGAAAGACACATCTTTCTACAACATTCAACCAACTAAGCCTCAAGCCAACATTCAATCCAGACCCCAGCCAAGAAACAAGCTAGCTAAAGGCAAAACAACTGAGGTCATGCACATCATCTATCTACACATGCACATCACCTCAAGTGTGATATCATCCAAACTTACCCAGATGACAGAAGCACCGTCCCATCTTAGTTTACCAAGCACATCGTGTGTGGCACTCTGGTATTAAAGAGCATGTCCGGACAGCCAGATCCGGCAACCTCCAGCACAACCTCTCCCTTGCTGCTGCTGCTGCTGCTGCTGCCGTTGCATCCACCATCTTCCCAGCGTCGCGTCTGACCACCACTGGTCAAACAAGGCTTGGCCATCACCTGCGTCCACGACGACATACAGACCAACAAAGGCATGTCACATCCACAAGAAACATGTACTAGGCTAGCTGTGTGTGTGTTCCAGTGATGTCACAAAGAATACTCAATAAGTAACAACTATGAACTCGCATGTCAAACTTTCTAGGTGAGCATGTAGATTGTTCATACTTAATACATCATATCAAATAAATGGCAAGAGACCCAACGCTATTGTCTCATGCATGGTTGCTCAATTATGCACAGCAACCACTAATATCACTAGTAGTAGGCCAAGCTTATCAACACATTTCAAGTTGCTGGCACATGAAAATTCAGTCAACATGGACGAGTCCAAACTATGCCATCCAGTCAACATATTTCTCACAAACACAAACAGGCTTACACAATCCGGAGCTACAAATAATTCTGAGCATCGCAAGAGTAGGCATACATGCATATATACCCTCCACAAGAAACTATACTTGACAAGTTACAGTAGTCTAGGTTAGCCATCAACATGTTCCAGCACAAGGAATGTTCAATCAGTGACAATTATATGAGTTCTCATATACTCACACTTGTTTGATGGAAGGTGTTCCAGCAAAACTTGGTAAATTATTAACATCATATCAAATAAAAACAACAAGAGACCCAACGCCATTGTTTGATGCATCGTTGCTAAATGCACACAACAACCACTAATCACTAGTGTGCTAGGCCTTGATCAACAGTGAGAACTCAAGTTGGCACATGAAAACATCAACATTCAGTCAACATAGACGAGTCCAAGCTTTAACATCCTATGAATATGTTTTACAGACATAGACAGGCTTACATAATGCAAAGCTACAACCTAACAAATAAACATTAGTTCCTGGACAACTAGAAACACTAGATGTTCAGGATTCTACCATAACCAGAAGCCAAATAAGGGCTAAAATTAAAGGTAATTATACTAGTATAACACAAGACGCACACATGGCAGTTCAAGGCACATATACACACAAGCTATTCATTCCAGAGAATGGCACATGCATATGGCTGTGGGTGTACTTGAAAGAAACTACAATAGCCAACTGGTCCAGCAAGCCAATGGCAACACTCAATGGTATATCGTGATCCAACAATTCAAGAGAGCAAAAAAGAAAAAGAAAAGAAAAGGAAGAGGTACATACCTTCTTGCGGCCATGACTTGGGATGAGAGAGCTGGGCCGATGAGGTTGTTGTCGTAGTAAAGCATTGGCTTTTTCCCAATGGCTTTCAGCCCAGCATAGTGAATCACGTCCAACCTGCACGACAGAAACATGCATGATGAGCATACAAAAAGAAACAAGCTCCTGAAGGCAATCGATAAGTGTGCTCGGTCAAACACTAATAGTTTAAGCCCTGCTGCATCAAGGGGCTCTCTAGCTTGAGTTAATCATCAGAACACACACAAACATATACATCAGGTAATCCCAAATTTACCTAGCTAGCTTTTACAGGCAAAAACTTCCATGCTAATCACAAATTCTTAACTTGTACGCGATCATTCACAGCAACCCATCAAGATCAATGGTAAAGAGAATTCAGGAGAATCTGACGAAACTGAAATATGCCTTCAAAATAAGCCGCACAAGGAGCTCACGGGATAGCATGCCAAAATGATGCTAAAAGTAAACAGGAGCTGACCATAAATATCAAATTTACTACTGAACATACTCCTGCCTAGGTCAACTAGGAAGCTCTATTAAAAAAGAAGGCAAATGCATCGTGGCCCATGGTGGAGAGGTTTCCAGTGTGCATCATTTCCTAAATTGTTATTAGTATGTTGACAAAATCAAATTCTGGACAAAACTTGATTGAGGCCAATGTTTAAAAACTTTGGGGGAAAATCATGCTTGCTCAATATGGTCACTAGCTGATTTATGTACAAATATTTGCATGCTTAATTTTGACACTTCAGTTCTATTCCCTGCCAAAGGTAAAAGGTTTCATGCCAGTTTCCAGCACAAGCCATCAGCTTGCGGGCCACTAGAATGAGTTCCAGAACAGATCTAAGAGTACATGCGTGCCTCTGAGAACAAAAAGGACACACTGGCCCAGACTAGCACTCACGGTTAATGCACAATGTGATGGTGATGGTTTTTTTGCTCCTTTAAAATGGGCAATTTCTGAATTCATTACCTAGAACTAGAACAATGTCCCATTCCTAAGCAAGGCTAGACCAAGACGATATACTACCAGCTAATAGCCTTCGGAACCAAATAGTAGCAAGCTTAGAGCAACAGCTCAAAACCAGCAATCACAGTGGCTTACCAGAAATGATAGAGCATGAATTTGGACACTGATACTAGCAAGTCCTACTGGATGTTGCAGACAAGTGATCGAAGCTATCCGACAGAGCAACTACCACCCAAATAACCAATATTTATAATAAATTAAAATCTGAATTATCACACAATGATCACAGCAGCCTTAAGCTAAAAGAAAATATAAACCAGAAACAAGGTTATTAATTATTTTCAAGATAAGATTGCCTACCAATCTTCATTGGTTCATATCCAGCGTCACACTTTAACCAAACATGCATGACAATATTTACTGAACCAAACAGAGATCGGTCTCATCGATCAGGCATATTAACCAAGACATTCCACATGGCTCGCCACAAGGAGGAGCACAGAACCGCCACCGCTCAAAGTCCATGTTACCACAGAGAATGTAGAAGAGGAAGAAGGGAACCCGATGAGCTCACCAGAGTGAGGTGTAGCCGAGGCCAACATCACCACCACCGCGGCTGAGGCACGGCGCCGGGAGACGAGGAGGTAGTGGAAGCCGGTGGCCAGCCAAGCCTACCAGCGCACGTGAGGCGTGGAAGACCACGGCTAGACATGCACTGTTGACACCAGTATGCTTTGAACCTGAAAATATACAGGTTTAATCACTAAAAAACCAAAAAAAATGTATACATCTACTGCCTATGCACACAACAAGTTTTTACTGGGTGCACATGATTTCCATCTTCCATACATGCATGCTTTCTCCACTACTAACACATTCGACAGGAAAAAGAAATTAATTTAGCAAAAGTACATGGAGGAGAACTTTCTAGGAAATTGCTATTTGAGAATCCAGAAACTGATGGAACAAGAAACATAGAAATTGAAGAAAGGATAGACTACCGATTCCATTACATGGCATGATTTTTTGTGCTAATAACAGTACACGTAAAGAATTACAGAAGTTTCTTAAAGGTAAAAAGTGCATTGTTCATTCCCAAATCAACATTGCCAATGCATTTAGACACTCATACTAGCAGAAACTGAGCAAGTCCAAATGGATCTAGACAAGTGATCGAAGGCATCCGACAGAGCAGCCACCACCAAGTTAACCCGCATTTGAACTATCAAACAATAATAACAGAAGGCCTATGCATCTAGCAAATATAAACCTAAACTTACAAGTGACTAAAACAGTTACCGATTACCAATACAAGATAACTCGCCACTCTTCATACATTCATAACCCAACAACACACTTTAACCAACACATGCATGGCAATATGTACTTAACCAAACAGGGATTGGCCTCACTGATAGATCGATAAGATCTGCTAAGGGTCCTGTCCGTACGGCCAGCGCCCCTCGCCGGCATGCAACGCACTGCCAACTCCCTCGGCCGGGGCACGCAACACAGTTAGGCGAGTTTGACAGATCCTCCTGCATCGACGCAAGCTGGCGCCAGGAACAAGACCGCCATGGCTCCTGGGCGGCGCCGCATCTCTCGTCGCCGGTGGAAGATGCACCTTATTGTTATCTGCACAAGCAGCAGGAGCAGCAGCATGAGGAAGATGAGATATGGACACATGATGAAATATGTATCTACTAGTTTTGTTTACAAAACACATGAATCTCTCCCCCAAATGTTTTCTCAAGGTGACATATTTTCCCTACAAATAAAAAGAACCAATCCGTGCTACCATCAACCATGCACAAAAGCAGCAGACACGATCATCTACTCCGAACCACTACGTGCTTTGCAAAAAAAAAAGGTATGTCTCACTAACAATTAGAGCTCTGAATGTCAGATTGATCCGCTAGGTGATTAAGAGAAGAGCTAATCAGCACATGACATGCAGACCTAGAACTGACATATTTATACCTCTCCCTGTGGTATGCTCAAGAGGACATTTTTTTTGTAATATAAATCTAAAGAAACAACAACGCATGCTACCATCAATGACACATTGAAGGTGCTCACAAGTAAAGCTGCAGGTGTCCTGTAATCTTACTTTGAAGCTCCCAGCTGTTGGGGCTGCCACTCTTCTTCAACCTCAAGCTGCCCTCACAGCTCACACGGGAACAAGGAGACACTGAAGTTTTGGCCTTGCGCTGCGCACACAGCCGCAAGTTTTCTGCTCTCTATTCTCTTGTTCTATCTTACAAACAATACACGGGGGGATTTATATCCGGGCTACCACACACCACGCGGCCACTCACCCACTAACAGCACGTCCTACACTAGTGGATACATGCACCACACACGACTAACTCAGCCTAGCTGAGATCCACAAGACCCGGACGTCACCTGCCCCACCCGATGGAACTGAGTGCACACACACCCACCACAGACGCACGCAACGCACACATTGGCACACCTGCCACGGCCACGGACTCGGCAACGCACCGCAATCCGGACTCGACCTAGACGCGAACACGCTGCTCGACTCCGCGGTGTGGCTTACTCCTAACACCAGCTGCTCCAACAGATGACGGGCTATTGATCGAGCTCCTCGCACAGCCAGCAGCAGGAGTCTGAACCTGTGGGAACCGTAGGTGCATAACTCTGAATATTCAGCAAACACAAGAAGTCTGAAGCTGTAGATGGATGGAACGGGAGACACAAAGAAATCTTACATGGACTGGACTCTGAAGCTGTAGATGGATGGAACTCGCATGCATGCCCGGACACAAGCTGCTCTTCTCGCTAAGAAACTTGCAAGTGTACGTACTGTAATGCAGGAGGGGCAGGGCAATCGTCGCATGCCGGTACGCGGCCGGGGTCCTCCGGGCTTGGCATGCAGTCTGAAAAATTCAGAAAAGAGGAAAACTGTTAGCCTTTGTAGATCGATGGATCGAGAGACACCAAGAAATGCGGGCACATCCGATTCCTAGAGAGGAAAAGCAGCAGTACCTTGTAGCGAGCGAGACGTCGTGGAGCCACGGTTAGGGGTCCGTCAGATCGATCGGCTGCCGGAAAGCGTCGGGGCGGGTCGACGGCCACCGCACGGCGTCGTGTGGCAGCGAAGCGGCAGGGATCTGTGGCGGCGCCGACCGGCCGGAACCATGGGCGGCTAGGGTTTGACGTGGGGCGGCGGACGGGAAGATTCACGCCGTGAATCGAGAGAGGAGGAGGAGGTGGTGTTGGGGCGGTTGTCGGCGGCGCGAATACTCGCCGGAGCCGGCCGGAATCGACCGGCGACGGGAGGCGGCGGAGAGGAGCCGCTCGTATGAAGAAAGAAACAAAGAAAGAAAGAAGCGGCGTGGTTCTGGAATGCGACTAGAATGAATTTTTTGCCTAAAATCTCGCCCCGCTTCGTTCGGGCCTAAAATCTCGCACCGCGTCGTTTCAGCCCGATATCGGAATCTCTCTCGCGCTGTTTCCAAATCTTTTCATCCCGAATTTTCGAAACTCGTGTCCTGTGCTAGACACCATGCATGCATGCTCAACTCTACATAATTGCGGTCGGTTCGAATCAGCTCGATCTCTACCAGGTTATTAGGAACCGACTAAATTCAGGACATAATGAAGCGACCTTTTTCTATGCCGATGTCGTCGAGAGGACCTGGACGACGACCTTGCCCGCGTCGCGTCTTGGTGGGCCCAACGCGCGACCGTGGACCGGCAAGTTCGACAGAGTTGTGCACACCTTCCAAATCGATGCAGCAGGCAATATGTGCCACCTCTCTCGTCAACGAGGCTAGTACCTGCCGCCGAGGAGAGGAGCGGCGGCGGCGACCTCCCATCGATGAGAGTTATTGTGTCGATTGAATCAGGATAGAGCGAGGAATGTGAAGGGAGGAGGCCATCGGTGGGAGGTTAACCCTAACTGTAACGGGATTCGACCCAATAACGGACGTCGTGCACCAGTAAACCACATAGCTAGATTTTCCCATTATTGAATAGGTTTTCCCTCAAAATGTGCAATAATACACCTAGAAAAATTTCCTGGAACCAGTCAAACAATTTTCACATGTAGTTAAAGAATAGGTAAAACTAATTAACCAAATTAGTTTGAGATGTGAGATCTCTTAATTAGAAATTGCAACCCATACCAGGTAGTACAAGTAGCGAAGCGGCTCATGACGAGTTGTGTATCCCATATTCGATACGTTTTGCCGCTAGCTAGCTATACCGGTAGCGACTCAACAAACACTAAGCTCGGTCCCCGGGGTGGGTGGCATGCCTCCGCAACCACGACACGCCATCATTCATGGATTTTTTTTTTTGAGGTGGGATAAAAAATATGTTTGAGACTAGTTTGCCGCCTTTCCGAGGTCTTGGATGCCTTCATAACCGCAGCGGCTGAAAAAAAAATTCTACATGTTAAAAAATCACTAACGTTTACAAACTAGATAGTCCATATTTTCTTTCTAGTTATACTCACTGGATTTGTTCGTGACCAGAAAAAACACAAAATAGTGATTTTCCATGACCCCTACCGCTAACTACGTCATTAATCTGTAAGCATATCTCACCACCGCCCCCGACCTCACCCCACAAGCCCCCGTACAAAACATTCTGGACTTGACCAGCCTCGTCAGCAGAAAATAAAGGTAGAGCTTAGTTGTTAGACAACCATGACATGACATCGCTCCTGAACTTGTTTAAAAGATGATGTTTGAGAATATTTTTCCACTCTTCCATGAAGGTTTAGAATGGCCTATCTCGGATATCTTCAATAGGGTGATCAAAAAAAGGGGACAATGTAAGCATGTTAAAAAATGTTAATTTATGCTTACAAACTAGATAATGTATATTTGTTATGCGTTATAGTCGTCAGATTTGTTCATTCGTCGATGGGGACAATACGCCAAAATTGTGATTTTCCGTGACCTCTCAACAAACGTGTATTGGGGGGGTGTCACCGGACATGGAAATATCCGAAATCAATATGCTATAACCATGTTAGGCTGTTTTACAATAAAGGTCCATATCGGATGCCTTCATGTCCGTGGTGGCCAAAAAATTGTTTTATGAATCCACCACCAGTTTTCACCGGAAGCATAAGCGTGTAATACCCCGAATTTTGGTCAGCTTCTAATTAGTTTATTTTGGTAATCTAATTTTTAAGTAGCTATGTCTCACTACAGGAAACCGTTATTTTATGCTATCCCCCGACAAACGCTGGACGCTTCACACGTACGTACCCAATGAAGCATGACAGCCCGAGGATAGCGCCGGGAATACTCGATCGGGTTGTCCACGTGATGCGATCCTCAGTGGCTCTGCTGCACGGCGTTCTACAGAAAGGGTAGTCCTTAAAAAATATATATAACAATGCATTTCATACGTATATATATTCACTGTTTTGCTGATAGGAGATGGCGCGACGTGGCTAAACATGTATATATTCATTTGTACTCACGATCGACACGTACACGTAGTCACGTACTCGGGCCAAGCGTGCTCGATTTCGTACGTCACTCGTTGATCACTCTCGATCCATTTGGTGTGTATGTATAAAAATAAAAATATATTTAGGGTAGCCTAGCCCGATGAGCGGCGTCACCTGTGGTCGTGTCAACATCTCCTAACTATATGAAAGACGGACCCTTTCGCGGCCTCTCAGCGATCGGCGACTGTAGCTAGCTACAGTGTTTACTATAGTTGCTACAGTACTACAGTACACGATCCCGGCCGTCGCCCGGCGATCGGACGGCCCACAGGATACGGCCGTGATGTTTTTGCAAAAAAACCCTCCAAAAAAAGAAAATCGATCCCGCAGTCCATCGCTCTGCGAAGAAAAGGACCTACATTTGTAAAAACGCCCAGAGCTCCCCCTTTCCCCTTCTTCTTCTCCCACGATGCCGAAATCCCCGGCGCCGACACGCCGCGTCGTCCCGCCGCTACACGCCGTCTCGGTCAAATCGAAGCACACAGTGCGCTTCGCCGCCGCGTCTTCTACATCCTAGCCGACGGACGCGTGCTGGAACAGCGGATCCACGCCGGAATCATCCGCGCCGCATCCCATTTTCCCCAGCCGCCTCCAACCCGACGCGCTCGCGCCTCCACGCCGCGGTTGCCTCGAGCTCCCCTAACACCTCTGGTCCGAGCCGCCATTCCTCCGGCGGAGGGGGAGGGCGCGGGTCCCGCTCCTACCGCATCGGATGGGGGTGGTGCTACCGCGGCGTGCGGGGTACTGTCCACGGATGCGCGTGTCCAGCAGCGTGGATAGAGGGCGTGGGAGGCCGTACGGCGGCGGCGCTAGGTCGAGCTGCAGCGCCGGCTGTGGCTGGTGGACCTGCTCCATCTGGCTATTCCCGTGAGTGAGGGTCTCTGCTGGTCGAGCTGCAGCGGCGGCAGCGGTCGGTCGAACTGACGCCGAGTGGTTCCTCTTCCTCCAGCAGCGTCAGGCGGCGGCGGCTGGCGACGACAACACCACGGAGACGCCCTATGGCGCGGCAGACCCACCAGACCAAAGGTATGGCCTTTCTTTGGTCCTTTCTTCTTCCTCCCCTTTCCCTTCCGATCTGCCTCCTGCTCTCAATTCCTGTTCTTCTCCTACGTGTTATCAGCTGATCTAATCCGATCGATTTGGTTTCATGGGCAATCATTCTGCAACGCGTGCAGATTCTGGCACCGGAAGAGGCGGCGGGTGGCCATGGGGTTGGACCCGGAGGTCAAGCGGAGTCCCATGAGGGACGCCGACGCCAGGGCTGCAGCCGCCGCTGCTGCTCAGGCGGCCGTGCAGGAGAACGACGACGAGGAGGCGTCCTCCACTACCAAGATGCAGAACGTGCAGCTCCACGTGATGGCCTTCGCCAAGGACGTCATACTCAAGCAGCGCCGCCGGATGCACTGACGGAAGCCCTCCTGCCTCGACGAGGAGGAGCAGGCCGCCATCCTCCTCATGGCGCTCACCTCTGGCATCATTTACGCCTGATCGATCGGCAGCTGGAACGATCTGCCTTCAAGGGGCACCTTAAGAGCTCCTTTGATTAGGAGGAAACAAACGAGGTTAGGATTTTTTTTCTCACTTACTTTGATTCGTAAGAATGGTGCAAGGGAATAGTAGATGAAAACTTCTGCGTGTCTCACTTTCATGGCAGATTGTAGAAGATTTTTTTTTCACGCAGACCTCGGTCTTTCAGTCCTATGCGTATGTCACTGTCCTGCTTCAGAAGTTTTATTCTTGATCGATCACATCATGTCTGCTAGATACATATCTCTAGATTGATACATCGTTTGCGTTTATTGATTCAGATTCCTGTACCAAAGATTTTCTTCTAACAATCACTCTTATTTGCTTTGTTTCTGGGCCTATTTTTTAGGCTTTCCCCAATCTTCTAGCCATGTTCCGTTAACCTTTATTTACCTACTCAAATTCGTTAGTGATTCAGCTGAACTCTTTGATTTTCGCAGCAAGAATGCAATCTGATTTGGTGAAAAACCTATCCGCTCGAGGGCCACGATGGAAAGTCAGTGTACAACTCACACGGATTTGGGGAAACAAAAACGGAGACAACGAAACGTATGAGCTATGGCTCCTTTTTATAGACCAGCAGGTACGTACAATGATTGGTACAACAAAATGCCGAATTGTTCCTAAGCGCCCACATCATGCGTACTAAATATATATATCTAGATTAGTACACTACTAGCTAAATGCCCGTGCGTTGCTACGGGATCTATGCACTTATAAAAAATGTTTCACCCGTTTTTCTCTATGGAGAATTTGCCAATTGGTCATCATTTCAACACCAACCCAATGAGTCGAATACCAAGTATCCAAATAAAAAGGAAATATACACATAGTTATGAGAAAATGAAACACTTCCAAACTTTTGTCATACAATATATTTTTATACTCAACCAACCTTTGATGTTCCGAAAAAGATCCAAAATCTTTTCTATCTTATCCTTGTAGCAAACTATATCAATGTACCATCTTTTGTGAACTGGTTTGCACGGTTATTACCACCGTCCAATAATTTCCTTTCCTCCTTTGAAAACAACCACAAACTTGAACTCCATGAGTGTCTCCCATGGTAGCTCAAGCTGGCACACTCAGCAAATCCAGTGTCCCCTCCAGTTCAGCATGCTGGTAGCTTGCTGCCTGGATCGGCTGCTGTACCATGCAGTGCGCTGCTGCTGCTGTGGGTGCCACTCATGGGTCGCCGAGGGCTGGCCGGCCTTATTCTAGCCCCCCTCCATGGACGTTTCTTCCGTGTCCATCGTCTCCGTGGCTGTCGCCACTGCTGTATACGGCCCTTGTAGGCTGGACGGCGCCCACGGACCACGGCCAGGTTGTAGTTCTTGTCAGCGGCGAACAACGCCAGGTGGTTGGTCGTCTCCTTGAGCATGGTGCCTGCACAATCGAATAAATTGCAGTCAGTTTCACTGATCCTAGCTGTTGCGGAGAGGAATCAGATTTGAAGCTCGAATGGAATGATCTCCAAATTAAAAGCCAAACTAAATAAAATAGAAATCAACAGGCAGGGGCACTTACCCTTCAGTCCGTGGATCCAATTCGGGGCTGATGCAGAGATGGACGCCTCTCTTGATAGGTAGAATCATGTTCAATATATTTTTAGATTAACAATGTAGGTGTTTCAGTAGGTAGTCCAATGAACTAAATCAAATTAACTGCAAGGAATAGGCACAAAATATATTCAGTAAAAAATCCACGGACCAAAAGAGTGAACAATGATCTAATGTCCAGAAGAAGAAAAACACCAACAGCGGTCAATTTTACCATTGACACAATTGAAGAGCCTCTAGCGTTTCTCCCCCTACCCTACACCTAGAAACAATTCAGGATACATCGTAGTCTAAAAATTCAGAGACCTCTACAAAGGTCAACTTATCTTTCCGATTGGTGCTGATAGTTTAGCTCATTGAACTTAGCGTGGCATAGAAGGACGAACACAAGGCAATACCTCGGAGCTTGTTGTGCCGCCGGTAACCCACCATGGAAGGAGCCGACGTTGTCAAGCACAAACGGAAAACAACAAAGAGGGAGATTACAATATGCTTTGTACAAAAACAACTTTTTTTGTGTTACTCTGTCTGTCAACCACGCTTAAAGAGTTTACAGGTTGCTTGTCAATGCCAAGGTACATACCTTGAAGAGCAAATCTGGAAGAGCATTATCCTAGACTTGATCAGAAAGGGGCACCACCCTCGTCATGGAGGTCGCTAGGTTTGGCTACTCAACGGAGACCCCTACCACCGGATTGAGCCCATCAACATCATGGACTACAACACCGTCATGAAGAACCCACCGTCAGTTCATGAAGAACCCCACTTCATGAAGAATCCCACCGTCAGTTCGAACAATCAACTAACATACCATTAGCCTACAACAAACCTGGAAAATAAAATGTACATAGCTTCTTTCACATTACAATACCGCTTGAACAGAAAATTTACACGATAATTTCGAATCAAGCACTAAAGATAAATGTGGCGATTCTACATCGAAAATGGAGGGCAGGCTCAAAATAGCAAATCACATTTTTGACAGGGAACAAATAACTAAGCTAAGTTGACGTCGACAAGGTTTCATATACATGCAAGCATAACAGCATAGAAGCAACATCTAAAAATCGAATACAAATGAGGTACCTTTCTATGTTGCTGGCGCGAAGCTCAACTAACCTCAGATAGACAAAATGTGCAGCAAATATCAAATAGCTGCATGAATTTTTTTAGTAAACTCAGTGTATGTTAATAAGCTGAAGCCTGAAGATGATAATCAACATTGGGTTCACTCGGTTGCAATTGTGCTCACATTTAGGGGAATTGTTTTAGGGCGAATTAGGGATCAATTTGCTTTGTGTTGACTCACCCTGGTTTTATAGCTCTACCATTACTATCGGCGGCCCCTATTGGGGCACATATGCTGCACCAGTACGCCCAGGTTGGCATCAAGATAGTTCCTTCACTTCGTTTCTTTCATCCCTCTGAACCTACAAACAGAAAAGGCTCCCATACATTGAGTTTCAGCTCTCACATGTATAACTGACATTCTTTTTGCAAAAATGGAGGATAGGCTCGAGCCATATGGAGCCCACCTGGTAAACCGCACCTGCTGTGGAGAAAGGAGCAGAGCTGGAGCGGCATCGGGCGTCTACCTCGTCACCAGACGGCGACCTCGAAAGCGACCTTGCTGGAGAGGTGGACGGCGAGCTTGACGGCAACGGGGCAGAGGCGGGCTGGGTACATGGAGGCGACCTCCTCTGAGGCTGCGGCTGCGGCTGCGGCTGTGGGTCCTTCCAGTGTCGCCGAGGGAGGGAATCTGAGCCCGGAGGAACAGGGGTCGAGGTGGGTCTGGTTTGGTAGGTACATGATGAACGAACTTGGTGGCGCGGCAGGCGACGGGGAAACCGGGGCCGTCGTCGTCCATACATAGCTCCGACTCGTCTGCGACCTTCCTCTCCAGCCACAGCAGTGACGGCGGCGGCGGCGGGGTTCCTGTGCGTGAGGAACGAACGAGCAGAGGAAGGGGAAAAACAGGTTTGGGATAATTTTATGGACTGCGGGTTGATTTAATTAAACCTGAGGGGCTAAACTGCAAAATAGGCGCGACGTACGACCGCCACTGTTGCTTGTATTATATAGTAGAGATTTGCACCCATTGCTTGAAACCAACATTCAGGGACATGAATCTGTCATATCTAGATTAGTACACTGTTTGCACCCATTGACCGAAACCAACATTCAGAGAGATGAATCTATTATAACCCTTTTTGATTACATTCTGTTCGTTTGTATGCTGTGCCTTCACTTGGTTATACTTTGTTGCAGCTGATAGCATCCAGTAATAATAGTTGCTTCGCTTTTGTACACATGCAAGTTCTTTAATAGCAATTCAGTACTATTTAGTCATGAATGCTACATCCTGAATATACATTGCATGCATATGTGTTTAAGCGATTAGAATTAGAAAAACCATATAAGTTCAAGCCGTCTATATTGCATGTATCCCGGTAACCATCTGCTTTTTTAGGGCAATATGATAGAAGGCTGCTTGCGAGAAAACAATATACGCAATTTTGGAGACAGATTGAAAGAAGACTTGGTGTACCAGATTGAATTTTTTATAGTTGGTAATGCCAGGAATAGCTACAGGACCATGAACCATGCCTACAGGTTAAAAATTGACCAACAAACCAAGATGACAGAGGTTGATGCACAACCTGATGACCTTCCTTTGTACAAAACTGTCTGACATCCTTGCACGACGTGTTAAGGAAACTGAAACTTTATCAGGTATGAAACAAAATGTCCAATAAGCTTCAGAAATTATTTCATTTGATAATCATGCTTGACATCTGTGCTTCGTTTATTTTAAATACAAATGTTATTGGAGTGGTCTACAAGCTTACCGATGTTCTGACATCCAAATCAGGCTGTGATTCAACAAGACAGATTTTTATAAAGAGTGATAGGTATAGCTTACAATGTAAATGCCATTATGTTCATGCGATGCAAAGTAAAATTACAAGCTCCTTTGTATTTTATTATAACAAAATAGCTTTGTCTTTCATCTAAAAGTGATAGGTCTGCAATTGTAATACTATGGGGAGAATTACTTGAGACATTTAATGCATATTATTTATAAAATAACTTTGCCTTTCATCTAAAAGTGATAGGTCTGCAATTGTAATACTACGGGGAGAATTACTTGAGACATTTAATGCATATTATTTATATGAGGCTTCCATGGAAAAGAATATAACAGTTCTCTTCATGGGATTGGTAGTCGACAATTTGTCAGGTATTCCTACGTGACATTAGTTAACTTCTAATTACACCTGTTTATGAGTTCTTTTTGTATATTATTATACCATTTCATCACGTTATAGGAATGTTGGTTTTTAAGAGCGCACATTTAACTCATGGCTTCTTGATCCTCCAATTCCTTAAGTAGACTCTCTCCATGAAAGGTTTAGTACACACTTCACTAAAAAATAATTCTTTAACATCTTATTTATTCCTATCACGTTATATTATTGAATGGGATGGACACGGACCTACAGATATTGCCATAACTGAAACTACTCTTACTAATCTAGCAAGACAACAAGCAGATGATATAGTGGTATGTATATCTTTTCTCCTACAACATATTAACACCAAGTGCAGGTGGTACAGCTCCATCTAATATCCATCTTACATACCTCCCGTTTTTACAGGGAACAAGTTTTGACTTGAAAATAAATATCAGCAAAATAGACAATCCTACGGACTGGTGGTTCTATGCTTCTCCTACTCGAGTATCTTGACCAAGGAGTCTCCACCGACGCCGATGCTGCCGCCGACATCGGCAACGACGCCGACGACCAGGACGTTGAAATGAGCAGCCTGTTGAGCTCTCTGCCAACGACGCTGACTCCACAGCCACCGGCGTCGACCACAAATCTCGACCAAACAGCCCCTTCAACGCCCCCCCTTCCATTTAATGATGAGTACAAGGACGACATGGACAAGACGGCCAACTAATCGTCTTCATTTCATCCAGAAACAGCGACGACATCCAGAGGTACTACCATAAACCTTTCGATTTCATCAATACAACACCTACACAAATTTTTTCTAGATCCTAATTCAACCTATTGCAACATATTTCAGGCTTTAGCCCTTATCAGCCAACCATGGATGCTAGATGATCTTTTGCTGCTCCGATGTTTCCACCATGTTGATCAGGCCACTACCACAAAATTGCTTAGCTTTTGTTAATCCAACCTAGACATCGTCGTATAGTTCCTTTATAATGACAGTCTAGCCGCTATGTTTGTCAAGCCAGCACCATAATTTAGCTTCTGACGGTGATGCATCAGTGTTTCAAAGCTAAATTACATGCACGGTGTGGTCGTATTGTCCGATCGATCAACTTAGCGTTTGTACACATGGTCATCGTGCCAACTAACCTAGCTATATAACTGTGTATATATGTTATTATGCATCAGCTTCTCACAACACCAGTCCTGACAAGTAATACTTCATGCAGTTATTCAACAAACTAACATTCTGTTCTTGCTGTAAACAGAAAACAAATTGACACCACCATTTTTTCACCAAGGGCGCGGCGTGCCGCCGCGCCGAATTCACCTAGTTTTGCTCAATGCATGGCCGGAATGAGATCGAGTAGCCTCGTAATTAAGCAGCGACCGATCACGCACGCACGCTTTGCTTGTGTTGAAGACCAGACACCTTCCGTGTAGGTAGACGCGACCAGCAACGTAGAGATTGTAATGCATGTAGGCTTACAAGAAAACTCAATATTTGCATGCATGCATGGCCTTGTCCACGTGCACCTGTATATATATATTTATGAGTTTTAACTTGTTTTGAAAAAAAATCACAGATGTAGACAATGATATATTCTATAAACGTGCAAAGTATCATCTTCAAATACTTTGTATTCTGAACTACATAAAAATGACAAAATTTGATAAAATTAGAGATTTAACAGGCGCAATGCTCACGGACGCTTTGACAGTTGCACCTTGCTCACGGACGCGGACGACATCGATTGCTCTTTCTTGCTGTTTTGCCCCCGTCTCGTTACCAGGCGCAACAGAAGCAGCACAAGAACCATCAAAGTCCATGTGGCACCTGGAAACAATTATTTCCGTTGGCAGGACTGGTTTGCAATGCACAGAGACGCTGTCGTCCTCCATGGTGGTGCCATCCACTGGCTATAACGTCTGCACAATGGAGCATCGAACGATTAATCTGCCTGAACACGGCACCAACTCCAAGGGACAGCTCCACCCGGAGTCACATGACGGACGAAAACTACTAGTATGTCTATTGCGTGTAAAAGGTTTCAATATAGCCATGTGGCCTCAAACCAGTCTTGAGAGTAAACATCGAGCCTGAAAGCTCTTACAAACAAAGCAGTGTAGTATACAGAAGTAAATTAAGCAGGAAAACCAGCTAGCAGCACATCAGACTTATTGGTGGTTCTCGAATTGGTGGAACCGCAGCTGAAGCAAGAAGATAATACAGACATGTCACATGAGTAGACAGGATGAGAACTTCCAATCGACGCAGAGTAAAGACGGACTGAACACCAAAGGATGGGCCGACAGAACTTGTTAGCTCCTAGCTACCACCTGCAATGGTTTCAGTCAAATGTTACACAACAAAAAGGAGAAAGTGCAGAGTTCATCCAAAGTAGAGAAACACATTTACTTCTACTTAGTGGATTGCTTGCTAATCTGGATTGCCTCATACATGTAATCTTGTAGCATGCAGAAATCACAGCTAACTGGTCCTAGTATCATTGTGGCATAACTATCCAACGCTGAAGAAATTCAGTAATTCACATTGGCAGAAAGATAATACGGAGTAGAAACGACCAAAGGATCGCTATGTACGCAACAATCTTGTACCATGCATGCTACCAATGAATGGAGTGAGACTAGTACCTGGGTACAAGCTTTGATGTATCGACAAGTGAGGAAACAAGAGTCTGTGCGAATAGTGTACGTACCTTTTTCTGTTAATAAATGTTTATTGCGGGGCTGTTGGAATGGTCGTTCGCTGCTGCCATCAGCGCAGCCGCGGCTTTTTTCACCTCTGCATCGGTGGCTCCACTTGACGAAAGCTCGACCCTGATGCACGCACGCCTTGTGTTGAAGACCAGACACCTTCCGTGTAGGTATAATGCATGTAGGCAGGGATTGGGTGTTCAAATCCAACCAAGAAAAAATCTCAGTCGTAAAATTTGAGAATGATCCATGCCTTCACGCCAAATAAAGTACAAATTAGCCATCGCCGAAACAGTTTCTCAAAGGATTCAGAAATTTGTAAAATAATAAAGGAAATTCAATAGAACCGTTCGATCCGTCGGAGCTTCGTCCGTTAAAAATCAAAATCTTCGTGTGGCAGCTTCTTAGGGACCGCCTCCCTTCAGGGATGGAGGTACGCAAGCGACAGGGGCCGAGTGATGGGCTTTGCCCCATGTGTGGGATCCCCGAGACGGTAACCCACATCCTCTTCACCTGCCCCGCAGCCAGGTTTCTATGAAACTTCGTCCACGAGGCGCTTGGACCTGCTTGGCAGGCCTCAGACCTCGGCGAGTTCTTAGAAATTCAGGCGAACCGTACCGGAGAGAGGCGACGCCTCTTCTGCTTGGTGTTTGCCGCGTTGACGTGGACCCTGTGGACAATTCGCAACAAGATGGTGATCGAGCGGATCTTTCTCCGACGTGCTTCTGACTCGATGTTTACTTTTCTGGCTTTCTTGCAGCAGTGGCACCCGTTGTCTAGGCAGCGGGACAGGGGGCAGCTGGATGACATGCTCGCTAGACTTGTGGAGACCGCTCGGCGCATCTCCTCTTCTACTACTTCCAGCTAGCGCCGGAGGGGCTTAGTTTTTGTTCTCGCTCTCTTTCTCTCCCTCCCCCCTGATGTAACTCTCTCACCGCCCCCCCCCCCCCCCCCCCCCCCCCCCCCCCCCCCACCTCCCTCTCTTGCTTCTTCCTCTTGGGCTTACTTGTGCTGCTGCCCCAGCAAGCGGTTTCTATTACCGTCCTTATGTTTCTAACTGTGTATGGACTTACTTGGCATGTTGCTTTATTTATAAAGCGGGGCGAAAGCCTGTTTCGAGGATCCGTCGGAGCTTGGAATTGAGATATGGCGGCATCGGAGCTACGGGACGCTTGCTCGCTGCTCGATTTGAGGGCTCTGTTGGTTAGTTTTTTCCCCTTTTTAGCTGGTCACTGCAGGTCCCTAGGTGGCTGCTTTGCTACCAGGCTCGTTGGACTGCAGGCTAGTTACTCTCACCTAGTTGGGCCGCATGCTCTCATCTTTTGTAATTCGAACTTTGCCATTTTGGAGGCACGCCAGTTGGACGAAAACTACTATGTCTATTGTGTGTAAAAGGTTTCAATATAGCCATGTGGCCTCAACTGCCAAGCGGAGATTGGCCATCAAAGCCCGTGACGATCGACACAGAAGAGAAGCTGCGAGCGCTAGACCCTGACATCTCCTCTGGTCGGCCTTTCCAGTTCGCTAGCATGGGAAGCAACGCGGTGTTGCTGCGTATAACGCGGTGTTGTCGTGGTCTTCTCTTCATCCTTGACTTGGAGAAGTGTGATTCAGTATTTGCATTGTTGACATAAACTAGTGTAGATAGTCTTCTTATATTTGTATGCTTGATGCGCCGCTCAATTGACTGGGAAGCAACTTACTCAGTTGATTCTGGATTAGCAAATCCGTTACATATACTGAACCAACCATTTATTTATAGGTGGATCAATTTATAATTCTGTATCATTTTGCACTTGACAAGCATGGCCGGTGCTCAGCTGTTCATAAGTTCCAGACATGATGAAGGGTAATTATCTGATACTGATTCCTGTGATTAAGCTTGTTATGTGGTAATAGTGATGGCCAGTGACTAGTCCCTCGAACGCCACCTTTACATACTCAGAACCTACTTTCGCCTTTGACAAAGAGAAAACATCTCCCCACAAAATAAAAGATAAAGAGCAGACACGGCCTATTGGTAGCACAGCATAAACAGGAACCCAAGTTTGGTTTTGTCTTCTGAGTCTATTTCCACAAACACGGTGTGCACAAAAATTCAGGCTTCAGTTCAGCTAACGTACAAATACAATGCAGCAGAAACACACAGGTGCACGCGTAACTTGATTGCCAAAGTACAGATTGTTAGCCGGCGCATCAACAGAACACTGCCAACTTTGAAGGGGAAACAACATGACAAATAGAACGCCAACCTACAGACGGTCGCACTTTGAAATGAGGTACCTTAGTTTTACGAGTCTTGAGAGTAAACATCGAGCCTGAAAGCTCTTACAAACAAAGCAGTGTAACATCTCTTCTACAAAGCTCCGTACCCTACCCATCTCTTGCCCCCCGTTGCACCTCTCGGTGATTCCCGTGCGTGCGATTTCCTCTCAACAGGGTAAATAGCCCCCGTGTTTCACTTGTGACCATTGGATGCTGTCAAAAAAATTGTTACTTCTCTCCCGTGGGGCACAGGCGATGACAACTGGGGCCGGTTTTCTCTGGGCCCCGGTCTTCAGCTGCGTGCACGTCCGAGCTGCGCGTCTCTCGTCTCTTCGAAGCGCGAAAGGGCAAGCACTTGCTTGCGTGCGAACAGTCAAAACCTAGATACCCAATCCCCTTCCTCTCTCCCGTGAACCAATCCCCTCCCACCTCTCTCTCGCCCGCCATGCCGTCCCCTCCACCTCGCCACGCCCGCGCTGGAGAAGGTCCGGAAGGGAACACGCGGGCGCTGCCTCTGCCTCGCATAGGGAGGAGCGGGGCCGAGACCCACTCCTCTCTCCTTCATGCGCTTCCTCTTCTTCCCTCACAAGCCACCGGCAGAACCCTCTACTGATACATCCCTGGAGGGTGCTGCTGCCTAGAGCGCTGGGAGGCCACGCTCTCTGCCGGTCGTGGAGATGGCGGCGGCGGCAGTGACCGACGGCGGCTGCTGGACGACAGGACCTGCAGGTATTGGCCGCTGGTGGATGACGTCGGCAGCGAGTGGACGCCACTGATCCGTCCTACAATTTCTCCTCTCGAGGTTTCAGGTATTGAAATCGTTCCCAAACCCCAGATTAGTTTAGCCTCCATTTCTTCAATCCATGCCCAGATTTGATTCAGAAAGTACTTTGCTTTGGGAATGTGTAGATGGGGAATTTGCTCAGATTGGTTGGGGAGGAAGCTTAAGGAGAGTAATCCCAGGTGACGAGAATGTGGGAGAGATGACAATGGCTGCAGGACAAGCCCTGCCTCCTCCACTACGGTGCTGCCAGAACGACGGGCCAAAGCTCCTGGTGAGCTCCTTCTCCACTCGATTTCTTCTTCCATGCTGCACAGCTCTAGCTTTTTTAAGTTTACTCTGTCTTAATTTCTGTGATATAAAATGTTCTGAAACAACTTTTTTATCCTCTCGTATTGTCAGCAACCTATTCTTTTTTGGATTTATAATCTGTAGGAATATCAACGTATGATAGAAGAAGCTAGGTTACCAGGGCAGTCCCAATAAGTCATCCTTTTCCCACTGTAAGGCCTAGTCAGAGGACCATCACCCTCCACAGTTACAATTTGTAGTTGTAGATTCGAATTATGATTTCTAGAATAAACTTCCTGTTAAAAAAGTTCGTGTATGTTAGAATTGATTCATAAGATTTTATTTCCTGAATCTTGTATCCTTTTTTGCTTGAAAACCTGGGCGTGGAAATTTATTCACGGCGAACGCTTATGGTTATTTTCCTCGCTGTATCTAGGCTTTCCACTGGCCACTGCCACTGGCCCTATATTCCTTCAAGACATGTGCCACTGCAGTCAGTGTAGATATGTTCAGCTGATAGTTGGAATAATTAGTGTAGGTATGTCCAACTTGTTGTTCGAACAAGTTTTTATCGGTAATTCTACAGAGAATTCACTTTCTTTATATGTTTGGCATCTGGCCGAACACCTTCCGCCATAGTAGAAATTTAATTCCCGAGCTTTCTCATCTTTGTTTGTGCAGATTTTTTTCTAGGCCTACAAGGTGTTCAATGAAAATACACTCAGATTGATAGGGAGGATTAATATATGTAATTGAGGTAATTTCTTTTTCGCAAATTTATCTGCAGTCAATTATAACAAGCTCAAGTAGTTTGTTTAGCTTTTTGAAATTTCAAAGTTACAGTTCAGGTATTGAAGGAGATCAAGATGTTTATGATTCATATTGTCACAGTTTCTTATAAATTATCTCTTGGACATTCCATTTACCAAGGAGCTGTGTCATCATTCTTTATGTGTCTTCTCAATAGGTATGTTGCTATCTTCGTAATTTTATTTAGTTGTACCACATGTTAGCCTAACATGCAGTAGCAATGTGAGGTAATTCTTAAAGTATAACACTCAAGTCTCAACTTCCTACTTGTGTATCATCAGTTCCTACTTCTGAATGACCAATTCAAAAATTATTGAAGACTATCCTGAAGCATGCCCAAGAGAAGCGCATATGTGACTTCTCATCAAATGAGCTTATTGCTCGGAGGTCCTTCTCCTGACCTCCTTTCCTGCTGTCGTTAGGAAGAGATGTCGCGGCTGCTCCTCGCTATCATGTTGTTTTGCACATTGTAGTTCAAGTTCTTCATTGGTGAGACAATTCAGATGCTACCTCATTGTTTTTCGTTAGAGTTTTTCCTCGGTAGTTGTTAACCAAGAAATGGCCACGGGATCAAATAACAGATTATGTATGTTCGTAGATATTTGTTAGAGCCTTGATTACGTGTTATATTTTCTGGTTGGTATTTCCTCAGAAGAAATAAACACAATGTTTTAGTGATACAAAGCATATAAAAAGCATATATTTGATAGTAGTAACTTGAGAAAAATCAAATATTGCATGTACAGAACACTATGTTTTACAAGTATACTGGTTCCATTGATTTAGTTCTTATTATCTTGCATACATTTTTGGTTCTATACAAATTCAGAATCTGTACAAAGATTGATACAAAAATATTTTGGTGACTATAGCTATGAATCTACACAAAGATTGATACAAAAATATCTTGATGAAATCATTCTAGATGTGCATCTACGGTGATCATTTCTTCTTCCGATGCGTTCATCTCATTCAGTACACTAATTTTATTTTCTGGTTGGTTGCTCCAGACATGAGGAGTGCAGATCTGGGGATGTCTAGAAGAGAAAGAAGCTACGACTAAAAAAATATTAAGAACCAGCCGAACGTTTCATATAAGCCTCTTGCCTTTCATAAGAAATCATGGTAAGTATCTTTCCTGGATCCTGTTGTGGTTTACCCAACCCCATCAGGTTGTGTAGGATTTGGGTATGATTTGATTCATGGATTTACGATATGTTTGTGCCTTAAGCCTACATATCCAAATTGAATAGTGTTGCCTCATTGCTTTAATATGTGTGGAACTAATCAGTTAATTAAGATCTTGCTACTGTTATAGGGAAGATCATGATAAGGATGGGAATATAGCATATCAGGAGCAGACCAAGGTAAAGAAGCCAAAGCTGGATAAGCAGGGGTATGTTCCACTAGATATATATGCCTATGCTGAAATCAAGATATTGATGCTGTATATGAAGGTTGCCTCATTTTATATGACAATTTCTCGGATGCATGATATTTCAATGCCATTACTTGATTCAGAATTACAAATAACTTTTCAGTTATCGTACAAATAAAAGATAGAGCTATACAATTAGTTATAGAAGGATTATTACATTTAGCATTTGTAGTCTGTTTTCAATGTCTCACGCTAATCCTAGAAGAAAGGGCTATAAAGTTGTACTCTGGTTAATCCAACCTCCGTCTTGGATTAGGTGGCCTATGACACCAACGCCGTCTCTTGCAGGCACCCTCTTGGTTTTAACCCTCGACCATGTCTCTGTTTCTCTTAAAGAATACGTAAACGATTTTCCCAGGCCTATTAGATGTGCGAAATAAGGTGTAGCTAAAGAGTTATCCGCCCAAGAAGAAATATATTCAGTACCGGGTGGACGATCTGCTATAGAGATACTCTGTTGGGTGTGAAAAATACTTATTTAGACTGTAATGGCCTGTGTTCACGTTGGTAGTTTGATGATTTGGAGATTTCCTCTTAGGTGTTCCTATCGAATGTTAGAACAGCCTTCCTGAACATAGTTATCATGTTTCATGGGGAATATGTATATATTAACATACTAAAATAGATTTATTTCTTAATCATTTCTCGTGTGGTGTTCAAGAGGCTGCACATGGCAAATAAACACTGAGATTTTCCTTGCAATGGTAATATTTTGAATCTGTACAGTATGTGCTGCCATTATGTCAATAGTTATTCGTGTTGTTTCTTTTCTTAAGGTCATGTGCTATTTTAGCTAGAATGTAAATATTACCAATTCACCAACAAGGTAATATCAGATCTTATGAAAATAACTTGGTGATCTGCAGTGGTTCTGCTGTATACATAGACTCCTTTGGTCACTGACGTAGTTGATGTATGTCTCCACAATGACAGATAGTTTGGCCGGATGTATATTAATTTTCCATCCTGACTTAGGTGGTTATATTCATAGCTGAAGACATCCTTTGTATACCTTAGGTGGTTATATTCATATCTGAAGACTGGGGGCAAGAAACAGAAGCAGTAGCTGGTTTGCTATGTCTGAAGACATCCTTTGTATATAAGATATTACCTGATTACTTTTTGTAAAAAAATTCTTCTCTTGCCTGATGTTATGCTACAATTTATATAATTCATGTCTTGCCTTTCTTCCACAAGGCACTTTTTACTTCTTGTTTGGTCGCTTCAGTTGTATCTGTTAAATACCAGTATGTTGTAACGATTCTTTGGTCTTTCTTCATTTCTTTGTTTACTAGGTCCTTTTCTGTACAGCCATATCTTCATGGATGGTTCCTGTTATGGACATAGCTCGCAGGGGCCAAGTGAAGAGCTCATGGATATCTTAATACTGCTCACTACCTCGACGCTCGCTGGTCCTCAACGTGCCTACCTTGGCTAATTAGATGGACTCATCACCAGTGATCACCAGTCATGGATAAAATGATAGCATGACAGCTAATAACGCTAACAAATGCTTATTTAGCATAGACTAGCCAGTCATCACCAGTATGGGCGCACCTTCGGTTATATTACGCAAGAGAAAGGTTTTTAACCGACATACACATATGGAGCTATACAAATGGAGATGGGTGGAGCAGTACTCGATTCCAAACACTCAGGGGAAACTCGGTTGGAGACGATGCAAGAGAAGTCTAAGCACTCCGAGACGCCAGGGAAAATGATGATAAAAGCGTGACAGTTCACTCCACCGATATATAGCTGGTCTGTTTTTTTTATCTTAATGGTTCTACACTACCATGTAGTTACGTACGACGAAACGCGTCCGATCTGCGTACGATCCTACGTGGCTGCTACCTTTCCGCGCGGGGCAACGGAGCAGAAACTGCGCCTGGTTTGGGTTTAGGCCAGGGCTGGGTCTTGGATCAGCGTTTCATCTGTTCTGGTAGGCCCCACCTCTATAATAAACCATTTTTTTTTTGACAAAGGAGCTTATGCCTTATCCCCTTCACACGGGCTTGGACGGAGTGTTCTAGCTTCTTTCAGCTATTCTGCCGTTGCTACCCAGTAAGAAGATTTCACCAACGTGAGATCCATAAGAGACTGATTTCTATGGAGCCTGTGATACAAGCAACAGCAGCCGATGGGATCACGCTCGCTACCGTGGCAAGGTCTCTCTTCAGTTAAGGTCGTCGATCAGAGGCTCAAATCATGGCGCCGCCGAGACGCTGGGAGGAGGGGGAGCACAAGGAGAGAGGTGGGGCGCCAGCCTCCTGGCTACTACTGGGAGAAACGCTGCAGGAGGCAGCTTGCTGGCTCAAAATAGTTGGGATGGGGGCTCGATTCAAGCTCCAATGGCAAAGGTGAGTGATAGATTGCTGGAAGGTCCTGTAGGAATTCACGGTTGAATCTAGCAAATATTGACCATGTAATCATGCGTGATTCATCATACTGAAGTTACTGATTAATACGAGATTTCAGAAAATATTTTAGTCATACAGAGTTGATATTGAGCTACAGATAATACCATGGTTACAATAATCAAAATAAATACTTGCATCTAGTGCTACAAGCTAAAGTGGCCAAACGACTAAGAAGTATTAGAGAGCGTGTCGCCTTCATCCATTAGAATTAGCATCTAGCAGATCCATTATATCTTTCTTTCCCTTCAAAGTTTAAAAAGCCAGTTAGCCATTGAGAAATAATTTCAGACAAAAGTGTATAGTACGAGAGTAGAACCTGGAGTATGTCAATATAGGACTTGATATGAATTGATGTAGCAGCAGGTTCACCTGTTTGCAGTTCCTGAACAAGAAAAAAGTAGTACACTTGACTGTCACATATATTAAAAATGCAGTACAGTATTGTAAAATCACCACTACTCAAACTAAATACCTGAAACTCATTTGGAAGGAAGAAATCACTTTCAACATCACGTCCTTCACAATTTGTATTTCCCTAAAGAAAAAAAACCTTATGACAAGGCAAAGAGTCTGAAATAACATATTAACTACAGCTAGATGAAATATTTACCTCGGTTTGTTGTGACGGCAGAGGATTACTTTCTTGCCCATTTTTTGATTTTTTGCTGCTTTTCTGTAATAAGGTAGTGTTCATGCTTTAGCAAGTTATATCAGGAAGAAAGAAATTCCTACAAATAGACTATAAATTTAGATACCTTTCTCCCTTTTTGACTCGACACTCCATTTGTACCTTTTGGTACCTGCTGCTTCTTCGCTCTCAGTCGTTTGATAACTTGATCTACTTTAGACATCTTTCTCTTTGAGGGAGGGCGACCTACACTGCGAACAGGGATTGGGTTGAGTACAACTTTTTCTGTGGTTAACACTGTATCTTCATGATTTGAAGTAGGACCTTCCTCCGGGATTTTATGGGTAGTACGGTACGTATCAATCTTTATTTGTAACTCATTGAAGCCATCCATCACCAAATCATGCAATGCATCAGGCTCAGCCCCATTTTCTGCCAGTTCACGAGAACGCTTGCACAAATTATCATAACGTTGCACAACTGGTGTATTCATCATATCATCGTAGGAGCATTTAATAAAGGTGTGTTTGCGCTTAAAATCCTTTCTCCATCGCTGCAATATGTACTTAGAAGGTACTTCTATAATCTCCATGAGAGCAAGCACAGAAAGGATGTACAAGATGCCTCGAAATTCAAATAATCGACAAACACACTTCACATCACATTCCCCTTGGTAGAACAAGACGGTGAACTCTGAAATAAACCTTTTCTCTTTAATTTCTCCATCCTCTCCTATATAAAAAATCTTGCGGTCCTATCTGACTCTAAATGTAAAAAGTGAATCTTCTTTGTACAACAAAGTTGGATAGCAATATATTTTACCTCTCAATTGCTCTTGAAACTCTTCAAACTTTGCATTGGTATAGGCGGCCTAGAATTGACCCTCAAAATCATAGTGAGTAATGCATGGAATTACCTCTTGGAATGACTTAGAATCAGCCCTGTTTTCTTTCTCTACCTTGTCTCGTAATGCATTTTCATATTGTTCCGCAAACTGCTTCAGAGTTGTTCTAGCATGGACATAGCCATCAAAGAAAGCATTCACACTCTCACTTCTTTGTGTTGAAGACATTCCTGCCCAAAAAGTATCTTTCACATATGTAACAGCCCCAAAATTTGAGTACCAAATTTTCACTTTTGTGTCCTCATTTGCATCATGGCATGCATGCATCATTGCATCCATTTAAATTGCTAAGCCACACACAATTTATTCTTGGCAATGTTGAAAACCATTAATGCAAAACTTGTCCCAACAAATTTCACAAAAAGGAAGACAATCAAACTTGCAAACAAAATTACTTCGACATCTTATATTTGTCGAGGAAGTTCCAAGAGTTCACAATATTAAGTTCGCACTTGCTCCCAAAATATTAAAGTAGAACATTTGGAAATTGAGCAAAATGTCTTAATCCAACACTATGAACAAATGTTGTCAAAAACATTTTATTTGGAGTTGCCAAAAATTGTGGTGCTTCTATAGTATATTAGGAGGCTACCAGAATTTTGGCATATTTTTATAACATGTTTAAATGCCTCAAATTAATCTGGGAGATGCTTCTGTTTTAATTTAAAAATAGAAAAGGACCCGTTTGTATTTTGTTCATGGACTGATCCGTGAGGGAGTTATTCTGCGCAGGGGGTTTTCCGCGAAAACTCCATCTTCTTCCTGTAGCGACCGGGCGGCCGAGCCGCACCAGGTCGCCGACCTCGCTCGCGTGCAAGCCGCGCCCGGCCTCCCCTCTGCCGTCAACTGTGAAGAAGAGAAGGCCACGAGGCCCACCACGACCCCATCCACCCGTTTCCCCATCCTCTGCTCCCCTTCTCCTCGCTCTCCCGCTCCCGGCCATGGCGAGCTCGAGCCGCCGCGGTTGACCGACGATCCCCGCCACGGTAGTCCACGCCGAGCACCGCTGCGTGGGGCAAACGCTCCGCCGCGACGCCTGCTGCCTCTCCGTGCAAGGAATTGACGCGGGGCCGCCGCATTCGTCGTCGCCATCCTCGACCTTCTCCACGACTGCCGCCGCACTCCGAGCCCGATTTCGCCGCCGCCGGCTCCCCTCCGGCCACCCTGACCTCGCCACTGTGCTCGTGGTGAGCATCTCGTTCTTCGTGACCCCGTCCCCTTCCCTCTCCTGCGCTAGCGCACGCCACACGCCGCCGTGCGTTCGCCGTCGCCGAAGCACCATCGCGTTGACGCCTCCGGTGCAAAAACCGGATTTTTCCGGAATCGACACCGGGTTAGCGTTTTAGCTACTGGACCGGTGGATTTTTATCCGGTCTATATCCGGAAATGGACCGGAAACAATTCCGGAAATATTTCCTCCCGGTGTAAAATCCGGAAATTTCCGGAATAAATTCCGGATTTCAAATACTGATGTTTAAATTTATGTTTCTCTTTCATTTCTTTATCTCTGAATGTATAAATGTTTATATGTGGTTAATTAAATCATAAAAAGTAATAGCAAAGAGGAAATCTATTAAAATAGTAACTTTTTATCGGTGTATCCGAAAAATGAGTGTAATACACCAAAATGCACAGAAATTTGAGATTAAAACTTTAGAATATTTATCACGCATATTTGATCACATTTGAGTTACAGTGCCTCTATTAATATTAAAATCATACGTTTAAAAAGGAGGAACTTATAAAATTAATAACTTCTTACCGGGACCTCCAAAAAAGGTGTTCCTTATATCAAAATGTTCAGAAAAACATGAGTGATCCGAGTCATCATCATCATGCATAATTGTTCACAATTACAATAATGTGCTCTAGTAGTAATTATAATCACTAAGTTTAAATATGGGGTCTATTCCAAATAATGCAATAAATATAACGGGGACCCCATTTAACTTGTTGGTCATGTCTAAAGTTTCTAGGGTGCATTTAAAATGTCATATCATCATCCTTGTATGCATTGCACAATTGCCATGTGTTGATTGTTTTTACGGTGTTGTTTGTGCATCGGTAGATCAAGGAGGTGAAGTGCCACCCCCGTCTTGTGACGATCCGTACTACCAGCCGTATCAACAAGGCAAGCGTAATCCCCCTCTGAGCATATCTTATCCTACGTTTCCGCAAATATTTTCTCCACTATAATATTGCATGCGGTTCTAAATGTCAACTTATGTTGGATTAGAGTATCCTATAGTTGCATTAATTCCCTATGCCATTATCTGTTTCCCCTCCTATTATCCATAGGTTTGTGTTGTTGGCCGAGCTACTTCTAAATGCTATGTTGTTGCTTAGCCATGCTTAGTTAATTGCATAGCTATATGGTGGATGGTTTATGTTGGAAACGGGTGATGAACGGAGAATGATGGTGGAGAAATGTGGTGACGGATAATAAAATGCTTAAAGGTGGGGATGAGAGGCCACTGTGGTTGTGGTGTTTTGTCTCGTTCTCGCCGCCTAGGTGCGAGTTCTATACCTCTTGAAACAAGACTGAGCGTGCAACCATGCGTGAGGCCTATGCTTTTGCAGGAACCCTCATAGACTAAATAACTCGGGCGGGGCTAGCCAGGGTCCTCTAGTTTGAGCTTCCATTTGCGCGTGCGTGATGATGGTGGTATGAGCTGAGATGAGGATGATGGTGTTAGGAAAATGAGTGGCCACGGGGCACGGTGTCGATGATCCGCTGCTCCGTCCTCACTGATGATCCTGGAAAGTCCTTAACGAGGGAGAAGTCGACACCGCTCCCAGCCAGCCGGCTTTCCAAGGAAGAGAGCTAATGATCAGGTAATGGGCCGGACGGTACGCGTGGCAAACATTTGTACACCCCTGCAGGGTTAAATCTTTTCGAAAAGCCGTGTCCGCGGTTATGGACGAACTTGGGAAGTGAAGGTAAGATCATCGTAGAATAACTTCAACGGAATGATTAAAAACTGGGTACTAGAGGTACCACTCACAAATGCAAGGTGAGCTTCCTCGAGGGTGATTCGGGGAGGTGCCTTTGATGAACAGGTACAGTGGTTGATGATGAGTAAGGTGATGAAAGAAAGAGTTACTTCTTACCTCTTTTGAAAATACTCTGAATAGTCGATGCCTTTGAGTTATGTTTTCATAAATAAAATCAGCTTTATGCAAAACAACCATATAACTTTGAAAGCCTCATCGAGCATATATTAGCTCTTAATCTTGCGAGTTCGTCGAACTCAACGTCGTTTGTTTTGTTTCAGAGGAGGACTTCACCGACCTCGAAGGTGGGTTCTTTGTGGACGTCGACGAGTAGTCTGGGGTTCCCAGGTGGCAGCTTGGGACATCCTGGAACAGCTGGCGTTGTGATGTTTATCTGTAGGCCTCTTAGGCCTATGTTGGATCTTGTTGTTTAGAACAACCTATTTCGCTTCCGCTTGATGTAATGTTGGGTCTGTGACCTCTGGTTGTCATTTGCTATCTTTCTCTATTAAGAGTTGAACTATATGATTTGTGTCGTAGAGTCTGTGATGTGCCAGTTGTTCCACAAGTCTTGGTCTCTCTATTATGCATTGAGGGTTGTGCCTGTGTTAAGGCATCAATCGGGGTGTTGCGTTGCCGATGATCCATTCCGAGCAACGCCTGCCAAAGGTTTTGGCCGGGGATTGGTAAACCCGTAACCTCCGGTTGTATCGCTTAACCGGTGACACACAGCATCACTGTATAACAGTCAGGTCAGGGCGCCACAAGTTGGTATCAGAGCAGTACTGCCTGTAGGAAACCCTTCTACTGGTCGATGTTGAGTCTAGTGTTTGTGAAAATATTTTAACCTAAAAATGAGTTGTGAAAACCATCTTAGGATTCTTTTTACTCCTTATCTGGTTACCCTCTAATCTCGGAGCAATCTTACCTCAATTTGATTAAAGGTTTTACTTCTCACCTGTTACTTCAAAATGATTAGAAACGGGGTGGGTTCGACCTTTAGTGTTATGTGTCACGTTGCTCCCGCTGCGTTGCAATCCCAAATCAACTCAGATGTTTCTACCGATCAATCATTTGATCCTTTCTTTGGGTTTTAACCCACGGACTTGAACATAAGGTCCCGGATTGTGTCAACTAGAGTGTGTTAAGTTGTGATTTCTTAACTCTCACTAGTAGCACATGATGCTGATCTTTGACCCAAGTTCTATCTTGTTGTTTTCCTTCTCGCAAAGTATTATCGTCCCTAGTCTGTGTACTTGTGTAGACGCTAATGCTATTGTTCGACCATTCGGAGAAAGATACTAACGTGTCATTGTCAAATCTCCAGAATGGCTCGAGGAGGTCGTGGAGGCCGTGGTGGTCGCGGTAACCACAATGATGATGAGGATGATCTGCCGCCACCACCCTCGATGGCTGAGGTCTTGATGGCCATTGAGGAGAACCGTGGGCGCAATGAGCGCTTGCTGAGCAGTTGGTGCAGCAGAATGCACGGAGGAACGAGTGCAACACTCTCACGAGTTCCTGCGTTCCCAGCCACCCACTTTGCTGATGCTAAGGAGCCACTGGAAGCTGATGATTGGCTTCGTGCTTTGGAGCGCAAGTTCTCCGCGCTTCATGTTCCATTGGCGGAGCAAGTCAACTTTGCCACCTATCTCTTGGTTGGTGCTGCTGGCTGTTGGTGGGAAGCCATGTGGCTTTGTTTCCAGCCAACCATGTCTTCACCTGGGCAATTCCGCATGCCTTCCGAGCGGAGTACATTCCCAGCCGATCATGGACTTGAAGAGGAGGGAGTTCCTGGATTTGCAACAGGGACGGATGGACCTCCGCACTTATGGTCGTGAGTTCAACCATCTTTCTCGTTACGCCCCAAGGGACGTGACCAATGATGCTGACAAGCAAGAGCTGTTCCGCAAGGGTCTGACTCCGCAGCTCCGCTATGAGTTGTTGCCCTTCAGGTTCCAGACCTATCAGGAGCTGTTCAACCAGGCTTTCACTCTTGAGCAAGGAAGAAAGAACTTGAAGCTTCCAAGAGGCCCGCACATGGGGACCACCAGAGTTCCTCGGGTTCTGAGAGCAAGAAGCGCAGGGTCTTTGTTCCCTACAGCGCCGTACCTCGTGCTCCCTTCATGCCGAGGGCAGCAGGATATAGGCCACCTCCTCCGCGCCCCACTACTTCGACACTTGGGATAGGCGGAAGTGGGTACCGTCCTATGCTACCTGCTCCACCTGGAGTCACTTGCTACACCTGTGGCCAGGCTGGTCACTACTCCAGGGAGTGCCCCCAGAAGGCACCTCTCGCGATAACTCCTGCACGAGCCCCTGCCACTCCAACTGGCAAGGCTGGACCTATGTGCGTGGTCGCCTGAACCACGTCTCTGTTGAAGAAGCTGAAGATGACCCCGGCGTTCTTATGGGTGAGTTACGAATCAACGGCAATACAGCTACAGTTTTGTTTGACTCTGGAGCATCGCATTCATTCATATCCATAGCGTTTGCAAAAGACCACAAAATACCGTTCGAGAAAATGAGACGACCTTGGTGATCTCCACTCCTGGTTCCAAATGGCAAACCGATGGTGTTACTCCTGAGGTCCAGATTAATATAGGTTCCTTGTCTTTTCCTTATGCCTTGGTAGCTCTGAAGTCCAAAGGCATTGATGTCATACTGGGCATGAACTGGCTAGCTAAATACCAGGCTAATCTCGACTGTGCTGCCAAGACCATTACTGTGACCGCTCCTTCCGGTGACATTGTGAAGTATTGGCCTGCAACATCAATACCTCCGTCCGCCATCGTACCCGCTCACCTGAGATTCTCCTTTGCTTTATGGAAGGCGAATCCCCTCCTGAAATCCAGGACATACACGTGGTGTGTGACTTCCCGGATGTGTTCCCGGAAGAGTTGCCTGGCATGCCTCCTGACCGAAGTGTGGAGTTTGTCATAGAGCTACTTCCCGGTACCGCTCCAATTTCAAGAAGCCCTACCGTATGCCGGTGGAAGAGTTGGCTCTGTTGAAAGAGCAAATTGATCAGCTGTTAGCAAAGGAGTTCATCCAGCCTAGCAGTTCACCTTGGGGTTGTCCGGTACTCTTTGTCAAGAAGAGGGATTCTACCGTGCCTCGTCTAGTCTCTGACTATCGACCGTTGAATGCGGTGACAATCAAGAACAAGTATCCTATCCTCGCATCAATGATCTGTTGGATCAGTTAGCTGGTGCAACGGTATTCTCCAAGATGGATCTGAGGTCAGGCTACCATCAGATAAAAATCAGAAAGGAGGATATTCCAAAGACGGCATTTGTTACTCGTTATGGCTCATATGAGTATACCGTCATGTCCTTTGGTCTCACAAATGCCCGGCTACTTTCATGAGGCTCATGAACTCCATCTTCATGGATTATCTTGATAAGTTTGTCGTCATTTACATTGATGACATCCTCATCTATTCCAAACCAATGAAGAGCATGAGGAACATCTTCGTTTGGTTCTGACAAGACTTCGAGAACACCGCCTCTATGCCAAGTTCTCCAAGTGTGAGTTTTGGTTGGATAATCTCGTCTTCCTTGGTCATGTGATATCCGCTGATGGTGTGGCTGTCATTCCCGACAAGATTCAGTCCATTCTGGATTGGAAAACTCCAATGTCAGTCAAGGACATTCGTAGCTTTCTCGGATTGGCGGGTTACTACCGCCGATTCATCGAAGGTTTCTCCAAGATAGCCAAGGCTGACTGACCTTCTCAAGAAGGATAAAAAGTTTGTATGGTCGGCCGAAGCTGAAGAGAGTTTCCAAACACTGAAAGCCAAGCTCACGTCCGCTCCTGTGCTTGTCCTGCCGGACACAGCAAGGATTTCGTCGTCTTCTGTGACGCCTCTTCAAGGTTTGGGCTGTGTGCTAATGCAAGATGGCCATGTGGTGGCATATGCTTCTCGCCAACTTAAGCCGCATGAGCTCAATTACCCAACTCATGATCTAGAGCTTGCCGCTGTGGTCTATGCTTTGAAGCAATGGAGACCATACTGTTTGGTAACCGTTGTGAGATCTTCTCGGATCACAAGAGTCTGAAGTACCTCTTCACCCAGCCGGATTTAAATCTCAGGCAAAGGCGTTGGTTGGAGTTAATCACGGACTACAATGTGAGTCTGAACTATCAACCCGGCAAAGCAAACGTCGTGGCTGACGCGCTAAGTCGGAAGTCCTATTGCAACAATCTGATGATTGAGAGGCCCAACCTGCCCTCTATGAAGAGTTTGCCCGTTTGAACCTGGAAATTGTTCCTTCCGGCTACCTTGCAAATCTGGAGATCAAATCTACTCTTGTGGACCAGATTAAGGATGCTCAGAAGCGTGACAAGGGTATTCTGAAATCAAGGAGAACATTGCTAGCGGGAAGGCCAAATGTTTTTCTGTCAATGAATCTGGAGTTGTTTATTTTGGTGACCGCTTGGTGGTGCCAAAGAAACGAAAATTGAGGGAGTTGATCCTCCAAGAAGCTCATGAATCTCCTCTCTCTATTCATCCCGGTAGTACCAAAATGTACCAAGACCTTCGACCACAATTCTGGTGGACCCGTATGAAACGGGAAATTGCTAGGTATGTTGCTGAATGCGATACCTGTCGACGGGTAAAGGCTGAACATCAAAGGCCTGCCGGCACTCTTCACCCTATTGCTATTCCCGAGTGGAAATGGGATGAAATTGGTATGGATTTCATTACTGGTCTGCCGAAGTCTCCAAAGGGACATGATGCCATCTGGGTCATCATTGATCGACTATCAAAAGTGGCTCACTTCCTCCCAGTTCGTGTTGACATTACAGCTGCCAAGTTGGCAGACCTGTATGCTTCCGGATTGTTGTCCTTCACGGCGTTCCCAAGAAGATAATTTCTGATCGTGGAAGCCTATTCACCTCCAAGTTTTGGACTAGTTTCCAAAATGCCATGGGAACCCGTCTTAACTTCAGCACCGCTTTCCATCCCCAAACTGATGGTCAGACCGAGAGAGTGAACCAAGTTTTGGAAGACATGCTTAGGGCATGTGTAATCTCTTTCGGTAAGGATTGGGAAAAGTATCTCCCTTTCGCGGAATTCTCCTACAACAATAGCTATCAAGCTAGTCTGGGCATGGCTCCATTTGAGGTTCTCTATGGAAGAAAATGCCGCACTCCTCTAAATTGGTCTGAGACCGGAGAGAGGGCACTCTTTGGTCCAGATATCATCAATGAAGCTGAGGAGAAGGTTAGAATCATACGAAAATCTGAAGATTGCTCAGTCTAGGCAGAAGAGCTACTATGACAAGCATCATCAGAGGTTCACTATGAAATTGGTGATAAAGCTTATCTCCGCGTCTCTCCCCTCGTGGCGTTCGCCGCTTCGGAATCAAAGGGAAATTGGCGCCTCGCTATGTTGGCCCCTTCACCGTTCTGGCCAAGCGAGGAGATCTTTCTTATAAGTTGGAGTTACCGGTCATCTTTCCCAATGTGCATGATGTGTTCCATGTATCCCAACTTCGCCGGTGTTTCAAAGATCCTATCCATGGGGTCAATCATGAGGAGCTGGATCTCCAGGAAGATCTTACTATCGTGAGCATCCTATCCGTATCCTGGATGAAGCCGAAAGAAAGACCCGTAACAAGACTACCAAGTTTCTCAAGATTCAGTGGTCGCACCATTCCGAGGAAGAGCAACTTGGGAACGAGATCTAGTCTTCGTGAGGAGTATCCCGATTTCTTCTCGCAATCTTAGAATCTCGGGACGAGATTCCTGTAAGGAGGGTAGAATTGTAACAGCCCCAAAATTTGAGTACCAAATTTTCACTTTTGTGTCCTCATTTGCATCATGGCATGCATGCATCATTGCATCCATTTAAATTGCTAAGCCACACACAATTTATTCTTGGCAATGTTGAAAACCATTAATGCAAAACTTGTCCCAACAAATTTCACAAAAGGAAGACAATCAAACTTGCAAACAAAATTACTTCGACATCTTATATTTGTCGAGGAAGTTCCAAGAGTTCACAATATTAAGTTCGCACTTGCTCCCAAAATATTAAAGTAGAACATTTGGAAATTGAGCAAAATGTCTTAATCCAACACTATGAACAAATGTTGTCAAAAACATTTTATTTGGTGTTGCCAAAAATTGTGGTGCTTCTATAGTATATTAGGAGGCTACCAGAATTTTGGCATATTTTTATAACATGTTTAAATGCCTCAAATTAATCTGGGAGATGCTTCTGTTTTAATTTAAAAATAGAAAAGGACCCGTTTGTATTTTGTTCACGGACTGATCCGTGAGGGAGTTATTCTGCGCAGGGGGTTTTCCGCGAAAACTCCATCTTCTTCCTGTAGCGACCGGGCGGCCGAGCCGCACCAGGTCGCCGACCTCGCTCGCGTGCAAGCCGCGCCCGGCCTCCCCTCTGCCGTCCACTGTGAAGAAGAGAAGGCCACGAGGCCCACCGCGACCCCATCCACCCATTTCCCCATCCTCTGCTCCCCTTCTCCTCGCTCTCCCGCTCCCGGCCATGGCGAGCTCGAGCCGCCGCCGTTGACCGACGATCCCCGCTGCGGTAGTCCACGCCGAGCACCGCCGCGTGGGGCAAACGCTCCGCCGCGACGCCTGCTGCCTCTCCGTGCAAGGAATTGACGCGGGGCCGCCGCATTCGTCGTCGCCATCCTCGACCTTCTCCACGACCGCCGCCGCACTCCGAGCCCGATTTCGCCGCCGCCGGCTCCCCTCCGGCCACCCTGACCTCGCCACTGTGCTCGTGGTGAGCATCTCGTTCTTCGTGACCCCGTCCCCTTCCCTCTCCTGCGCTAGCGCACGCCACGCCGCCGTGCGTTCGCCGTCGCCGTAGCACGCACCATCGCGTTGACGCCTCCGGTGCAAAAACCTTATTTTTCCGGAATCGACACCGGGTTAGCGTTTTAGCTACTGGACCGGTGGATTTTTATCCGGTCTATATCCGGAAATGGACCGGAAACAATTCCGGAAATATTTCCTCCCGGTGTAAAATCCGGAAATTTCCGGAATAAATTCCGGATTTGAAATACTGATGTTTAAATTTATGTTTCTCTTTCATTTCTTTATCTCTGAATGTATAAATGTTTATATGTGGTTAATTAAATCATAAAAAGTAATAGCAAAGAGGAAATCTATTAAAATAGTAACTTTTTATCGGTGTATCCGAAAAATGAGTGTAATACACCAAAATGCACAGAAATTTGAGATTAAAACTTTAGAATATTTATCACGCATATTTGATCACATTTGAGTTACGGTGCCTCTATTAATATTAAAATCATACGTTTAAAAAGGAGGAACTTATAAAATTAATAACTTCTTACCGGGACCTCCGAAAAAGGTGTTCCTTATATCAAAATGTTCAGAAAAACATGAGTGATCCTGAGTCATCATCATCATGCATAATTGTTCACAATTACAATAATGTGCTCTAGTAGTAATTATAATCACTAAGTTTTAAATATGGGGTCTATTCCAAATAATGCAATAAATATAACAGGGACCCCATTTAACTTGTTGGTCATGTCTAAAGTTTCTAGGGTGCACTTAAAATGTCATATCATCATCCTTGTATGCATTGCACAATTGCCATGTGTTGATTGTTTTTACGGTGTTGTTTGTGCATCGGTAGATCAAGGAGGTGAAGTGCCACCCCCGTCTTGTGACGATCCGTACTACCAGCCGTATCAACAAGGCAAGCGTAATCCCCCCTCTGAGCATATCTTATCCTATGTTTCCGCAAATATTTTCTCCACTATAATATTGCATGCGGTTCTAAATGTCAACTTTTGTTGGATTAGAGTATCCTATAGTTGCATTAATTCCCTATGCCATTATCTGTTTCCCTCCTATTATCCATAGGTTTGTGTTGTTGGCCGAGCTACTTCTAAATGCTATGTTGTTGCTTAGCCATGCTTAGTTAATTGCATAGCTATATGGTGGATGGTTTATGTTGGAAACGGGTGATGAACGGAGATGATGGTAGAGAAATGTGGTGACGGATAATAAAATGCTTAAAGGTGGGGGATGAGGCCACTGTGGTTGTGGGTTTTGTCTCGTTCTCGCCGCCTAGGTGCGAGTTCTATACCTCTTGAACCAAGACTGAGCGTGCAACCATGCGTGAGGCCTATGCTTTTGCAGGAACCCTCATAGACTAAATAACTCGGGCGGGGCTAGCCAGGGTCCTCTAGTTTGAGCTTCCATTTGCGCGTGCGTGATGATGGTGGTATGAGCTGAGATGAGGATGATGGTGTTAGGAAAATGAGTGGCCACGGGGCACGGTGTCGATGATCCGCTGCTCCGTCCTCACTGATGATCCTGGAAAGTCCTTAACGAGGGAGAAGTCGACACCGCTCCCACCCAGCCGGCTTTCCAAGGAAGAGAGCTAATGATCAGGTAATGGGTCGGACGGTACGCGTGGCAAACATTTGTACACCCCTGCAGGGTTAAATCTTTTCGAAAAGCCGTGTCCGCGGTTATGGACGAACTTGGGAAGTGAAGGTAAGATCATAGAATAACTTCAACGGAATGATTAAAAAATGGGTACTAGAGGTACCACTCACAAATGCAAGGTGAGCTTCCTCGAGGGTGATTCGGGGAGGTGCCTTTGATGAACAGGTATAGTGGTTGATGATGAGTAAGGTGATGAAAGAAAGAGTTACTTCTTACCTCTTTGAAAATACTCTGAATAGTCGATGCCTTTGAGTTATGGTTTCATAAATAAATTCAGCTTTATGCAAAACAACCATATAACTTTGAAAGCCTCATCGAGCATATATTAGCTCTTAATCTTGCGAGTTCGTCGAACTCAATGTCGTTTGTTTTGTTTCAGAGGAGGACTTCACCGACCTCGAAGGTGGGTTCTTTGTGGACGTCGACGAGTAGTCTGGGGTTCCCAGGTGGCAGCTTGGGACATCCTGGAACAGCTGCCGTTGTGATGTTTATCTGTAGGCCTCTTAGGCCCTATGTTAGATCTTGTTGTTTAGAACAACCTATTTCGCTTCCGCTTGATGTAATGTTGGGTCAGTGACCTCTGGTTGTCATTTGCTATCTTTCTCTATTAAGATTTGAGCTATATGATTTGTGTCATAGAGTCTGTGATGTGCCAGTTGTTCCACAAGTCTTGGTCTCTCTATTATGCATTGAGGGTTGTGCCTGTGTTAAGGCATCAATCGGGCTGTTGCGTTGCCGATGATCCATTCCGAGCAACGCCTGCCAAAGGTTTTGGCCGGGGATTGGTAAACCCGTAACCTCCGGTTGTATCGCTTAACCGGTGACACACAGCATCACTGTATAACAGTTAGGTTAGGGCGCCACAACATATGCCTGTACCCATAGATTTTTGTTATCATATAGTCCACCAAGCCATTCATTTTCCTGGAGATCATATTTCTCGATCATATGTAGCCAAGCTTCGTCAAAATCATGTTTGGTCAAGGAATCATAAACAACATTTGACAATGTATATTTGATGTTCTCATACTTTTCATACCCACTAAGTTTTTCGGGAATCTTCTTCATGATATGCCATATGCACCATCTATGACGAGCCAGAGGGAAAACTTTTTCAATAGCATTTTGCATTGCTTTGCACTGGTCAGTGATTATAGCATTTGGTGGGTTGTTTGACATGCAACATAGCCATGATTTAAATAACCAGATAAAAGTATCGGTATCTTCATTAGACAAAAGACCACACCCTAGCAGAACTGATTCACCATGATGATTTACACCAACAAATGGAGCAAACGGCATACTATACTTGTTTGTCAAGTATGTGGTGTCAAATGCGACGACATCCAAAAAAGATTCATACGTAGCTCTACTCCTTGCATCTGCCAGAGGGAAAACTTTTTCAATAGCATTTTGCATTGCTTTGCACTGGTCAGTGATTATAGCATTTGGTGGGTTGTTTGACATGCAACATAGCCATGATTTAAATAACCAGATAAAGTATCGGTATCTTCATTAGACAAAAGACCACACCCTAGCAGAACTGATTCACCATGATGATTTACACCAACAAATGGAGCAAACGGCATACTATACTTGTTTGTCAAGTATGTGGTGTCAAATGTGACGACATCCGAAAAAGATTCATACGTAGCTCTAATCTAGATCAAATTTGATAAAAAAGGATGCAAAAGAAAAACACCTTTGATTGTTGGCTGGATCTGATTGTTTGCCTCTCTATACCGGTGCAGATTACATGTGAATGAGATAGACTTGTAGATCAGCAGGGAGGAACTCGTGAAGAAGATGGTACGCAACAGATTTGATGACAATAATGTAAAAATACTCACCTCGTAATGTTGGCCGGACCTGATTGTGTGCCCCTCTAATTAAACTTCTTTGCGTTGGTGCAGATTACATGCGAATGAGAAGGATTTGCAGATGAACTCGGGAAGAGATTGGAAGATGAGCCGTCATGCTTTGGAGGGAAGAGGAGCAGGCGTGAAAAGATACAGAGGGAAGAGGAGAGGCGTGAAAAGTTACAGAGGGAAGGGTGGAATCGTGGATAAATTCTTAGGGCAGAGTAATACGGGCTTGGGCTGGGCTGGACCTTGGACCATGGGACTGGAATAATTAGCACGTTACGATGGAAGCATCGTACAGTTATCGGACGTGAAACATTGTATGTGAAGCAATTCCGAATCTGGATTGCCTCATCTTGTAGCATGCAGAAATCACAGCTAACAGGTCCTAGTATCGACCTAGCATTCCGGCGCCTCAACTGAAAAGGTGAACAAGACGGGATAATCAAGTGAGGAAACAAGAGACAACACAGCTGCTTCATATCCAAAGAGAGAGGATTTGTGCGACTAGTGTACCTACCTTTTTCTGTTAATAAATGTCAATTGCGGGTCTGTTGGGATGGTCCTTCGCTGCTGCCCTCAGCGCAGCCTTGGCTTTTCCCACCTTAGCATTGGTGGCTCCACTTGAAAGAGGCTTGACCCTGACGCTCTCGAGGGAAGGGAGATGCTCCATGCCCAGATCCAAGTCCCTACGGGAGATCCACTCAGCTGGGAAGCTGAACCAAAGTATTTTAAGCCTTGGCCCAGCCCCTCGTGGAAAGGTAGATGGCACGATAGGAATATTTCCTAAGTAGCACAGTACTCTGGCGCATGGGAAGGAATCAGGGTAACGACAAACATCTCCATTTCAGTTTCCAGTGAGTTACTGGGTTGAGCACATCTCAAGTAAAGATGAACAAGAGCGGGCAGCATTCCAAGGATCTGAATATCCTCCTGTCTCACTTCTTTCAGCGCTATCACAAGGGACGACAGAACACGAAGCGAGGAAGGATTAACCCATGCCGGCAGTGTTAGGAACGAGTAGGGAATGGCCCAGAGCTGTAATTTGAGGAGTTGTTGAGGGGGCACCCAGCCTTCGCGCAGAAACTCGGCACCACTATCGGTGATTTTCCGTATATATAGGTTTTCCAATTTGTGCAAATTATTTAGGGATTCCACTAAAATTTTATACATGCTCTCGTCCAAACGTCCATAATCAATCCGGAGGATCCTCAACTTGGTCAAATGGCCCAGCTCTTCCACAAAATGGTGATTCAAATTGGCTGCCACCTGTGGTCCCTCTAGCACTTCAAGGCAAGTCAAGTTACCTATTCCAGGCGGGAGCTCGATATCATTACTTCTGCTTAGGTACAGGCACTTCAGACGTCTCAGCCGAACAACACTGGATGGCAATTCTTGTATACTACTGCCTCTTAGGTCCAGGTCTGCAGAAACTGTAGGTTCCCTATTTCCATCTGAAGCTTCTTAACACTCAAATTATTTAACCCTAGGTATCTGAGATGCAATAAATTCCCACATGCTCAGCATCAGAGACGCCACAACCTTGCAAATGCAACACCCGTATCACTCTAAAATTGAAATACTCAACACTCGTTCAGCAACATTATCTCCGAAAACAGTAAGAGATCTCACTTGTGTCATACCGTTGGTAGCCACATCTACCTTGCTATTTTGAACTGACAACCTCCGGACCTTGCTTTGAGAATTAGACATCTTCCTCTCGGTACCATCCAAAATAGTGACGAAGTTATCTTCACTTGCCAATGAGCATATGAGATCAAGCACCATGTCATGTACACGACATCCTATTACCTTATCTTCATAATCAATGTGTATTGGCTGGATCATACTTCTATTTACCAGCTCTATGAAGTAGCTATCACCAAGCTCATATAAGCTAGTTTCCTGTTTTTCACTATAGACAAAACCTTCGGAGATCCATTTCCATACAAGCCCGTCTCTCTTGATCTTGTGGTCTTCTGGGAAGATACTTAGATATAATAAACAAGGTTTCAGATAAGTTGGTAGATCATAATAGCTAAGTAATAATATCTTCTTCATCTCAGCAACACTCTGATCTTCTGTAAGTCCGTGACCAATGGAATTTAGCAAATGATACCATTGGTCATTTCCTTTTATCTGGCCGTTACTTGCTAGGAGACTTGCTATAGTAATAATGGCTAATGGTATCCCTCCACATTTTTTTAGGATGTCTTCGGATACTTGCACCAATTCGGCTGGACACCCTTTCTCATGGGAAAATAATCTTTTATGGAAGAGTTTTCTTGACACATCCTGAGAAAGAGGTTTCATTCTGAATATATCATTACTAGAAGAGCAACATGCTTCAGAAACACTGACAATGCGGGTTGTTGTGATTAATCGACTTCCAGGACTCTTATTGGAGAATGCACACTTAATTATTTTCCACGCCTCTTTATCCCAAATGTCATCAATTACAATTAGGTACCTATGTGAATATTTTCAAGAGTTAGTCGGCAAATCAATATAGATATATGTAAGACTTTTTCGACTATGACGGTGTTATTAACTGGTGAATGCTTGTATGAAAAGACGGTAGAAGACTCGAGGTATTTACAAGAACATTGTAAATCACAAGTGAATGAGCAAAGTAAATGATTCTTAAAAAAGACTAACGTATGGTATTGAAATGCGTAAATGCCACCACAGAACAATGTGATTGCTTTAGCAAAAACGGCTATTAGTAATCGAGAAAGTAAGCACACATACCTCTTGTTGGTAAGGAATTCAATGAGTTCGTCAATAAGATTTTTTTCTTCCTTCTTGTCATTATGAATGTTTCCATACTTGTGCTTGTCGAGTTCATAGAGAATATTCTTGAGAACTTTCTGTGTATTGGGATTTTGAGAAACTGAAACAAAAGCACAACAATCAAATTGCCCTTTGATCTTGTCATACGCTATTTTGGCAAGAGTAGTCTTGCCTAATCCACCAAATCCAACAATGGAGACCGTCTTCAATGGATGCTTCGATGAATCGTCACCCACATTCAACATGTTCATCAACTCTGCGCATGCTTCTTCAGTTCCCACGAGCTCCGTCACATCTGTGTACAGAGCGTCATGCGAGGGTCAACACTAGTACCAGCGTCGACGGTGTCCCGCACCTCCAAATCATACCTTTGGCGCAGCTCGGCCAATTGTTTGGCCTGACCAACCACTTCTTCTGGAGCACTTTCCCCTTCTTGAATAATTTGATTGTCTTCTTGAGTAACTTCTTTACATTGTTTTTCGGATTGGCGGGCTCACCTTGATCCTCCACGCGCACCATGAATGCATCAACAATATCCTCCATCTGGTACGATAGCTCCCTGACCTTTCCGGCCCAGATCTTGACTCCCTCGTCGAGCTTCTCCGGAGGCAGTTTGGCCACCTTGTGGAGGGCGGCGTGCATCAGCGTCAACTCTGTCACGAGAGACTCGACGCCTTTCCGTGCACGCTTCCCGAGGGTGAACTCGCCGACGAGTAAGTCGCCGAGCTTGGCAAGGACGGGCTTGATAGACAACATGGCGATCTCCATGGAAGAGAGCTGGAAGGGCTATGCAGGCAGCGAGGTACTCTGGAAACGCTATGATTGTGAATTGTCGAAGTGCAGCAAGATAGTTGTAGCTAGTAGGCAATGTGCGGGTCTTGACGATGAGTTCATCGTGACCACATACAGATCGATCATGATCCACTTGAGTTTTTCAATAAATACATTGGTATTTTTGTGTGGGCAAGAAAGCTCCTTGAGCCAACAGCCTTCACCGGTTACCACCCGGAAACAGGTACACAAGTAAACCTCAAATAAAGACCAGATCTTGACCGAGAAGATATTTTTGTAGCAAGTTGAAGAATTCAAAGAAAAATCGCAAGCTAAAAGACTGTATTTGGTGCTAATATTTTTTAAATAATACATCTTTTATAGAATTTCCAGAAACAATACGCATTTTCAGATATTTTCACAAATAATACAGCCTCAGCTGCACCGCAACTGAATTGGACCCTATCGGTCACGGCGTCGACGAGCTGGTCAGCCATAAGCAGAGCAGCTGCTCAGGCACTGCTGAGCCGACCACCATGCTCGGCTGTGGTCTGGCCGATAGTGCCTGCTTGATGGCAGCATAGCTGGCAGATGCATGCACGGCCAGAATCGCACTGCATGGCTGCTCCGCGGCTGACCGGATTATCGGCCGCGCCGTCACCGATAGCTACCTGCATCGGTTTAAGCGCGCAGCCGGTCCCTGGTCGGTCGGGGTCCAGCACCTGCTCGGCTACAACGTGACCGACAGGAACTGCTAGGCCACGCCGTCGTCGACTGCACCTGCTCGGCTACAGTGGGACCAAGGGTGTATTGTTTCTGAAATTTTCTAAAAATGTGTATTATTTATGGAAATCGTAAAAAATTGTATTATTTAAAAAAATAGGTGCAACTGACGTGCACAACGAGCTGAATGTCTTTACTAATATTTTTCAACGTCTACCGCTGAGACGGAGCTGAATGACGTCACTAACACTATTCAACGTGTAATACATGAGAGGCAGAAATGCCAGTTTTGGGGCAGAGAGTCCTGAGAGAAAAGTAGCGAACATGAGATGTTTCGGTATGCCGGGAAGTGTTTCCAACATTAGTGGTTTGTTCCGGCAGAGTTTCAGAGGTTTGCCGATAAAGGGGAGTACTGTCGGAGGAGAGAGGGGGGTGTCCTGTGTGCCATGCCACACCTAGTTTGGGCCCGCCGCATGGGCCCCAACTCCAGGCCGGCCGCACCATGATCCCTCCTCTCCTTCCTTGTCCAATTTTGGAGATTTAAAAGAGTCCTAATTGAACTAGGAAAGGAATAAAGGAAATAGGCAAAAAGAAAAAAGGTGAAAAGTAAAGGGAGGGAGGAGTCCGAGTTGGACTCATGCCCAACTGAACCGACCTACGACAAGGGTCGGTCGGCCCTAGGGCCGGCGCACCACCTTCCTCCCCCCCCCCCCCCTATATTACACCCCCTCCCATAAGAAGACACGCCAATTGGGTATTGCACAAGTTTCTCTCTCTTGAGATATTATGTAATTAGATAATGGTCTAATTATTTTAATTAAGTGTTGGTCTCATCACTCTCTAATTATATCTCATGTGTTGAGAATTAGGTTTCTCTAAGTCTCATATGGATCTAATCGAGTTGATTAGTTCTACCGACGTACTACGTCGTAAGGCTGTATCTCATCGAGTGCCGAGCTCTATACGGCGGACGCTGGCGGATTGACAAGGTGTACGCGTGGATGCTTGAAGAGCGGGTTGCGAGAACAATCCTCAGACTTGGAAAACGCAAAATCGCATATCCCAGCTGGACATGAGTATCATCATCGGCAAAAGGCAACATTCTCACATCCCGGTGTGGATGTGAGATTCTTCATCGGCTTCACCAACATCAACTTCGACAAACACAATATGTTCCGCAACGGTATTTGTAAGTATTCTATCTAGGCCCGTCGAAGGCCAGTGCGACCTGGGCGACCGCACAGGCCCCAGAATCTAGGGGCCCCCGTTTCTGTAGGGTATAGCACATATTCCTTGCATTTTTGGCCCAGCCCGAGTCCAGTGCGTAGTGCATAGCGTCCGCCGAGCGAATCCTTTCTGGGCCTGAAGTGAGCCCATCCAGCCGCACGATCTTTCCTTCCCCGATTCGAGGCGGACACTGCGCAACCGCGCGAGGCGAAGACGTCGTTGCTCGTTGATTCGCTCCACGGTCGATTCCATTTTTAAGAAAACTCTGATCGAAATCACCCAATTCGATCTGATTCCACCAGTGCTTGTTCGCCGATCCCCATTAGCCAGAACCCAATTCGAGCGTCCGCTACTGCCTTGATTTGCGTTCACGTTCCAGACCAAATGGATCGATCCTGAAACTCAACTCCGATCAGCTCATCAAGGTTTGTACTAGTACCTTCTTCTATTACCGTATCTTGACAACTTAAATCCATGTACTATTTGAATTCATTCAAATTACTTATTTTGTGCTTATACAAAACAGGAAGAATCATGTTCTACCCTAGAAACTTTAACTCCGGTGCTTCAAAGCGTAATAACTAGTCTAGTAATAACCGTTCCAGTTACGGTTGATCGGCGGAAATGAGCTTTTCCAAACTTAAGTTGTTAAAATCTTACTTGCGTTCTACTATGACGCAAGAAAGGCTTAATGGATTGGCGACATAACACTTGAAAATGATATCCTAGAGAAGATCAATTATGAAGATATAATTGAATCTTTCATTTTAAAAAATACTAGAAGGATGATACTTTTTAGTAGAACATGACGTTAGTTTATTGCTTTAGCAGTACCTTTTAGTATAATTAATGTTTGATATTTCTACATATTGTACGAAATGACACTTATTGCAGTTGTGTAAAAGTTGAATGTGTAATTCTATTATTATTCCTATGTGATTTTTTTTCAAAGTTTAGGGCCCCGTTTTGCGTTTCGCACAGGGGCCCCGAATTTCTGGAGACGGCCCTGATTCTAGCTCATCGCATTATGGGGTGCAGCATATCTTCATAATAATAGCTACTGGTGGCGTGCGGCATACACGCCACTGGTAAGTAGTAGTCGGTGGGGTGCAACCTCACGCGTCACCAGTATGGGTTATATATGCGGTTCCAAATACACGCTACCGATGAGCTCTTGGCCATCGTCGGTATGAGCAGATTAGATAATACAGCGAGTCAAATATAGGTTTAAATAGTGGCAGGATTATGAATTTAACTAAGATACAAAAAAGTCATTCATTTTAGATAGACCTTAAAAACTAACCGAAGTTAAACCCCCTTAACCCAATCTACGATCTAAGCGCGGCGTTTGAGATGGAGGCTGCTACCCAACCTGCACCAACGACGCTTCAGTGCCCAGTTGCATACCACGCCCGACACTCTTGTCCCACCCACTTCCTCCTCGTCTGGCTAGCTAGGCGGTGAGCGGAGGCCAAGGTGTCGACATAGCTACCACGACGTTCCTCGTACTCTGACTTTACGACTTTGTCCCAATAGGGTGTCGACATGGAGTGCTTGGGGCGATTCCGGAGCTCCCATGGCATCACCTGTCAGCAATGCTCTATGTAGTCGAGCCACGCTAGACCGGTAAGGGGCTGCGCCACTGGGACGCTGACAGGGTTTGTCCCCAGTCAACGCTAACGGCTACGCGCGCCAGCTCGACCCGAAAAGGTTGATTTTCTGGCCACGGACTACAAAGGTGCATCTCGTTAGGGTCACGTTCGGCCAGAAGTCTTCCATGACTTTCTCAATCATGCGCTCACGGCCTGCCTTTGCGGTTCTTTGGGCTTGAGAACAAATATCATCGCCATCGGCCTTGCTCGATTCGCTCCTCCCGCTCTGATACGTCTCAAACGTATCTATAATTTTTGATGTTCCATGCTGTTATTATATCAATTGCTACATGTTTTGGTACACTTTATATCATTTTTATGCATTTTCTGGGACTAACCTATTAACAAGATGCCACAGTGCCAGTTCCCTGTTTTCTGCTGTTTTTGGTTTCAGAAAATCTATTAAGGAAATATTCTCGGAATTGGACGAAACAAAAGACATCGTCAATAATATCACGAGGAGATCACGGAGTCCAAAGGGGAGTCGGAGCAGACCCACCAGGGGGCCACGCCACACTAGGGCGCGGCCCAGGGTGGGCCCGCGCCCCCCTATGGCGTGGTGGCCCCCCTCGGCCACCGACGCCGCCTCTTCGCCTATATATTCTCCGCGACGCGAAAACCCTATTACGGTCGATCATATTCCACGAAAAGTTCCGTCGCGGCCGTCATCGTCAATCTCAGATCGGAGGAGTTCTGAAGCTCTTCCCGGCACCCTGCCGGAGGGGAGATCATCACCGGAGGGCTCTACATCACCATGCCTGCCTCCGGAGTGATGCGTGAGTAGTCCACCCCTGGACTACGGGTCCATAGCAGTAGCTAGATGGTTGTCTCTCTACCTTGTGCCTCCATGTTTAGATCTTGTGAGCTGCCTAACATGATCAAGATCATCTTATTGTAATGCTAGATGTTGTGTTTGCTGGGATCCGATGAATATTGATACCATGTTTATTCAAGTTGTTTATCTATGTGCTCTTGATCTTGCATGCTCTCCGTTGCTAGTAGATGCTTTGGCCAAGTAGATGCTTGTGACTCCAAGAGGGGGTATTTATGCTCGATAGTGGGTTCAGTCTCTAGATATCTGGATCAGTGACAGAAAGGTCTAAGATGGTAGATGTGCTGTTGCTACTAGGGATAAAACATTGGTGCAGTGTCCAAGGGCACTTGTATTGATTACATTACACACTTTACTTCATGCAATAATCTGTTGTTAGCAACTTAATACTGACAGGATGCGGATGCTGCCTTGAAGGTGGATTATTTAGGCATAGATGCTGTTGGAATAACGGTCTATGTACTTTGTTGTAATGCCCAACTAGATTTCATAGTAGACATCTTGGCATGTATTGCATTGTTATGCCCTCTCTATTTGTCAATTGCCCAGCTGTAATTTGTTTACCCAACATGCTAGTTATCTGTTCTGAGAGAGACACCACTAGTGAACTGTGGACCCTGGTCCAATTTCCTCATACTGTTTACACAACCTGCTGCAATCATCTGTTTCCTGTTACTTGCTGTTTTTCCTGCTGTTTTCCACACCATACGTTTAACTCTTTGTTTCTGCAAGACCGGAGAGATTGACAACCTCTCTGTTTCGTGTTGGGCAAAGTTCTGGTTTGTGTCTGTGCAGATTCCACGTTGGTGCAAGCTCCCTAGCGCCAGGGGGAGTCAACATCAACAACCTTCCGATAGATCGTCAAGTCCTACTGGATTGATAACCTTGGGTAGATTTCTCAAGGGAAAACTTCTGCTGTCTACATCATAACCTTCCTCTTGGGGTTCACCAACACGTAGCCATCAAGCTGTTTTCTGGCGCCGTTGCCGGGGACTTGGAGGCTATTGGAAAGGGGAGTCTCTCAGTTCCAATCTCTTTACTTTGTTTTTTGTCTTGTTTTATTTTGTTTTGCTTGCTGTTAAAAATCAAAAACCCAAAAAAATTAAATTCCTGCATCTAGTTTATTTCGGTTTGCTCATCATGTCTGGTTCTTCTTATTTTGTTTCATCTCCTGAGGTTGAGGTTCGAACTTTTAAGCAACAAGGGGGAGAAAGTTTAAAAGATGCTTGGTACAGAATTAGTAATGCTCATCATAGGTGTGCTAAAAAACATTCCACTACAATCCTTCTTAGGAACTTTTATGTTGGCATTACCAATTGGTATAGATATGTTTTGGACACTTTGACAGGGGGTAACTTCCTAGGAACACCTGCTCTAGAGGCTAGCTACATCCTTGAAAGTCTAGTAGGAATACCACCTGTTAATGAAATTAAAATTGAAGTCTCTCTTGAGGATGTTATGAAAAAGCTTGAGGTTGTAGAGAATCTTCCAAGTATTGATGTTAAGCTTGAAAAACTACTTGAGAACACTGAAAATTTGATAAATCCTTGGAAGATCTTAATAAAAGAATTGTTGCTCTAGAAACTTGCTTTAAAAATCATGATCAAAACTCTAGGATTGAGGAGATAGAGGAAGTCATTGACACCATGAGTAATACTTTTTCCTCTTTCAAAACTAAGAAGCAAGGGTATATTCTAGATAAAGGAAAGAAATTCATGTATGTACCTAAGGGGCCTAAACCAAAACTTTCAACTTCTGATGTGCTGGATAATGGATTTTATGAATTTACTAATAAAGCTTGCAGTGGGCCTCTCAAGTTTTCTTCTCAAGAACTAGCTAAAATGAAAACCCCTCTTGTTGTGAATTATGATTTATCTGAAGCTTTTGGGAACCTTGATGTTTCTGGTCTTGACAATACTTGATGCATCTCTTCATGCCTAGCTCAAAGGCATTAAAGAAAAGCACTTCTGGGAGATAACCCATGTTTTTATTTGCTGTTTTATTTTTGTTTTCTTGAGTCAAGGATGCTTGTTTACCTCTGTAGCAACTCCTTTGTATCTTTTATTTGCTGTTTTGTTGTGCCAAGGAGAGTTACTAATGCAAAGTTGGTTTTTATTTTCGGGACTGCATTGGGACAGATTGCTGTTCGTCACCGTTTAATTCAGTAGAAAATCAGAAAAAATCGAAAAATGCTGAAACTTTTTGTGCATGTTCCTGATGATGTTACGCAACTTTCATTATTTCAAAAGTTTTTCATCTGAGCATCGTAAGTGCCTCGAAAAAATTCGTCATTACAGACTGTTCTGGTTTGACAGATTCTGTCTTTTATTTTGCATTCTCTCTTTTACAAGTTTTTAAGTGGTTTCTTTTCGTGTAAAAGTGCCCACTTGAGCCTAGTAACAGTGGCTAATGTTTAAAATAGTTGGCTTGTGAGTTTTGTCTTTGCTAGAACTTTGAAGTATTATCTTTTAGTGCACTAACCTGCTAATGAGAAAAGCTGTTAAGTTTTGGTGTGAAGGAAGTTTTCAAGTGTTGATAGAGGAGAATGATATTACATGATCAAGAAGAGTGAAGAGCTTAAGCTTGGGGAGGCTTACCTCCCCAGCATATTTCAAGAAGACTCAAGCATCTAAGCTTGGGGATGCCCAAGGCATCCCCTTCTTCATCTACAAATTATCAGGTCATCTCTAATGGTGCTATATTTTTATTGCTTCATACTAGTGTACTCTTCCTTGGAGCGTCAGTGTGTTTTTGTTTTCAGTTTGTTTTGTTTTGTTTGCTGTGCTATACTTGTTGGATCCTAGTATTCATGTTTGGGAGAGAGACACGCTCCACTTTTTCATTAGAATACTCTTGTGCTTCACTTATACTTGTTGAGTATTCCTGTCTAGTTGCTGTTATTGCTGTTAGCTCTCAGTTTTTCATGTATCTCTTGTTAGAGCTTTCAGTTTCTTTTGAAGAAAGTACTCTCTTGCTTCACTTATATCTGTTTGGAGAGTTGTCAAATAAGTTGATTGGTGTTTGGTTGGACCAGAAAAATGCTATGCATGTGGTAGTGGTATAAAATGCTTACATGAATCTTTTTAGATCGTTGTCTTGAGTAATTTGATGCTTGCCAATTGTTTTGAGCTGTCAAGTAATTAATGTTTAAGCTTGTGCATCATGTAAGTAATGGCTATTAATGAAGAACTACTATAAGGATTTTCTGCTATAATAATCTGTTGCATAATTGGAAGTCCATAGTAGTCTAGATAATTTTTGGATGAAGGCTATGTGTTAACAAGGAAGACAGTGGGAGTCTATGGTTCGTCAAACCTTGTGTTTTATGTACACTCTTGCTATTCCAGTTGATAATGATGTTTGCTTATAATAACCTTGCTAGCCTAAACTCTGTACTAAGAGGGAATGCTTCTTGTACATCCAAAACCTTGAGCCAAATCCATGCCACCTGTGTCCACCATACCTACCTATTATGTGGTGTTTTCACCATTCCAAGTAAATTTCTTCATGTGCTATCTACTAACTACTCAAAACTGTTACATTTCCTTTTTGTGTCACTACTTGAAAAGCTCATAAGGACGTAGTAGTGAGATTTGTCATCTTCCATGCTAATTAATTTACAAGGATTGGCAGCTTCATCTGCTTCTCCACCTTTTATTTTGCATTAAAGAGCTGGTTAGTCCACCCTATAAATAAATAAATAGACACTCCTCCATGGTGAATGTTGGTGGGCACCCGAGGATTCGGTTAGCCATGGTTTGTGGAAAGTAAATGGTTGGGAGGAGTGTCACCAATAAGTGCTTGTTACAAGTGCAGTCCTAAAAACTCTCGGAACCGCTCTAAAAGTTAGTTAGCCATGGAAGATGACAAGTACCTGCTATTTGATTTGTTGACACCTGTATACACCATTACCTTACAAAACAATATTTTATGCTCTCTATATGCCTTCGGGAACTACAGCTCTAGCACATGATGTTAATCCCTGCTTCCCTCTGCGAAGGGCCATTCTTTTACTTTTATGTTGAGTCAGTTTTCCCACTTCTTTCTGTCTACTTAAGCAAACATCATTGTCAACTCCAGTATAACAGTTTTTACATAACTTTGTGTTTGGTTGATCATATTCTTTGCATTGACATTATCTATATGATATACATGTTGAAAGTTGAAGCAAAAGCTGAAGCTATTATCTTCCTTTGTGTTGATACAAACACTTTCATGTTGAGAATTATTGCTGCTGTGAACTAACTATTATGTTAGACTATTATATCTCTAAATGTTTTATAGTATTATTCATGAAAGTTTGCACTTGTGTGATCACTTATGTTTACTCTTTATTTACTTGCTTGCAAACTATAGACCATTGGCTTGGATCACTTCATTCAGATCATGTGCATTACATTGTTATTTGATCAAAGATTGTGTTGGTAGCATGTCACTTCAAAAATTATCTGTTTTTATCGTTTACCTACTCGAGGACGAGCAGGAACTAAGCTTGGGGATGCTTGATACGTCTCAAACGTATCTATAATTTTTGATGTTCCATGCTGTTATTATATCAATTGCTACATGTTTTGGTTACACTTTATATCATTTTTATGCATTTTCTGGGACTAACCTATTAACAAGATGCCACAGTGCCAGTTCCCTGTTTTCTGCTGTTTTTGGTTTCAGAAAATCTATTAAGGAAATATTCTCGGAATTGGACGAAACAAAAGACATCGTCAATAATATCACGAGGAGATCACGGAGTCCAAAGGGGAGTCGGAGCAGACCCACCAGGGGGCCACGCCACACTAGGGCGCGGCCCAGGGTGGGCCCGCGCCCCCCTATGGCGTGGTGGCCCCCCTCGGCCACCGACGCCGCCTCTTCGCCTATATATTCTCCGCGACGCGAAAACCCTATTACGGTCGATCATATTCCACGAAAAGTTCCGTCGCGGCCGTCATCGTCAATCTCAGATCGGAGGAGTTCTGAAGCTCTTCCCGGCACCCTGCCGGAGGGGAGATCATCACCGGAGGGCTCTACATCACCATGCCTGCCTCCGGAGTGATGCGTGAGTAGTCCACCCCTGGACTACGGGTCCATAGCAGTAGCTAGATGGTTGTCTCTCTACCTTGTGCCTCCATGTTTAGATCTTGTGAGCTGCCTAACATGATCAAGATCATCTTATTGTAATGCTAGATGTTGTGTTTGCTGGGATCCGATGAATATTGATACCATGTTTATTCAAGTTGTTTATCTATGTGCTCTTGATCTTGCATGCTCTCCGTTGCTAGTAGATGCTTTGGCCAAGTAGATGCTTGTGACTCCAAGAGGGGGTATTTATGCTCGATAGTGGGTTCAGTCTCTAGATATCTGGATCAGTGACAGAAAGGTCTAAGATGGTAGATGTGCTGTTGCTACTAGGGATAAAACATTGGTGCAGTGTCCAAGGGCACTTGTATTGATTACATTACACACTTTACTTCATGCAATAATCTGTTGTTAGCAACTTAATACTGAACAGGATGCGGATGCTGCCTTGAAGGTGGATTATTTAGGCATAGATGCTGTTGGAATAACGGTCTATGTACTTTGTTGTAATGCCCAACTAGATTTCATAGTAGACATCTTGGCATGTATTGCATTGTTATGCCCTCTCTATTTGTCAATTGCCCAGCTGTAATTTGTTTACCCAACATGCTAGTTATCTGTTCTGAGAGAGACACCACTAGTGAACTGTGGACCCTGGTCCAATTTCCTCATACTGTTTACACAACCTGCTGCAATCATCTGTTTCCTGTTACTTGCTGTTTTTCCTGCTGTTTTCCACACCATACGTTTAACTCTTTGTTTCTGCAAGACCGGAGAGATTGACAACCTCTCTGTTTCGTGTTGGGCAAAGTTCTGGTTTGTGTCTGTGCAGATTCCACGTTGGTGCAAGCTCCCTAGCGCCAGGGGGAGTCAACATCAACAACCTTCCGATAGATCGTCAAGTCCTACTGGATTGATAACCTTGGGTAGATTTCTCAAGGGAAAACTTCTGCTGTCTACATCATAACCTTCCTCTTGGGGTTCACCAACACGTAGCCATCACGCTCCGTCACGAAAATGCCCAGGCATGGGGGGTTGTGTGGCGTGTAGTCCCATTCGGATTTGAAGGCGTCAGGTAGCCGACTCCTGAGATCCTCCATCGCCCGATGTCAACGTCAGGTAGCGGAAGGAGGACCCCTGCACGCTTATGTTCCAGCCGGTCGGCAGCCGACAATCAGACGGGACTAGGAGCCCATTCCAGCGTCGACGCCAACACGTTGCTTGAGCGCGCTCGTGGCATTGAGGAGGGCGGCGGATCGTGAGGTGTTGTAGGTCGCCTTCAGGCGACACTTTCGCGTCCCATCGCCTAAAGCGACTGCTTCATGGGCCGGCCCAACGGAGCACTGTACTTGTTTTTTTCAAATCCTCAATTTCTTTTGTACTTCAAATTAGAACAAATTTCAAATCCGAACAAAAATCAAATCCGAATTAATTTCCAAACCGAACCATTTTTAAAATCTGAACAATTTTCAAATCTAAACAATTTTGAAATCTGAACAAAATTCAAATTTGCATAAAATTCAAATCCAAACAAATTTCAAACCCACACAATTTTTTGAAGCTGAACAATTTTCAAATTTTAATTAAAATCAAATCCAAACAAATTTTGATACCGCCATGAACAGTTATTGCTTTAGCGTGTGACAAGAGAAGAATTTATTAAAAAGTATAAACATTAGCGCAGAAAACATGTATTGCTTTGGCTTACTTCACGAATCCGCCATGGCAATGGATCAGCCAGCTCAAATAGCCCATGGGCTGCCAAGACGACATTCATGAGACAGATCAATGGGACACGAATGGAGCTGCATATACCATGATGTAAGAATGAACTTCTGAATCATGAATGAAGAATTAGAGGCCAGGTCTTTTTTCTGTCCTGCTAAATAGATGCAAACAGACTCATTCCCCCTATATAGAAAAGTTCGACGGATTCTCCCTCCCTCCCGTGGCCACGTCACCCTTTTTTTCCCGACCGTCCGATCGACGCCACGGACGTCCCAGATCACGGCAAAAACCGTGCGGCACTGTAGCAACACTGTAGCTCGGGAGTTTCTACCAATCAGAGCGTGCGCATGAATTTTGGCGCAGCAAACTTCGCAAAGACAACCTCGCAACCCGAGTAATTAACCCGCAGTCCAAATTTTAACGCAGCGAGGGACCTAATCGTGATTCCAGAAACATCCAGGGACTTCCCTCCAAAAACACCCTCACATCTCTCACCCCGCGATTCCCCTTCTCCTCTCGCGATCCAGAATCGCCGCCGCCTTCGCCGCACGATTCCGGCCGCCCCGAGCTCTCCCCTGCTTAATCTCCTCCTCCTCATCAAGTTGGAGCCGTACACCGCAAGATCGACCCCGCTTGCCAGCCGCCTCTCCGCCGGCGCCGCCGCACATCCTCCCCCTGATTCCTGCCGGCCGGCACATCCGGCGACCAGATCCTGGCCGCCATGGAGCGCCTCTCCCCATCCAGGGACTGCTGCATCCACGGAGAGGACCCGTTGCACGCCGGAGGAAGGAGGCAGGAAGACATGACCGCCGCCGCCAAGTCCCTGGCGCATGCGCGGTGGCTGAGGGGAGATGGGCGAGGGGACCAAGCGGGGGAAGGCGGCATCCACAAGCTGGTAAGCCCTCGCTGCCGTGCTGGACTTCATCTACGAGCCACTGTGGTTTAGGTGAGCTTAATTTCCCTTTCTATCCTCTAGCTGCTCTCTGAAGATGCCAGCCATCGACAGCAGCCGATTTTGGAATCAGTGCTCTGGTTTGTAATGACCAGGACAATTTGCTTGGCTGCGAAGAGGATTCACTCAATGGACTCTGTAGTTTGGAAATTTCATTTTAGTAACGATTTCTTTCTGCAGAAATTATTAGTGTTTAGCCGCACAAACAAACACCTTTCTTTCTTGTGAGTGAGGACTTCTTTCCATGGAAAGTAGTCGCTGATAGTGCATTTTAGTAATTAACAACAATGTGCTGAAAGCCCATGTCGTGCAAGTCCAAAGTGATGTAGCCTTGCTCTGTACATTATGCAAATCTTTGTCCGACCAGAGTAGGGGTACTGTACTACCATGTGTACATATAGTAGCTCAAGTATATGAATAGTACTTACACATTTGATCTCTTCTGAATATATTTCATAAAAGTTAAAACTATTCGGCAGATTGCGTTATGCAGTTATTGTTTTACAAACTGTAACCTTCTATCTAGCACTACTGTAGTATCCTCTCTCCCCTTTGCTGAAATGATGTGAAATGAAATTATTGATAGGCTTTTACTACCTCCAATCCAAAATAAGTGTCCAAGATTTGAACAAACTGTAACCTTCTATCTAGCTCTGATCTTCCTTCTGCTGAAATGATGTGAAATGAAATTATTGATAAGCTTTTTTACTACTCCCTCCAATCCAAAATAAGTGTACATTTATGTAGAAATTCACTTATACACTTGATACCGTTTTATTGGAACAGATTAAGGACGTCGCTCCTTTTGCCTGATTGATTTGTCAAGCAAAGATGTGTTTTCTTTGGCTATTCATTTATATTGTGTCCACTGATGTGTTTTATTGGTTTTGTAGTCCGGGATTGCTATGGTGGATGCTTATTGAAGAGGATTTAGTCATTTAGATGTGTTCACCCAGATTGATGGTAACATCCTTTTATTTTCCTAAGATTTACTTTATTCATTGAGCCTATACTGAACCTATAAATCCATTTGAACAGTGTATTCACTTTTGAACCTTTTTATATGGCTTACGACGGTGGACAGAAGGTTTGCATGTTCGTTGTGGAAAGGAGTACCATGCACGAGTGCGATTTGGTAAAGTGGAGCAGCAGCCGAGCAGGGACACACGCTGCTAGGTGATGTGCTGCCTTGATGACCTTCTCTTCATATTCTTGGCAATGCACACTTTTTTCAATGTGTAATTTGGTGCCTGTTCGGTTCTTCTGTACAGGTTGTGATTGATATGCCTGAGCAGAAGCTGGAGAAACTGCTGGAGATATTGCTGTGTGCACCAGCTACTGGAGATGTTGCTAAGCAGATCTACTGTCAGAGCCGGAGAAGCAAAGTGAGGTGATTTCATCCACTGATTTCTTCCTCTGTTTGGCCATAAATTGTGTCATGCTTTTCTGTACTAACGCCAACATGGTTTTCTCATACTTTAAATAATTAATTCGAAGAATATTGTCAGATAATTTTTGAGCTGAGGAGACAACCAAGGAGACAACCCATGGTTTGTTAGGTGCCGCATGTGCTACTTATAGGATTTTGTTGGTGCGATCATGGATGACGCCGGCCAGCGGCACAACTCCTTGCCCTCCCATGCCTCTTCTCCCATGGTCGCCAGATTTGACAATGAGGTATGCACGTTACTTCTCTTCGTTACTTCTTTCAAAGTTAATTGCTCCTGCTCCTAGAATAACCAGTAGGGAAGACAAATGGAAATTATGTTTGGAAATCAAGTATGAAGGGGCAGTGAGCAAAGGGAGTATGCTGATACTTCTTAGAGCAACTATTCAACCATTTAAGATTTTGAGTTATCATACATATTGAAGAAGCAAACTGTTAACTGCAAGTAACTTCATATTTTCGAAGAAAACTCAAACAAATTAAAAAAAGAGGAGGGGATAAGATTTGCTTCCTATAAGGACCAAATATGATGAAATATTACTCCAGACCTATTTAAGATAGGACACAACAGCAAGTAGAAAAAAAGAGACTTATCTTTCAGGTATATTTGTCTACTATCATACAGGGAGACGTGATATACAGTAGGAAAATTTCAGTGTTCATCTTAAAATAAACCTGAATCCTTAAAATTTTGCTTGAGAACTAAAACTAGCCTACTGTTTGATCACTTCTTTAGATACCTAATGTGGTAAACCTTTCACCACAGTTTACTTAACATGGGATTCTTAGTTTTCCATAAACCTTTATGCATATGAACTACTATGTGTGATGTTAAGAATCTATTTCAGGAAGAACTGGGCAGTGGTTGTTCATGAAACAAATGCTTGGTGTGTTTGGCTGTTTGTACTACTGATTTGTTACCTTTATGATCATTTGTGAACCTATATATTTTTGTTTCATAGTCGGAGTGATATCATGTTTTTTATCGAAGATTACACCAAGTTCATGTAGCCATCCACCCCAGCATTGCCGTGTTGGTCGATGTTCTCTACTCAACACCAGAATTAGTAGTGTTGATCTCATGTAAGAATTGCCTTCTATAGCAAGCTGAGCCAGAAGCCAATTTCCCTTATTCAGTGGAGGCCCTCATATAATTTATTAGCATTTCATTCAGAATTCCACATTTTCTGTGTGTTTTGTGGTAAAGCTTACAAGGCACTTCTGCCATGTAATGAATGTTGGCTTCTATAGTGTAGTAAGGCGAACCACCACAAATAAATGATGGAACATCATCTAATGAATATTGCCTTTGGTGTTGTTATTACATTCTTATACAACCAATATGTACTATATATGAAAGTTGGTCAGATTCATCATCCTAACGTGCAGTATCGTTTTTTGTTTGTGCAGAAGATGTGCATAATGGATACTTAAGCTCACGAATATTGAGAACGTTGCCAGGGAAAAGGTTGCCAGTCACCTACAGGCAAGCCACTTAATTTACATTATGCTATTTCTCAGCACAGTAATACCCTGCACTACTTAGCATAAGTCTATACTGCAGCCAAAAACTTGGTGATATGAAGTGCTTGATGAAAATCCAAGCAAGTTCCAGGGGAAGATTAATCCATGAAATGTTTATGCTTAGTTACCTGATATTTTTCCTTTTATGACGTTTATGATCTTAGTTGCCTACTATTTTTTTTCATCTGAATTTAGCTACAATTGTAGATGAGTTGCCTGTGATATATGACCAATTTGTAGATAAGATATTTGTGCGGGATTGTGTCAGAAATGCAAATAACATGTCTCATATTTAAATCCCACCGTCTTGCGAATTTTGTCCAGATTTCACCTTTTTGTCTAGGAATCATTTCTGAAACAAAGTTTAACGTTCAGGTAGCTAAACTCATTTCTAAAGTTGAAACAAATGCTCAAATCAAACTTTTTCTGCCCTAAAATCTTAGAGCTACAGCAACAACTATAAATGTTTAGATTTCATATCAGTTTATATTGTGGCGTCAAAGCACACATAAATTTAGTTCTCAGTTGCACTATTACTATATACATTACATGGGTAATAAGGTTGTCAACTAATTTAAAAGTGAATCTGTACTAATCTTGCTACATTCATATGATCTTTTTTTTTTGTTTATTTTCCAAAGATTCATGTGTTTATATTCCATACTTTTATCCCTTTTCAGTAACAACAACCATAAACTCAGATAACAGCAAATTCCGACGGATTTCGTCATCACACAAACTTTTTGAATTTCACTACTTTTCAAACCTACACTATTTTTAAATGTGCACATTACCAAATTTAAATTTCATTTACTACACAGGCGCGGCATTGCCGCGCTAATTTCCCTAGTTTAATGTAAAAAGGGGACCATAGAATGGGCAGGAAACTGGTAAAAAAAAATCATGCAGTGTAGTAAAACTACAGCATGGCTCTGCGTTGCCTCTATAGGAACAGCCATACGATCCACCCCATGGTGCTTAATATGTGTGTTCAATGTATGGTTCGTCCCATAAATTCTGTTGGGCATCCTTGAGTAACATGGTTATGCGTGGAACTAGCAAACCCAACCCCAGGTAAAACTTCAAAGCATGGTTATGCGTTGGCTAGATATGATATCCAAGGTGGAATTGTGAAACCCACTAAAACTGTACAAACCCAAAACTGCTACATTCAACATTTGTTAATCACATTGTAAATACAAAAATGGCCACTGGAAGCCTGATGTTTGTTCTGAACTGAACCTCATTCGAGTAAACTGCATCTCACAGTTTCACATTCGGACAACTTTGTTTTTTTAGATTAAAGTTCGGACAACTTTGTCATAGTCGATATATGTTGGATGAGTAGGAACTTACAGAAACAGGAACCATGTCGTTCAACCCCTCGCCGACCTCGCCATCGAGAGCGGAGAAATCCTCGACCAGCTCTATCGAGCAGCCTCGGCCGTCATCTTGCGCATTGTTGTCATCTTCAGGGCTGGAGCACGAACTGAAGTGCTCCCTGGAGCAGGGGTCTGGAAGGAAAGGCAGCCAAGCTGTTTTATCTGAAGAAAGAATGGTCCACCTTAGGGCAGATGGCTGATGGCTCGGGGTGGAACCAGTGCTGCGCGAGGACGGTGGCGTCGGCGGGGCAGGAGGTCCCCGAGGTCGAGGCCATGGCGATTTGGGCGAGCTCCTCCTGCAGCACGTGGGCGATGACCTCGTCGTTGTCGACGGTGTCCAGTCTGACCTCGGCGGCGGCCCCGTCGAGGAGGGCCAGCAGGGTCTGCGGCGGCGGCGGCTGCGGGGCGTGTACGGAGCCGCCAGCGCCGCCGAGAAGGGCGTGCGGCCGTTAATTCGGAATTTCTAATGCAGTTACCAACAAACACGTTACCGTCGCTTTTCAGCTATATATACATCAGCAAACGAAATAGCCCTAGTCCGACAAACAAACACAGAGACGATGGCGGCGCGGAAACACGAGATCGTCGATTGGACTCTCCCGGCGGATGTACTCCTCGAGATCGTCGCACGCTCCGACGTCTGCACCCTCGTCCGCTGCGCTGCTGCCTGCAAGTTCCTCCGTCGCGACATCCTCAACCGTTCCTTCATCCGCCGTGTCACCCAGCAGCAAGGGGGCATCGTGCCTCGGTACATCCTCACCCACCTCAACATCCACGACGACGAGAACGACGATGATCCGCCACCGCCAGCACTCTCTCTGGTCCACCCGGCCACGCCCGACGCCGTGTCGTTTTTCGATCACCACCTGTCCCCGTACATGTCGCGGTTCGCGGCTGACCTCCTTGCGGAGAACTATAAGGTGGTGAGGTCCCGCGGCGGCCTCGTCCTCCTTCGTCGCCGCAAGTTCAGCACCAGCAGACAACCTAACGGGAAAATAATCTTATGAGACCTGGTCTATCTCCTAATCAGGATAGACCCCATTTAAATCGCCCCACGTGTCATCTTAGATCTCAAAGCAGCCATCTTCCCCAATGTGTTAATATCTTCTCGATTACCCAGCGTCAAGCTCATCGCGATGCAACGTTTGAAATTAAAGCGAAACCTTTCCTCGTACCGTTGCCGCATCTGGCGAAACCCATTCAGCCTGTGCATGCTCGCCATTAATTCCCAGTACTGAATCGATCGTTGATGCAATTGCCCAGGATGAGTAAAATCGAGTTCGTTAACTGCTTGCTGCCGCCCGCTGGAAAAATAGTTGATTAGCGAAAGAATAATTTTGATAAACGCTGCTACTATAACCATCGGAGTATATGACCACATCTCATGGTTTCTTGTGTAGTGATGTACGAGTCTTTGTATTTTCGCTACTACTCTTCTCTGTCTTTTCGCTGGTTTGGGCCATGGTGCTGGATCGGCAGACCATTGTTTCCGGGTGAGTTCTGTCATCTGTGATGATGTAGCACGCACGGCCGCAACAAATATTAACTCTCCAGACTCCCACAAGTAAGGCCGGAAGAGATTAGCAGATTGCGGACGATGGATTCTTGGAGATAGGTGATGACACGTGGCGTAATTTAAATGAGGTCTACGCTGATCAGGAGATAGACCTGGTCTCATAGGATTATTTTCCAACCTAACGTGTGTGTGTACGACCCTGTCACCGGCCACCGCACCTTTCCCTCTTACCCGCCAGGTATCACCCGTATAAACGACGAATGCTTCGACAGTTGCACCTTGCTTGCTCACGGACGCGGACGGCATTGATTCCTCCTTCTTGCTGTTCTGCCACCGTCTCGTCACCAGGCGCAACAGAAGCAGCACAAGAACCATCAAAGTCCATGTGGCACCTGGAAACCTGCTGCCATGAGCGAGGACAATAATTATTTCCGTTCGCAGGACTGGTTTGCAATGCACAGAGACGCAGTCGTCCTCCATGGTATAACGTCCACTGGCTAGTGCGCGGCCGTGGCGTGATTAATTGTTACATATAACGTCCGCACAATGGAGCATGGAACGATAAATCACTACGGGAAAATGACTCGCCGCCGAGTGGTCTCAGCTTCGCTGAGTGCTAAAACGCGGGGGCAACTCGGCGAAGAGGCCTACGCCGACGCAGGACAAACAACACTCGGCGACGTTCAGACCACTCGGCAAAAGTATGCTTCGCCGAGAGGGGCACTCGGCGAAGAACCATTTTCTCGGCAACGAGCAAAAAAGACACTCGGCAAAGCTGTGGTCACGGCGAAAAGGAGAGACACGTGGCACCAGCCAGTGGGACCCACGGGCGTCGTGATGGAGCTGCCCTTCGCCGAGTGTCCCACTCGGCGAAGATGTCACCGTAAAAAAAATATTTAATAGACACTCGGCGAAGATGTCACCGTAAAAAAAATATTTAATGGAACTTTTCTTTGCCGAGTGCCCCTCTCGGCAAAGAATGCGCGCGAAACTCTCCGGGTTTGCCGCGCGAATTAGGCCCCCTTTGCCGAGTGTGTCGGTGGCCAGCACTCGGCAACGTTTAGGGCGGGAAACGAAATTACGCCCCGCGCCATTTCTTCGCCGGGTGGTTGTCTTCGCCGAGTGTTTCTCTCGGCGAAGAAGGTGGGCGGGAAACGAAATTTCGCCCCGCGCCATTTCTTCGCCGGGTAGTTGTCTTCGCCGCGGGTTTCTCTCGGCGAAGATGGTGGGCGGGAAAAATATTTTAGTTTCGCGCCAAAACTTCGCCGAGTGGTTCATGTCGCCGAGTGTCCCTCTCGGCAAAGTGTGCGTTTTTCCCACTCTTTTCACCACTTTTGCGTCTCTTTTTGGCGCCCTTTTTCAGCCCTAACGACGCCTATAAATAGGCCACTTCTCAGGCAGGTTACTCACTCGTGCTCAAACACAAAACATTCGGTCTCCCTAGCTACGTCCTACAGTGAATGCAAGGCATTCGAGCGTGAATCACTGTAGGGCTGTAGCTAGGGGAAACCGGGTGTTTTGTTTCAGCCTGAATCTCTGGAGGAGATCGATGTGGAGTTCTGGTGAGTCTGAACACCCCGAGTGTGGGCACTGTGTGTTGTCTCGCACTCCCGGCATGGTCAAGCTGGAGGAGAAGTGGAGCGGGCGCGCACTCATGGCGACAGTGGGTGGTAGCCGGCCACCGGTGTCGCCGGAGACGGTCGTGGGGGCGGTGGTGGTGCAGTGCGGTGTGAACCGCCGCAACGTCAAGGTGGAGGTTTGCGCTCCGCCATTCGACTTCTTCGTGCGCTTCCGCTTGAGCGAGGACTGCACTCGTGTCCTCCATGCCTCCCCCGGCCTCGTCGTCAACGGCGAGACGCTAGCGATGAGCCGCAGGCATCGTGGGCATGGAGGGCGGGCATCGGAGCTGCCGTACCTAACGAAGCTGAGGTTTGAGAGGTTCCCACGGGAGGTGTGGGAGCCCCAAGCCGTGAACCAGTTCATCAACAGGCTAGGTGGGCAGCTTGTGGAAATGCTCAAGCCGGAGGACAGCTGGTACCTGAGTGTGATGGCGTGGATGAAGAACCCATCATAAGTTCCTACCATCTACGATGTGGAGGTGCCAGAGCCTGAGCTTCCACCGTCTGAGTTTGACGACCCCTACTCAACCACGACGAAGCAGTCACTGGTTCATACCATCCGAATCCATGTGGAGCAGGTAGTCGACCCGGGTCCGTTCTACAGGACAGGAGGCCATTGCTTCGGAGGGCCATCTGGCATGGGATCGGCCGGAGGAGAAGATAACTGATGAGAAGACCGTAGGTGTTAATTATTTTGGTTGTTCGTGACTGTTGTAATATTTTTCTTTGTTTGTTAGTCAATTATGTTCGTTTGCCAAAATGTACTAGTGTTATTTGTTCATGTTAAATAAAATATGTCTTTGAGATTAAATATATATGTGTGTTTTATAATTCAATTTATTCTCGTCAGCACATAGCATGTGTTCTTATCCACTCCACCGACAACCACCTACCACGCGTGTTTCACCGGCCGTCATGCAATTAATTAACAGAAAAGAAAAAAGAAAACTCACATGTGATATAACCCATTTCTTCTAGGTGTAAACTCCCATTTCGGGTAGAACGGATGGAACCATGTGAAAACATGGGGCCAAAATGGGTTCCAAATGTTCATATGACCTAACCAAACACAACCAAGTATACAAGTCCTTGTAGCTACCCCCATTTGACGCCCGTGGAAGGGGTAGACGACACGGTGAACTTCCGGTCAACTGTGGGGGGGTTTCGACGGAACCGGGGGCCGCGGAGCGTCGGAATCACACCAAAAACTAGGTGGTGAACTATCCTATGTGTTAGTGTGGTGGGAGGTTTCAAGGGCCAACATGAGACTCCGAGGTGTGACCGGCTTCACACACCACACTTATCCGACACGAAGGTTATGCTCTTCTGGGTGTAAACTCCCATTTCGGGTGGAACGGATGGAACCATGTGAAAACATGGGGTCAAAATGGGTTCCAAATGTTCATATGACCTAACCAAACACAACCAAATATAAAATTCCTTGTAGCTACCCCCTTTCGACGCCCGTGGAAGGGGTAGACGACACGGTTGACTTCCGGTCAACTGTGGGGGGGTTTCGACGGAACCGGGGGCCGCGGAGCGTCGGAATCACACCAAAAACTAGGTGGTGAACTATCCTATGTGTTAGAGTGTGGTGGGAGGTTTCAAGGGCCAACATGAGACTCCGAGGTGTGACCGGCTTCACACACCACACTTATCCGACACGAAGGTTATGCTCTTCTGGGTGTAAACTCCCATTTCGGGTGGAACGGATGGAACCATGTGAAAACATGGGGCCAAAATGGGTTCCAAATGTTCATATGACCTAACCAAACACAACCAAGTATAAAAATCCTTGTAGCTACCCCCTTTCGACGCCCGTGGAAGGGGTAGACGACACGGTTGACTTCCGGTCAACTGTGGGGGGGTTTCGACGGAACCGGGGGCCGCGGAGCATCGGAACCACACAAAAAACTAGGTGGTCCACTATAATATGTGTTAGAGTGTGGTGGGAGGTTTTAAATATAATTAAAAATATATCTGAATTATCAAATTTATTTGAAGCATGTTAACTGAATTAAATATTACGTCGCCGAGAGAGGAACTCGGTGAAGGAAGGGCCATCTCGGCGAAGTTTACCTTGGCCGAGTGGCGTACTCGGCGAAGAGCGGACTCGGCGACGTTTTTGCGGTGACTTAGGCAAAATTTGGTACGGGCAGGTAAAAAAAATCCCCAATCCCCCGCGCCCTTCCCCGTTCGTCCTCCTCCAGCCCATCCACGCCGCCGCCGCCGCTCCCCTTCACGCCGCCGCCGCAGCTCCCCTTCACGCCGCCGTCTTGCCCCGCACCCACCCCCAAACCCCACTCATCACCGCCCCTGCCGCGCCCAACCGTCCCCCAAATCCCCACACATCACCGCCGCCGCCCCTCCTTCTCTGCCGGCCGCGGCAATGGCGGGAGGCACCAGCTAGCCTCGCCGCCGCTCGACCTCCTCCGCTGCCACGCGCCCTGCGCCGTGCCCCGGTGCTTCCCTCTCTCCCAGCTCGTCTAGGTCGGCAGCAGCACCACGGGCAGCGCCCCTTCCTCCAGGAGCAGGTCTCCGCCCGCCCATCTCGTCCAGGTCGGCAGCAGCAGCACCACGGGCAGCGCCCCTTCCTCCAGGAGCAGGTCTCCGCGTGCCCATCTCGTCCAGGTCGGCAGCAACACCACGGCCGGCATCCTCCTCCCGCCACTGTAAGGTTTCTTCCGTTCTTCTTGTACCTTGTGAAATAGAGGTTAGAAAAATGAGTAGAGGGTTAGTAGTGCTACTCTCTGTTTATTGTTAGTAGTTAGGGTTAGTAGTTAGTAGTGAGTAGTTAGGGTCCTCCTCCACCCCTTTGTTGTTAGGGTTAGTAGTTAGTAGTTGGTTACTTTTTTCGGTACTGCTACTCTCTGTTTATTTGTTTGTTAATTAGTTAGGTGATATTTTGCTTAGTTAGTCATTGTTGTTTGTTAGTTATTAATTGTATTTGTGATAATGTGTGCAGGGTATGCAGCGAGGTTGACGACGGGAGCGTCGTTGTAGGGCAGGGTTCGGGCAGGAGCTAGCTGCCCGTTTATTTTCCACGATCACGCTTCGAGGGTAATGATCTTCCGCCTCTCTTGCTCGGTTGCATTATTTTGTAGCTCACCAAAGCGGGCTTAAACAGGAGTGTGGCAATTGCCTTATCAACAGATGGGTTCAACCCATATGGTATGTCTACTTGCACATATAGCTGTTGGCCGATGTTTGTCATTCCGCTGAATCTCCCCCCTAGCGTCTGCATGCAACGACGGTTATGCAGCGAGGTTGACGACGGGAGCGTCGTTGTAGGGCAGGGTTCGGGCAGGAGCTAGCTGCCCGTTTATTTTCCACGATCACGCTTCGAGGGTAATGATCTTCCGCCTCTCTTGCTCGGTTGCATTATTTTGTAGCTCACCAAAGCGGGCTTAAACAGGAGTGTAGCAATTGCCTTATCAACAGATGGGTTCAACCCATATGGTATGTCTACTTGCACATATAGCTGTTGGCCGATGTTTGTCATTCCGCTGAATCTCCCCCCTAGCGTCTGCATGCAACGACAAAACATGTTCTTGTCGCTGATAATTCCAGGGCCTGAATATCCGGGGAAGAATATGAGTGTGTACATGGAGCCGTTGGTGGATGATTTGTTACTTGCCTGGAAAGATGGGGTACGGACGTACGATGCCGTAGCAAAGACGCACTTCACTATGTTCGTTTGGTACCACACTTCCCTCCATGACTTACCGGCACGTGCGATATTCTGCGGATGGTGTACACACGGGAAGTGGCCTTGCCCAGTGTGCTTGCAGGCTATGACTTTCGTTTTGCTGACGAACGGTGGCAAGTATTCCTGTTTTGATAAACATCGGCAGTTCCTTAAACCTGGTCATAGATACAAGAGAGACACAAAGAAGTTCCTGAAAGATGTAGTTGTCGATGCCCATGAACCAGTACCCACCATGGATGGTCACGCCATTAAGGCTCAGCTAGAAGCTCTTGTGCCCAATGCAGATGGGAATGGCTTTGTGGGTTATGGATACACACACCAGTGGACACACATTCCATGCTTCTGGAAACTCTCTTACTTTCTGGATCTCCTTCTTCCTCATAACATTGATGTAATGCACACTGAAAAGAATATCGCTGAGGCCCTTTGGTCCACCTTAATGGACCTCGAGAAGTCGAAGGATAACGTCAAGGCTAGAATCGATCAGGAGACGCTATGTGATAGGCCAAATATGAAGATGGACCCTCCTGGCACTGTCAGAAAAGGATGGAATAAGCCAAAGGCTCGTTTCACCCCAACAAGGGCCCAAAGGAAAGAAATTCTCCAGTGGGTCCTGGAACACCTGTTCTTCCCTGATGGCTATGCAGCTAATATAATGAGGGGGAGTGAATTTGCCTGGGTTGCGGATAGGTGGGCTCAAGAGCCATGACTACCACGTATGGATCGAGCGGATAATGCCGCTCATGTTTCGAGGCTATATCGATGAGGATATTTGGCTAGTCTTGGCAAAGTTGAGCTATTTCTTCCGTCGGCTTTGTGCTAAAGAATTAGATGTCGCGGTGGTTGAAGAGTTGGAGGAACAGACACCCGAGTTGCTATGCGACCTAGAGGCTATATTTCCACCGGGCATGTTTAATCCCATGCAACATTTGTTGTTGCATCTCGCGTCCGAGGCAAGATTGGGGGGCCTGTGCAGACCCGTTGGATGTTTGCAACTGAAAGAGAGCAGAAGGACCTTCGAAAGAAAAGCATGAACAAATGCAAAATCGAAGCATCCATAGCCGAGGCAACACTTAACGAGGAGGTGTCAAACTTCACCACGAAGTTCTATAGTGACACTCTTACCACTGTTCATAATCCAGTGCCTCGTCTCAATACCGCCAACCCGGAAGATCTACCCAACCTTAGCATTTTCATCGGGGCCGGTGGCAAATCAAGTGGCAACCGGAAGAAGAAATTATCATATGATGAGTAGACGAAGATTACATCTTATGTCTTGAAGAACACGACGGAAGTACAACCCTACATTGAGTAAGTGCTCCACACTTCCATTTCCTAGTTTGTGGACTAACTCCGTTTCTTGCCATTCATAGATTATTTGAGTCAGAAACCTGGAAACATCGAAGACCCCTTACCGACAATGACAAGTTGGTCCTTTTTAAAAAGGGGGGTGAAGGAGGCGGCGGTTTCATTCCATGGTTCAAAGCTAAAGTATTTCTCTATCTTACACGACGTTCATTTTAGTGCAAGACTTTTCATCAACACTAATATATCACACTTGTTCCTATTGCACCTGTAGGGAACTTCCGACCCGGAGATGAGGCCCGAGTTGAAGAAACTTGCCTCATGCACCTATTCCGTCAAGACCTATGGTTCTTATGACGTGAATGGGTTCCGCTTCCATACCGATGAATACGAAAACACTCGGCCGCGCCGGAAGACAACAAATACCGGGGTCTTATGCCAAGGGAAATACAATCTTGATTACTATGGAATAGTCAAGGAAATAATTGAACTTGATTGTGATTTCGGCAAAAAGAAGAACCCCGTTGTCTTCAGGTGCCATTGGTTCAATCCAAAAAGAGTGAGACGAAGACCTGAAATTGGGTTGGTTGAAATTGAGCGAGAATCCGTCTACGAGGGAGATGATGTCTATATCCTAGCACACCAAGCCATCCAAGTTTTTTATCTTCCGTACCCATGCAAAACTGTGAAACGTCTACTGGGCTGGGATGTAGTGATCTCGGTACCGCCGCGTAATAAACCACCTACCCTAACGATGATGACTACCACCACTGCCTAAACCCGAACACATATGAGGGAGATTTTTATCAAGAAGATGGGCTGCCAGGCCGATTGAACATCACCTTGCCTACTATAGATGAAATGGAAGAAGACGACGATGTCATAGGAGTTGACGGGCAAGAGGACGGTGAGCCGGTTGTCAACCGGAGAGACGTGGACCTTCTTGATCGGATGCACCTATCCGATGTAGAGGAACCAAGCGGTCCACCTCCAGACTATGTGCCAGATTGGTGGTACACTCGTGATAGCGATGATGATGATCCTGGTCCAAGTTATGATCCAAACAATGTAGACAATGGCTTCTGAAGCTTTGTACTTGTATGAACCATTTGCATGCCACTCCTGAACTTGTAATATTTGTGATGTAATATTTTGTATGAACCATTTGTATGCCACTCTTGAACTTGTAATATTTTGTATAGAATGGTGTAGACGGAGGAGCAAGCCCAACGTCGGCGCCATCGACCTCCAACAGGCCCGAGTGACTCTAGGTAAGCTCAAGGTCCCAAATATATATGTCAATACACACACTCTACATCCCATGCACACCCACACTCTAATATCTATATGTCAATACTTGCATACACATGTTTTGAAACTAATGCTTATAGTTTTCAAACTTGTAGGATTGCATAGACGAGGCCTTCGGTGACTAGTGGACTCGTGGACTTGTGCTAGCTCCGAACTTGTGCCATTTTATGCTAGCTGTGAACTGGTGGCATGTATTTGGACTTGTTTGTTTGTGTTGTGGAGTATATTTTGTGAACTATCGGAATCTATTTTGTCAACTTTCGGAGTATATGTGCTATATTTTGCTATATGTCTCCTTTCAATGTTCTGGATGTACTGTGTGTGATCTACTGATATATTTGATATATATATGTGCATATTGTGTTTCAAACGCAGGGATTTTCAAAAAGCAGGAAAATTCTGGCAAAATTTAGCGCCTTCGCTGAGTATGGCACTCGGCGACGCTGCCTTTGCCGAGTATGGCACTCGGCGAAGCGGTACTCCAGGTGCCAAAAGGGTCACCTGGGAATGTGCTTCGCCGAGATGGGTGCTTTGCCGAGCAAGAGACTTGGCGAAGATGTTGCCCAGGGTTCACCTTTGCCGAGCACATGGAACGCGCGGCACTCGGCGAAGAACCACCCGGCGAAGCTCAGACTCGGCGAACGTGCCACTCGGCGACGCTGCTACTCGGCGAATAGCAAGGAGGGCACTCGGCGAAGAGGACAACTCGGCGAAATTCTTTACCGAGCCCGCCCTCTCTGGACACGTGTCGCGCGGTTGTGCGCCATGTCTTCGCCGAGTGTCGTATCCCCGGACTCGGCGAATACCTGACACTTGCCTGACACACATCTGACAAGGGATGGGCTGGATCACCTTTTCTTCGCCTGAGTGGTGTCTAAGGACACTCGGTGAAGGCGTCGCCGAGTCCCCCCGACAAAAAGCACTCGGCGAAGCCTCTTCGCCGAGTCTATTTCGCCGAGTTCCATACTCGGTGAAGACGTCGCCGAGCTGGATTGAGGCCTTCGCCGAGTCTTTTGACCACTCGGCGGAGAGTTATTTTCCCGTAGTGAATGTGCCTGAACACGGCACCAACTCCAAAGGACAGCTCCACCTCGAGTCACATGACGAACGGAAACTACTATGTCTATTGCGTGTAAAAGGTTTCAGTATAACCATGTGGCTTCAACTCCCATGCGGAGATTGGCCATCAAAACCCGTGACGATCGACACAGAAGAGAAGCTGCGAGCGCTAGACCCCGACATCTGCCCTGGTCGGCCTTTCTAGTTCGCCAACACGGGAAGCAACACGGTGTTATTGCGTATAAGTTCTTATGGTCCAAGCAAAAGTTGCCGCGGTCTCCTCTTCATCCTTGACTTGGAGACAATGGAGATACGAGTGCTGCAGGACTCAACTGCCTCTTCCAGGATCATGGAGATTAGCCTGCCTTCTCGGCTACGAGCAATGAAAATCTTTTCCTAGCAAGATATTATTTACAGCTAGCTATGTTATTAGATCAAACTTCACACTGTCATTGTAGTTCATGAAAAACAACGACCGAAGTGTTTTTAGACTATGTATTTAATTATACGTGATAGTGTGTTCTCGCTTGGTACAGATTGTAGGTGCCTAAGAGCACTTCAGAACATTTACTTTGGAACTTTACATGTACTAGTTAATTATGTAGCTGCCTATTTAGATTTCGAGAAGTGTGATTCAATATTTGCATTGTCAACATAAACTAGTGTAGATGTTTTTTTTTATAATTGTATACTTGATGCGCAGCTCATTTGACTGACAAGCAACTTATTTCTCAGTTGATTCTTGATTAGCAAATCCATTACATATACTGAACCAACCATTTCTGTATAGGTAGATCAGTTTATAATTCTGTATCATTTATAATTCTGTATCATTTTGCAATTGACAAGCATGACTCGAGGAAGTACAGCACGGGAAGCTCCAGGACCACCGTGAGGAAGGGTAGAGTTCGCCAACACGGGAAGCAACGCGGTGTTATTGCGTACAACTTCTTATGGTCCAAGCAAAAGTTGTCGTGGTCTTCTCTTCATCCTTGACTTGGAGACAATGGAGATACGAGTGCTGCCAGACTCAACTGCCTCTTCCGTGATCATGGAGATTAATCTTCCTTCTCGGCTACGAGCCATGAAAATCTTTTCCTAGCAAGATATTATTTACAGCTAGCTATGTTATTATATCAAGCTTCACACTGTCATTGTAGCGCGTGAAAAACAACGACCGAGGTGTTTTTAGACTATGTATTCAATTATATATGATAGTGTGTTCTCAGCTTGGCACAGACTCTAGGTGCCTAAGAGCACTTTACAACATTTCCCTTGGAATTTTGCATGTATTAGTTAATTATGCGGTTGCATATTTATTTGCATCATGTGTATCTTTAGATTTCGAGAAATGTGTCCTTATAGGCCTCCCTCTACTCAGTTTTGCCCCTGGTTGCGAATCGTGTTCAGTTTTGCCCTTACTTCGGTCGCAGCTATTATGGAGAGGCCCAAACGGCCAGTCTGAAGTCCATTCCGTCTGGTGGCGTTAGTAGAAGTGGGCCCGGAGCTTACAGGTGGGACCGCCCAACGACCTTACAGGTGGGACCTCCCAACAACCGGACACACCCGAGCCCTCCCCCAATCTGTCCGTGCGCCGCCACCGTGCGCCGCCACCACCACATGCGCCGCCGCGGCCGTCCCGCGTGGCCAACTGCTCCACCGCCACTTGCTCCGCCGCCACCGTCCCGCGTGGCCAACTACGCCCGCCACCTGCTCGACCCGCGGCGTGGGCTCCTTGCGTGCGCCCGGCCGGAGCGCTGATAAGTGGGGGAGTGGTGCACCGCGTAGGAAGTAGGAGGGTGAACCCTACGACGAAATGGCGAGCGACGGCGACCCCAGATTAGTTGGGGAGGCAGGCGTCGGGCCGGAGACCCGCCGCGTCCACGACTGGGTTCCCGAGGGGTAAGTCTTGTTCCAATTGAGCTTGCTTGTGCATTTGAACAATCGATTCGATTGATTTGCGGTTAATTTGCATTCGATTGGTGTGATGATTGCGTCTATGTTTTTCGTGGGTTAGGATGGAGTTGCGGTTTGCTTTCCTGATGAGCATTAGAAGGGACCGGTACATCGGGGATGCAAACAATAAGAAGAAATTTCATGAAGGTTTCGATTATCCGTTGCCAATGGATTGTAATTGGAGTTTCAGACAATTTGAGGAGGTAATTTGCAGCCCATATCCTTGGGGTTTGCATGATGAAGTGGAATTCAAATCCTACGATGGGGGAAAAAATTGGGTGAAAGTTAGTAATGATGCAGAGCTCGCTACCATGTTTGCTAAGCATAAGGAGAAAGAGAAATTTCATGTGAGGCTGCAAAGTGATGTGGTTGTGCCGGCACTTGGACCTAGGGTGGCGGGTTCATCTTCTTGGGCAGAACCGTCACGTCGTAATGCCAACTCTAGCCAGAACAGTTCAGTTAATCCATCGCGACGTGGTGGCTCGACAAGCGTGGGCACCGGTAGAAGGGTCCCTGTTGAAGTGGAGCCTGATGCCTACATTTCTGGGGATGATGAAGAGAGGCTATATTCTGATGTTGTTCAGAATTTACGACGGTCATCTCGGGCTGAAATCCAAGATGAGGCTGACAATGACCAAGATGAGGAGGAAGACCTTCTAGCTGTTGAATGGGACCCTGAGAACCCTTATATGGAAGAAGGTTCCATTTTTTCATCCGTGAGTGAGTGTAGAAATGCACTTGTGACGTACTGCATTAAGGCTGAACGTGCGTTCGAAGTTGACAAGAGCGATAAAGAACGTTACACAGTGCATTGTGCGACTGAGGATTGTCCAGTGACTAGTCCCTCGAACGCCACCTTTACGTACTCAGAACCTACTTTCGCCTTTGACAAAGAGAACACATCTCCCCACAAAATAAAAGATAAAGAACTTGCAACGTTTGATAAACAGGAACCCAAGTTTGGTTTTGTGATTTCCCTCAACAAGAAAACGTCTGGTTTTGTCTTCTGAGTCTATTTCCACGAACACGGTGTGCACAAAATTCAGGCTTCAATTCAGCTAACGTACAAATACAATGCAGCAGAAAAACACAGGTGCACGCATAACTTGGTTGCCAAAATAAAGATTGTTAGCCGGCGCATCAACAGAACACTGCCAACTTTGAATGCGAAACAACATGACAAATAGAACACCAACCTATAGAAGGTCGCACTATGAAATGGGGTATCTTAGTTTTACGAGTCTTGAGAGTAAACATCGAGCCTGAAAGCTCTTACAAACAAAGCAGCGTAGTATACAGAACTAGAGCAGGAAAACCAGCTAGCAGCACATCAGACTTCTTGGTGGTTCTTGAATTGGTGGAGCCGCAGCTGAAGCAAGAAGAGAATCCAGACATGAGCAGACATGATGTGAACTTCGATCGACGCAGAGGAGAGACGGACTGAGAAGCAAAGCATGGGCCGACAGAACTTGTTAGCTCCTAGCTAAGCTACCACCTGCAATGGTTGGGTCAAATGTTACAGAAGAAAAAGGAGAAACCGCAGAGTTCATCCAAGTAGAGAAATACATCTACTTCTACTTAGTGGATTGCTTGCTTGCTAATCTGGATTGCCTCATACATGTAATCTTGTCGCATGCAGAAATCACAGCTAACAGGTCCTAGTATCTTTGCAGCATAAGTATCCAACGCTGAAGAAAATTCACATTGGCAGAAAGATAAACAGAAACAAGCAAAGGATCCCTATGTACGCAATAATCGTGTACCATGCATGCTACCAATGAATGGTACAAGATGTTATGTATCGATCACTACGGGAAAGGCCCAAAACGCCGACGGCCGGCCGCCGTCGGCGTATGCTCGTATGCCGTCGGCGTAGGCCTACGCCGACGGCGGCCGTCGGCGTATCCCCGTCGGCGTAGAGGCTCGTCGGCGTAGCAAATTTGCCGTCGGCGTACGCCCTCATACGCCGACGGCATTGCCGTCGGCGTATGAATGCAGAAAAGTTAATTTTTTTTGAATTTTTTTTTAAAATTTTGAATTTTTTTAACTTTTTTTTCTATTTCGAATTTCTAACTCAGCTACATACTAAATCTCTAATTACACATTTAATCATAGGTCAAAGTACTTACGCTGGTCAAAGTTCCCGTTCGGTCACCCATCCTCAAATTGCTCCACCCCAAGCACGCTTAACCTTTGAATTCCTTCATTGTTAGCTTCCAAATGAGAAATGAGAACTTACTGATAATTATATCATATCAATCATGTTAACGCCTGATTTAGAATGTTACACTTTTTCATTGTTTCAATTTCGACAATTCATTTGAATAAGTTACAATGATTGTAAAATAGGATATATTTTTAATAAATGAAAAATAAAATTATTTTTACTTTTATTTCCTTTTTACATTTAATAAGGAATAATTCATATCTTTAATTCCGTTAATCGGAATTTGAAAAACAAAATGTCTATGTCAATAAGAAAAATGAGAGGAATTAAAATATGACATCCATATCATCCTTTGCATTGTATAAACATCGATGGTTTTAGAAAAATGATTCTTTTTTCACAAAAATCAAATAAAGTAAAAAAAAGACCTCAGAAAAAGGTATCCTTTGACATAGAGTCCTTTTATGTGTACTAGTTGGTAGGAAAAATGATAAACTTGAATTTTGACAAATATTTCAAAAAAATGCTTCACAAAAAGGTCTATCATCTATAGACAAGTAAAACTTTCGTGTCAAATGACCAAGTTATGGCCATCCACAGGCCATAGTTTGTGATTATGTTCCATATTTGGAACATAGGGGTGCCTTGGTATGGCAAACATTGTTGCCAAAAACAAATTCTAAATTATTTTTATAAATATCCTTTTCCATTTTTTAAGTGCCGAAAATGACTTTTGTTATGGAGTAATTACCAAAAATATGTTGCAAAAGGCACCCATCTTATTGTCACAAAGGGTACTACATATTTTATGGATAATAGTAGTGACTTTATCACAGAAATATTGATAGTTTTGAAAAATGTGACCCCTTTTAATGAATAGACACGACGGTCATTTCGACTGTTTTTTCACAAAAATGAAAAAAATTGAGAAAATACTCAAAAGATGAATTCCTTTGACATGGAGTCCTTTTATGTGTACTAGTTGCTAGAAAAAATGATAAACATGAGTTTTGACAAATATTTCAAAAAAATGCTTCACAAAAAGGTCTATCATCTATAGACATGTATAACTTTCGTGTCAAATGACCAAGTTATGGCCATCCCCATGCCATAGTTTGTGATAATGTGTCCATACTTGACACATAGGGGTGTCTTGGTGTGGAAAACATTGTTGCCAAAAACAATTTCCAAAATATTTTAATAAATATCATTTCCCATTTTTTAAGTGTAAAAAATGACTTTTTAATTAAGCAAGTAACAAACATATGTTACAAAATGTCATGTGCACGGTGAAAAAGAATTTAAGGATGTCATATTTGGATTCCTCTCATTTTTCTAATCGATTTAGACATTTAATTTGTTAAATTCCGATTTACGGATTTAAAGATATGAATTATTTCATATTAAATGGAAAATAGAAAAAAGTATTGCCGTCGGCGTATCAAATGTAAAAAGTTAAAAAAGTATACGCCGACGGCTGCCGTCGGCGTATCAAATTTAGAAAATTGGAAAAGTCTACGCCGACGGCCAAAAGCTACGCCGACGGCCGAAATCTATAGGCCGACGGCATTCGGCGTAGCTAAAAAAAGAAAAAAACATCAAGGTTGGCCTGGTCGGGGTCTACGCCGACGGCCCCGACATTTGGCCGTCGGCGTTTTGTTGGTTTCCCGTAGTGGATCTAGCACTCCGGCCTCCTCAACTGAAAAGGTGAACAGGACGGGAATAAACAAGTGAGGAAACAAGAGACTACAGGTGCTTCAGCTTCATATCCAAAGAGAGAGGACTGTGCGACTACTGTACGTACCTTTTTCAGTTCAGAAAAGTAAATTGCGGGGCTGTTGGGATGGTTCTTCGCTGCTGCCATCAGCGCAGCCTTGGCACCGCTCACCTCCGCATCGGTGGCTCCACTTTCCAAAAGGTCGACCCTGACGCTCTCGAGGGAAGGGAGATGCGCCATGCCCAAATCCAAGTCCCTACGGGAGATCCACTTAGCTGGGAAGCTGAACATGAGATTTTTAAGCCTTGGCGCAGCTCCTTGTGGAAAGGTAGATGGTACGATAGGAATTTTTCTGAAGTGACACTCTCTGGCGCATGGGAAGGAATCAGGGGTAAGGACAAACATCTCCATTTCAGTTTCCACTGAGTCACCGGGTTCAACACGTCCCAAGTAGAGCTGAAGAAGTGCGGGCAGCATTCCAAGGATCTGAATGTCCTCCGTCTCACTTCCTTCAGCACTATCTCAAGGGACGAGAGAAAATGAAGGGAGGAAGGATTAACCCATACTGGCAGTGTTAGGAACGAGTAGGACACTGAACGAAGCTCTAATTTGAGGAGTTGTTGAGGGGGCACCCAGCCTTCGCGCATAAACTCGACATCTCCACTACCGGCGGCATTCCATATATATAGGATTTCCAATTTGTGCAAATTATTTAGGGATTCCTCTAAAGTTTTATACATGCTCTCGTCCAAACGTGCTCAATCAATTCGGAGGATCCTCAACTTGGTCAGATGGCCCAGCTCTTCACTAGTAGGAAAACCCAATTCTATGAAAGCTTATTCTGTGGCGCACCTTATAGCCGTGCGCCACAGAATAAGATTCTGTGGCGCGCACGGCTATAAGGTGCGCCACAGAATAAGCGCGGGCCCCACACCAACGAACGGGTCTGCCACTTTTGACCTTATTCTGTGGCGCACTGGGTCAGGTGCGCCACAGAATATGTTTATTCTGTGGCGCATCCATGCAGGTGCGCCACAGAATAAGGTGCTCTGGCCCCACAAATAATTGGGGGGAACTATTCTGTGGCGCACCTGACCCAGTGCGCCACAGAATTAGATTATTCTGTGGCGCACCAGTTAGGGGTGCGCCACAGAATAAATGTACCAGATATTTTATAAGGCCATCTCCACCCACTTTCCCCTACCCATTTCTCATTTCCTCTTCTTCCTCCTCTCCTCCCAACTCGTGGTGCTCCTCCTTCCCATCCATTTTTGACCATATATTTCTCCTTTTTTTTTAGTTAAACTTATTTTGGTTGATAGACTCCTCCATACATAGTCTCCTTTCTCCCATCTTCTATTTTGGATCAAATCTACAAGGTGAGAAAGGTTATTGTGCTTTGACCATCTTGTTGGAAATGTTTGGAGGTACCTTGAGAGACCCTTGAGATTGCCGGAACGTCGATTAACTTCCGTTCCGGCAACTTCGGGTACTCCATATGTCCCTTTTTTAGCAAAGGTCATGCCGGATTTTTTCGTGAAATTTGGCATGACTTTGTTAAAAATAGGACATGTGAGGTATTAATTGTGCTTGTGCTTCCGACCATCGTGTCGTTGAGATGCCGGACTTAGATGTGTTGTGTGTGTTTGTGTGTGCATGCATGTTGCGGCTCTAATTAAGTTATGTACTCTCGTTTCTTCTCTATGTATAGCGCGTAGTCAACCATGGTCATAATGATGAGCTCCAGTCAAATCAGAACATACAAGGACCAAGCGAAGGCGGACATGATTCGGTCCAACGGGAGGCAGATAAGATGTCCGTGTCGAAAATGCAAACATGAGAGGTGGATACACCCTGATTCTGGATTATTGGAGGAGCACCTGCTCAGGCACGGTTTCATGCCGGAACAAGCCAAACAAGATCATCGTCATGACGAAGGAGATGCCCGCGGCGGACAAGATGATCATGACGAAGGAGATGCCCGCGGCGGACAAGATGATGACGAAGGAGATGCCGGTGACGGACAAGATCATCATGATGACGAAGGAGATGCCGGCGGACATGATCATCATGACGAAGGAGACGAGCATACCCCGCTAAGTTTGGGCTTGCATGATGCTCATTTTCAAGAACTGCTTCTCAGTCAGACGAGCAACGACAGAGAGAAAGCCAAGCTAGCGCAAATGGGGATAGACGGGATCACTCCGTTGTATCCTGGGTGCCGGCCTCAGGATACGCGCTTGCAAGTAACGCTTAATGCTATGGAGATGAAGTCGGGAAACAGTTGGACCGACAAGAGCTTCAACCAGAACCTGAAATTCTGGCACGATATTCTCCCCGAGGGTAACACATTACCAACTACTATCGAGGAGGCCAAGAAAGTCCTGTGCCCTCTTGACCTACCGCACGAGAGATACCACGCCTGCATCAATGATTGCGTAATTTATCGGGGCGATTACGAGGACTTGACCAAATGTCCGGTGTGCGGTCACGGACGGTACAAGAGTGGAAAGAAGAAAAATCCTCGAAAAGTGGTATGGTACTTTCCTATCACTCCCCGTCTTCAGCGGTGGTTCGTGGATCCTAAGGAAGCAAAGCTCATGCAATGGCACGCGGAAAGGGAGAAGCCCGCAGAAGATCCGGAGAAGGGCACCATCCTGACACACCCTGCAGACGCTATCAATTGGCAAGCATTGGACATCGCCTTCGAAGATTTTGGGCGCGACGCAAGGAACGTCAGGCTGGGTATGTGCACAGATGGAATGAATCCGTTCTTCAATGGCACACATAGCACCTGGCCCGTGTTTGTATGGCCTTACAACCTTCCCCCGTGGCTGTGCACGAAGTCAAAGTACATACACATGAGTATGCTTATTCAGGGTCCGAAACAACCAGGTGTCGACATACATCTGTATTTCGAGCTGTTGAAAGAGGAGTTAGAAACGTTATGGAAGACGCCTGTCCGTACGTGGGACGCCTACACTAAAGAATATTTCAATATGAGCGCCGCGTTGCTCACGACGGTGCAGGACTATCCTGGAATGTCGTCTGTATCGGCCCAGGTGGGCCACGGATTCTGTGGATGTATCAGGTGCATGGATGAGACCCCGCATATCCAGCTACCAAGAATACAAGGGTCTTCGAAAACCGTGTACCCAGGGGCTCGAAGGTGGCTTCGCATGGACCACCCGTGGAGAAAACGCGGGGATTTGTTCGATGGTCAAGAAGAAAGAGAAACAAAACCGATCCCGAGGACCGGCATAGAAATTGATGAGCTTTTGACAAATTGGGAGGAGTGCCCTGCGCCGGGAAAGAAGCGACCGAGGGTAAAACCGCTGCTGGGTGTATGGAAAGCGAGGTGTGCTTTCCATGACTTGGAGTACTGGAAGGTCCTCCACACGCCCCATAGCCTCGATGTAATGCACATTACGAAGAATGTTACCGAGGCTGTTCTTGGCACTCTTTCAAACATGCCGGAAAAGACCAAGGATGGGAAGAAAGCACGATACGATCTGAAATGGCTTGGCATCAAGAAAGATATTCACGGCCCCGATAGTGATGATGATGATGATAATGATGACCAGACGGAAGGGACTCAAGGTCGCCGCAAAAGGAGGAAGAAGAGCGCGGTTGTGCTTCCACCTACCTGCTTCACTATGAGTCCGGAGGAGCTCAAGCAGTTCTACAAGTGCCTCTTAGGAGTCAAATTTCCTTACGGTTACGCGGGGAAGACAAGCAGATATCTGGACGAAACAAAGAAGAGGTTCAGCGGGATGAAGTCTCACGATTGTCATGTGCTTATGACGCAGATAATTCCCGTTGCGATCCGAGGGATAATGGACGAGCACGTCCGTGATACGCTGTCTGCACTTTGCAACTTTTTTGATGTCATCAACCGTAAGTCGATCGGCGTGAGGCAGCTCCAGAAGATACAGGATGAGATCGTGGGGATACTATGCGAGCTCGAGATTTACTTCCCGCCCGCGTTCTTTGACATCTGCGTGCATCTCCTTCTCCACGTCGTTGATGACATACTGAAGCTCGGTCCGACGTTCCTGCACTACATGATGCCGTTCGAAAGGCAGAACGGTGTCATCAAAGGATTCGTTCGCAACAGGGCCCGTCCAGACGCAAGCATGGCCAAGGGCTTTCTGACCAAAGAGTGCATCACCTTCTGCCAGAGTTATCTAAGCACCGAGAACGAGGATGTTGGTCTGGCCACCAGGCCGCACGTCGGCAGGCTCGCTGGTTTTGGTCACCGTGAGGGCTACCGCTCACTCCCTGTCTTGATTGATGGTCGACACGTCGACTTCGATAGGGCTCACCGGGTCGCGCTACAACACTTAGAATTGATCGAACCTTGGGTGGAAGAGCACAGAAGCATAATCGAGAAGAACTACATCGACCTGGGCCGGCCGAGGAAGAACGGAGACGTAACCAGAGAGCACAACTCCAGCTTCACGCGTTGGTTCAGGGAAAAACAACTGTCCGAATCACGGGTCAGAAAGCCAAGTACGGAAGATGAAAAACTCATATTCTCCATATCACAGGGCCCCGCGCAGAACGTGAAGACCTATCAGACGTACGACATCAATGCTTACAGATTCTGCACCGAGGAAAAGGACAGGAGTAGCGAATATCAAAACTCAGGAGTAACTATGCTATCCTACGCCGATGACGAGGCTACCGTCAAACAAAGATACTTCGGAAGGATAGAGGAGATATGGGATCTCAACTACTGTGGAGAGTCGGTGCCAATGTTCCGTGTGAGATGGGCCAAGAACGTCGAAAAAGAAGGCCGGTATTTCACCACCATGGTTATACCCGAAGCCAACTCGAAGAAAGCCTCCGCGAAAAATGAGCCATGGGTACTCGCTAGCCAAGTCGATCAATGCTTCTTCATTACCGACCCGTCAAAGCCTAACCGTGTTGTCGTGAGGAGGGGCAAGAGGAGCATCATCGGAATGGAAGGAGACGCCAATGAGGAGGACCTGGACGGCGATCCGAAGATCGAGGAGGAATTCGACAACTACTTCGACATGCCTACTACTAATTCTAAAGAAAAAAGGAAGACCTCCCTACCTACCAAAGGTTGTCCGTTCACGCGAAGAAGTCTCAAGGTGACCGGCCTAAGCTATTCAACCGCCAAGAAGGGAAAGAAGAAATGCTAGTTTGGGGCCGGCCGGGACGAAGATCGAAAACTTTTTTGTGTATTATATATAATTTGTTTTGTATGAGAGACAAGCATATGGTCTATGTAATTTGATATATATGGCACAGTTTCAATATTTGTATTAACTGTTTTTTTATTAACATGTGTGTAAAAACAGAAAATTTAAATAAAAAACCAACTATTAACTGTTTTTTTATTAACATGTGTGTAAAAACAGAAAATTTAAATAAAAAAACCAACTATTCTGTGGCGCACCCCTTCTCGGGTGCGCCACAGAATAAGCTATTTCTGTGGCGCACCGAGCCAGGGTGCGCCACAGAAACGTGAGAATTCTGTGGCGCACCGCAGAGAGGGTGCGCCACAGAAATTTGTCGCCCACACTTACATGTGGGCCAGGGTGCGCCGCGGCCTCCACACTCGCGTTCGAAAACAACTCCCCACACACTCGCGCGCGCTCCGGCCGGCCGTCCTCGCCGTCGCCGTCGACGCGCTCCGGCCGCCCTCGCCGTCCTCGCCGTCGACGTCACCCTCGACGTCCTCGCCGCCTCCCTCCCCCCTCGCCGTCTCTCCGTCGCGCGGTGCCGGCCGCAGGACGCCGCCGTGCAGGACCTCGACGCCGCCGGCTGCAGGACCTCCACGACACGTTGGCTGCAGGACCTCGACGCCGGCTGCCCCTCCACGACATCGCCGCCCTCTCCCCTCCCTCCCCCCTCGCCGTCTCTCCGTCGCGCGGTGCCGGCCGCAGGACGCCGCCGTGCAGGACCTCGACGCCGCCGGCTGCAGGACCTCCACGACACGTTGGCTGCAGGACCTCGACGCCGGCTGCCCCTCCACGACATCGCCGCCCTCTCCCCTCCCTCCCCTCCCCGAGGTGCTTCCCCTTTCCCCCTCCTCCCTCCCCTACCGAACTCCTGCAGCCAAGGTGTTTGTAAAAATTCCAAAGAGAAATTTTAGTTCCTGTTTTTGATTCTGTTGTTGATTGCTAGTAGCCTTGCTGCGAATTGCTTTTAGTGCTGGTTGATGTTAGTTGAGATGAAAAAATTGAGATGAAAAAATTGTTAGTGCATATGCAGTAGCAAATTTGCTAAGTGTTAAATAGGTTAGTGCTAGCTAGGTTAGTTTAGTTGCTGTTAGGTTAGTTGCTTGTTGTGACAGGGAGCTCAGATCCTTGTTTGTTTGATGTTTTGCTTAAGGGAACTCTCTGGATAGAATTGTTAGTGAAACTAGTGTTTCTGCCACTTTTAGGATTAAGTTAGGATTAAGTTAATTAGTTGCTGCCCACTTTGTGTTAGTTGCTGCTAAGTATTTGTGTTGCTGCCCACTTTGTGTTAGTTGCTGCTAAGTATTTGTGTTGCTTGGTGTTAATTTATTGCAACCTTGCTTTAACGAGTCGGATGAAACCCTGTAGCAACCTTGCTTAAGTCGACCATCCTTCATTGGATAGCATTTTGGGTTAGGGTTGATGCTGCATTTTGATTATTTCACTAATGGTCACTGGTTTGATTAGCTCCCAAAACCATCATGGATAATTGAGCAAACTATTTCAAATCCTTTCAAACTTGATTTGATAAGGAAGATGAGATGGAGTAGATGAGATCTATAAAGGTGCATTTCCCAAATTTTCAAGATTTAATCAAATGGGAAAGGCCTAGAAATGCTATCTGTTAACATGAGTGAAGATAGGTTTTACTTGACAGTTTTGGAGTTAGAGAATTTTTACTATCCAGAACAAATTCTCATGTGTTCTCCAACTTCTATATAGGCTATGTGGTGGAGTTAGAGAATTTTTACTTGACAGTTTTGGAGTTAGAAATGCTATCTGTTAACAGCTCACATGCTACTCTTTGATTGCAGGAAAGCGAAGAGAGATACACAGCCATTGTGCAACCGTGCCAGTGGTGGCCACCTTTTCCAGAAAAGGTAGCTGAGATGGTTCTGTGGTGGTGGTCTTCTGGCCACCACATTAATTCTTGTGGTGGTTTTTGGTGGTTGTTTTGTGGTTGTGGTGGTTCTGTGGTGGTTGTGAGATGGTGGTGGTGGTGGTCTTCTGGCCACCACATTCTTGTGGATGAAATGTTTGCAGGTACCCCGAGAGGCCCTTGAGATTGCCGGAACGTCGATTAACTTCCGTTCCGGCAATTTCGGGTACTCCATATGTCCCTTTTTTAGCAAAGGTCATGCCGGATTTTTTCGTGAAATTTGGCATGACTTTGCTAAAAATAGGACATATGGGGTATTGTGCTTGTGCTCCGACCATCGTGTCGTTGAGATGCCGGCCGGAGGTGCCGGCCGTAGATGTGTTTTTTTTTTGTTGGAAATGCTTGCAGGTACCCCGAGAGGCCCTTGAGATTGCCGGAACGTCGATTAACTTCCGTTCCGGCAATTTCGGGTACTCCATATGTCCCTTTTTTAGCAAAGGTCATGCCGGATTTTTTCGTGAAATTTGGCATGACTTTGCTAAAAATAGGACATATGGGGTATTGCGACTAGTGCATGGGCCGGGGTATCTTAGTACTTAGTTAGGTGATTTTTTTTCTCTTATATTTGTCATACTAACTTTTTGCCTCTTTTTAATGCAGTGCAAACATGGCCGACAATGACGAGGCTGGGGTTTCTGGAACAAGGGGCGAGGAACCGATGGAGCAAAATATTATGATTCCGAGTTTCATCTCAGCGGCGGTGACAAATACGCTCACGTCGCTCTTTACAACCATATGTGAGTCTGTCAGGGATTGGACTGAAGGAGGGAAAAAAGGGCCTGCCCCAGTGATCAGCTTCGGCTCCAGACAGTACCCAATACTGCCTCCGGAAGATACACCAGATACAGCAGAGAAGAAGAAGAAGCACAGGAAGAGGAGTAAGCCAGCTCCGAAGACGAAACTTAGCACACCGGGGTATGTCCGGAGTGACCCCATGATACCACCCCGTGCGGGTGACTTGTCGTCCCGGTTGCATGAAGCTGGTCAACCGATACTGCCTTCGGAGCTGCTCCACCTCGCAGATGGATGCATGGCCCCTTTGCAACTTGCTATCTTGAAGCTAGAGGACAACCTTCTTAAAGACGAGAATCCGAACTACCCGGTGTTCACTGTCAAGGTGCCAAGGGACTTGGTTGACTTCGTTGATGAATCTCCAGCGGATCTGTTCTTCATATCGTGCGAGGACGTCTTCAACTTGTTTCACTTTAAACGGCTGGACTATAACTTGGTCCGCCTATACGCGCTCAGCCAGGCGATGATGATCAGGAGAGAACAAACCCCGTACGTCAAGGTAGTGGATCCCTACTACATGCGGGACAGCCAGCTGGAGGAAGGATCACCGACACGGGCTAAGGCCACGGAGTACCTCCAGAGAATCATGCTGAACATGAGCACGAAGACCAGCCTTCTTCTGCCTTTCTTTTTGAAGTAAGTCCGCATCTAGTCGCCGCTGTCGTATCTTATGCTTTCTTATAGATTTCTTCTGTTGTGTTGATCCTTTCCAATATTCCGTTTCAATTGTGTTGAGCAGTGACAAGTACTCAGTACTCATCGCCGTGCACCCGAAGTGGTCAATTGCCACATATTTAGACTCAGGGACTACGCCGAAAGACTACACTAGAATTAAGGGTGTTCTCGATGAGGCTCTCGAGGGCTACGCCAAAAACGGAGGTTCCTTCGAGAAGAAAGCGAAACGTATAATTGACAACACACACAAGTTTTACCATGGGACGGGGTTTCATTGCATCAAGCAAAAGTCTGGCAACGTGGATGCCTTCTACGTCCTCTTACACATGAAATCGTATGTCCGGGATGCAGTGATAACGAATTTGCCATATCGTCTCCAAGAATGGGCCAAATATGATGAGGATCTCACTGATGATGACCTTAGAGCAGACTTCCATCGCATCCAGTTACAGTTATCGAAAATCATCCTGGAAGATGTCAAGACAGCAGGGGGGTCCTTACACAACGCCAGAGGTAGAAACCTTGCTTCTTTCTTTTCTATATTAGATGAATAAATCATACTCTAGTTATATCATGCATTAATCAAATATATATCCCAACCGATTTTCAGCGTTGTCTAAGTGGGAGATCGAAGAACGCCTAGATAAGCAGAATGACAGGAGGACGTGGATGACGAAAGACGGCATTTATCCGTTTCCGGAGCGGATCAGGAAGAAGGATCCATCATACGGGTTTTTCTCTATTTGATCTTTTTGTGGTAAGTTGATATAAAATATGAGGCATGATTTTTGTAAGTTGATACCAGTTAAGTATGAGGCATGATTGTTAGTTGACCTTAGCTAATTCATTTCTAGAATGCCGATGATTAAAATGTTGTGACACTATGTGACGCAGAGATGGCGTCAGTGAAACTTGTGATATGCAGGAATACAAACTCAAGGGCCTCTCGGCAAACCGTTCCCGGCGCCGCTCCGCTCGTAGCGCTCGCGAAGAAGGCTACATGAGATCGTCGTGTTCCCGCTATTGCTCACCGTCAACGCCGAGATGTAATCTATTCGATCCTAGTGTAGGCGGTGAACACTTCATTTTGTAACGTGGGCAACGATTCGATGAACTTTTGTATATCTCAACAATTGTGTAAAACTTCCGCACTTTTGTATCAACTTGTGATGACATATATTAGTAATGTGTTTGTTTTGATATATCTGTGAAAATATATCTCTGTTTCTGTTATATCTGTGTAAATATGAAATATACATGTATTCTGGTATTATACTGGTATTTGTATGAATATATGGGTACGGTACTGCGCAGTAATTCTGTGGCGCACCCATGACTATTCTGTGGCGCACCCTATTCTGTGGCGCATGGTTACACGAGTGCGCCACAGAATAGTTATTCTGTGGCGCACCAGTCGCGGTGCGCCACAGAATAGCCACTATTCTGTGGCGCATGGGTGGTGCGCCACAGAATAGCTTATTTAGTGGCGACTATTCTGTGGCGCACCACCCATGCGCCACAGAATAGCAAAATGGTGCGCCACAGAAAAGCTTTTCTGTACTAGTGCTTCCACAAAATGGTGATTCAAATTGGCTGCCACCTGTGGTCCCTTTAGCACTTCAAGGCAAGTCAGGTTACCTATTCCAGGCGGGAGCTCTTTCATCATATCTTAGGTACAGGCACTTTAGACATCTTAGCCGAACAACACTCGATGGCAATTCTTTTATACGATTGCCTCTTAGGTCCAGGGTCCGCGGAAACTGCAGGTTCCCTATTTCCATCGGAAGCTTCTCAACATAATTTAACCCCAGGTACCTCAGATGCAATAGATTGCCCACATGCTCAACATCAGAGATACGACAACCATCCAAATGCAACACCCGCATCACTTTAAAACTTGAAATACTTAACACTCGGCCAGCAGCATTATCTCTAAAAACAGTAAGAGATCTCACTTGTGCCATACCGTTGGTAGCCACATCTACCTTGTTATTTTGGACTGACAACCTCCGGACCTTGCTTTGAGAATTAGACATCTTTCTCTCGGTACCATCCAAAATAGTGACGAAGTTCTCTTCGCTTGCCAATGAACATATGAGATCAAGCACCATGTCATGTACACGACATGCTATTACCTTATCATCATAATCAATGTTTATTGGCTGGACCATACTTCTATTTACTAGCTCACTGAAGTAGCCGTCACCAAGCTTATATAAGCTAGTTTCTTCTTCTTCACTAGAGACAAAACCTTCCGAGATCCATTTCCATACAAGCTCGTCTCTCAAAATCTTGCGATCTTCTGGATAGATAATGCAAGCATACAAGATTGAAAACTTACTGGCTTTTTTCTAGAGGATTGTCGTATATATGGTGTAATAACAAGACTAGGGAACTAAAATTGGAGGCGTTGGTGCTAAACCTAACATGTTTCTGATCGTATACAACATAAATCATAGTGAAACATAAAATTCTCATGTGGTATAAACTGGATTTAGCTATTTTTAGGGTTTTTTGCACACGATGATTTATTTTTTATCCGTTGAAAAGGAGGCATCGCTAGACGACATGAGTGTGCCTTCTTCGCCTCTACATTTAATGGTTCCTAACTTGTCTAACCGGATCAAAATGAAGACCAAAATATTATTAAATTCTTCATGGTTGATAAATATCAAACCGTAGCAACGCACGGGCATTTTTGCTAGTTATCTCTAAAAACAGTAAGAGATCTCACTTGTGCCATACCGTTGGTAGCCACATCTACCTTTTTATTTTGGACTGACAACCTCCGGACCTTGCTTTGAGAATTAGACATCTTTCTCTCGGTACCATCCAAAATAGTGACGAAGTTCTCTTCGCTTGCCAATGAACATATGAGATCAAGCACCATGTCATGTACACGACATGCTATTACCTTATCATCATAATCAATGTCTATTGGCTGGACCATACTTCTATTTACTAGCTCACTGAAGTAGCCGTCACCAAGCTTATATAAGCTAGTTTCTTCTTCTTCACTAGAGACAAAACCTTCCGAGATCCATTTCCATACAAGCTCGTCTCTCAAAATCTTGCGATCTTCTGGATAGATAATGCAAGCATACAAGATTGAAAACTTACTGGCTTTTTTCTAGAGGATTGTCGTATATATGGTGTAATAACAAGACTAGGGAACTAAAATTGGAGGCGTTGGTGCTAAACCTAACATGTTTCTGATCGTATACAACATAAATCATAGTGAAACATAAAATTCTCATGTGGTATAAACTGGATTTAGCTATTTTTAGGGTTTTTTGCACACGATGATTTATTTTTTATCCGTTGAAAAGGAGGCATCGCTAGACGACATGAGTGTGCCTTCTTCGCCTCTACATTTAATGGTTCCTAACTTGTCTAACCGGATCAAAATGAAGACCAAAATATTATTAAATTCTTCATGGTTGATAAATATCAAACCGTAGCAACGCACGGGCATTTTTGCTAGTTATCTCTAAAAACAGTAAGAGATCTCACTTGTGCCATACCGTTGGTAGCCACATCTACCTTTTTATTTTGGACTGACAACCTCCGGACCTTGCTTTGAGAATTAGACATCTTTCTCTCGGTACCATCCAAAATAGTGACGAAGTTCTCTTCGCTTGCCAATGAACATATGAAATCAAGCACCATGTCATGTACACGACATGCTATTACCTTATCATCATAATCAATGTCTATTGGCTGGACCATACTTCTATTTACTAACTCACTGAAGTAGCCGTCACCAAGCTTATATAAGCTAGTTTCTTCTTCTTCACTAGAGACAAAACCTTCCGAGATCCATTTCCATACAAGCTCGTCTCTCAAAATCTTGCGATCTTCTGGATAGATACTTAGATATAATAAACATGGTTTCAGATAAGAAGGTAGGTCATAATAGCTAAGTAATAATATCTTCTTCATCTCTTCAACACTTCGATCTTCTGTAAGTCCACGACCAATGGAATTTAGTAAATGATACCATTGGTCATTTCCTTTTATCTGACCATTACTAGCCAGGAGACTCGCTATAGTAATAATGGCTAATGGCATTCCTCCACATTTTTGTAGGATGTGTTCGGATACTTGCACCAATTCCAGAGGACACCCTTTCTCATGGGAAAATACTCTTTATGGAAGAGTTTTCTTGATACATCCAGAGAAAGAGGTTTCATTCTGAATATATCATGATTAGAGGAGCAAACATGCTTCAGAAACACTGACAATGCGGGTTGTCGTGATTAATCGACTTCCAGGACTCTTCATGGAGAATGCACACTTAATTATTTTCCACACCTCTTTATCCCAAATGTCATCAATTACAATCAGGTACCTATGCGAACATTTTCTAGAGTTAGTGGACAAATCAATATAGATATATGTAAGTCTTTTTCGACAACGACAGTATTATTAACCGGTGAATATCTATGTGAAAAGGAGGTACAAGACTAGAGGTAATTACAAGAACATTGTAAATCACTAGTGAATGAGCAAAGTAATCGATTCTTAAAAAAGACTAAAGTATGTAATTGAAATGTTTATATGCCATTACAGAACAATGTGATTACTTTAGCAAAACACGACTATTAATTAGTAATCAAGAAAGTAAACACACATACCTCTTATTGGCAAGGTATTCAATGAGTTCGTCGATGAGATGTTTTTCTTCCTTCTTTTCATTATGAATGTTTCCATACTTGTGCTTGTCAAGATCATAGAGTATATTCTTGAGAACTTTTTGTGTGTCAGGATTTTGAGAAATTGAAACAAAAGCACAACAATCAAATTGCACTTTGATCTTGTCATACACTGTTTTGGCGAGAGTCGTCTTGCCCAGGCCACCAAATCCGACGATGGAGACTGTCTTCAGTGGATGCTTCGAAAAATCATCACCCAAGGTCAACATATCGATCAACTCATCACTTGTTTCTTCAGTTCCGACGAGCTCCGTCACATCTGTGTACAGAGCCATCATACGAGGGTCAGTGTCGACGGTATCCCGCATCTCCAACTGGTACCTGCGGCGCAGCTCGGCCAACTCTTTTGCCTGACCAACCACTTCTTTCAGTGCATCGGAGATTCCATGGAGCTCCTTCCCTTTCTTGAATAGTTTGATGGTCTTCTTGAGTAACTTATTTACTTTGTTTTTGGGATTGGCACGCTCACCTTGATCCTCCACACGCACCATGAAGGTATCAACGATGTCCTCCATCTGGTACGATAGCTCCCTGACCTTTCCAGCCCAGATCTTGACTCCCTCGTCGAGCTTCTCCGGAGGCAGTTTGGCCACCTTGTGGAGGGCGGCGTGCATCAGCGTCAACTCTGTCACCAGAGAATCGACGCTTTCCTGGCGCGCTTCCCAAGGGTGAACTCGCCAACGAGTAAGTCCCCGAGCTTCGCAAGGAGAGGCCTGATAGCCAGCATGGCGATCTCCATGGCTAGCTAGCTCGACCTCTGTACAAAGGTGGTAAGAGAGCTGCAGGCACTCTGGAAGCGCTATGATTGTGAACTGTAGGAGTAGGAGCTCCACCTACCACCCGGAAGAGACTTTGCGCCAAGCATCCAAGATCGGAGGGGAACGACGAGGCAAGGGGCGAGAGTGGGGCTACCGGGCTGGGCCGGCCGGCGCCTGGATTGCCTCCCTCCGGTTCGATTTTCAGAGAGAATTGGGGCAGGGGACTGGATCGGGGAGGACCGGAGTGGCCTGGACGCCTGGTGCGTGGGGAGCGAAATTGGGGAACAGAGGAAGCGAGGAGCAGAGCAGGGCCAGGCGTGGAGAACAGAGGAAGTTGCTCTGCTCGTTTCCTTTTTTTTAGAATACTAGCATAATACCCGTGCGTTGCTACGGACTCAAGGTGAAAAATGTATATAGCAAGCGCCAACATTCATGTGTTGCATTTTACGTTAGCGTTTACAACTATGTGATTTATCGATCCCTTGGCTCCGTCTTAGGAGGCACAACTGCGCACCTCCCGGCGAACGAAATCGGACTGGCCTACAGGGGCAGGTTGACAATGGCGACATAATGGCCAGGTTTCCGAGGCACTTGGTCAACTAACATCAACTACTACGAGCAGTTTCAGGGATATTCTGAACTATTGTCTGAGCAGTTTTATAGACATTATGAAACAGTGTTAAACACACATTAGCCTTGGAGATCTTCTGAGAGTGAAACAACTGGATAAACCTTCCCTCTAAAAAAAACTCGATAAACCTTCTAAAGCATGGAAAATGATGGAAAGTTTCTTCGTAAAAATAAAATGATCTTAATAAAATCACAATGACAATTTTATATTTTCTACCAATAACAACCCTAATTTCTGATGAAACGCATCCTCCTTGCCTCGGAATCCAGTAACAAAGTGGCTTACCCAAGTCAGCCCATCTGACTTCACCAAAGAATATAAAATCAGCAACTCCACATTCCAATCAGAAAGGTGAAAGAGCAGAACCACGATCTAAGGTGATATTCCTGTATAGAAATAAAGGTCATAATGTACTACCGATATCATGGTTTTCGCTAGTCATCTTCTTAATTTGGCAGTGGCAAATGAATCTTTCATTTCTTTCACTATCTGATTTCAGATAATAACACCCCTGGTGAAAAGAGAAGAAATATGTACGTTCTAACCGGTAAGAAATAGTATAGCTACCCACAATCTGGAACTGCAAAGTCTTCTAAGGTTTCTCTACAAATTACAAAAATGTGCAGTACTCCAGTATACCTAAGAGGGGAGCTTGTCATATACCTTCCTGGATTATTAAGATGTACTCTTGTTTATCTCCAATGTAGTTCCTTGTCCCGTGGTGTCCATGAGATTACATCTACAGAAGTAAAGGTAAAACGAAATAAATTGTACGGTATTAGGAGACATAACAAATTCGGAACTATCAATTAAGTCATGGCAAACTGAAATACGTTCTTGATGGATTAAGTTGCTGGATCGAGTGGATTCTTTGGATTGCACGTCGCTGACGAAAAGAGAGTACATACCCCTGTGTCCTAGAACCTCAAGAACTCGTGGAAGGGGGTGGTGATGAGCTGACGGCGGCAGCCAAGTCGAGAGGAGCTGGAAAAGGGAACTCTGTCGCGGGATTGCCCGAAGCTCTAGGGGGGGTGGGGGATCGGCGATGGGTGGTTCCGTTTCTCCAGCCGGAGGAGGGAGACGGCGCTGCTAGCCGGAGATCCAGGCCAGCGCTCGGCCATCCTCACGGAACTCGCGGAACTTGTTGGCCGGTGGAGCCATAGACGGCGGAGCACGTGGTGTCGTTCTCCTGTACATGTGCAGCGGCTGCTGACGGACGAGGGCCCATCGGGAGAGGCGAAGCCAGGGGAGGGAGAGAGGAGGACCGGGCTGGAGAGGATGGGGGAGGTGATTTCCTAGCAGCAGGTGAGCTACGACGGCGGTGGGGCACGGCGAGAGGTCAGGGGAGGGGGCAGTGTGCGAGAGAGGAGGCCGCGTGAGGACTTCCTGGCTTCAGGGTTGACGAAACTTTTTTTTTCACTTACCGGTGGCAATGGCTGCAATATGTGACTCGGTGAAGGGTAAATTGGTAAAAATACGGACGGACCAACAAGAAGCCTTCCTGCTTTTAATATTAGGTAAAGATTATGACCAAAGGAGACCTTGACTGAGACGATATTTCTGCACATGGAAAATTCAGTACCGGCAAGTCCTGGTGGCGCGCACATGGAGAGGAGGATGCATCATGCAAGTGCGCAGGTCACATCCTATGAGTATATGTTGTCACATTGACTGTATACCTTTTTTTTTTTGATACAACGTCTCTGGATACATTAGCAACGAAAGCACCGGAAATATCCAGACACGCCACAACTATCCCTCTTTTACAGAAAACACCCCACAGAAACAGAAAAATACGCACATACCCCTGGGGAGCTCTGCCATTCCTTGTCCGCCGCCTTCCAAGACCTCGCCGTCGCAGCACCGCAGAGGAGGACGAGAAGTAGCAGGAAAACGGCTGAATCGTCTGCACAGGCCTATTGGGAATTGATTCCCGTTGAGTTCGCCGCAATTGCCACTCACCAACAAGGGCGAGATCTTGGCGACGACGGTGGATCATCGGCGGGGGACACGCCCCGACCTGAGCAGACGGTCGAGCCGGACATGGCGCTGCACGCCAGCCTCGCAGCTCGCAATTGCACCAGTAGAGGGGAAGCCGCGAGAGCCACTCCACCAGAGTCGAAGAAGAGCAGCACATCCTCTTCCGCTCCTCGCCGCCACGGCCGGCCAGAGGAAGAAGGCACCAACTCACCTCGCGATCAGCAGAGCAGAAAATCAGGCAGACAAAGATCTTGAAACGGCTTTGGCCAGCTCCAACTCTGCAGGAAATCCACCATGGACCGGATATACAGAGGAGAGAAGGCCTGGCTCCAGCGCCGCTGCGACTCGCTGAAATCCAGCCGAAGGGGAGGAGGAAGAGGACGCTCCTGTACAGGCGAGCACATCCACCGACGACCACCGCCGGGAGCAGGCCACACCACTCCCAGATCCTCCGCCGAAGGGCCAGAACGCACCCGACCGCGACAAAGAGAGAAACAGGGGACAAAATCTCCAACAGCCGGCCGCCGTCTTCGCGTCGTCGACCAAGTTCGGAGCCACAAGCCTCACTAGATCTGTCGATCCAGGAGGGAACTACGCCGGAAGCTCGCCGCCAGCGCCCCGCAGAGCGCCGCCGAGGTGGAGATCGAGCCCCCGCACCTTTATTCTAGGGCGCTGCCACAACCACCACCTCTCCAGCGCCGCCAAGAAACCCTACACTACTATTTACAAGCCTCGGGCACGGATCCGGGGTCTCCCCACTCTCCCACCGCCGCAACGGCGGCCGGAGAGGAGGGAGACAGCGAAACGGCCGTCGGCGGAGCGGTGGACGTGGAGAACCTCCCTTTCGCCTCTCTCCTAAATAGTAACAGAGGGAGGGGAAAGTGAGCATACTTGGATCAAGCGCATTACACCTTTAGATCACATGTATATGTTGTCATGACCGTAGGTCCGTAGTTAACATGTCCGCCTCCGAAAAAGATTACAATACCGAATCGGTATATACTACTCCCTACTAATGTAAAGCATTTTAACTTTTTCTTGATAGAATATACTAAGTCATGAAAACTACGCACCTAGGGAGAAAATTACAAAAAATTACCACAATTGGGACAGGATTAACGAGTCAGTACCGATCTTAGTAATTTTTCAAAAATGTACCAACATTGGGGCTAATGACAACAAATCGAACTGATTCCTATCTAACAGTACTTTCACGGTAGCGTTGACCGATTGGGCCCACCTACCAGATCTGACTACGCAGCACACGTGTGCTTGGAGCTGAGGTGGATGTGGGGCCCACCCGAGTTGTGGGCCGCCGCCACCTCCCCGCGCCGACGTTCCTGCTCACGGCCGACCCCCCGACGACGAGATGGTGCTGGCGTGCGGCAGAGGCGGGCTCCCCGGTCCGAGCGCGGGCGGCGGACCAACCGGCGTGGGATGGGGGGAGGAGGAGCAGGGAGTAGTGGGCGGCGGCGAGAGAGAGATAAGAAGCGAGAGAAGCGTGGCAGCTGAGAGGAAAAAGGAAGAAGAAAGAGGTGAAAAAAAGATTGGGTGGCTGACAGATGGGCCCCATGGCCACATCAGCTCCTCCTCCACGTGTACAGCCATCTCAGCCCTGACGAATGGGTCCTACTGGTCAGGACTGTGGTCAATTTGTGTCAAGACAGGAATCAGTGCGATTTGTTTTCATTACCCAATGTTGGTACATTTTTGAAAAAATTACCAGGATCGGTACTGACCCGTTAATCCTGCCCTAATTGTGGTAGTTTTTTTTTGTAATTTCCTCGACCTACGGTCATGACAACATTTGTGCAGTTAGAGACTAGTCAACATACTGGTCGCCAAATACGACGCTGGAATTGGGACCGGTGACCGTTGATAAACCGCTATGCGTATTCATGACCGTAAAACGTTATTTTCAAAGTACGGTGACCAAAGTGATCCAGGTTGACAAGTTCAGTTACCACCCATGCATTTTACTCTCATACTATCTATATATAAAAGACGTCCTCTTCAGCCTCCTCTCGACCCGCCCACGTCATCCCGTAATTGTAGACGTCTACAGTACCCGCACATCTACAGTACGTGGGCGCCTCCGCGCCGTCGATCGCGGATCCGACTATCTCGCAGCGCGCGCACCGCGCCATTTTCAAAATACAACCTCGCAAAGCCAGAAATTACTCCGCAGCCCAAACCTCCCCATGTAGATGGACCTATCTACAAATTTCAGAAACTCTAGGGACTTCCCTGAAAAACGTCCCCACATCCCCCCTCACCCTTTCTCTCTTCCGCGTGACGCCGAAGTCGCCGCCGCCGACGCGCCGCCACGCCGTTCCGCTCCTCCCCGCTCAGATCGACGCCCACGGCGAGAGTCGACGTCTCCTCCTCTCCCTTCTCGTCGAGGATTGGCTGCTGGGACGCCGCACGAGCGGCGGAATCGTCCCCGCCGTGCGCGCTGTCCGTCCGCCGCGTTTGCACGCCGCCGGCGACGCTCCGGCAGCACATATGCAGCGGCGCCGCCGCTTCCGGGGAGGCCGCGTCCACGCGCGTTCGACGGCCGCGGGCGCGCGTCCCAGCTCGCGCTGGCGCGGCGCCGCCGTCCTCGCCGTCACCGCGGCAGGTCCGGCCACTGCTGACGTCATCACGACGTCACAGTGGGCCCGGCTTGCCAGACTTTTTCCTTTTCCAAATTTTTTTAAAAAAATTTCCTAGATTTCTGACAAGTGGGCCCAACTTAATTAAACAATTTTTAAAAATACAAAATACTGAAAAATCAATAACTTTAAATATATCCATCTGAAAAATATGAAAAATATATCAACATGATCACAAAAATAAATGCTGACTATTTATGGCATATGATCAAATTTTAAATTTGAATATTTCAAACTTTCAAATGCCGTTCAAATCTGATTATTTTACAAACGTAAAAAAATCAAATTTGAAAAACTTCCAAATTTGAACATTTTTCGAAATCTGAACAATTTTTAAACATAAGCTCTTTTTGCATTTCAACAATTTTCAAATTTGCACAATTTTCTTGCAAAGTATATTATCCATTAAAACAAAAAACATACAATACATTAAATTTACCACGAAGGGCGCAGCGTGCCGTGATATCCCACAAGTATAGCGGATCGCAACAGTCTTCGAGGGAAGTAAAACCAAATTTATTGATTCGACACATGGGGAGCCAAAGAATATTTATAAGTCTTGACAGATGATTTGTCAGTTCAGCTGCACCTGGAATTAGACTTGCTCGACACAGTTTATCAGTAGCAACAGTTTTATGACTGTAGCAGTAGTGAAATAATAGCAGCAGTAAAATAAAGACAGCAGTAATAATTGCAGTAGACAGCAGGATTAAAAAACTGTACGCATAGGGATGGATGAACGAGCGTTGCATGGATAAGATAATTCATGAAATAGTCATACATAGGGCAATTGTAGAAAAATAATAAGGTATCCAAGTAATAATCAATCATAGGCATGTGTTCCGTATTTAGTCGTACGTGCTCGCAATGAGAAACTTGCACAACATCTTTTGTCCTACCAGCCCGTTTGTAGCGGGGCCTCAAGAGAAACTACTGGTAATTAAGGTATTCCTTTTAATAAAGCACCGGAGCAAAGCATTAACACTCCGTGAACACATGTGATCCTCACGTCGCAACCATCCCCTCCTGTTATCCCAATTTCTGTCACTTTGGGGGCTCGGGTTCCGGACAGTGACGTGTGTATACAACTTATAGATATGATCCAAAACAATAATTATCATCATGATTCAATAACATGTTCAGATCTGAGATCATGGCACTCGGGCCCTAAGTGACAAGCATTAAGCATAATAAGTTGCAACAATGACAATAAGCACTACCGATGGATACTAGGCACCATGCCCTAACAAATCTCACAACTATTACATGAATGATCTCATCCAATCCCTACCATCCCCTCAGCCTACAGCGGGGAATTACTCACACATGGATGGGGGAGTCATGGATGGTCGATGGAGAGGTGGCGGTGATGATGATGGCGATGATCTCCTCCAATTCCCCGTCCCGGCAGGGTGCCAGAACGGAGTTTCTGATCCCCGAAATAGGGCTTTCGATGGCGGCGGAGCTCTGGAAGTTTTCTAGAAAAAGCGTCGATTCCCCCGAAGTTTTTAGGTCAGAGGCTTTAAGTAGTCCAAAGGGGAGCGTCGGGGGCCACACAGGGTGGCCACACCACCCCTGGGCGCGGCAAGGGCCCACCCGCGCCCTGGGTGCGTGTGGTGCCCCTGTGCACCCTGCTCGCTTCGTCTTCTGGCTCCGTGGGTCTTCTGGAAAAATTGAATTTCTGGAATTTTCCTAAAACTTTGACTTTCTGCATAAAAACAAGACACCAGGGCAATTCTGCTGAAAACAGCGTTAGTCCGTGTTAGTTGCATTCAAATCACACAAATTAGAGGAAAAACAATATCAAAAGTGTTCGGAAAAGTAGATACGTTTTGGACGTATCATGCCGACGCGCCGATTTCAACTAGTAGATACAAGGCAACGAAGAAAAAACTAACGTCACAAATATGAACCGCTACAGGAGTGTGGTCGAGAACGCATCACGAGTTTCCCCACACAGATTTTACCACTTTTTCAAAATATCAACCATTTTCAAAAATAAAAAATTCAAATATCTTTTTTGAAACCTAAACATTTTCGAAAATTAATAATTCAAAAGCAACTACAATTCGGGTGAACAAATAATAATAGTGAACCGAAAAGGTGAACCACAAATCAGTGAACCAGAAAAAATTGTGAATCAAAAAAATATTGAATTGAAAATGCCGGTGAACCGAAAAGGAACTAAAATTCGGTGAACCAAAATTATGGTATTAATAAATGTCTGTGTCAGTATTAAAAATGTTTACCTGTTCAAAAGAAAAATTCCAGTATTTATGAAAACGTACGCTCGTGGGTTTGGAAAAATGTGCACGGTTGAAAAAAATGTTCACATGTTAGAATTTTTTTACAGTTCTGAAGAATGTTCATGTACTGAAATCAAATGTTCACGGATCCAGAAATAGTTATTTACAAAATCAAATAAAGTGTTTATTATTCAAGAAAAAAACTTTTTATATTATATAAAGGAACCAAGAAAATAGAAAATAATAAAATAAAAGAAAAGAAATAGGAAAAGGAAATTTAGCAAAAAAATTAAAAATCCGTACAAATAAAATAGTAAACTTTGAGAAGAAGTGGACGACATATAAAAAAAGGTCATAAAATAACTTCCGAAAAAAGTCGAACAAGAAAGGAACTCTTACGTACAGGAATTTAGGCAAATCCTATACATCGCCTTACGGCGACGCGGAACGGCTCCGTCGCCGTAAGGGATGCGGGATGGCTACGCTGCTGGGCCAGACCAGTTGGGTTTTTTTTGTTTTCCTTTTATTCTTAGTTTCTTTTTTCGTTTTTTCCTGTTTCTTTTTAATTTATTTTTATTTCTGATTTTTATATTTCGAAAAAAATTAGATTTTGAAAAATGTTCAGATTTCGAAATTTATTAAAAAATAAAAAATTGTTCCAATTTGAAATTTATTCAAATTCGAAATTTGTTTCAAATTTAAAATTGTTCCAATTGGAAATTTGTTCCCATTCGGAATGTGCTACAAATCGAAATTTGTTCCGATTCAAAATTTGTTCTTACTCAAAAATTGTTCCGATTCGAAATTTGTTCCGATTAGAAATTTTTTCAAATTCGAAATTTGTTCAAATTTAAAGTTGTTCCGATTTTGAAATTTGTTCAAATTCAAAAATTGTTCCGATACAAAATTTGTTCTAATTCGAAATTTGTTTTGATTTGAAAATTGTTCTGATTTAAAATTTGTTCAAATTCAAATTTTGCTCAAATTCAAATTTGTTCTGTTCAGTGAACAGGAAAAAAAACTCTGGAAACAGTTGCGCTGAGAAAATAAAATCGCATTTAGCTAGCCTTGCCGTACCTGGGCCAAGGCCATTTAGCTCTTATAGTAGACGACGCGACCAAGATCCGTCGCTTGCGGGCGATGTACAGTACCTCCCGGAATTCAGGGAGGTCCTATATACCGCTTCAGAGCGGCGTTTCGTCGTAGCGCCGCCCACAGTTTTCTTCTTCCCCCGTTGATCCCCCGCCGCCGGCGCCGGCCAGACCGCCTGCGGCCGCCACCCACGGCCATCCCTCTAAGCCCGATCTGCATCCCGACCGTTCCGCCCTCCTCCAACCGCCCCGCACCGCCGGTCCACCGCCGCCCGCGGCCATCCCTCTAAGCCCGATCTGCATCCCGACCGTTAAGTTGCTTCCGAGCCTACGCCGGCGCCGCCACGGCTGGCCGCGTCGGCCCCGTCTCCGGCTCGGTCCTGGCTCGCCGGCGCCTTCTCCTTCGCGCCTCCCTGGCGGTCGGCGTGGCGTCGCCGACGTCGGCTCGTGAGGTTGAAGAAGTGGAGAAAATGTGCGCGGATGTAATTGGGCCCGGCCCAATCGGACGCTGATTCAGGCGGCGCTACGATGAACGCCGCTCTCAAGCGGTATATAGGACCCGGAATTCAGGCAGCATGAATGTGACACCCCAAATTTAGGAACAAAGAAAAATTCAGTTTTTCAAGACCCAAAATTCAGAACCAACAAAAACTTTTTGAAATGCCTGACTATTGCTTGTGCTTCACTTCCCATTGCTTTGTTTGACCTTGTGTGGTTTGTAGTTTGTGTTAACAACCACTGAAATATCAACCTATGCACCCAGCCTAGATAAATATCTTTAATCTTGGTGATCAAGTCATGACAAGAAAAATAATCCGTATGTCTTCTCCAATCTTATTTTGGCCAAACTCTCTATCAATGATACTTTGATTTTATCAACTACCCAAATGCCTAGGATTTAAGAAAGTAAAGTATTTCCAAAAAAAAAAAAAACTACCTGTTTATAAACTATGGAGGTCTATATGATATCTCCTGCTTATTTTCAACCTTGTTGCTTTGCAAGTATTTACATCTCTTATTTAAACCCCTGTTTTCATCTCCCTTTGGAAATAGTGCAAGTGGGAAGTATTACCCCATATATTTTCTATACCACAACCCTTTTGAAAAGTATCATGGAGGTAATCATCTCCTACCTGTTTTCAAAACAAGCTACTTTTCAAGTGTTTCGAAAACCCCATCTTACTTCCTCTTTTGCAAAGAATATGAGTGGGAACTGTACTACCCCTATACTTTGCCCTATCTGTATTCTTTTTGAAAGTATCAAGAATTGAGTTGAACTACTTTCCAAATCATATTGTCATGATCTTGCTTGATCACCAACTCACAAAAACACTTGGGAAATTGGTTTGTAAACATAATTGTTTGAGTGAATTTGTTGTCATGTTGTGACTTGCTAGAGGTGTGATCATTTCCTATGTTTACCTTGGTATGATTATACTTATTTGTTTGTAATGTGTTTGTTTGAACCAACTTGTGTATGTGTCTATGGTCATCCATGTGATTTATGTTCTTCTTGAACTCAAAGAAAACCCAAGTGCATTGTGGTTTGAGGAAAAATTTTGCTAGGAATTTCTAATTAGGGTTCTTCTCTAAAACCTTACCTAACTAGCTGTTTTTGGCCTATTATTTTATGCAGCTAAAATATGCTTTTGTGTGATTTTTGTGATTAAAAATGTTCTCTGGTGTGTGGACTACAAATCCATGCACTTGTTTTAAATTTTGGAGTTTGGGAACCTTTTGATGCATGCTTGTTTTTGTGGCAAGAAAATAAGACAGAAAACAGTTTGTTTTAAAAACCAGTGAAAAACAGAATGGTGCCTTATGTTCAGCATGTTTTCCTAGCCTTGCACATTTTACGAAAATTATTGAAAATGTGTTTCTGAATCATTGTAACATGGTCAACAATTCCCAGTTGGAATTTCCACATTTGGAGATTGTTTGCTATGTTAACCTTGATTGAACTTTTCACTTATTTTAACAGTCCCCGGACTTAGCAGTTTCTAAAACTAGGTTTTTCTGAAAAACAGCCTGGTACCCTTTTCATCACATATTTTCAGTATCTTAATTATTTTATTAAAATTATTACAAATGTGTTTATGAAAGTACTTATCATGTTTTTAAAAACCCAAGTTGAATCAAAAGATTTGGAGTCCATTTGATCTTTCAAACATGCATGAACTTTTTGATAGTTTTAACAGTTTTCAACACTTTGAAAAATTTCCAGTCGGTTTTCTGAATTTTCTGAAAACTGTTTCGGGGCAGATTTTTGAGTGATCAAATTTGTTTGTATTTGAGTGAAATTTGGGAGGGTATCATGTCCACCCCACACCCCAGGGTTCCACCTCTCTGACCCAGCCTTTGGCTTGCCCTAGAGTTGACCTGAGAGAGAGAGAAGGAAGAGAGAAGAGGAGGCAGTGAAGCAAGGAAAAGAAGGAGAGGCCATGTTTTCTCCTGCACGCCACCGTACTCCTTGCTGCACGCCACCTTGCTGCACGCCACCGTGCTCCACTGCCATGCCCTCTCCCGCACGTTGCCCAGCTCTCTGCAGCCGTGCTCCCTCCCTCACTCCACTCTGCACCACGCCACTCCTCTGCCTCCACCTCTCTCCCCGTGAGCCTCTTCCACCATGCACCGGCCTCCACCTCTACTTAAACCTCACCCGAGGCTGCACCTCCTCTCCACACTTGCTCCTCCGTTTCCCTCACCTCAACTCCACCCTCGCTAGCAAGCAAAACGAGCTATCTCATGCTCTAGCTTGGAGGAGCAAAGTTTTTCCTCTCTCGCGGCTGCCACCTTGCCGGGAAGCTCCTGAGCAACCTCGTCAATCATCCTCCGCCATTTTCGTTTCTCTGAGACCCCCTAATCGCGAGCTATCTCATGGGCCTCATCTTTTGTTTTTAGGATCACCGGAGTCACCGTCGTCATCTCGCGCCCCGGGAGGCAGCGCTGCTCTCTGCCAACGTTCAGGCCATCGACAGCAAGCCCAGCGCCTCCCACAACCTTCCCCAACTCCCTGCACCTCTCCTGCACCATCCCCATCGCCCCTAACAGCTCCCATGGTGAGCATCCAGCTCGTCCCGAGCAGCCCAGCTCTCTCTCCTGTGCATGTTCCCGTTGAGAGGTTGAAGACGAACCTGGGCCGTTGATCCTTTGATCAATGGCTGCATGCATGTTGCATGTTTTGCTCCCTTTAAAACGCTTTGTTTCGAGTTTCCTCACTGGACCTCACCAAAACTCGTGTAGATTTTGTTTTAGATGTCCAAAAACTATGAAATAAAATTCCCTGGAAAGGTTATGAAAATATTTAGCCGTTGGCGTTGGTCTCACTCAAAAATATTTAACAGGCTAAGATAAATTAAAAGTTTGCCACAGAAGCTTTTCTGGACTAAATGATTTTTAGTTGTTGATTTAAAAGTCCAAATAAGTTGAACCCAATTTTGTTAGTTTAGTATTGTAAATTGTTAGCTACTCCTAAATTGGTGGGATTTTAGGAGCAACAGAAACTCATTAGTAATTCAATTAGTGATTTGAACCTTTCTGTAGTAAAAGAATTATAGAGGGATAAATATTAATCCAATTGGACCTAGGTCAATTTTGTTGAACTTGCACTAGCCAAGTTTAGCTATCCCTAAATTGGCATAATTTTGTGATCAACAGAACATGAGATATGTATTAAAACTTGAGTGACTAGATTTTTGTCATAATAAAATCATATGCAAATTAGGGTTAATTAAAATAAATTAAACCCAATTGATTTGTCTTATGTGTGACAGTAGCTTTCTGTAGAATTTTTAGTATGTATGTTTGTGATCAACATAAATTAAATGGTGGATTAACTCGTGTGTAACTAGTTTCTGAAATTAATAAAAGTATATGAAATTAATAATAATAAAAATTGAACTAAATTCAATTGTTTTGACTTCCATAGACCAGTAGGTATTTGTAGATGTTCAGCTTGAGTGTTAGTGTTGCCTGGTCAAATTGTGTGGTAATTGTGTGTCTTGTTTGTTTTACGACGTTTAGACGAGAACGTTGCCGGGACTTGCGAGAAGGGGGAATTTGTTGAACCAGAAGAACAAGACCAGGGTCACTTTGCTGAGCAAGGCAAGCTACTTCACTGAGCTTGCACCTATATACATCTATTTTGATTTACCTGTTTTACTATAACTAGCATAAATGATTTATGTGGTGTTGCCACGAAAGCTATGACTTTGAAAACCTTTTCCAAAATACAAGTAGATTCTTGAGACACCCGATATAGAGGTGTCAATGGTCTACAACGATTTCGAAATGAATTTGTTTTACTCCAAAGCCTTCTATGAAAATCTTTTGGTGGGATTACGAACCACCCAAGTTTGACTAAAAGTATTTTGCTATGAGAATTGGAAATGATTGTGAAAACCTTTTCAAAAGTTTATGAAAAACTATTTTGCCACTCTATGTAGAAATATCAGTTTGTTTAAATAAAACTATAGGATGGGAAAAACATTGTTTATTCAAAACTCCTTTGAAAATCCTTGGATGAATTATGGTATGCCGAGATGTCGGTGATGAAATTGAGAAGTGGTGAATGGTGATGTTTCTGAAAAATGCACATTGTGTCCTGGTACTTACCGAACAACCAATAATCTGTGCGACCACATTTACCCACATATGGGCAAGGGCGTAGTCATATAATTTGCTCGTGTTAGTACTGGATGCCTCAACAACGAGGAAGACCTCGTTCCATGAGGGGATGGTTTGGTGACCTGCCCCTGACCTGGGTCCTCTTCAGTGAAGTCTACCGGAAGCCGGTATGAACGTATTTGGAGGAAGAGGATTGAAGGGCTCCCTTGGGTCCGCCGGGCAGAACTACGAAGTCCTCACACTTAGTTTCCGACGGGCATGGATTTAAGTGTCGATGGAACCGGTTTCGTAGCGGTAGGATCCTATACTAGCATGAGCAAAGGACAGGCTATGGCCGGGAACTCAACTTCGCATACCTCTGGTATGGCGGGACGTGGCTGACACGATGAGTGACCGGATGGGTGTGGGAAAAGCGTACTACCTCTGCAGAGGGTAAAACTATTCGAATAGCCGAGTCCTCGGATATGGACAGTTGGGAAGAACTGCTAAGACCATGTGCAAGTTTTGGGCAAGTTTTGAAAGGTGTTTAAGTTTAAAATGAAATTGAAGGGGAGATGCTGTTACATACCTATACTAATGAGTTAGTATGAGGTTGTTGAAGTTAATTGGACCATAATGAGTTATGGTCGGGAAAAAGGAGAAGTTTTTGAGAAACAACTAAAATAATGATTTCTTAAAGGATAGTTATAAACTTCTTCTTACCTTTTTAAATAAATATATAGAGATGTTTTTCAATAAAGATATAAGGATGTTTTTCAATAATAAAAGTCTTTGAAATAAAAATAAAACCAAAATAGTGCATACTCAAGTTGGGGTAGTTTGCGAGTACAATCAAATGTACTCATATTGGTTTCGTCCCTGGCTATTGTCTTAGCCAGATTGTGGAAGAAGAAACAGTTCGAAGAAGAGGAGTTCACTGACGTCCTTGCGAACTAGGGCGCTTCCCAGTCAGCTGCCTGTAGGGTTAAGGCGAATGACTTGGGCTCCACGTTGTTTGGTGATTCCGCTGCAAGTACCTGTTGAACTTATGACTTCAATCACGTAAGTATATTTATTCGGTATTTTTGGGGTGTTCTGTGATACCAATTCGAGTTATGTGCAGCAACAGACTGATCACGGGATTGTTGCAGGAAACATAACGAGTATCTCGGGTACTTAATCCGGGGTCCTCACAGACTTGGTATCAGAGCCAGCCTGACTGTAACAGACCTTAGTTAGCATGGACGTTAGTTAGGAAAGAAAGTATTTTGTTAAAAATATGTTAATACCAAAATATATCTTGATCCAGGGAAGTCCAAAAATGACTTCCACTCTTCTCATCTTCTCAAATAATTTCTGAGACTTACCCTCCTAATTTAAAGATTTACCAAGGATTTCTCTACTCCCTCTTACCCGTTCAAAAGACTTGACGATGAACCCAAGAGAGACCTAATTAGCTAGCACCTACAAGAAGAAGCATCCATCTTGAATATTCAACATTCAACCTCAAGATGATTGATCTGCAAATACCAAGATCGTCAGTATCAACAAAGCAAGAGACCTTCGAAGACCTCAGCTAAACATCAACAACCCTACTCAAGTTGCAAATTCGACAATCTCAAGTATTCCAGTTGGAGCCTAAGGTGCTGAAATTAAGACTTCAGCAGTCATGCTTAACCAAGACCCATAGGATAAGAATGATAGGAACCTTGATGATACTACCTGTCGTCCACGAGTATTAGGCGTTCATTGGTACTAAATGTACCTTGTGTGTTGTTTGTTTGGGAAGTTCTTTGCTTGTGTGTACCCTGCTTGTGTGATGTTTTCTTGTGTGTTTCACAATCACCCCTTGTCGGCAGCACAAAGTAATTTCAAAAAAAAAAAAAAATTCTCCTTATTATAAAACTCCTTCCTTGCCCCCTAACAAGAACCATTTTTGACCTCTTGGCCACAGCTGCACCTTGTTGCAGATGTAAACCCACCTAGGAAAATCTTTCTAAAATGTTTTTCCTCTCATCTAAACCATCTCCCACTAAGAACTGACAGTTCTGTAGGGTACTAAAGACCCCCGATCTTTAACCCAATAGCCTGAGATTTTTGCAACCTAACCGGCAAGCCATTCATGCACCACCTGGAGTAAGTGTGCCAAGATCTCGAAGGAAACTGCAATTTTACGCCAACCTCGTGACGGCACGAGCCTCATCTCGCCAAATTATCTTGTGAAATTACAAGAATGACACACTAACTTGTCGTATCTAACTTAAGAAGGACACCTGACCTAAGTAACCACGACAGTACTAACTTATAACTCAGGGCTGCATGCCTTGACAAGAAACGAAGACATAAGGAGACTCATTTCGGATTTGTAACTAGAGGAACTCAAGGAGTGCATAAGAATTTCTACGAAGATTCGAGCTCAGGGACCACAAGAAGGAGGAACTACGACAAGAAGACATTGAAGAGAGATTTTCTTAGGTTGGCAAAGAAGCAATATACCAGACTATCATTGAGTATTTGGAAACTCGTATATCAGAATCTATCATTCTTAATCTCTCAAGAAATAGAGTGATATTCCCATGTTCGTGTAATATAGAAGTAGTTTGGTAACAAGCCTCATGAACTTGTTAACAAATCACTTTTGTATGCTCTAACAATTGAGTGTCATATACAAATAAACGGAATGTCAGATAATCCCGTACATCTCAGCCTCTGGAATATGAAAAGTGGTTTGATGACAAGACTAGCTACCTTGTTAACAAATCCTTCTTGTATGACTAAGGCAATTCGAGGTCATAAAGGACACCCACAATCTTATACAACTAACTGATAGAAATCATAGATCCACACCCCAAACCACCTATCTCTAGAATCCTTGAATCAAATCTTTAGACTCCCCCGAAACCTCTGGATACTCTACTCTACCCCTGAAGATTCTTATGAAGCTTTGTGAAGCCCAAGAACAAGGAAGTCAACCACGACGTCTCTCCTCTACCCAACCGAAGAAGTACAAGAACGAAGAAAATTTATCCAGCGACATCCAAGAAGACCCAAACGCCGGAAGCACCTGCTGTGGACGACAATCAACCACCAAACAAGCTCCGGTGCAACTAGAAGTTTTGGCGTCCTCCTACTAACTAGAAACCGTAGAGAGTCAAGTCTACGGACTTGACGCATCCTGAGAACAACGCGTCCCCATCTGCGACTCTCGGAAGGAGACACTATCAGGAAGTGATATCTGCACCAAACCCAAGCACTGAAGAACGACACCCCAGATGGAGATCGTCAAGCTACTCAAGAAGAACGAAGCCTCCAAGTCAACTCCAGCTGCAACCTTCAATGTGACCCTTCACGATCCCTTTTTAAGGGGGGAAGACCTGCACTGCGTATACCAGGACACGTTAATAATTAGTTCCTTGCACCGTAGCCTTGAAGTATCGGGAAACAACCAACCAGGACTCTTCATCAGCGTCAACCGTCACGTCAATCCCATCATCAAGGATCCAGACTCATCACAGGAGTTTATCGACAAAGAAAGCCTCGCAACACCAAGTGGTCAAGACCTCACCTGGCAACCTCACTAAAGGAGCCTCGACCTCGGAAGTATAGTCAGCCCAACACCCGTGCCCACGTACTCCCCTGTACCCCCGGGCAAATCTCGAGGACGAGATTTATTTTAAGGGGGGAAGGATCTGTGACACCCCAAATTTAGGAACAAAGAAAAATTCAGTTTTTCAAGACCCAAAATTCAGAACCAACAAAAACTTTTTGAAATGCCTGACTATTGCTTGTGCTTCACTTCCCATTGCTTTGTTTGACCTTGTGTGGTTTGTAGTTTGTGTTAACAACCACTGAAATATCAACCTATGCACCCAGCCTAGATAAATATCTTTAATCTTGGTGATCAAGTCATGACAAGAAAAATAATCCGTATGTCTTCTCCAATCTTATTTTGGCCAAACTCTCTATCAATGATACTTTGATTTTATCAACTACCCAAATGCCTAGGATTTAAGAAAGTAAAGTATTTCCAAAAAAAAAAAAAACTACCTGTTTATAAACTATGGAGGTCTATATGATATCTCCTGCTTATTTTCAACCTTGTTGCTTTGCAAGTATTTACATCCCTTATTTAAACCCCTGTTTTCATCTCCCTTTGGAAATAGTGCAAGTGGGAAGTATTACCCCATATATTTTCTATACCACAACCCTTTTGAAAAGTATCATGGAGGTAATCATCTCCTACCTGTTTTCAAAACAAGCTACTTTTCAAGTGTTTCGAAAACCCCATCTTACTTCCTCTTTTGCAAAGAATATGAGTGGGAACTGTACTACCCCTATACTTTGCCCTATCTGTATTCTTTTTGAAAGTATCAAGAATTGAGTTGAACTACTTTCCAAATCATATTGTCATGATCTTGCTTGATCACCAACTCACAAAAACACTTGGGAAATTGGTTTGTAAACATAATTGTTTGAGTGAATTTGTTGTCATGTTGTGACTTGCTAGAGGTGTGATCATTTCCTATGTTTACCTTGGTATGATTATACTTATTTGTTTGTAATGTGTTTGTTTGAACCAACTTGTGTATGTGTCTATGGTCATCCATGTGATTTATGTTCTTCTTGAACTCAAAGAAAACCCAAGTGCATTGTGGTTTGAGGAAAAATTTTGCTAGGAATTTCTAATTAGGGTTCTTCTCTAAAACCTTACCTAACTAGCTGTTTTTGGCCTATTATTTTATGCAGCTAAAATATGCTTTTGTGTGATTTTTGTGATTAAAAATGTTCTCTGGTGTGTGGACTACAAATCCATGCACTTGTTTTAACTTTTGGAGTTTGGGAACCTTTTGATGCATGCTTGTTTTTGTGGCAAGAAAATAAGACAGAAAACAGTTTGTTTTAAAAACCAGTGAAAAACAGAATGGTGCCTTATGTTCAGCATGTTTTCCTAGCCTTGCACATTTTACGAAAATTATTGAAAATGTGTTTCTGAATCATTGTAACATGGTCAACAATTCCCAGTTGGAATTTCCACATTTGGAGATTGTTTGCTATGTTAACCTTGATTGAACTTTTCACTGATTTTAACAGTCCCCGGACTTAGCAGTTTCTAAAACTAGGTTTTTCTGAAAAACAGCCTGGTACCCTTTTCATCACATATTTTCAGTATCTTAATTATTTTATTAAAATTATTACAAATGTGTTTATGAAAGTACTTATCATGTTTTTAAAAACCCAAGTTGAATCAAAAGATTTGGAGTCCATTTGATCTTTCAAACATGCATGAACTTTTTGATAGTTTTAACAGTTTTCAACAATCAGAAAAATTTCCAGTCGGTTTTCTGAATTTTCTGAAAACTGTTTCGGGGCAGATTTTTGAGTGATCAAATTTGTTTGTATTTGAGTGAAATTTGGGAGGGTATCATGTCCACCCCACACCCCAGGGTTCCACCTCTCTGACCCAGCCTTTGGCTTGCCCTAGAGTTGACCTGAGAGAGAGAGAAGGAAGAGAGAAGAGGAGGCAGTGAAGCAAGGAAAAGAAGGAGAGGCCATGTTTTCTCCTGCACGCCACCGTACTCCTTGCTGCACGCCACCTTGCTGCACGCCACCGTGCTCCACTGCCATGCCCTCTCCCGCACGTTGCCCAGCTCTCTGCAGCCGTGCTCCCTCACTCCACTCTGCACCACGCCACTCCTCTGCCTCCACCTCTCTCCCCGTGAGCCTCTTCCACCATGCACCGGCCTCCACCTCTACTTAAACCTCACCCGAGGCTGCACCTCCTCTCCACACTTGCTCCTCCGTTTCCCTCACCTCAACTCCACCCTCGCTAGCAAGCAAAACGAGCTATCTCATGCTCTAGCTTGGAGGAGCAAAGTTTTTCCTCTCTCGCGGCTGCCACCTTGCCGGGAAGCTCCTGAGCAACCTCGTCAATCATCCTCCGCCATTTTCGTTTCTCTGAGACCCCCTAATCGCGAGCTATCTCATGGGCCTCATCTTTTGTTTTTAGGATCACCGGAGTCACCGTCGTCATCTCGCGCCCCGGGAGGCAGCGCTGCTCTCTGCCAACGTTCAGGCCATCGACAGCAAGCCCAGCGCCTCCCACAACCTTCCCCAACTCCCTGCACCTCTCCTGCACCATCCCCATCGCCCCTAACAGCTCCCACGGTGAGCATCCAGCTCGTCCCGAGCAGCCCAGCTCTCTCTCCTGTGCATGTTCCCGTTGAGAGGTTGAAGACGAACCTGGGCCATTGATCCTTTGATCAATGGCTGCATGCATGTTGCATGTTTTGCTCCCTTTAAAACGCTTTGTTTCGAGTTTCCTCACTGGACCTCACCAAAACTCGTGTAGATTTTGTTTTAGATGTCCAAAAACTATGAAATAAAATTCCCTGGAAAGGTTATGAAAATATTTAGCCGTTGGCGTTGGTCTCACTCAAAAATATTTAACAGGCTAAGATAAATTAAAAGTTTGCCACAGAAGCTTTTCTAGACTAAATGATTTTTAGTTGTTGATTTAAAAGTCCAAATAAGTTGAACCCAATTTTGTTAGTTTAGTATTGTAAATTGTTAGCTACTCCTAAATTGGTGGGATTTTAGGAGCAACAGAAACTCATTAGTAATTCAATTAGTGATTTGAACCTTTCTGTAGTAAAAGAATTATAGAGGGATAAATATTAATCCAATTGGACCTAGGTCAATTTTGTTGAACTTGCACTAGCCAAGTTTAGCTATCCCTAAATTGGCATAATTTTGTGATCAACAGAACATGAGATATGTATTAAAACTTGAGTGACTAGATTTTTGTCATAATAAAATCATATGCAAATTAGGGTTAATTAAAATAAATTAAACCCAATTGATTTGTCTTATGTGTGACAGTAGCTTTCTGTAGAATTTTTAGTATGTATGTTTGTGATCAACATAAATTAAATGGTGGATTAACTCGTGTGTAACTAGTTTCTGAAATTAATAAAAGTATATGAAATTAATAATAATAAAAATTGAACTAAATTCAATTGTTTTGACTTCCATAGACCAGTAGGTATTTGTAGATGTTCAGCTTGAGTGTTAGTGTTGCCTGGTCAAATTGTGTGGTAATTGTGTGTCTTGTTTGTTTTACGACGTTTAGACGAGAACGTTGCCGGGACTTGCGAGAAGGGGGAATTTGTTGAACCAGAAGAACAAGACCAGGGTCACTTTGCTGAGCAAGGCAAGCTACTTCACTGAGCTTGCACCTATATACATCTATTTTGATTTACCTGTTTTACTATAACTAGCATAAATGATTTATGTGGTGTTGCCACGAAAGCTATGACTTTGAAAACCCTTTTCCAAAATACAAGTAGATTCTTGAGACACCCGATATAGAGGTGTCAATGGTCTACAACGATTTCGAAATGAATTTGTTTTACTCCAAAGCCTTCTATGAAAATCTTTTGGTGGGATTACGAACCACCCAAGTTTGACTAAAAGTATTTTGCTATGAGAATTGGAAATGATTGTGAAAACCTTTTCAAAAGTTTATGAAAAACTATTTTGCCACTCTATGTAGAAATATCAGTTTGTTTAAATAAAACTATAGGATGGGAAAAACATTGTTTATTCAAAACTCCTTTGAAAATCCTTGGATGAATTATGGTATGCCGAGATGTCGGTGATGAAATTGAGAAGTGGTGAATGGTGATGTTTCTGAAAAATGCACATTGTGTCCTGGTACTTACCGAACAACCAATAATCTGTGCGACCACATTTACCCACATATGGGCAAGGGCGTAGTCATATAATTTGCTCGTGTTAGTACTGGATGCCTCAACAACGAGGAAGACCTCGTTCCATGAGGGGATGGTTTGGTGACCTGCCCCTGACCTGGGTCCTCTTCAGTGAAGTCTACCGGAAGCCGGTATGAACGTATTTGGAGGAAGAGGATTGAAGGGCTCCCTTGGGTCCGCCGGGCAGAACTACGAAGTCCTCACACTTAGTTTCCGACGGGCATGGATTTAAGTGTCGATGGAACCGGTTTCGTAGCGGTAGGATCCTATACTAGCATGAGCAAAGGACAGGCTATGGCCGGGAACTCAACTTCGCATACCTCTGGTATGGCGGGACGTGGCTGACACGATGAGTGACCGGATGGGTGTGGGAAAAGCGTACTACCTCTGCAGAGGGTAAAACTATTCGAATAGCCGAGTCCTCGGATATGGACAGTTGGGAAGAACTGCTAAGACCATGTGCAAGTTTTGGGCAAGTTTTGAAAGGTGTTTAAGTTTAAAATGAAATTGAAGGGGAGATGCTGTTACATACCTATACTAATGAGTTAGTATGAGGTTGTTGAAGTTAATTGGACCATAATGAGTTATGGTCGGGAAAAAGGAGGAGTTTTTGAGAAACAACTAAAATAATGATTTCTTAAAGGATAGTTATAAACTTCTTCTTACCTTTTTAAATAAATATATAGAGATGTTTTTCAATAAAGATATAAGGATGTTTTTCAATAATAAAAGTCTTTGAAATAAAAATAAAACCAAAATAGTGCATACTCAAGTTGGGGTAGTTTGCGAGTACAATCAAATGTACTCATATTGGTTTCGTCCCTGGCTATTGTCTTAGCCAGATTGTGGAAGAAGAAACAGTTCGAAGAAGAGGAGTTCACTGACGTCCTTGCGAACTAGGGCGCTTCCCAGTCAGCTGTCTGTAGGGTTAAGGCGAATGACTTGGGCTCCACGTTGTTTGGTGATTCCGCTGCAAGTACCTGTTGAACTTATGACTTCAATCACGTAAGTATATTTATTCGGTATTTTTGGGGTGTTCTGTGATACCAATTCGAGTTATGTGCAGCAACAGACTGATTACGGGATTGTTGCAGGAAACATAACGAGTATCTCGGGTACTTAATCCGGGGTCCTCACAATGAATACTAAGACGAAGCTATATTGATTCTTTAATGGGCCAGCCCGCGCTGGACAACAGGTAGGCAATTCGGTGACACGACTCGCAACAGGCAATAAATAGTGGCTACGGCGGCGGAAATGCTCTTTGGCGTGGCTGTGCGATCTGTGCTGGAATTGCTTTACCGTCCTATACAGGTTCAATATACACACCGAATACAGGTTGTTGAATAGAGCATTTACCATGTTATTTATTGCGGCTGCAGCGTATAGCGTGTGAACTTGGCCAACCTGACCGAATTGCTATCTGTGCATGCTTTAAGCATAGGGTACAGCATGCAGCCTAGACACCCTGTAAAATATGATTATTGGCAAGTTAAGTGATACTCCACTTTTGTTAGCAAATCTCCCACTTAAACATGCACCCAAGCCACATAAGCTCACTTGGCATCCTTGATGAATATTCTGGTTCCTGGTACAATGTCAAAAACATTAGTAGTTCATATCTCGCATATTTAGAGAAAATGATGTAAATTCGAAAAAAAAACACTTTATTTAATCTTGCATGCTATGGTTACCTTCTGTTTAAGAAAAGAGACAAGAAAATTCCTGGGTTATTTTTTGGTTCCCCTGGCTTTTGGCGTGTAAAATTTAAAGACTTTAATTTTTTAGGATTTTTTTCCTCGTAATATTCGTGTTTTATAAAAAAATATCCAAGGGTCCATTTGTTTTTCCGTGTTCGGTGTGTACATTCTTGCTTTTACCAATACGAGTGTAAAGCCTCTTACGTAGAAAATAACAAGTGATTATTTTATCTAACGCGTTACCATTATGTTTATTTGTAAAATGGATTAGAAAAATCCCGAGATTTTTCTATTTCCCCCATGCTTTTGCGTGTTACGTGTATATTTTCAGAGACTTTTAATTTTTTTTACAAAATCATCGCATATTCTTGCGTTTATCCAAAAATTATGGGTTCATTTTTCCAGGTTTGGAGGTAGTATATTAATTTTTCGATGTTCCCTTTACAACATTAGCCCATATGGAACTCTAATCCGAATTTTATGACCCCAGACATATAATGATAGCATGTGAGCTTAAGAATGACTTTTTTATTTCATACGTCAAAATGTTTGAATAACCTATTTTCCTTGATAGTATGCGAGCTTAAAAGAATTTCTTCGTACATCAAAAAGTTTGAATAACCGCATTTTCGTCTACCTTGAAATGCCACGAATTATCTATAGTGTATAAATAAAACTTGAGAGGTTCATTTGTTTTAATCAGGTTTCGGGTATAAAGGCTCTTACATTCAAAATGACCAGTAATTATATAATATCGCATGCCATCATTATGTTTAATTTATAAATAAATATTAGTAAAATTCTCTCTGATTATTTCCCGTTTTGGCGTGTATAATTTCAAAGAATTTATGGAAATCATTTTTTTCATTATTTACTTGTGAGTATTCGAAAAATCCAGAAGTAACATTTGTTTTTTAGCTTTATTTGTAGTCGGTTTAACCTTGAGAGGATCAAACACACACGGCTCAGTAGTTCCACTCAGCAACGGCACAGCTAGCTACACTATTTGCAGCAGGCCTATGAACCTTTTGGCTTTTCGTGCAATCAATCCATGGCACACCTGCACGTCATTAATGGGATGACCCACCTCATACACGTGATATGCTCACTGTTTCAGTAGGAAATACGCGCTCAGTTATGAGTTAATACACGTACACATACGCTGAATGGATAGAGAGATTCTCAATATGGATGGTCTCTGATATAGAGTGCAGTGGCGCTCGGGAGCCAAACGTCCGCGTCCGGCGGCGGCGGGGACCAGACTCGTGTCGCCTGAATCACAATTTATCGCGTGGCAGTTTGGTAACACATCTCGAGCGCGATCCCTTCTGTTTTCTTTGGCTCACTAACGCATCTTGAAAATTGTTCAGTTTTAAAAATTGCTCAGATTAGAAAAGTATTCATAATTGAAAAAGTCCAGTTTTGAATAATGCTCACATTTCAAAAAGTTCAATACTGAAAGTTTTTCAGTTTTGAAAATAGGATTTGGAAAATGTTCTGATTTGAAAAAATGTCCATTTTTAAAAATTATTTAGATTTCAAAAATTGTTCATGTTAAAAAATGTTTAAATTTGAAAATTGTTCAAGTTTATAAAATTATTCAAATTATAAAAACGTTCAGTTTTCGAAAAAAATATTTTTTTGAAAAAATTGAGTTTAAAAGATGTTCTGATTTTTAAAACATATTGAAATATAAAACAGATTATGAAAAACGCAAGAAGAAAAGGAAATAACATACCTGAGGTTTTCGGCTGGGCAGCGCTGCCGCAGCGAGCGCTGTATGGGATCTCCCTGTGAACAACCCGCCGCCCCCGTGCCGTCGCGATCTCCGCCTCGGCTCGCCGCGCTCACCGCCGCCATGTCTCTCCGCGTGCTGAACCCGAGTGCGTAGGCGCTCAACGAGTCGGCGGCGTGGCACATGACCATCAACGCCGCCAAGAGCCTCCAAGACGTGCTCAAGACAAACCTCGGCCCCAAGGACACCAATAAGATGTACATCTGTTCCTTTTTTTTTTGCGATTTAAGTACTTTCTCATTCCATAGCAGTAGGGTTACAATCAGAGGTAAGGCAATTACAGAGGAAATCCAGTGCACTGACAGACCAGGTACACCGTTGCCTTCTCTCAACACAGTTCTGAGCACATAAATGAGCGTCAGCATTGCCAGTTCGACGAATGAAACAAAGTGCAAAGCTAGTAAACCCCCTGCTTAAATCTTTGATGTCGGCTAAGATTGGGCCAACCTCCGAGCGCTGAAACTGATCATCATTCCACAACTTAGTCAGCACCTGGGAGTCAGATTCAATAATAATCCTCCGGAAGCCATGTCTCCTAGCAAGAACCACACCGTTGCGAGCTGCAGTTGCCTCCATAGCGAGGGCCGAAGCAGCAAAGGGGTGCCAAGAGGTGTCAGCCACCAGGAAGTTGCCCAGATGATCGTGAGCAATGGCACCAGTGACACCTTCAAGGGAAGTAGGCTTGAAAGCCCCATCAACGTTGATATTGATCAGGCCATCATCTGGAGGCCGCCAGTGGACTTTGGAGTTTAGGTTTGTTCGACTGGCCATGCTTGATGCCCGCGTTCCACAGATCGAAAGCGGTGTGAAGAGCCCATTGGACCGCCTTGATGATAGGCAGATTGTTGTTTCCATGCCGTCGATCATTCCTCGCCTTCCATATCGCCCACATGCCACACAGCACCATGCAAGAGTCTTTTTCAGGCAAGAAAGAGCCATCAATCAGATCTGACGCCCAGGACTGGGGATGCAACTTTGGGATTTTAATTCCGGTAAGAGATTTTACCACATTCCAGAACATCAGGGCCCAATCGCAGTCCAGGAGGGCATGCCTAGCAGATTCAGAGTCAGCCCCACAATCAACACAAGAGGGAATTCTTTCAATATGTTTTTGGTGTAGAACTTCGCGGCAAGGAATGAAATTGTGGATCACACGTCACCAGAAAGTTTTGACTTTGGGAGGGGCCGGCAGTCTCCAAAGAGTTTTCCGAATAGGATCAACAAGACCAATCGAGCTAGACAGGGAGTCATCAGGTTGATTAGCGCGTAGGAGATGGTAAGCCGACCGAACAGAGAAATTTCCATGTTTCTCAGTCCCCCAAGCCCAGAAATCTTCAGCAGCTTTGCCAGAGGAAATGGAGCAAATAGCCTGGACATCGGCCCCACTAAAGTTGGCCTTGACATAATCACCGGTTCACCGGTCCTCTTACCGGACCCCTCGAACACAATAGGTATGTTCATCAGGATAGGTGATATTAGGGTCCGGAAACCGTAGCTTCACCATGTCGATCAGAGTCTCTTGTGAGCATCTTGAACACATTAATAGAGAGTTGCCTTGGCAGACCCTAAAAAATCCACAATTTTAATCTAGTATCAACCTAGCCTTATTCTAAATGTGTTGTAGCTTATGATTTTCTTGTCATGATAGTACAGTGTGCACATAGGTGACAGGCCCCCATGTTTGCACTTTGATGCCCCATACTGCCAAATTGCACGTCTCCAAACCTAAGGTGCACATAAACCCCAGCTTAAAATGGGCGTCAAATTAAAGTGACTACCGGTATTTAGTTTAACTTTGCTCCTCCAGTCTAAACGGACCCTAATGCATACAAATTTGAAACTTCTTAAATTAACCGCTGGATGAAAATTCAACGCAGTTTCAAATTAAGTGCGAGAAACATATACTCGGGATTCCCGAACGCCCAACGGTTTCATGTAAGGAAAATACTCTCATATAAATAAGCATATATAAGTCTGATCCTTACATCCATTCAGTGCGGCTGACCATGTGAAGGTTTATAAGATACTGCTAGTCTGCTAGCTAATCTAGGGAAAGATTTTCATGGCTTGTAGCCGAGATCGCAGATCAATCTCCAAGAGCGCGGAGGAGGAAGTTGAGCATTGTTGCACGCGCATCTCTTTCGTCTCCAAGTCAAGGAGGACGGGCAAAGTACGACGACAAGTCGGCAATGCAGCAGAATATTTGAGTACATGCAGCAACACGACGTCGCTCCCCTCGCTGACATGGCGGGGACAGAGGAGGACGAGCCCGCCGCGCGACGTCACGACATAGTGCTCGCCAAGGAGGTCACGAGCGACGCGCGACATGTAAGTTGATAGATGGTCATCCACAAACGACATGGCGTCGGAGGTGGCCGGGTGGACCAGAGAGAGTGGTGGCGGCGGTGGATCGTTATCCTTTTCAACCTCATCGTCGGGGACGTTGAGGTGGGCGAGGATGCGCGGGGGCACGATACCTCCTTGTAGGGTGACGCGGTCGATGAAGGATTGGCAGAGGATGTCACGGCGGAGTAGCTTGCAGGCGGCTGCGGAGCGGACGAGGGTGCGGGTGTCGGTGCGCGCGACGATCTCGAGCAGTAGATCATCCGCGAGAGTGCACCCAGTCACCGCCACCGGAGAAACCTGGGGCGTGTCTGTGTTTTTCCGTGGGAGTTTGCACGCCGCCATGGCCTGCCCTGTGTGTTTGCCAGGCTAATTAATCTGATCTGCGGCGAGAATCCCGGTCGTTTGCCGCTGGTGGAATTCGACTGGGATACATATAGGGTTTAGCAACCAAACTCGATTAGAAAAAAATCTTGTGATTTGTGTTGCCCATGTACGGACCAAGCCGAGTCCGAGTCATAGGATCACCGCAACTCAATGTGCCGATATAATTCACCCCAACATCCCTCCTTGCAGAAGCAATGTAACTTGGTATATACGGTAACGGTTTTGTTAAATCTCAGTTTGACACAGAAAAGTGAAACTGCTGCTTAGTAAAAAAATACAACTTACATTTTATAGAAAATTGACGTAAGAGCGCAACTACAGCTTCAATCATTGTTACAAACCATCTTGTGGTCAATCATCAAGCACCTTTGAGCACTAGTGCAGTAGCCTGAACATCAAGCATGACACTCTACCCAAAGTTTCACACTTCAAATAGGGCAAACAAACGTACACGGTGAATCAATAACTTAAAAGAAAAAAACGATATACGGCTAAACTCAAACCATGGATGCAGTGGAGGTGGAAGAGGGCCGCTCCAGGATACCAGAATCTTGTGCAGTGGTACCATCAGACCCTCCAAGAGGGTCAACCCCGGAAGAGGAATTGGGCCGCTCCAGAATACTGGAATCTTGTGCAGTGGTACTATTAGGCCCTCCAAGAGGGTCAACCCCGGAAGAGGAATTGGGCCGCTCCGGAATACTGGAATCTTGTGCAGTGGTACCATCAGGCCCTCCAAGAGGGTCAACCCTGGAGGAGGAATTGGGACGCTCCAGAATACCGGCATGAGTGAGGAGCGCCCAGAGATGGGTCATGAACTCCCCGCCAGCGGCGAGCATCTCAGCATGGATGTCGGCATTGTCCGACGGAGCCAGGAAGAGTATGAACTCCTCCCAGAAGTCAGCCAACACCTTCCAACGTCGTGCCTCGTCAGGAACCATCTCTATCAGCTGTCTCCCGAGCTTGGCTCCCACACCCCAAATCGTGGTGTCAAAGTAGCCCTGGAAGCCCATCTTCAGCTTCTCACATCTGTCTCTCATAGTTTCACACCCAGCAAGTTGATACCGCGCCTCTTTGACCACCATGTCGAAGATGCGCTGTGTGTCGTAGCTATGACCAGGCAGCATGTCCGGAACAAAAGCTACCAGGTAGGCACAGTATTCCGACAGGCTCTCAGCCAACTGACGGTCGACGTTGAGGGTGGACGTCAGGCTCTCGTTCCGGCAGATGGCTGTGCCAATATGCCATACAAGGATGGTGTGGATATGTGTTGGCAGGGTGCAGGCCCATGACAATTGGCTTTCCAGCTGATTTCTAGCAAGTGCTGCTTGTCCATTTTCTTGCTTGCCACCGTTCTGTTTGAACCGAGAAAGGACGCGTATGATGACTTCCTCTGCCAGTTTTACCTTTTTCCCAGACCTTTTCTTGTAGCATCGACCAAGCCTAGTGACAGAAAAGAGGTGAAATTCCCATGTATCTCTTACCCAGGGAGAGAAGAGCTTTGTATTTCTCTCCAATGATCGTATTGTTCCTGGCTCGTGACCGGTACCTCTTACTGTATTGAATTTGTGTCTCACGTCTCTTACAATTTTATACTTATAGGGACTAAGAATGGTGGCCACAATATGGACAAGAACCAAACTGGCAAGCAGCACAATGGTAACCCAACGAATTACATCGGTCCCATATTGACTCTCTGTTCCAAATTACTATGATGGTAGTGCTTGCTAAATGCACCAGAAATGCTGTTCCAAACAATTGCAGTTGCTATAAAAGGTATTTGCAACCCCCAATACACATTGGCTGAGTCCATGCTTGTATAGAAGAAATCATACAGGAATGACAACTCTGTCTCGATAACCTGAAAAGCACGAACACAGTTTCCTCTCTCAGATAGGAGCCCATCAAGAACGAAATCCAGTGTCTTTTGAAGGCCAGCTTCACCCAGTGGATAGCCACAGAATCTGCGCTTAAACAGTTTGAATAATGTGAAGGACAGTGTAGTATCCAAGTAAAATTCCTTGGTTTCCTGGAATCTGAAGTTCTGAGAATTGATCCATCCCCAGACAGAATCAATGGTGGTGATGCTGTCATTACTCACATCTACTCGGTACTCAGGTGCCTCTGGAAGTAAGCCTGCCAGTTCTTCCTCCCCGTGAAATATGTATCTGTACCCCTTCATCGTGCTCGGAATCACAATCAGATCATTGACGTCCTCAGGTCGATGATGCTCAACCACCATGTAATCAGCAATCACTTTAGAAGACTGCACCATGAAACCCTTTTTGCTCACCTTACTTCAGAATGATGCTGTAAATCAAGAAATCCAGCTGGTCGCGCTGTAACTCTTGTTGGCACCGCTGCCATTGAGAATCAGCCATAGCACCAGAAAGATTTGCGACATTTGCTGCACAAGCAAGCTTTTCCTCTGCCCAATGTCCTGGATACTGTATACGGAGAGGGAGGAGGAGTTTACTTGAATCAGAAGGAGGATGACGCCCCAGAGGACGAATGTCTGGTCCCCGAATGGACCAGCCTGCAGCAGACCGATGGTGTAGGGTGCCAGCACGTTGGACAGTGTGTGCACTGTCCACACGAGGAGGCGGAAGAAGCCGCGGCTATTCCGCCGGCGGTATGAGCCGAGCAGCTCGAGGATGACCCATGTCAAGGTGCTGAAGAGGACCAGGACCTCCACGCGCACCAGCTTAGCTTCGGTGCTGCCCAAGCCCCGGACCAACGTTGTGGTAGTGTTCTTAAGCTCCATGGCTTCTCCTGATCAAGCGGAGCCAATCTAAGCCCAATCGAAACTGCAAGTGCCAGCCGTTTCGTACTACTATATTTGGTAATAGCCTCAGTGATCATGGTCCGAACAAAGTCATCGTTTCCAGCAGATATAGCGGCAATAGCTGAAAAAGAAAAGCAAAGTGTTTCACAACATATTCCTTCCTTATACAGAGAGCAAAGCTATCAGATTTGTTTTAGACAAAAGCTATCAGATGAACAGTTATTGCTTTAGCGTGTGACAAGAGAAGAATTTATTAGCGTGTGACAAAAGCTATCAGATGAACAGTTATTGCTTTAGCGTGTGTATAAACATTAGCGCAGAAAACATGTATTGCTTTGGCTTACATCACGAATCCGCCATGGCAATGGGATCAGCCAGCTCAAATAGCCCATGGGCTGCCAAGACGACATTCATGAGACAGATCAATGGGACACGAATGGAGCTGCATATACCATGATGTAAGAATGAACTTCTGGATCATGAATGAAGAATTAGAGGCGCAGGTCTTTTTTCTGTCCTGCTAAATAGATCAAAACAGACTCATTTAATGTAAAAAGGGGACCATAGAATGGGCAGGAAACTGGTAAAAAAAATCATGCAGTGCAGTAAAACTACAGCATGGCTCTGCGTTGCCTCTATAGGAACAGCCATACGATCCACCTCATGGTGCTTAATATGTGTGTTCAATGTATGGTTCGTCCCATAAATTCTGTTGGGCATCCTTGAGTAACATGGTTATGCGTGGAACTAGCAAACCCAACCCCAGGTAAAACTTCAAAGCATGGTTATGCGTTGGCTAGATATGATATCCAAGGTGGAACTGTGAAACCCACTAAAACTGTACAAACCCAAAACTGCTACATTCAACATTTGTTAATCACATTGTAAATACAAAAATGGCCACTGGAAGCCTGATGCTTGTTATGAACTAACCAAAGAATGCTGCTCGCTCCTTGAATGCGGTGATAACTCTCGTCTGTTGGTCTCTGTGGAAGGAGAGAAACGCCAGGATCTTCAATGGCCTCAATTCCCCAGCTTCGGTGGTTTTCTGTAAGGTGGTCGAAGAAGCGGCAATCTGGATGGCGGCCGGCAAAAACAAGGCGGCACAGCTTGCTCAAAGACCCCTAGAACCGGACAAGACGTCCCTCGGCGTTTTCCCGCTTTTTTTCTTCTTACTGCTGTTTTGTTGCTGGCCCGTTATAGTTGTACATCTTTACAAAGTCTGTAAACACTCACAATATTCTTTATTCTTCTAATCAAAAGAAAGCAGCGCTGTCTGCTTTTCGTCAAAAAACCTCATTCGAGTAAACTGCATCTCACAGTTTCACATTCGGACAACTTTGTTTTTTTAGATTAAAGTTCGGACAACTTTGTCATGGTCGATATATGTTGGATGAGTAGGAACTTACAGAAACAGGAACCATGTCGTTCAACCCCTCGCCAACCTCGCCATCGAGAGCGGAGAAATCCTCGACCAGCTCTATCGAGCAGCCTCGGCCGTCATCTTGCGCATTGTTGTCATCTTCAGGGCTCGAGCACGAACTGAAGTGCTCCCTGGAGCAGGGGTCTGGAAGGAAAGGCAGCCAAGCTGTTTTATCTGAAGAAAGAATGGCCCACCTTAGGGCAGATGGCTCGGGGTGGAACCAGTCACTAGTAGAAAAGGGGCAATAGGTTTCGAGCATTAGTACCGGTTCCCTTAGGAACCGGTACTAGTAGGTTCGATTCTGCATTTTCCAACGGCTACAACGGCCGTCTCGGACCTTTAGTCCCGGTTCAAGACACGAACCGGGACTAAAGGTCCACCACACGCCGCCGCAGAGCCTGGGGCCCGCGCGAGAACCTTTAGTCCCGGTTCTAGGCTGGAACCGGGACCAAAGGTAGACCTTTAGTCTCGGTTCTTTGCTAGAACCGGGACTAAAAGTTCTTTCCTATATCATCTTCCTCCCCGAGCCACTGGCTTCATTTCTGCAGCTCGGGTTTCATCTCCATTTTCTCTCCATTTCCCTTCCCTAGGTCAAGTTCATCCCCATTTTGTTCATCATTTGTCAAGATTTCACCCCGAGGTTAGCACAACTTCATCCATTCTTCCGGCGCTCGTTTTGTTGCTTGTTTAGCTCATTTAGCTCATTTCACATTTCTAGTGCTAGCTAGGTGTTTGATGAAATGTCTAAGTTAGGGATTTGTTTTGTTTTGTATGCAATTTGAGCTCAATTAAACTAAATTATGATTTGTAGGTTTTAGTGTCGTCCCGTCCCCGTCCGCACCGCCGTCGATAGCCCGCGCCGTCTTGTCATCCCGGTGAGCCTCTTTTTTATCTTTTATTTTAAAAAAATTACTTGTATGATTTAAATGCATAGTTATTTCCTGTATAATTTTCTTATATTTTTTTTATATGTATAGTGTCATGGTTTTTATATCCGTCCCCGTCGGCCCTCGTCCGGTCTATGATTCGGATGTGGTATATTTTTATAACTATTTGTTTCGTTTCGTGTTTATCACAATCATGACGAGTAACTTGACATATATATATTTCTATTTAGGAGGTAGTTGAACCGGAAATTCCAGCCGACCCTATTGTCGAGTTTTTAGAAAAAGAAAACAACGATTTAAAAGCAAAATTGAAGATAAGTGAAGATCTTCGTCTCCAATGCCTGGAAGAGAAGATGGTATTGGACTTGGAGATTGCCGACATCGTCGATGCTCACAGGGTCAAGCTTGCCGACGTCGTCGCTGCTAACGAGAGGAAGATGGATGCAATGCGCGTCAAGCTTAAAAAGATTAGAAAATATGCCATTAGTCAGGAGGCTTGGTATCATTATGCTGTTGGTTCAATAATTATCTTAGTTGCGATTTTGATCGCATTTGTTGTTGGATTTAAATTCTTTAGATAATTGTATGTTAGTTTCAATTGATGTATGTTTATGAGAATTATGTATTAGATTTGGTCACTACTCTACTTTGCTTGATGAACTTGTATTAATTAATTTGGTCACTTATCTATTCATGATCGATGTAGTATATATATAATGGTTTTTGATATACTTATATAATGCAGATCAGACGACAATGGATATACGGTGACCGACGCTGTCCCGAGTTCATTAATGGCATGCATGAGTTTCTCCGTGTGGCTGAGACAAACAAGCGGACAAATGGTTTTATATGTTGTCCATGCAGTCTTTGTAAGAATATTAAGGATCACCCTCGCTCATCAGTTATTCACGGCCACCTGTTGCGGAATGGTTTCATGCTTGGTTATTATTGTTGGACCAAGCATGGAGAAAGAGGGGTTATAATGGAAGACAATGAAGAAGAAGAGGATAATGACAACTATCCTATGTTCGAAGTTGAAGAAGATCCCATAGTTGAAGAAGATCCCATTGTTGAAGAAGATCCCATTGTTGATGAGCCCGACGATGATCTTCGTCGGGCCATTCGTGATGCACAAATGGACTGTGGAAGTGAAAGCGAGAGGTTGAAGTTGGAGCGCATGTTAGCTGATCACACCAAATTGCTGTATCCAAATTGCGAAAATGGCCAGAAAAAGTTGGGTAGCACACTGGAATTGCTACAATGGAAGGCAGAGAATGGTACTTCTGACAAGGGATTTGAAAATTTGCTGAAAATATTTAAGAAGATGCTTCCAAAGGATAACGAATTGCCCTCTAGTACATACAAAGCAAAGAAGGTGGTCTGCCCTCTAGGATTAGAGGTGCAGAAGATACATGCATGCATTAATGACTGCATCCTCTACCGCGGTGAGTACGCAAATTTGAATGCTTGTCTGTATGCGGTGCATTGCGGTATAAGATTGGGCGAGATGACCCTGGTGCTGTTGAGGGCGAGCACGATTGTCCAAGGAAGAGGGTTCCTGCCAAGGTGATGTGGTATGCTCATATAATACCACGGTTGAAACGTTTGTTTCAAAACAAAGATCATGCCAAGTTGTTGCGATGGCACAAAGAAGACCGTAAGAAAGACCATCTGGTGAGACACCCCGCTGATGGGTCGCAGTGGAGAAAAATCGACAGAGAGTTCCCGACATTTTCAGATGACGCAAGGAACTTAAGATTTGGTCTAAGTACAGATGGATTTAATCCTTTTGGAGAGCAGAGCTCCAGTCATAGCACTTGGCCTGTGACTCTATGTATCTATAACCTTCCTCCTTGGCTGTGCATGAAGCGGAAATTAATTACGATGTCAGTGCTCATCCAAGGCCCGAAGCAGCCTGGCAACGACATCGATGTGTACCTGAGGCCATTGGTTGAAAAACTTTTACAGTTGTGGCGTGAAGAAGGTGTGCGTGTGTGGGATGAGCACAAACAAGAGAAATTTAACCTACGAGCGCTGTTGTTCGTAACCATCAATGATTGGCCTGCTCCTAGTAACATTTCAGGACAGTCAAACAAGGGATACAATGCATGCACGCACTGTTTAGGTGAGACTGGAAGTATACATTTAGCTAACAAGAATGTGTACCTGGGCGGGAAAAGGTGGCGGGAAGAAATTTGGCATAAGACGGTGGCGGGAAAAAATTAGGCGGACAAAACTGTGACAAATTTTTTCATATTAGATGACGCAAATTACACAGACAAAAAAACATTCAGACAATTAAACTAAGTATAAAAGAAAAATACACTGGAGCAGAAAAAATTCATATTAAAAGCATTTTTAGAAATTCATATTAAAAGCATTTTATTAAATTTGACTTCATAATCCGAGGAAATATGATTGCATTTTACTTTAAATAGTTAATTAAGCTCCATACATTATTAGTAAACAAAAAGGAAAAGGAAACAAAAGGAAAAGGAAACAAAAGAAAACAGGAAAAAGACCTTTAGTCGCGGTTCTATCCACGAACCGCGACTAAAGGCTTTGGGCTTGGCGCGCTAAATTTTGGGCGGTCGAAATTCGACCTTTAGTCGCGGTTCCAGCCACGAACCGCGACTAAAGGGTCTTTAGTCGCGGTTCCAGCGACGAACCGCGACTAAAGGTCAATTTGGCGCTAATTTGGGTGGCAGTTGCCGAATTTTTTCGCATTCTCCCCAAATCTTCGCGCTCTCCGCCTCGACGCCCCCCGAGGGCGAAGCCCTGCCGCTCCGCCGCGCCATCTCAAACGGCCGCTCCGCCGCCGTACGTGCCCCCGCCGCCGCCGCCGCAAGAGGTAGGACTTCCCCTTGTCTTCTCCGTGCCTCCGTCGCCGTAGTCGTGCTCGCCGGCCATCTGCCGCCGCGGATTGGTCGCCGCCGGCGAGCCCGGCGACCATTTGGTCCGGCTCCGCCGCCGTACGTGCCCCCGCCGCCGCCGCCGCAAGAGGTAGGACTTCCCCTTGTCTTCTCCGTGCCTCCGTCGCCGTAGTCGTGCTCGCCGGCCATCTGCCGCCGCGGATTGGTCGCCGCCGGCGAGCCCGGCGACCATTTGGTCCGGCTCCGCCGCCAATCGCATCCCCGCGACCCCCTCTCGCAGATACGCGCAACACCAGTGTGGCGCGCGTCCTGGAGCTCACCGGAGTCCGGCGGCAGAGCCGCCGTTGCTCCTCTGTGTCGCTGACACATGGGCCCCGCTCGTCAGCATTTTATTCTTTTTGTAAATGTTTTTCGTAAATAATAGATCCCTGACGGTGGGTCCCTCTGTCAGGATTTTAACAATTACAGAAAAGACTTAAAATTGTTTAAATGATATCTTTTAAACCGTAACTCGGAATAATGCAAATAATATATCAAAATTTGCACAAAAATGAAACCTTTGCAACTAATTCATCTCCATGCATGACTGAACAACTTTGAACAATGTTAAATTAGAAGAACTAAAATACCTTTTTATATTAAATATGTTAAATTTTTTGAATTGTAGTGTTTCTTCTAAGTGTTGATCAAAATTTAAATTAGGACTTGATCAAAATTAGTTAAGTGTATGACAATTTAAATTAGGACTTGATCAAAATTAGTTAAGTGTATGATTTTTTAAATGCAATTTATATATGCAATTTTATATACGCAATTTTATAGATGTAATTTTATAGTACCAATTTTATAGATGCAAATTTTAGATGCAAATTTTATAGATTGCAAATTTTGCTAAGTTAGAAATTTTTGCTATGTTAGAAAATTTTAGATGCAAATTCAGTTTTAGGACTTAGTGAAAATTCAGTTATAGATGCAAATTTATAGATGCAATTTTATAGTAGCAATTTTATAGTTAGCAAATTTAGAAAAATTAGCAAATTGTTGTGTAGTAATTTTATAGATGCAAATTTTATAGATTGCAAATTTGGCTAAGTTAGAAATTTTTGCTAAGTTAGAAAATTTTAGATGCAAATTCAGTTTTAGGACTTAGTGAAAATTCAGTTATAGATGCAAATTTATAGATGCAATTTTATAGTAGCAATTTTATAGTTAGCAAATTTTTGTGTACCAATGTTATAATGCAAATTTTATAGATTTTTGTGTAGCAATTTTATAGATGCAAATTTTATTGATTGCAGGGACATTGAGCTATGGATCCTAACTATGTGCGAGACGAGGAGAATGAAGACTTAATTATGGAACAGATATATGAGGATGCCAATCCAATTGATCCCGATCGAGAAGATGCCGGTGGAGAAGATGTCGGCGGTGGAACCGATGCCGGTGGAGAAGATGATGAGGATTTCACCTCACAATTTCTGATGGACTCTGGTGAGGGAATTGAGTCCGAAGAAGAAGAGCCGACGAGGTGGAGATTTGTATTGCACTTATTAACGCATTATTAAGGCTATTTTGTTGATCACTACATTCATTAATTGATTTGTATTGCACTTATTAACGCATTATTTTTCTTTTAGCCCTCCGGATCGAGCAAATCTGCTAATAAGTTTAAACCTCGAGGCGGCACGAAAAGGATGTCGAGCGATCAGCCAAAGTTACCGATCTATGTAATTGCTGATAACGGCGACCCGCTGGAACCCAAAGAGAACCGCCGTAAATTCATAAATCAAGCTGGAGCTATTGTTAGGGACATGCTCCCGATCACCATACCAGAATGGCATAAGCCGGCGGCCGCAAACGACGATGACCCCTGCTATGTCCACCATTACAAAAGATTTGATATATGACACACTCTTGTCACATTTTAACCTCCCGGAAGATGTCTCTGAAATCAAGAAGGAGAAACTCAAGCAGTGGACTCTTCGAAGATGGCCGAACAATTCCGGAACTGGAAGAAAACAATATGGAAAAAATATGAAAATGAAGATCCAGATTTCAGTGGAAGTTCCGGAACTGGCCGAACACTAGTGAAGATACAAGATGACTGGCCGCGTTTAAGGCGTATAAGAAATCGGCTACGGCTGTGGCCCGATCGGAGAAAAATAAGGCAAATGCTGCGAAGAAGAAATACCACCATAGGTTGGGGACAGGTGGCTACAGGTCCGCCATTCCTAAGTGGTTAGCCGCTGAAGACAGACTGCTTGCTAAAGGGATCCTCCACAGACACTACACTGGCCCGAGAGGTCCAAATTCTGGATGTTCGCGCATGGTGCATATTTGGACGAGCAAACAGGGCTGATTGTTGCAGTCGGAAGATGGAAGGAAAAAGTAGAAGAAATCCTCCCGAAGCTTGTAGTTGCAATAGATGAAGCTCGCCGGGGTGTGTACAAACCCGATAGAGAGGACGACGAGCTGTCACGGGCCCTGGGTAATCCTGAACACGTTGGACGATTACGAGGCCAACCCGGCGGTGTCACCGTGAAGACTGGGTTTCCGGAGTGCGCTGATAGTTATAGAAGCCGTGCAAGAAAGAAGAAGAAGGGTGAAGAACGGCTATCGGAATTGGAACAAAAGGTGCAGCAGCTCATGGAACTTAATCAGCAAAGTTGTCTCAACAGCAGCCGTCTCAACAGCAGCTAGAAGATCCTCAAGCCAATGCCGACCGATCTCAGCTTAAAAGCAGCGTGGGTTCCACGCAACTAGAAGTCGATGCTCACTACGCCGTGGATGATGTCACGGAGAGGACAGATTGTGAGCTACATATGCCATTTGGAACATATCCATGAAGGTGGCAGTCGGCTATGTTTTACCAAATGGACCCGAAGCAAGCTACCATACTGGTGACATTCCAGCGGGCTATGCTCGTGTCGGGTGGATGAAATTATGCCGGGTATGACACATTGTCTCTTGAGATTCCTGGAGGTGACGGTGAGACGACATTGGGAGAAGTCAGTGGTTTTGCCCTGTGGAACAAGAAATACATCGTCTTGTCAAGGCCATCGACTCCTCCTTGTAGCAGTCCACCTCATCAGCAAAGCCCGAACTAGAAGGGACGTCATGAGCTCGAGTCCATCTCGATCTCCGCCGCGTGAGGAACAGCCTGTTAAGTTTCTCCCGAGGAAGCGCAAGGTCGGTTCGCCGATTAGGAGGAGACCTAGAAAGCAGAAAACACCGCCGCCTCCTGAGAAGTTACCATGGATAAAACTGTCGAGGAAAACGCCGCCGCCGTGAAGGCCTATAATGCAGCATTCTTTGCACCGAAAGTGCCCGAGCCAAAATTTACCGCCGGCATCGCTCCGGAGGCGTGTCATCGAACCGTCGATAACCTATATAACCCTCCACCATCGCCGCCATCAGACTATGAGCGTTATATTAGCAAGTCATATGACGATCTGATGGAGGTCCCGCCGCCGAAAAAAGGTAAAGAAGTTCCCCAGCTCGGACAACAAGAAGTACAATCGGTCCCCCCCCTCAAGGTGTTTGACGCAAAAGAAATACACCGTATTGCCGCGGAAGCGCAATGTACTCCACAACAAATAGGTTCGTCAACCGATTACGCCATCGCTGAAGTAGTAAGAAAATATGTTCCCGGGGAAAATTTGGTCGACGGCAGGTTATCAACAAAAATGCGTGAGTTGCATACCTGGTACAAGAAAGCCGTAAATGAGGGGAATGTCAGTCTGCTGTGGGAGTTAAGGAAGGGCACTACTGCCAACTACAATACGCTGTGTCCGTTGAATTTACCGAACTTTTTCAGTTATACAATATCCGGGCCCTCGACAAATCTATCATCAGTTCCTTTTGTCTGTAAGTGATTTATTTCTGTAATTTAAGTCTTTACCTCAGCTCGTTCATTGTCTGTAATTATCCTCACTATAATCTTTTGTGCGCTATATTTTGCAGAATGAAGATGCTCGACTTGAAAAGGAAAAAAAACAATGACTTTGGGTGGATTGACCCCGATAAATATCATGTAGTCACCATAGAAGATCCCTTGTATAACAAGGACACACCGGGGGATTTGCTAAGCTATTTCAAGCAACACCGTGACAAAAAGACTATATTATGGCCTTACAACTTCAAGTGAGTGTTACTGTCTCTTCTACACATTCTATTTTGCTCACCCGATGTTAAGTTTAACTGACGAGTTATGCATGACTGTGTATATAAACACGTGCAGGTTCCACTTTATTCTTCTCGTCATTAAATTCACGATGGAGATATTCATGTCCTTGACTCATTAAGGAAAGATCCTGAAGAATACAAGACATGTTTTGATATGCTCGCAAAGTAATTTCATTTCTTATCGCCTCTTTCGTTCATTTCCTGATATCAAGTCATTAATAACTCTTTTGTTAATTTTATTTGTCGGGCAGCGTTTGGAAAGAGTTCATCAAGGAAGAACCCGGTCAATGGACACCGAAGCTGACATGGCGTCTGAACCAGGTAAGTAGTACTACCTAGGTCCACGCACCATTGTCATACTTGATTATTATTTGATTGAATTCAATTCTTCTATAGTCTTGCGCGGTACAGCCACAGGGAACTAATTACTGTGGATACTTCGTCTGCGAGTACATACAAGTTCTGACCTGCGAGAAATTCGAGGGCAAAAGAAGTAAAGAGGTACGTAAACATTATTCACAGCGTTTTGTTTTACCATCAGTTGTGCTGAGTTTCATTCATTTCATATATATATGTATACACACACAACTCATGTATTTATTTTGATCTTATTCTTTTAAAGTTGGCAAAAAAGCGCTGCAAGCTACCATTGGAGACCCGCTTCAAAGCCATTGCGGAGGAGTTGGCGGGATTTTACCTTGCGGAGGTCATACCTGATACAGGAGAGTACCACTATAATACATAATTAGTATGCCTCCATGTAATACTGATCCGCATGTAATTAAGTACCTGGAACCGGGAAAACTTGATCTTCATGTAATTAATTTGTTTGTGTCATCAACGTGATCTTCATGTAATTTTATTTATGTGTTAAATATATATGACTTCATCTTCGTGTTTTTGGCGCATCGACGTGATCCTGTACGATGGAAACCATCCGATACCCCTAAACCCCCTCCTAAAACCCTAAATACAGAAAATTAATCGAAATAGAAAAAAAAAAGGAAACACAGTAGTCCCGGTTCGTGTTACGAACCGGGACTAAAGGTTCCAGCCCCAGGCGCCTGTGCCGAGCCCACGTGGATGGGCATCTAGTCCCGGTTCGGAACCAACCGAGACTAAAGAGCAGGGGCCTCTAGTCCCGCTTTGCTAGTCTCGGTTGGCTAACCGGGACTAGAGGGGGGTCTGGAACCGGGACTGCTGTCCCGTTTTCCACTAGTGAGTGCTGCGCGAGGATGGCGGCGTCGGCGGGACAGGAGGTTCCCGAGGTCGAGGCCATGGCGACCTGGGCGAGCTCCTCCTGCAGCACGTGGGCGATGACCTCGTCGTTGTCGACGGTGTCCAGTCTGACCTCGGCGGCGGCCCCGTCGAGGAGGGCCAGCAGGGTCTGCGGCGGCGGCTGCGGGGCGTGTACGGAGCCGCCGGCGCCGCCGAGAAGGGCGTGCGGCCGTTAATTCGGAATTTCTAATGCAGTTACCAACAAACACGTTACCGTCGCTTTTCAGCTATATATACATCAGCAAACGGAATAGCCCTAGTCCGACAAACAAACAGAGAGACGATGGCGGCGCGGAAACTCGAGATCGTCGATTGGACTCTCCCGGCGGATGTACTCCTCGAGATCGTCGCACGCTCCGACGTCCGCACCATCGTCCGCTGCGCCGCCGCCTGCAAGCTCCTCCGCCGCGACATCCTCAACCGTTCCTTCATCCGCCGTGTCACCCAGCAGCAAGGGGGCGTCGTGCCTCCGTACATCCTCACCCACCTCAACATCAACGACAATGAGAACGACGATGACCCGCCGCCGCCAGCACTCTCTCTGGTCCACCCGGTCACGCCCGCCGTCGTGTCGTTCTTCGATCACCACCTGTCCCCCTACATGTCGCGGTTCGCGGATGACCTCCTTGGCAAGCACTATAAGGTGGTGGGGTCCCGCGGCGGCCTCGTCCTCCTTCGTCGCCGCAACTTCAGCACCAGCAGACAACCTAACGTGTGTGTGTACGACCCCGTCACCGGCCACCGCACCTTCCTCTCTTACCCGCCAGGTATCACCGGTATAAACGACAAATGCTTTGACAGCTGCACCTTGCTCACGGCCGCGGACGGCATCGATTCCTCCTTCTTGCTGTTTTGCCCCCGTCTCGTCACCAGGCGCAACAGAAGCAGCACAAGAACCATCAAAGTCCATGTTTTCACATCATCATCTGATCGAGCGACGACAATAATTATTTCCATTCGCAGGACTGGTTTGCAATGCACAGAGACGCTGTCGTCCTCCATGGTGGTGTCATCCACTGGCTAGTGCGTGGCCGTGACGTGATTGTTACATACAATTTCTGCACAATGGAGCATGGAACGATCAATCTGCCTGAACATGGCACCAACTCCAAGGGACAGCTCCACCTCGAGTCACACGACGAACGAAAACTACTATGTCTATTGCGTGTAAAAGGTTTCAATATAGCCATGTGGCCTCAGCTCCCAAGCGGAGATTGGCCATCGGAGCCCATGACGATCGACACAGAAGAGAAGCTGCGCGCGCTAGACCCCGACATCTGCCCTGGTCGGCCTTTCCAGTTCGCCAACACGGGAAGCAACACAGTGTTGTTGCGTATAACTAGTTATGGTCCGAGCAAAAGCTGCCGTGGTCTTCTCTTTATCCTTGACTTGGGGACTATGGAGATACGAGTGCTGCAAGACTCAACTGCCTCTTCCATGATCATAGAGATTAGTCTGCCTTCTCGGCTACGAGCAATGAAAATCTTTTCCTAGTAAGATATTATTTACATATAGCTATGTTATTATATCAAGCTCCACACTGTCATTGTAGTGCGTGAAAACAACGACCGAGGTGTGTCTAGACTATGTATTTAATTATAGAGTGAACTGCACCAGAGGTCACCAAGTTGCACGAAAATGAAGGATTGGTCACCAACTTGAAAAAGCTCAAAACGGGGTCACGAAGTTGTGGCTTAGCGTCTTTTGGTCATTCCGTTGACGTGGCAGTCTGTATTTTACAAAAAAACCTTAAAATTTTATTTATTGTAATTGTTAGGTCCTTTTTGAATTTGTTAGGCGCGGCAGCAGCTTCGGCCATGGCGCCGCCTCCTGGTGCTCGCCGCCCTTCTCGTGGCGGCCACGACGCAGACTTCGCCCACTGCGGCGCCGGTGCGGGGCGGGAGGCAGCACGGTGGGCTCCAAGGCAGCGGGCGGAGTCGCCGCCACAGGGGGCAGCACCGCGGGCGCCTGGGCCGGGGCAGTCACCGGCGGAGGCGTCACGGGAGGAGGCGCCTTCACAGGCGGGGGCACGACCGGAGGCGGCGTCACTGGCGGGGGAGTGACAGGCGGCGGCGTGACCACCGGAGGCGGCGCGGACACGGGCGCGACGGCCGGAGGCGGCTTGACCGGGGCTACCACTGGTGGCGGCTTAGCGGGCGCGACGGTCGGAAGCGGCTTGACCGGCGCGACCGCTGGTGGCGGCTTAACGGGCGCGACGGGTGTGGTCGTGGGAGCGGGCGTCACCGGCACGGGAGAGGCCTGGGCCGGCGCTGTCGGCACCGGCACGGGAACGGGCGTTGCCGGCGCCGCAGTGGGCGAAGTCTGCGCCGTGGCCGCCACGAGAAGGGTGGCGAGCACCAGGAGGCGGCGCCATGGCCGAAGCTGCTGCCGCGCCTAACAAATTCGAAAAGGACCTAACAATTACAATAAATAAAATTTTAAGGTTTTTTTTGTAAAATACAGACTGCCACGTCAACGGAATGACCAAAAGACGCTAAGCCACAACTTCGTGACCCCGTTTTGAGCTTTTTCAAGTTGGTGACCAATCCTTCATTTTCGTGCAACTTGGTGATCTCTGGTGCAGTTCACTCTTAATTATACATGAGAGTGTGTTCTCGCTTGGTACAGACTGTAGGTGCCTAAGACCAGCCACAACGTGGGTTCGCTTCATAGAAAAAGATGTCAGGGTTAGGAATCGGTAGGAAAACTCTACCATGTGATGAATCGCTTGTGGGACCCATGGTGGTACCATGCAAGAATAAACAAGTAGCCATGGATGGATCTGCCATTCTGCCACTCCTTTTTCCCTCTCTCTAGCACACGATTCTCACATGCTGGCCCACAAATGCATGCTAGGAACCGAACCAACAAGTTAAGTCGCTTTTTTTTGTCAGGCCATTTGAATCGATGCTGAGCAGTGTATAGAACCGATTCTTTAGGCACTTTGAACGCTTCTCTGCAACGTTGTGGCTGGTCTAAGAGCACTTCACAACATTTACCTTGGAATGTTACATGTATGAGTTAATTATGTGGTTGCATATTTATTTGCATCACATGTATCTTTAGATTTTGTGAAGTGTGATTCAATATTTGCATTGTTGACATAAACTAGTGTAGATGGTTTTTTAATATTTGTATACTTGATGCACAGCTCTGGACCGGACGGGTTTGGGCCTGCTTTCTTCAAGCGCAACTGGGACCTTGTGAAAAATGACCTTTGGATGTTCTCCATGCTTTCCACTTGGTTGCTGACCTTCGGCCTATTAATAAGTCCTTTATCGTTCTCCTCCCAAAAAAGGCTGGGGCTAACAAGCCGGACAACTTTAGGCCCATTTCTCTTCAAAACTGCAGTCTCAAGTTCACCACAAAGTGTCTTACCTTCCGCCTTAAACCTCTTATGCCTTACTTGGTCCACCCAGATCAAACCGGTTTCATATCTGGGCGTGCCATTGCTAAAAACTTTATTTATGCTGCCGATATCGTCCAAGCCTGTCACAGACGCTCGGCTCCGGCCATAGTCTTTAAACTCGACTTTCGTAAAGCTTTCGACTCCATCAGCTGGGAGGCGCTTGATCCCATTCTGGAGGCGAAAGGCTTCCCCCTTCTCTGGCGAGAATGGATTAAAAATCTCAACCTGTCGAGCCAAACCGCTGTCCTTCTCAACGGGGTCCCTGGGCGGTGGATCCAATGCTGACCTGGCTTGTGACAGGGGGACCCGCTCTCCCCATTCCTCTTCAATACTGTCGTTGATGTTCTGCAACAGCTCCTTCTTCAAGCTTCGCGCGACGGCCTTCTCCTCCACCCTATCGTCGATGACCTACCATGCCCTATCATGGAGTATGCAGATGACACGCTGATCATTATTCGCGCCATTCCCGGCCATGTGGCCAACCTTAAGGACCTTCTCTACTCTTTCTCTCTCGCCACCGGCCTTGACATTAATTACCATAAAAGCACCTTTGTCCCTATCAAGGTGGACTCTGATGATGCCGCCTCGATGGCTCTGACCTTTGGGTGCGAGGTGGCCTCCTTCCCCCAGACCTATATCGGTCTACCACTTTCTACTCATAAAACTAGGGCCTCTGATTTTGCCCCCATCATTTGCAAGAGCGATAAGCACCTCTCTGGGTGGCGTGGGCGATCCCTTCCCATTGGCGGGCGCTTGATACTCGTCAACTCGGTCCTCTCCTCTCTCCTCGCTCATGCTATGAGTGTTGGGGTCCTTCCGGCGGGTGCTATCGAGGCCATTGATAAGCGCCGCCGTGCGTTCCTCTGGACCGGCAAGGACCATTGTGCCGGTGGGCAATGTAAGGTGGCCTGGACTGATGTGTGTAGGCCTAAAGCCAATGGTGGGCTAGGCGTTATCTCTCTCCCCTCCCAAAATTCTGCCCTCTTCTCTAAGTTCCTCTCCAAACTCCACTCCGACTCTGCTGCCCCTTGGGCATGCTGGTTTCGCCGCTTCTACGGGTTGTCCGACACTAGGGAGCTCGGAGACTCTCACCGCCTCGACACTCCTGTCTGGAAAGGCATTGTCGCCGCTCTCCCTGCCTTTCGAGATGTCTCCTGTGTGTCAATCAAAAGCGGGGCGACCACCTCATTTTGGTTCGATCGCTGGCATGGCTCGGATACCCTCGCCAACTCCTTTCCGGCTCTTTTTTCCCATTCCACTCGGCCGAACTGCGACGTCCACTCTGGTCTCCGCCATGGCCTCCCCTCCCTACTCATGTCGCGGATCACCTCTGTGGCAGCTCAGGAACTTGACACCCTCGTTCAGTCTCTCCCCTCTGCCGACCCTCATGACCCCGAAAATGATACGCGCCTTTGCCGATATACTAACAGAAAGCTCTCTAATCGTTGTTTCTATGCTAATGTCCTTAAGCTGCTGCAGATGGGTGATCCAGTGAGGGCGCAGACTCATGTTATTTGGCGGAATGCGGCGCCTAAGATGTGCCAGATCTTTAACTGGCTCACTCTACGGAGGCGCCTCTCCACGAATGAACGTCGCTTCCGCCATCACCTATGTTCCTCTCCCGGATGCCCCTCTTGCCCGATGGATGAAGACGCCGACCGTCTGCTCCTGCGCCGCGGCCGTGCTACCGAGATCTAGGATGCTCTTTCTCTGAATGACATCCCAACCTCGGTGGCGGATGTGGAGGAAGTTTGGAGGGATCACGCCACCTCCTATGCGCGGGCAACCATCATCACGTCTGTTCTTTGGAACATCTGGAAACACCGGAACTCACTTGCTATCAACCAGGTTGATGAACCGCTCCCTATAGTGACTCGCCGTTGCATTGATGATGTACGCCTTTGGTCAAATCGATGCCATTCTGTGGTCGTTAAAAATTCGCTCGTTGCGTGGTGTGCCACCTTCGACCCCCTGTGAAAAACTGATGTATCTTGTTGTAATCTTGTCCTTCTGCCCCCTTCTCCTTGTAAAACTGCTCCATGTGTGATTTGATATAGAAAAAGTTCAGGCTGGCTTAGGCCCGCCGGTGTTACAGTCAAAAAAAAAAATGCACAGCTCAGTTTTTTTTTGTTGATTCCGCAATGCAGCACTTCGGTTGAATTTTTGTATATGCAACACCTAAATTAGGAGCATGGGCACTCAAACTTGGGTGGATAAGGAAGACATCAACATCCCCTTGCCACTAGGATAAGCCTATGTTTGCAAGCACAGCTTAGTTGACTGAGAAGCAACTTGTTTCTCAGTTGATCCTGGATTGACAAATCCATTACATATACTGAACCAATCATTTATTTATAGGTGAATTAATTTATAATTCTGTATCATTTTGCACTTGACAAGCATGGCCGGTGTTCAGCTGTTCATAAGTTCCAGACATGATGGAGGGTAATTATCTGATACTGATTCCTGTGATTAAGCTTGTTATGTGGTAATATAGTGATGGGCAGTGAGCCAGTGACTAGTTCCTCGAACGCCCCCTTTACATACTCAGAACCTACTTTCGCCTTTGACAAAGATAACACATCTCCCCCACAAAATAAAAAACAAAGAGCTTGCAACGTCCGGCCCAGAAACGGCCTAAACAGGAACCCAAGTTTGGTTTTGTGATTTCCGTCAAGAAGAAAACGTCTGGCCACAAACACGGTGTGCACAACAATTCAGGCTTCAATTCAGCTAACGTACAAATACAATGCAGCAGAAACACACGGGTGCACGCCTAACTTGATTGCTGAAATACAGATTGTTAGCCGGCGCATCAACACAACACTGCCAACTTTGAAAGCGAAACAACATGACAAATAGAACACCAACCTACAGAAGGTCGCACTATGAAATGGGGTATCCTGAGAGTAAACATCGAGCCTGAAAGCTCTTACAAACAAAGCAGTGTAGTATACAGAAGTAAAGCAGGAAAACCAGCTAGCAGCACATCAGACTTATTGGTGGAACCGCATCTGAAGCAAGAAGAGAATCCAGACATGAGCAGACAGGATGAGAAATTCATTCGACGCAGAGGAGAGAGGGACTGAACAGCAAAGCATGGGCCGACAGAACTTGTTAGCTCCATACATGCTACCACCTGCAATGGTTCAGCCAAATGTTACAGAAGAAAAAAGAGAAACCGTAGAATTCATCCAACACTGAAGAAATTCACATTGACAGAAAGATACTAATAGAAACGACCAAAGAATCCCTATGTATGCAATAATCTTTTACCGTGAATGCTACCAATGAATGGAGTGAGACTAGTACCTGGGTACAAAGATGTGGTCGATGTATCGACCTAGCATTCCGGCGCCTCAACTGAAAAGGTGAACAGGACGGGAATAAACAAGTGAAGAAACAAGAGACTACAAGATGTGCTACTAGTGTACGTACCTTTATCTGTAAACATATTCGAATGCGGGGCTGTTTGGATGGTCCTTCACTGCTGCCGTCAGTGCAGCCCTGGCACCGCTCACCTCCGCATCGGTGGCTCCACTTTCCAAGAGCTCAACCGTGACGCTCTCGAGGGAAGGGAGATGCTCCATGCCCACATCCAAGTTCCTACGGGAGATCCACTCTGCTAAGCAGGTGAACATGAGTTTTTTAAGCCTTGGCGCAGCTCCTCGTGGAAAGGTAGATGGCACAACAGGAATATTTCCGAAGTAGCACGCTCTGGCGCATGGGAAGGAATCAGGGGTAACGACAAACGTCTCCATTTCAGTTTTCAGTGAGTCACTGCGATAACAACAGCCCAAGCGGAGAAGAAGAAGAGCGGGCAGCATTCCAAGGATCTGAATGTCCTCCTGTCTCACTTCCTTCAGCGATATCTCAAGGTACCACAGAACATGAAGCGAGGAAGGATTAACCCATACCGGCAGTGTTAGGAACCAGTAGGGCCATGAATAAAGCACTAATTTGTGTAGTTGTTTAGGGGGCACCCAGCCTTCGAGCGTAAACTCGACATCTCCAACATGGGCAATAATAACTAGGTTTTCCAATTTGTGCAAATTATTTAAGGAGTCCACTAAAGTTTTATGCATGCTCTCATCCAAACCTACAAAACCAAACTTGAGGATCCTCAACTTGGTCAGATGGCCCAGCTCTTCCACAAAATGGTGATTCAAATTGGCTTCCACCTGTGGTCCGTCTACCACTTCAAGACAAATCAAGTTACCTATTCCAGGCGGGAGCTCCATATGATTTAAGCTGTCTAGGTACAGGCACTTTAGACGTCTCAGCCGAGCAACACTCGATGGCAATTGTTTCATACTATAACTGCCTCTTAGGTCCAGGGTTTGCAGAAACTGCAGGTTCCCTATTTCTATCGGAAGCTTCTTAATCCAGGAATCAATTAAACCCAAGTACCTCAAATGCAATAAATTCCCCACATGCTCAACATCAGAGATACCACTACCTTCCAAATGCAACACCCGCAGCACTTTAAAACATGAAATACTCAACACTCGCTCAGCAACATTATCTCTGAAAACAGTAAGAGATCTCACTTGTGGCATACCGTTGGTAGCCACATCTACCTCGCTATTTTGGACTGACAACCTCCGGACCTTGCTTTGAGAATTAGACATCTTTCTCTCGGTACCATCCAAAATAGTGACGAAGTTCTCTTCGCTTGCCAATGAACATATGAGATCAAGCACCATGTCATGCACACGACATGCTATTACCTTATCTTCATAATCAATGTCTATTGGCTGGACCATACTTCTATTAACCAGCTCTCTGAAGTAGCTATCACCAAGCTCATATAAGCTAGTTTCTTGTTTTTCACTATAGACAAAACCTTCGAAGATCCATTTCCATACAAGCTCGTCTCTCGAAATCTTGTGGTCTTCTGGATAGATACTTAGATATAATAAACAAGGTTTCAGATAAGAAGGCAAGTCATAATAGCTAAGTAATAATATCTTCTTCATCTCCTCAACACTGTGATCTTCTGTAAGTCCATGGCCAATGGAGTTTAGCAAGTCATACCATTTGTCATTTCCTTTTATCTTACCATTACTAGCCAAAAGACTTGCTATAGTAATAATGGCTAGTGGTATTCCTCCACATTTTTTTAAGATGTCTTCGGATACTTGCACCAATTCAGGGGGACACCCTTTCTCGTGGGAAAATACTCTTTTGTTGAAGAGAATTCTTGACATGTCATGAGGAAGGGGTTTCATTCTATAGATATCATAACTAGAAGAGCAACATGCTTCAGAAACACTGAAAATGCGGGTTGTCGTGATTAATCGACTGCCACGACTGTCCTTGGAGAAAGCACACTTGATTATTTTCCACGTCTCTTTATCCCATATGTCATCAATTACAATCAGGTACCTATGTGGACATTTTCTAGAGTTACTCGACAGATCAATCAAGATATATGTAACATTTTTTCTATTACGAGGTTGTTATTAATTTGTGAATATGTGTGTGAAAAAGACGGTAGAAGACTCTTGATACTTACAATAACAGTTAAATTACTAGTGAAGGTGCACAGTAAATGATTCTTAAACGAAGATCAACGATATGCTATTGAAATGCCTATATGTAACTACAGATCAATGTGATTATTTTAACAAAACTATTAATTAGTAATCGAAAAAGTAAGCACACGTACCTCTTATTGGTAAGGAATTCAATGAGTTCGTCGATGAGATGTTTTTCCTCCCTCATTACATTATGAATGTTTTCAAACTTGTTCTTGTCAAGATCATAGAGAATATTCTTGAGAACTTTTTGTGTATCAGGATTTTGAGAAACTGGAACAAAAGCACAACAATCAAATTGCACTTTGATCTTGTCATACACTATTTTGGCGAGAGTCGTCTTGCCCAGGCCACCAAATCCGACGATGGAGACTGTCTTCAGTGGATGCTTCGAAAAATCATCACCAAGGTCAACATATCGATCAACTCATCACTTGTTTCTTCAGTTCCGACGAGCTTCGTCACATCTGTGTACAAAGCCGTCATGCGAGGGTCAACGCTACTCGTACTAGCGTTGATGGTGTCCAGCTTCTCCAACTCATACCTTCGGCGCTGTTCGGCCAGTTGTTTGGCTTGACCAACCACTTCTTCCAGTGCAGTTGAGATCCCATGGAGTTCCTTCCCCTTCTTGAATAATCTGGTGGTTTTCTTGAGTAACTTCTTTACTTTGTTTTTAGGATTGGCAAGCTCACCTTGATCCTCCACACGCACCATGAAGGCATCAACGATGTCCTCCATCTGGTACGATAGCTCCTTCACCTTTCGAGCCCAGATCTTGACACCCTGGTCAATCTTCTCTGGAGGCTGTTTCGCAACCTTCTCCAAGGCGCCATGCATCAAGGCCAACTCCGCCTCGAGAGACTCGACGCCTTTCCTGGCGCGCTTCTCGAGGGTGAACTCCCCTACGAGTAAATCGCCGAGCTTCCCAAGGACGGGCTTGACAGCGAGCATGGCGATCTCCATGGCTAGCTAGCTCGACCTCTCTACACAGACGGTCGTTGTGGTGTTTTGTGGGGAAGAGAGCTGGAAGCGCGATGCAGAGAAGCTCTTGGAAGAAACAAACGGTGTGGGCTAGAAGATTATACTGCTCTAATTAGGCGACCAGCCAAGACCGGACATGAGTACTGATCACGCGTATAGCCTGGCTACCCTGTGGGCCTTTGCGCAGCCCGGTCCCCGTTATCAGCCGGCCGCAGTAACGTCGACAGTGTTAGTCCGGCAAGGCTCAGATGCGACCTTGGGACTGGCGAGAATGGCATCAAGTCGACTTTAGAGGTGGAGATCCCTGCACCTCTAATCACACCATGTGCTGCAACACTAATTAATCCCATACCATATGGTATGACGCGCCCACTTTTATCGTTTCAAGTAAACTAGTCTGTCCTGGCGCTTAAACCATGGCCTCATATGGTATGAGATTAACAAGTGATCTTCCTCTGGTTTGCCCATCAGATCATTCTTACCTTGAGTACACGGCCATCCTCGTTTATTTGGTCAAACGTAATCCAACATGCATGGCAATGTATACACTGAAAGACATTTAATTTCACAAGTCTGGTATGAAACCAGTATGCAGAGCTACTAGGAAGAAAAAAACGCGATGAATAATCAAAGGGTGCAAAACAACCAGCAGTACACCATGACTGCGTACTCTTCCTTACAAAACAGATGATTGGAAAAAAAAAATCAGCTAGAGTAAATGGAGGAGCCTAATTATTCATGAATAGACAGATGCAACAATAGATTTCAGATACATGTGGGTAAATCACTAGGAGAGACTCATGTCACTCCCGAAGGTAGATATTGAGTCAAAACGCCAACGGAGTTATAGTGTTCTTGAGTCTTGAACGTCCTGAATGGTCAGAATGGAGGCAATGCAACACAGGTAGAACTTGAAGGCATGACATAAGAAGCACTTGATCAGCAATGGCACATACGGAAACTGTAAGAAACGACACTTGTGGCATGCTGCTGCTTGCAGTAGTCTTATCTTTCAAGTTCTTTTGGATTGATAATCTCTGAATCTTGCCTTCGGATTAGATAGCTTTAGTTTTGTGCACTGCCTTGCAATTTGATCACAGAGGTACCATGCATGCAACAAAAAATACCAACGTAAGTATATATAGCTCGATCGGTGCAACTGCTACCAATGAAACTACCTGACTACTGCAAAATGTGATGAACCGACCTAGCACTCCGGCCACCTCAACTGAAAAGGTGAACACGACGGGAATTAATAAACGATATGGTTAGGAAACAAGCGGCAACCTCAACACAGTCTCCACAAACAAGAGACTAAGAGCAAGTATAATAGGGCCACATAAGCGGACTATAAGAAATTAAACAATATATCTTTGCTTAGTTGGAGGAGGGAGAAGAGGACAGAGAAGAGAAGCGGCCGCTCATGAAAGATCTGGCTGCAGCACGTGCTCCTAAGCACTATGCGAGAGTGTAAGGTGGGCCATGTATTATTAAAATGGTTCATGTATATAGCCAACTATTATACATGATGGCTATAAGAAGACTATAAGTGACAGTGTTAGTCCGACAAAGTTCAGATGCAACCTTGGGACTGGCGAGAATGGCATCAAGTGCCGCTTCGACTGTAGTGTGGAGATTCCTCTAGCTCTAATCTAATTAACACTGAGACCATGTGCCGCAACACTAATTAATCCCCAAGGTTTAAGGCTTTAAGCGACAGTACAGAGTAGTTTACTTGAAACGATAAAAGTGAGCCTTGGTTATTTGGGTTGTTGTTTATCCCGAAATGGAGGTTGAAACCTCAATTTTTACATCAAATCAATGCACACAATGTTCTTTTCATTAAATATTCAACGTCTTACAAAATACAAAGTAATACATCAATAAAAGTCTGAAGCCACCTTCCTGGCAACATCTATTGCTACTCCTACCAAGGGGTGGATATAATCGGGGTCGTCTGCCAGACCACACATCAACGGATATCATTTAAATCCGGTGATCTCAACCAAGCCGCCCAGCGGCGGGTCCAGAGCACAAATCGATCTAGTATGCTCCCAGCGGTCATCACATGTACACGCCCGCGAGGCTGCCGCCAACGTACACTAGTACAGAACGACACATCGAAAACGGGTCAAAACGCTCATCGAAAACAGAGAAAAGGGTCCGCGCCCGAGCCTCGCTACCTGCTGATGTGAAGAACCACATCTGCAACTCGAAGGTGATAACCGTCACTGATGAGGACAAGTTGTGGCAACGATTACTCACTTAGTTCTGTTACCCTATGGTCGATATCAGCAGTTACGTTCTCTCATTTGTACTCGTTGAACATTTTGTAGTTTTAAATTGTTTTTATTTTTGTTGCACAAATAGTTTGAGACAATTAATTTCCGGATGTTCCGGGCACGCTCCGAATTTTTGCTAACGCGATATTCCTCTAATAATAGTTGTGAAAAGTTTTATTTACATTTTTATCATGAAACTTATCTCAAAATATTGCTCATGTTATTTTTATGGTTTTTCTAAAACTATTTTATATTTTCTTGCATTTACAATTTCTAGCTATTTAACGGATTTAATTTGTATAATATGTAAAAAATGTGAAAAATTATGAAACTTTCCATTGTTCCTTATATAATACCAACTAGGTGGGGTGAGTATATTACGCAATTCCAATACAATTACATTGAACTTGCAAAGTTAATAATGCATGATATAATCTCTTCAATAGATGCACTTACTTTTTCCCTGGAGCTTCATTTACCACTAACAAGCGCATATACGCTGCCAGTTATTTTTGTTTTGAATAGTTTTGATTATTTCTAATATTTTCTATACAAAATAAATTCCGGAGTGCACGAACATATTCAAGACATTCCGGCTGCTAGTGTTTGGCGGCAAAGTCAAAATTTTGGGTCCAAACTGGTAAGAGGGAGGGAGTTTTCCCCATTTACCGCCCCAGCGGCTCCTCACAATTTTCAAACCCTCGCCTCGCCGGCGCTGCAAATCCCTAGCCTCGCTGCCCTCCTCCATTCCCTCGCCACCCTGCAAATCCGTAGCCTCGCCGCCCTCCTATTTTCTCTCGCTTCCCCTGCAAATCCCGAGCCTCCCCGCCGCCACAAATCCCTAGCCTCGCCGCCCTCCTCCATTTCCTCGCTGCCCATGCAAATCCCTAGATTCGCCGCCGCTGCAAAATCCCTACCCTCGCCGCCGCTGCAAATTCCTAGCCTCGCCGCCTCCTCCATTCCCTTGCCGCCCCTGCAAATCCGTAATCTTGCCGCCCTACAAATCTCTAGCATGGCCGACCCTCCCAGTTCCGCTCTCCACCAGGTCCGTGGGGTAAGAGCTAGTCCTCCCCTTCATCTAGGAATTAGGCGGGGACGAGTTCTTGTTTAATCCCCTGTATCATTTTCTAGAAGGAGCATTTTTTACCTTCTAGCTACTTCTTCAGTTATAATTAGTTGGCATTAGTTATTTTCGGAATTGATCTTTCTTAAATTATGATTGATGCAACTATACTTAGTTAAGCAATGACCACTCCTGCTCTAACAAATGGCAGATAAATTAACTTAGCAGTGACTATATATGAGAACCAATAAGTCGCGACAAGTCACACGCGCAACCGCACGCAGATTTGTGACCATGGTCTAATATTTATAGGGGGAGGTTAGAGGCAACAGAGGACGTTTTGAATTTTGAGAGGGAGAGAAAGATGAGGCGCGAACGAAATAAAATTTCGGTGCTTCTCTCTCACGTACGCTGGTGCGCATCATCTTGAGGGATCGATGGCTGAGATGAACGACGTTGAACTAATACGGAAGGACTCCTATTAACACGCTATATGGGACTCTCGATGGCATGGTAAAAGGTGGGCCTGGTGGTTAGAGATAATCACGGATTGCTTTCTAAACTCTACGTCCCAGTTATCTCGCCCCAATAACTGCGATTTTAATCCCCGGCTAAATATCGACGATACACATGAGCACTACGTGTGGAATGAAGTAATCCCATGCTAAATGCATGCATGCCGTGTTGTTAATGCAGGGAGGGATCGGGGGCTTTCCCTCCCTGCATAAATCAATGAGTTATCATTTTTCCCTTACCTGCTCCCTTCTTAACCAACGCAAAATCAAGTACGTTGCTGCTAAGATCTATAAGACTACCCATAGTGGGAGTAACTTCACTAGTAACATAGATGCCACCTAAGTAAAAAATCCTACGTGGCATGTAATTAATGAGGAGAGATGCAAATAGAGTAACTTATCTAGTTACTTGTAACACTAGTAACATCACACTTTTCAAGAAAAAATGAGTCTATAGAGTAATAAATGAGACCATATATGACACCACCTCTATTTTACTTTGCACTATGAGGGTAGTAACATAGTCTAGTAATATGTGTATGTTACTAGTTGAAGTTATTCCCCACTATGGCTAGTCTAAGACTAGTCACAATGGGGAGTAACATCAGTGCCACATAGACAAAAAAATCTGATGTGGCCGGTAATTAATGAAGAGAAAGATGGTTGTGGTAACTAGCTATGTTACCATAACATCACACATTTTAAGGCAAGATGAGTGTATAACCTATTAAATATGACACTACACACATGTTACTTCCCACTATGGAGGTAGTAACTTAAAATAGTAACATATGCATGTTACTAGTCTAAGTTACTCCCCATTGTGACTAGTTAATCATGGATTGTTTGCCAACCTCTACTTCCCAGTTACCTCACCCGCCCTATTAATTGCGGTTTTAATCCCCTCATGAATATCGACGATACACATGAGCACTACCGGTGGAATGGATTAATCCCCTGCTGAATGCATTTGTTAGTTGGATAGAGTCTACCTTTTTTCAATATATGTTGTCGGTGCCTCACGCTCACTCATGCTTGGTAACAAGACCAAGGGCTGAGGCCATCACGACGAATTCACTTGAATCGGCAACCCAGGGCTGGGTTTCAAACACTCGTTGGATACCGAATAATGCCATCGTAATCAACCAAAGGTTATTCCAAGAATTTTCAGTATGGGCACGACCAGTTCTCAGACCTTTGGATCACGTAGCAACTAATAATAGATAAAGTAAAAAAAAAGGACATGAACTCAAACGCAAGTAATTGAGATTAGTAATGAAATAATTATGAAAACTTCTCCTGATATGGAGTATTAGTTATATGTCACAATCTCGATAGTAAGAATGAAAACACACGCCCCATATATTACAAGAATTTCTTTGCACATAGATGGGCGCCAACAATATTGGTTGTTTCATTGACAAAAATACAACAGAGAAAGAATAATAATTAAAGAAAAAAGGACCCATCAGCTCAAGCAGCTAACGTTCATAATAGACAACAATCTACAGCATCATTCGGCTGGAGAAAGCTGCTTGTTTCTTGGACACAACAATGAAATTCACAAACACGCAACAGTTAATAGTGATGTTTGCATCAGCTCCAGGTTCACCATACATGACATAAGATGCAAGATAAAAAGTGCACTTGAGTAACTCCCACTGAACATAAAAACATCGCATCTGGCTCGAGTACATACATCACATAGCCAAAGATTCGAGGCTAGCTAGGGAGTTTACATGGACATGCATATATGCATGCTCCAGCCTCAAGATTGCATGGAGCTCGCCAGCGTGCAGCCAACGGCGTGTCATGACTGTCGCCAACACACGGTGCCTGTCGAGATTTTACCCCAAAATAAGTGATGCTATAATCAACAGAATACAAAATGATGAAACAACATTAATACTCCTCTTCTCCCCTTACATCGAGCAATGCTGATGATATGTTCACCAAATCCATACAAAACAGATATAACGCCTACCACTTGACAAAACAGATACACCAAGACGAGTATTGTAGAATAAACAAGCTGACATGAAAACTGAACTAAATAAAAAAAGTGTAGGACACTAGTGGAGACAGGGCCTCCTGTCCCGGGCCGTGAGGGCCTTCTGTCCCGGGTTGAGAACCGGGACAGGCCAGGCGGGACTAAAGGCCAAACCTTTAGTCCCGGGCCTGTTACCAGCCGGGACAGAAGATCCACCACGTGGCCGCCTGCGGAGCGCGCTGGGGGCAACACCTTTAGTCACGGCTCGTATAACGGACCGGGACCATAGGCCCACCACGTGGCCGCCTGCGGAGCGCGCTGGGGGCAGCACCTTTAGTCCCGGCTCGTTTAACGAGCCGCGACTAATAGTTTTCTTTTATTTTCTTTTATTTATTGCTTTAGGGTTTAGGGTTTAGGGTTTATTTGTTTTCTTTTATTTATTTCTTCACGCATGCAAAGATGATTGTTTTCTTTTAGCGGTATTTCTACGCTACCACATACCGTACACATTCGTGCATATATTAGATAACTTGTCTTGCGATCGAGCATACAAATATATACAATTTTGATATTTACATGGAGATCACAATTACCGGGACTAGAGCCCGTATATTCGATTACACGGCCGGGGATCATCAGAAGCGCCTATTCACACTAAATTCACCGGCGTCGTTTACCATCTCGTCCAAAATAAATCCCGCCAGCTCCTCAGCAATTGCTAGTACGCGTTGCTGTGGTAGGAGTCGATCCCGCATTTCTTCGAACTATATAAGAAAAGGAGATCAATATGAACATCAATCATGATAACAAAAAGTGACGGTAATAAAATAATGTTGTGAATGTATTGCTTACGTCGACTCTATAATCTATTGCCTCAGTGGTAAACGAGCGAATGAACTCGCAAACGTAGTATCCACATAGATTCGTCCCCTGTGGCTGCCTCGCGCACTTTACGAGAATAGAATTCAATGAAAATAACAATCTAGCATCATAATTGTATTGAAACTAGAAGTAAAGAGATGCGTGGACATATCTCGTACTACTTACCGGGATCGGAGTAAACTTCAGCTTCTCACTCCAGTTGCCCACCACCACAGTCCTGAACCGGGTCCAAACCCTGCCCGGCAAAGAAAATGAATTAATGAGTTATGCATTACCTGATATCTCATGAAATCAACGAAAGAGACCGATATAGCGCGAAAATTACTTCTGGATCATGTCCTGCATGCTGCGGAACTCTTCCATGGGTCTCTTTAATGGGTCCATGACTTCAACTATTCCCTTATCAACTTGAATGTTTAGCAGAATCCAGTGGAACCTGCACACGTTTATATATACGTCAGTAACTCATCAATTACAGTTAACATCGAGTAAGCAAAAGTGAATGTGTACATCATAGTAAGACCCTCACCCGAAGTTGTAAGGAAATAGTATGTGGTCACAGAAATTTTGCTCCGCTAGAAACCTTAGAAGGTTTTGCTCCGTCTCGTCGGGTTTCGTCGTTAAAGATTGAATATGTACTTTATCTGGGTCAATGAACCCAACACTATAGACCTTTCTTTTACATTCCCGGATCTTCATTCTGCAGAATAGAGTACAAAAGGATATAACGAGGATAATTAAAATGCAATGAACTGAACAACTGAAAGACTGAACAACTTATAAGTAGACAATGAATTCAACAACTTACAGACAGTAGCAACTGATGAGACATTTGTCGAGGGCGTCGAAATTGTATAACTGGTAGAGTTCTGAAAAGTCAACATGGACCTGGTCTTCTCGGAAGTAGTACTCATATGCGACTTTCGCCACGATCATTATTCTGCCCTTCTGTGACTCTTGCATGTACCAGTCATGCAATTTCCGCATTTGTGTTGGCAGTTGTTGCCACGTCTCTCTGCTGACCATTTCCTCCTTTGGGACATATTTACGGGCTATAGGAGCCTTGGGTATATTGTCGTCTTGGGTACCAAGCAATTCCGCAACAGTCACACCCATAGCGGCCGCCAACTTCGCAGCTTCTGCCATATCCTGATTTTCTGCCTGCACGGGAAGGTCTGTGGATAACACCTTGAGGGGTGGGATCGACTGTTTGGCCTGTTCTCCGAGCTGGGGAACGTCCCTTCTTTCCGCACTTGCACCTTTACTTGGCCGTTTGCTCCCGCTTGCACTACTATCACCTGATTTGCCCTTCCGCGATTCCTTCTGAAGTGTGCGTAGATAGTTATCTGGCTTATGGTGCAAGTCATATTGCCTTGGTGTGTTCAGCCAACCACGTGCATACGCTTTTTGCTTCTCGGTGTATACCGGGGCGGCCTCGGGTTTCTTCTTTGCAAAATGCGCATCTTTTTCGGCCTTTGCGATCGCTGCGTTTTCCTCGGCGGTACGGTCATATGGTCTGATAGGAAGATTCTTATGAGGTACTTTTGGGAGGGGCGACCTTTGTCTTTTTGGGCTGCTGTGTCGGTTAGTACTCATCGACGGAGCACGCTTCCGCTTATTGTCCTTAGCGGGCAAAGGCGGCGGCGAAGACGGTGGACCCAAGTCCGGCGGCGGAGATCGAGATGGACTCGCGCTGTGGTGGTCGTAGTCATGGGGTGGGCTGCTTCTTGGAGGTGTAGGGGACCTGCGACGACTCGGAGGCGGTGTTGTCCTTGGCGCCGAGCCTGGAAGCCTGATGTTGTTCTTGTCCCATAGAATGACAGCACCCACTACTTCTCCGAGTGTCCTCTCGTCTTGCGGTCCAGGGATGTCAAGCAACATATCAATAAAGTCCGGTAGTACTTCATCCACCACGACTTTAGCATAGCCAGCTGGAATCTCACGGTCATTCCAGCGTGCGTCAGGTGGACAAGGTACTACACATCCGACCGCCACCTTCATGGATATGTTCACCATTTTCTGATAGAGCTCACAAGATATTGCATCCTTGATTCCATCCACGGGGTAGCCAGGACCGCCTTCTATCATTCGCCGTGCATCGTCAGCCGGGACCTCCGAGTCACCCACGCTGCTTTTACGCTGAGACGGGCCGGCGGTAATATCGAGTGCAGGATCTTGCTGGCGCACTACTCCTCTAAATTCGTCAATCTGCTGCTGCTGGTTGTCAATTCTGGACCGCCTTCTATCATTCGCCGTGCATCGTCAGCCCTTTAGTCCCGGTTTGTATCTCAAGCCGGGACTACAGATCCTTTCTTCCTGTTTCAATTCATTTTTCAATTTGGTCTCATATTATTTCATTTTCAATTCATTTTCAATTCAATATGGTGTCATATTAATTCATTTCATTTTCAATTCGGTATCATATTAAGTAAGATTTAAGATTTACGATTAAGTAATAATAATTATTAATTCATTTTCAATTCAGTGTCATATTAATTAATTTTCAATTTCAATTCGGTGTCATATTAATTCAATTTCAATTAGGTATCATATTAATTCACATTTTCAATTCATTTTCAATTTAATATGGATTAAGTAAGATTTATGATTAAGTAATAATAATTATTAATTCATTTTCAATTTCAATTTCAATTCATTTTCAATTCGGTGTCATATTTAATTCAGTTCCAATTCACTTTCAATTTCAATTCGGTGTCATATCATATTTTCCATCATGTATATATAGGACTATTACTTAATTCGGTGTAACTTCATTTGCAATGTTGAATAAAAAGAAAATTCAAATTGGCTCCATCCAAGTTGAATAAAAAGGAAATTCAAATTCATTTCCGGCAGAAATTAAAATTCACATGTTTATGCACATACTACTAGAGACACAGACACCCATCTACTCGTACTCCGAAGAATACTTGCGGTACAACTCGAATGAAACGTATGCATCTATTGCTGCATAATCAAGGTTGATCCTGTCAAGACAGTTCTTCTCCCACAACTTGTGCTGCTTACTGGGGAATTCTTTCTTCATACCAGCGTACTTCGGGTCGATCAAGACGGCTGCCATATCAGCCATCCCAGTCTTCTCGGGATACCGATAGTGGATCAAGTCCTGGAGATCAATGTGGCAGACAGCTGGTATCTCAATACCCCAGGTTCTCATCATCTTGATCTTGTCATTCGTTATATCAACGCTACAAAAATGTATGCCGCTGTTGACAAGGAAATCCATGAGTTCTGGACAGTGCTTGACACTACTGCAACAACAAAAATGAAACAAATGGAACAAATGTTAAACATCGCTGCAACATTTTGCTATCCTATATGAATCAAAAGAAGCTCTCTCCTATATGAAAAAATGGATTCAAATGGCCACACGTATATACGTTGCTATCCTATACAATTTTGCTATCCTATATGAATCAAAAGAAGCTATCTTTCCAATAGGATTCAAATGGCCACATGTTGCTATCCTATGAAATTTTGCTATCCTATGAATCAAAAGTTCTCTTTCCAATAGGATTCAAATGGCCACACGTACCCTATGCAATTTTCCTATCCTACAAGAAGTTCGTGTTACCTTGACCATTGGAAGACCATGACATGGTTCTTGTGAGCAAGTTGGATGACGGCAACATCTCGTCCATTGGCCGTGTACTCGAGATCAAGGCCAAGGAACTTGTGTTCATCCTCGTCATGCCATCGCTTCAAATCGGCAAGAAGACCCGGGACCCTAGCGCAGTCGTTCGTGTAGGCGACATCGAGAAGGGTCTTGCATGGTGTTGTCACATCAGTAAACTGAATACCAATTCGATTCATGGTGGGGATTGGGGAAGAAGAGAGGAGAGCAAGAGGAAGAGAGCCCGTACCCGTACTGTAGCAAATGTCTCTCTGTTTCCCCTCCCGATCAATTAGAACAACTTCCAAAGTGCGCGGGAGGCAAACGGTTCGTACTCTTTAGTCGCGGTCCGTATTACGACCCGGGACTAAAGGTCTCGCGCCAGGCGAACAGTTGCCAGGACACTTTTAGTCGCGGTCCGTGTTACGAACCGGGACTATTGGTCCCTAACGAGCCGGGACCAAAGGGTGCCGTACCCTTCAATGTTTTCGGGGCGACGTGGCCGGACCTTTAGTCGCGGGCCAGGCCACAGCCGGGACTAAATGGGCCGAACGTAAGGTCAGTTTTCTACCAGTGGGAAAACTGGGAGAAACATATTGGAAAAAAAGGTGTGAAAAAACAAATAAATGGCACATTATCATTGGCACATGCAAGCTATTCATTCAAACAAATAAAGGTAATTATACTAGTATAACACAAGACGCACACATGGCAGTTCGAGGCACATATACACACGAGCTATTCATTCAAGAGAATGGCACATGCATATGGTTGTGGGTGTACTTGAAAGAAACTACACTAGCCACCATGTCCAGCAAGCCAATGGCAACACTCAATGGTATATCGTGATCCAACAATTCAAGAGAGCAAAAAAGTAAAAGAAAAGAAAAGGAAGAGGTACATACCTTCTTGCGGCCATGACTTGGGATTAGAGAGCTGGGCCGATGAGGTTGTTGTCGTAGTAAAGCATTGGCTTTTTCCCAACGGCTTTCAGCCCATCATAGTGAATCACGTCTAACCTGCACGACAGAAACATGCATGATGAGCATAAAAAAACAAACAAGCTCCTAAAGGCAATCAATAAGTGTGCTCAGTCAAACACTAATAGTTTAACCATGGAGGCGGGGCGGATCTCGGCCCCCTTCGGAGGGAGGGCTCCGTTCCCCTGGTTTTAGGGTTATGTTTTGGTGGGGCGGTGATCAAGTGGTGGCGGCAGCGCCTCTCTCCCTGGCTTTATTGCCATCTGGGCGGCGATGTGGAGAAGTTTGTGGGACTGGTGTGGTTCTCGAGAACTTCTTCTGGCGGTGACGTTCTTCAAATCGTGAGGGAGCTTAATCCGCGCTTCATCCTTCTTTTTTGGTTCTGGGACGGATGTGGTCTACTTTACCAGTTCGGCGACTTCCCGTCCACAACCAACAACGTTAAGCCGGCTCTGGGAGGAGTGGAAGTGGCGGCACGACGTCAACACGGTCTGAAGGTTGAAGACGAAGGGTATGTTAAAGATCTTGTGATGCAATTTTCGTTTTTGTTAAAATGTTTTGTAATGTTCGGTATTTTTTTAATGCCAAGGTATTTTTCGCAAAAAAAAGAAGGAGGTCAACAGCAGCGCAGTGTGATTGAGTGGACCGAGGAGACAAACAGCTTACGGCCGTTGTTTGTTTCTATCTCCAAATCCGGGCAACCGCACAGCCATGTCGATCCCGTGTGTTAGAGATATATTCCGTGTACATATAAACGGACGTCTAGGGTAGAGATAGATCTCGTGTCTTGTCTTGCACTCTAAGATGACCCCATGTACGCCTATATATACTCGCCCCCGAGGCTCAATAATACATCCACCAATTCCGCATATCCCTCTCTATCGTTCTACATGGTATCAGCCTAATTAGATCCTACCCTAGAGCAGCCGCCGCCTAGCCGTAGCACCGCCGCCGCCGCTCCCAAACCCTAGCGCCGCCGCCCTCATGGCGCCGTGCTAGGCGCCGTCGACACGCTTCCGCCGCGCTGCCCCGGGGAGGTCGATCTCCATGATCTCCGCCGGGGGCTGCGCAACCCGTACGCAGGGCTCGTCCGCCGATCCGTGATCGGCTGCCCAGTAAGTCTCTTCTCCGATCTCTTGATCGGTTTTCTTTTTTGGTTTACCGATCTTAGATCGGATTGAGTCGCCCACCGCCGTCGTCAACCTGCGCCTCTACTCCGACAATGGCATCGACCTGCACCGGCCATCTTCATCAACCGCTCGGCACGGCCGCACGCGCCACACACGGGGCGCCCCTACGTGCGTCGCGGCAGGCTGTTCTCGCCCGCGCAGTCTTCTTCGCCGGTCCGTCTTCGTCGTCATCGCCCGGGACTTCACCGACAACGTCGCCATCAACTCCGATCTGCGCGTCGTCGTCCATGCCATGGCACGTCCTGCGCCTCCGTCGGTCTGATCAACCGATTTGCGCACATCGCCGCCAAGCACGTCCCCGAGCACGCGCCTACCACCGATCAAGCAACAGGCTGCCGCAGCGCCGCCCCTTCGGGCCGCGCGCCGCCGCCTTGGTCCACCCTCCGGCCTCGAGCGCGCCTTCCCTGGTGCGTACGTCGCCGGTGGCCTCAAGCCGCTGCACCGACTCGCGTACTGCACCTACGTCGTCCCCTCGGACCGTAGTGCTGCTACACGCGGTCTACCTCGCCGTCCCCGCGCACCGACGTCTCAGGCTACCACCGCGTCGCTCCCACGACGCGGGTCGCCGCCGTCCGCGCATGGTCTTCGTCAAGCTGTCGGCTCTTCATCGCCAAGTTCGTGTATCGCCGCCGCGCCTCCTCACGTAACCTGCACGGCCTCCGCCGCCGCTGGTTTCGCCGCCTACACCTTCGTCCTCGTCTAGTACAACTTCGTCGCCAACTTCATCGCCACCACCACGGCAACGCCGCCTCCCGGCATCGCCACCGACCACCCTCGCGTCTACTCCGACGACCGCGGACTGCATCGGCTCTTCCCCGTCTTCGCCGCTCTGCGCCTCGCTACCATCCTGGAGCCTTCTCTGCTAGTCTATCAACGACATGGCACGACACCGTACTGGTCCCGCCCTACGCATGCTCGGTGCTGGCAACACCGCTGCGTGCCTTCGTCCCCGACGCGTTCCCGTGCCTGGCAAGCTCGGATCGACGCCTCGTCTTCATCGGCATCGACAACGTCTTCTTCGGCATCGACTCCTATGACTGCCTCGACCGCGTCCACGACGATTCTTCTTGCATACTCGGTTCTGGCAAAACCGTAGTATGCCTACTCCCCCGGCGTGCGCCTAGTTCTGGCACAACTATGGTTGCACATCATCCTCGACGGTTCGGACTACATCGACCCCGGCATCGACATCCTCGACGACTGCCCTCGACGCGTCTCCGTCATCATCACCATGGCGCCTCCATCGCGCCCGCGGCTTCATGTGCGGCTACATCGACACCGGCATCTCCGACCATGACATCGACCACGGCATCTCCTCACAACGGCTACCTCGACCTCGGCATCGCCTATTCACGGCATATGATCAAAATTCAAATTATTCCAATATGTTAAATGCATTCCAAATTTGAGCATGTAATAAACGCAGAAAAATCGAACGCCTTCCAAATGTGAGCACTGACGAAAATGTAAACATGATTCAGATATGAAAAAATTCCCAACTTTACTAATTGTCGAGATTTGACCGATTCCCAAATACAAACTTTTTGTCGACTCTCACAAAATTTAAATCTGAAAGACATTTCGACGGTAGATCACAGCCATAAAATTAAAGCATTTAATAAACGTTAAAACAATTCAAATGTGAATACCTTCCCAATTTGACCATTTCAAAAATTTGAACAACTTCTCATGCTAGATAATTTTTGAATTTCAACAATTTTATAACTTAATAATTCCAAACGTTAGTATGAAAAAATTCCCGAATTTACTAATTGTCGAGATTTGACCGATTCCCAAATACAAACTTTTTGTCGACTCTCACAAAATTTAAATCTGAGAGACATTTCGACGGTAGATCACGGCCATAAAATTAAAGCATTTAATAAACGTTAAAACAATTCAAATGTGAATACCTTCCCAATTTGACCATTCCAAAAATTTGAACAACTTCTCATGCTAGATAATTTTCGAATTTCAACAATTTTATAACTTTATAATTCTAAACGTTACGGCGGAGTCCGCGGCTAATCCCCTAGTTTTGGATAAGGTCGTGAAGCTTACAGCTACACGATTCCCCTCGTCTCTCCTCCATCGACTCATGTACACTCCTGGTCAGCTCCGGCAGCCTAAATCCGGCCTCCTCCACTAGCGTTGCTGGGTCGCCGTCGTGCCACGCGCTCGCCCGGGTCACCGTCATACCGGGGGCTCACCCCAAATCGCGAGCGTGCAGTCTCTAGTGAGTCGCCGCCGCACCGGGAGCTCGCCCACATCGCGAGCTTGCAGCCTCCATGGAATCGACGCCGCACCGGGAGGTCGCCCCACATCGCGAGCTTGCAGCCTCCATGGAGTCGACGCCGCAGTAGGAGCTCGCCCCAATTCGCGAGCTTGCGGCCTCCACCAAGTCCGTACCGAGAGCCTCCTGCTTCGCCGAGTCAACCGCAGCACTTCGAGCTTACTCTGACTAAGGCCCTGGTGTACGTGCATGCACACAATTGCAGCAGCCACTCGAGCAAATAAAGGTAAGAAACAAATTTCAAATCCATCTTTGATTCATGTCTTCATCGAAGAAAAAAATTGATTCACTGTTCTGCTACTATGCTAATTGTAATTGCAATAACAAATTAAGGGGATAGTGTTCATTGCATTGCCAATGATTAAAATAATTATTACATATGACATATCAAGTAGATGATGTTTATTGGCTTGTTCGCAAGAACGGATTGTAGTGTCCTGTAGATTTGCTTGTTGCAATGTTCTGGACTACTTTTGTTTAGCAAAACCAAAAGCATATACGAAAAGAAGAAGGGCGTAAACAAGACGGTGCAATATTTGGCCGAGAACAAGTCAAGGGCAGTGGGTATATTAAAGGTTAGATTAGGTTGCTGCTTTTTATAATGGGCTTTAATGCTTTTGTCTAAAGCAAATCTGATAGCTTTGCTCTCTGTGTAAGGAAAGAATATGTTGTGAAACACTTTGCTCTTCTTTTTCAGCTATTGCCGCTATATCTGCTGGAAACAATGACTTTGTTGGGACCATGATAGGCTATTACCTAATATACTAGTACGAAACGGCTGACACTTGGCAGTTTTGATTGTGCTTAGAGTGACGCCAGTTGATCAGAAGAAGCCATGGAGCTTAAGAACACCACCACAACGTTGGTCCACGGCTTGGGCAGCACCGAAGCTAAGCTGGTGCGCGTGGAGGTCCTGGTCCTCTTCAGCACCTTGACATGGGTCATCCTCGAGCTGCTCGGCTCATACCGCCGGCGGAACAGCCGCGGCTTCTTCCGCCTCCTCGTGTGGACAGTGCACACACTGTCCAACGTGCTGGCACCCTACACCATCGGTCTGCTGCAGGCTGGTCCATTCGGGGACCAGACATTCGTCCTCTGGGGCGTCATCCTCCTTCTGATTCAAGTAAACTCCTCCTCCCTCTCCGTATACAGTATCCAGGACATTGGGCAGAGGAAAAGAATGTTTGTGCAGCAAGTGTCGCAGATCTTTCTGGTACTATGGCTCATTCTCAATGGCAGAGGTGGCAACACGAGTTACAGCGCCACCAGCTGGATTTTCTTGATTTACAGCATCGTTCTGACATGCAGAAAGTTTGTAACTTTAAGTAAGGTGAGCAAAAATGGTTTATTGGTGCAGTCTTCTAAAGTGATTGCTGATTACATGGTGGTTGAGCATCGTCTACCTCAGGACGTCGATGATCCGATTCTGATTCCAAGCACGATGAAGGGGTATAGATACATATTTCATGGGGAGGAAGAACTTGCTAGCTTACTTCCAACCGCACCTGAGTACCAACTTCATGTGAGCAAGGACAACTTCACCACCATTGATTCTGTTTGGGGATGGATCGATTCTCAGGACTTCAGATGCCAGGTTAACAAAGAATATTACAAGGATACTACACTCTCCTTCACATTATTCAAACTGTTGAAACGCAGATTCTGTGGCTATCCACTAGGTGAAGCTGGCCTTCAAAAGACACTGGATTTCGTTCTTGATGGGCTCCTCTCTGAGAGAGGAAACTGTGTTCGTGCTTTTCAGGTTATCGAGGGGAGTTGTCATTCCTGTATGATTTCTTCTATACAAGGATGGACTCAGCCAATCTGTATTTGGGGTTGCAAATACCTTTTATAGCAACTGCAATTGTTTGGAACAGCATTTCTGGAGCATTTAGCAAGCACTACCATCATAGTAATTTGGAACAAAGAGTCAATGGGACCGATGTAATTCGTTGGGTTACCATTGTGCTGCTTGCCAGTTTGGTTCTTGTCCATGTTGTGGCCACCTTTGTTATTTCCTATAGGTATAAAATTGTAACAGAGGTGAGACAGAAATTCAATAAAGTAGGAGGTACCAACCACGAGCCTGGAACAATACGATCAGTGGATAGAGATACAGAGCTCTGCTATCCCTGGGTAAGAGATACATGGGAAAGAAAGCTTGGGCAGTACTCTCTCTTACTCAGCTGCAACCATGATCCTTGGAATGTCGCATATTTTCTGTCACTAGGGTTGGTCGATGCTACAAGAAAAGGACAGAAGGCTGGGGAAAAGATAAAATTGGCAGAGGAAGTCATCGTACGCGTCCTCTCTCGGTTCAAACAGAACGGCGGCAAGCTAGAAAATGGACAAGCAGCACTTGCTAGAAATCAGCTGGGAAGCCAATTGTCATGGGCCTGCACCCTGCCAACACATATCCACACCATCCTTGTATGGCATATTGGCACAACCATCTGCCGGAACGAGAGTCTGTCGGCCACCCTCAACATGGACCTTCTGTTGGCCGAGAGCCTGTCGGACTACTGTGCCTACCTGGTAGCTTTTGTTCCGGACATGCTGCCTGGTCATGGCTACGACACACAGCGCATCTTCGACATGGTGGTCTTTGAGGCAGGTGTGTATCAACTTATCGGGTGTGAAACTATGAGGGACAGGTGTGAGAAGCTGAAGATGGGCTTCCCGGGCTATTTTGAGACCACGATCTGGGGTATGGGAGCCAAGCTCGGGAGACAGCTGATAGAGATGATTCCTGAGGAGGCACGACGTTGGAAGGTGTTGGCTGACTTCTGGGAGGAGTTCATACTCTTCCTGGCGCCGTCGGACAATGCCGACATCCATGCTGAGATGCTCGCCGCCGGCGGGGAGTTTATGACCCATCTCTGGGCGCTGCTCACTCATGCCGGTATTCTGGAGCGGCCCAATTCCTCCTCCGGGGTTGACCCTCTTGGAGGGCCTGATGGTACCACCGCACAAGATTCCAGTATTCCGGAGCGGCCCAATTCCTCTTCCGGGGTTGACCCTCTTGGAGGGTCTGATGGTACCACTGCACAAAATTCCAGTATTCCGGAGCGGCCCAATTCCTCTTCCCGATTCAAAGCCCGGGCTCATCCTCTATTCTCTTGGAGGGCTTGAGGGTGCGACTAGAAAAAGGATTCCCTTCCGGAAAGGAACCTCATGAGCGCGAGCGTGCCACGTGGATAGTGGATAGCCTGCACGAGTGGAAAAACTGAATTTGTTGCGCATGAAACCCCTCCGCGTACAGCTCCCTTTCACGCGTCACGCATGAAGCCCCCGGGTCCATGCAGAGTGAAGCCCCCCGCGTACGCGTCCATCACGGTGTACAGATCCACGCATTTAGATGCACAAGAAAAAATAGACCATGCCATGTACAGAAATAGTAGACCACGGTGTACAAACTCGGTGTACAAGAAAAAATAAAACCATGCTATGTAAATAGTAGACCACGGTGTACAAACTCACGCTGCTACTGTTGCTGTATGTACACCATGTTGCTACTGGTTGTACAAACATGTTGTTACTGGATGTACGTACATTATGCTACTGGATGTACGGACGCACTGCTACTAGTTGTACACGATTCTACTGAATGTACCCAGCGCTGCTACTGGAAGTACAGACCGCTACTAGATGTACGCACACGTTACTACTAGTTGTACACGATGCTACTGGATGTACTACACTCGCGCTGCTACTGGATGTACACACCGCTATTGCTACTAGATGTACACTCACATTACTACTAGTTGTACATGATACTACTGGTTGTACAACTGCGTGCTACTGAATGTACATGATGCAACTGGATGTACAATCGCGTCCTGCTATTGCACGTACACTCACACTGCTACTAGATGTACACGCTGCTACTGGATGTACAAAGTACACAGAACTGGTTGTACAAAGTACGAGAAAAAAAGTTTCTCAAAACCTATCAACATGGGATCTACTTTTGAAAATCTCGACGCGAGATCTCAAATATGAAAACCGTTCCTAATTTGGATAAACGGTTCTAAACTTATTTCGTTTTTAAGAAACGAATCTTGAAATAAATGCGTACTACAACCACCCGTACGTGAGAAAAGGAAAATCCCACTAAAATTCTCTGGTGCTGCCACTTGTCACAAATATAAACACCCATGAGGGGCTGCATGGAGGGAAAAGCTGCCACTTTGACGCGACCACAGTGCACGGATGTTCCCTTCGCGAAGGCAAGCCTTTTTTTAGTGATTTCGAGGGCTTGATGGTACCACTGCACAAGATTCCAGTATTCCGGAGCGGCCCAATTCCTCCTCCGGGGTTGACCCTCTTGGAGGGCCTGATGGTACCACTGCACAAGATTCCAGTATTCCGGAGCGGCCCAATTCCTCTTCCGGGATTGACCCTCTTGGAGGGTCTGATGGTACCACTACACAAGATTACAGTATTCCGGAGCGGCCCAATTCCTCTTCCCGATTCCTAGCCCGGGCTCATCCTCTATTCCTCTCTCGCGAGCTTCCCATGAAGGCACCGCTCCGTCGCGCGTAGGTTGCCGGCCGAGCAACCTTCAGCGCAACCTTGGCACTGCTGACCTCTGCATCGGTGGCTCCATTTGCCCAAAGGTCAACACGGATGTCCTCGAGGGAAGGGAGATGCTCCATACCCAAATCCAAGTCCCTACGGGTGATACACTTAGCTGGGAAGGCGAACAAAAGTACTTTGAACACATTTAACTTATAAGAGACACTAAGGCATTATACGTATGCTAAAAGGAGTAGTATACTACTAAATCTAGTGTATCGCACACTGTCAGCTGGAACCACAAAAAACGGCAACATGCATACATACATTCATTACGGTATACAAAAAACGAAACTGGCATTGGTCACTGCATGACAATGGTGCAGTGGGGAAGGAATGCCACCGGTGCAACCACGGTGAACTAGCGTCCCTTTGTGTGTGTTGAATCACAAGAAAAGACTAACTGCCGGCAAAGGTCATTTCCGGCAGGCACCGGACCTGCCGGGTGAAAATTGAACCTAGATCGAAAAGGCCGGCATAATGGTTTACCTGATCTGCTTCTCGGTCAACCTCGCCGCCGCCGCCGGCCGATCGAGATCCAAGGCTAGACGACAGGGATCGACGGAGTGGTGACGCTCTCCATCGCCACGCCACCGCCACGCCTCGCCGTGACTCACGTCAAATTAGCCACCAGCTAAGATAACACGAGAACAGGAAATTCATACGGGAAACTAGTCAGTCGGGGAAAAAGAAAAATGCGACCGGATCAGCGATCTGAAGAACAAGATATGAGAGCACACATGGTTTTGCTTACCGGCTCGATCCAAATCGACGGCGGCGATTCGGAGTCATCGCCCGCTCGCTAACCACGACCACGCCCTGGGTTGCTCACGGTCATTCCCGTTTATTTTGTTAAATGTAATCCAACATGATAGATACAAGGCAACGAAGAAAAACTGACATGGCAAAGAGGAACCCAAGCTACAAATTTATAAGGTGTGCTTTATTCAGAAGACTCTATAAACTGAAAGACATTTAATTTCAGAAGTCTGATATGAAACCACTATCAGAGCTGATAGGACGAAAGTGACTGCACACTCTTCCTTACAAAACTGATAAACCTAAGAAAGTTCAGCAAGAGAAAATGCAGATGCCTAATGATTCTTGAATCGACGATGCAACCATAGAATTCACGCCCAAGTGGGTACACTACGAGAGCTTAATGTCACTGCATCAGGAATACGAATCAAAACGCCAAGGGAGATGCAGTGTTCTGATCGTAACAAATGCAATTACACACATCCGAACAAATAAAAACAGAGCCATGTACAGACGGTTTGTTATAGAAAAAAAATCTAATCTGTACATGGCACAGTGGCTACATTCTTCAGGCATTGGGAATGAAGAATAGCAACATCACATGTCTTCTCTGAGCAGAATCGTCTCTCAGACTCGGAGAGGGAGAGAATGCAACAAATTAGGCTGGAGTTAGATGAGATCTTTAAACAAGAGGAAACTAAAGCCTGGCAGAGATCGAGAGATAGAAATATTTCTGAGGGAGATAGGAATACTACCTTTTTTCATGCGGTAGCTAACCAAAGAAGGAGGAAAAAAAGACTAGTGGTCTTAGATGGACCTGATGGTCCTGTTGAGGAAACTGATGGCATGCTTAAGCTTGCCGTGGAGTTTTATAAAAAGCTTTTTGGGGCCGAGACCAAACCAAACATTTCCCTTGGGGGTTATTTTTGGGACCAGCAGGATTTGCTCACTGATGAGGAAAGGCTGGTTCTGGAAGCACCTTTCACTGAAAAAGAAATTCATGAGGCTATTTTTGGCTCGTATGCAGCTGGTGCACCGGGCCCAGATGGGTTCTCTTTCCTTTTTTACCAGACGTTTATGGCGTTGGTTAGAGACTTTGAGAATGGGTCGTTAGATGTGTCCAGACTGAACTACTCGATAATTACTTTAATTCCTAAAGAAGCTGATGCGAGGGACCTGAAAAAGTTTAGACCTATAAGCCTGGGAACTGTAGCCTGAAGATTAGCACTAAGGCTATGACTAACAGGATTGCTCCTATTGGTGATAGAATTATCGCTAAAAATCAGACGGCGTTTATAAAAAATCGTTTTATCTTGGAAAGTGTGGTGGCAGCTCATGAGGTGATTCATGAGGTGCACTCGAAAAAAATGTTCAGGTCTGGTTTTCAAACTAGATTATGAAAAAGCCTACGACAGGATTGATTGAGGTTTTCTGGATATGATGCTTGAGTCTAGAGGGTTTGGACCCATCTCGAGAGCTAGAATTAGATCGATCCTTGCTGGTGGCTCTTTTTGTGTGCGGATTAATGATATAAATAGTAGCTATTTTGTTGCTGGGAAAGGTTTGAAACAGGGTGATCCACTGTCACCAATCTTATTTAATTTGGTTAGTGACGTTTTTACAAAAATGTTAACAAAAGCTGCTAATTTGCAAATTATCCGCGGATTGCCTAGTCCAATCATCCCTGGTGGTATTGTCAGCCTCCAGTATCATTTTTTCCTTACCAGCTCCCTTAACCAATGATAACCCGCGCAAAATCGAGTGTGCTGCTCGGCTGCTGCCAGGATCTATAATCATGGATTGTTTGCCAACCTCTACTTCCCAGTTACCTCACCCGCCCTATTAATTGCGGTTTTAATCCCCTCATGAATATCGACGATACACATGAGCACTACCGGTGGAATGGATTAATCCCCTGCTGAATGCATTTGTTAGTTGGATAGAGTCTACCTTTTTTCAATATATGTTGTCGGTGCCTCACGCTCACTCATGCCTGGTAACATGACCAAGGGCTGAGGCCATCACGACGAGTCACTTGAATCGGCAACCCAGGGCTGGGTTTCAAACACTCGTTGGATACCGAATGCCATCGTAATCAACCAAAGGTTATTCCAAGAATTTTCAGTATGGGCACGACCAGTTCCCAGACTTTTGGATCACGTAGCAACTAATAATAGATAAAGTAAAAAAAGGACATGAACTCAAACGCAAGTAATTGAGATTAGTAATGAAATAATTATGAAAACTTCTCCTGATATGGAGTATTAGTTATATATCACAATCTCGATAGTAAGAATGAAAACACACGCCCCATAGATTACAAGAATTTATTTCCACATAGATGGGCACCAACAATATTGGTTGTTTCATTGACAAAAATACAACAGAGAAAGAATAATAATTAAAGAAAAAAGGACCCATCAGCTCAAGCAGCTAACGTTCATAATAGACAACAATCTACAGCATCATTCGACTGGAGAAAGCTGCTTGTTTCTTGGACACAACAATGAAATTCACAAACACGCAACAGTTAATAGTGATGTTTGCATCAGCTCCAGGTTCACGATACATGACATAAGATGCAAGATAAAAAGTGCACTTGAGTAACTCCCACTGAACATAAAAACATCGCATCTGGCTCGAGTACACACATCACATAGCCAAAGATTCGAGGCTAGCTATGGAGTTTACATGGACATGCATATATGCATGCTCCAGCCTCAAGAGTGCATGGAGCTCGCCAGCGTGCAGCCAACGGCGTGTCATGACTGTCGCCAACATACGGTGCCTGTCGAGATTTTACCCCAAAATAAGTGATGCTATAATCAACAAAATACAAAATGATGAAACAACATTAATACTCCTCTTCTCCCCTTACATCAAGCAATGCTGATGATATGTTCACCAAATCCATACAAAACAGATATAATGCCTACCACTTGACAAAACAGATACACCAAGACGAGTATTGTAGAATAAACAAGCTGACATGAAAACTGAACTAAATAAAAAAGTGTAGGAAAACTGGGAGAAACATATTGGAAAAAAAGGTGTGAAAAAACAAATAAATGGCACATCATCATTGGCTCGATGGCTGGGAAGGGCAGTGGCTCGATGGCTGGAGTCAGAGCTCACCTGAAGAGGTTGTAGCCGAGGCAGAGCATCACCGCCACAGCGGTTGCAAACTCGCTGCCGTCATACAGCGGCGGGACGCGAGGTACTAGATGCCGAGGTCCAGCCGGGCCTACAACCGCGTGCGAGGCGCAGGAGGCCACGGCCAGCAAAGCAGCAGCAAGCCGGAGCCAGAACAGCCGGCCATGGCTCCCTCCTGGACAGCTCTAGCTCCAGGTCTGCCATGCTGCCCTGCAAATGATGATTGTTTGCCACATCATCAAAAGAACATCGATTTGATTAAGAGAAGTTACAGGTCAAAGAACACTACTACTACTCAGGTTATAAACAGCACAACCAGTCATCTAAAACACCTCAGATGCAACCGCCACTCTTACCGTAAATGAAACATATAGACAAGAAACTATGCACTCCAGCAACACACAGTTAGTGGACACTAGTATAGCATTGTCCATGGACAATTTTAACAATACCAGATCCACAACTCTGAACACATTTAACTTATAAGAGACACTAAGGCATTATACGTATGCAACAAGGAGTAGTATACTACTAAATCTAGTGTATCGCACAGTGTCAGCTGGAACCACAAAAAACGGCAACATGCATACATACATACATTATGGTATACAAAAAACGAAACTGGCATTGGTCACTGCATGACAGCAGTGGGGAAGGAATGCCACCGGTGCAACCACGGTGAACTAGCATCCCTTTGTGTGTGTTGAATCACAAGAAAAGGCAACAAACTCTATCTAGTCCTGATCAGCTCCTACAAGGGTGACCAACCACATTACAACATTGTACAAAAAACATCTTAAGTCCAATAAAAATCGGGTTTTGTAAGGTTGCCATTACTCAACTCAACCAAACCAAGCACATGAGTCTACTACTGCTAGAAAGACACATCTTTCTACAACATTAAACCAACTAAGCCTCAAGCCAACATTCAGTCCAGACCCCAGCCAAGAAACAATCTAGCTAAAGGCAAAACAACTGAGGTCATGTACATCATCTATCTACATATGCACATCACCTCAAGTGTGATATCATCCAAACTTACCCAGATGACAGAAGCACCGTCCCATCTTAGTTTACCAAGCACATCCGTGTGTGGCACTCTGGTAAACAAGAGCATGTCCGGACAGCCAGATCCGGCAACCTCCAGCACAACCTCTCCCTTGCTGCTGCTGCTGCTACTGCTGGCGCTGCATCCACCTCTCCCCAGCGTCGCGTCCGACCACCACTGGTCAAACAAGGCTTGGCCATCACCTGCGTCCACGACAACATACAGACCAACAAAGGCATGTCACATCCACAAGAAACATGTACTAGGCTAGCTCTGTGTGTGTTCCAGTGATGTCACAAAGAATGCTCAATAAGTAACAACTATGAACTCACATGTCAAACTTTCTAGGTGAGCATGTAGATTGTTCATGCATCATATCAAATAAATGGCAAGAGACCCAACGCTACTGTCTCATGCATGGTTGCTCAATTATGCACAGCAACCACTAAAATCACTAGTAGTAGGCCAAGCTTATCAACACATTTCAAATTGCTGGCACATGAAAATTCAGTCAACATGGACGAGTCCAAACTTTGCCATCCAGTCAACATATTTCTCACAAACACAAACAGGCTTACACAATCCGGAGCTACAAATAATTCTGAGCATCGCAAGAGTAGGCATACATGCATATATACCTCCACAAGAAACTATACTTGACAAGTTATAGTAGTCTAGGTCAGCCATCAACATGTTCCAGCACAAGGAATGTTCAATCAGTGACAATTATATGAGTTCTCATATACTCACGCTTGTTTGATGGAAGGTGTTCCAGCAAAACTTGGTAAATTATTAACATCATATCAAATAAAAACAACAAGAGACCCAACGCCATTGTTTGATGCATCGTTGCTAAATGCACACAACAACCACTAATCACTAGTGTGCTAGGCCTTGATCAACAGTGAGAACTCAAGTTGGCACATGAAAACATCAACATTCAGTCAACATAGACGAGTCCAAGCTTTAACATCCTGTGAATATGTTTTATAGACATAGACATGCTTACATAATGCAAAGCTACAACCTAACAAATAAACATTAGTTCCTGGACAACTAGAAACACTAGATGTTCAGGATTCTACCGTAACCAGAAGCCAAATAAGGGCTAAAATTAAAGGTAATTATACTAGTATAACACAAGACGCACACATGGCAGTTCGAGGCACATATACACACAAGCTATTCATTCAAGAGAATGGCACATGCATATGGCTGTGGGTGTACTTGAAAGAAACTACAATAGCCACCTGGTCCAGCAAGCCAATGGCAACACTCAATGGTATATCGTGATCCAACAATTCAAGAGAGCAAAAAAGTAAAAGAAAAGAAAAGGAAGAGGTACATACCTTCTTGCGGCCATGACTTGGGATGAGAGAGCTGGGCCGATGAGGTTGTTGTCGTAGTAAAGCACTGGCTTTTTCCCAATGGCTTTCAGCCCAGCATAGTGAATCACGTCCAACCTGCACGACAGAAACATGCATGATAAGCATACAAAAACAAAAAAGCTCCTGAAGGCAATCGATAAGTGTGCTCGGTCAAACACTAATAGTTTAAGCCCTGCTGCATCAAGGGGCTCTCTAGCTTGAGTTAATCATCAGAACACACACAAACATATACATCAGGTAATCCCAAATTTACCTAGCTAGCTTTTACAGGCAAGAACTTCCATGCTAATCACAAATTCTTAACTTGTACGCGATCATTCACAGCAAACCATCAAGATCAATGGTAAAGAGAATTCAGGAGAATCTGACAAAACAGAAATATGCCTTCAAAATAAGCCGCACAAAGAGCTCACGGGATAGCATGCCAAAATGATGCTAAAAGTAAACAGGAGCTGACCATAAATATCAAATTTACTACTGAACATACTCCTGCCTAGGTCAACTAGGAAGATCTATTAAAAAAGAAGGCAAATGCATCATGGCCCATGGTGCAGAGGTTTCCAGTGTGCATCATTTCCTAAATTGTTATTAGTCTGTTACAAAGCTTGTAGTTTTTCTTCAGTTCCTTTAAGTTTCCCTGCCTTCTCGCTGTAATTATGTAATTATGTAACTCTCTGGTGGTGGCGTTTGTTGGTAATATAGTAAGGCAGTAGGAGCCTCTCCTAATGTCATAAAAGTTTCAAAAAAAAATTGTTATTAGTATGTTGACAAAATCAAATTCTGGACAAAACTTGATTGAGGCCAATGTTTAAAAACTTTGGGGGAAAATCATGCTTGCTCAATATGGTCACTAGCTGATTTATGTAGAAATTTGTGCATGATTAATTTTGACACTTCAGTTCTATTCCCTGGCAAAGGTAAACGGCTTCATGCCAGTTTCCAGCACAAGCCATCAGCTTGCGGGCCACTAGAATAAGTTCCAGAACAGATCTAAGAGTACATGCGTGCCTCTGAGAACAAAAAGGACACACTGGCCCAGACTAGCACTCACGGTTCATGCACAATGTGATGGTGATGGTTTTTTTGCTCCTTTAAAATGGGCAATTTCTGAATTCATTACCTAGAACTAGAACAATGTCCCATTCCTAAGCAAGGCTAGACCAAGACGATATACTACCAGCTAATAGCGTTCGGAACCAAATAGTAGCAAGCTTAGAGCAACAGCTCAAAACCAGCAATCACAGTGGCTTACCGGAAATGATAGAGCATGTATTTGGACACTGATACTAGCAAGTCCTACTGGATGTTGCAGACAAGTGATCGAAGCTATCCGACAGAGCAACTACCACCCAAATAACCAATATTTATAATAAATTAAAATCTGAATTATCACACAATGATCACAGCAGCCTTAAGCTAAAAGCAAATATAAACCAGAAGCAAGGTTATTAATTATTTTCAAGATAAGATTGCCTACCAATCTTCATTGGTTCATATCCAGCGTCACACTTTAACCAAACATGCATGAAAATATTTACCGAACCAAACAGAGATCAGTCTCATCGATCAGACATATTAACCGAGACATTCCACTTGGCTCGCCACAAGGCGGAGCACAGAACCACCACCGCTCAAAGTCCATATTACCAAAGAGAATGTAGAAGATGAAGAAGGTAACCCGATGAGCTCACCAGAGTGAGGTGTAGCCGAGGCCAACATCACCACCACTGCGGCTGAGGCACGGCGCCGGGAGACGAGGAGGTAGTGGAAGCCGGGGGACAGCCAAGCCTACCAGCGCACGTGAGGCGTGGAAGACCACGGCTAAACATGCACGGTTGACACCAATATGCTTTGAACCTGAAAATATACAGGTTTAATCACTAAAAAACCAAAAAAAATTATACATCTACTGCCTATGCACACAACAAGTTTTTACTGGGTGCACATGATTTACATCTTCCATACATGCATGCTTTCTCCACTACTAACACATTCGACAGGAAAAAGAAATTAATTTAGCAAAAGTGCATGGAGGAGAACTTTCTACGAGATTGCTATTTGAGAATCCAGAAACTGATGGAACAAGAAACATAGAAATTGAATAAAGGATAGACTACCGATTCCATGGCATGATTTTTTGTGCTAATAACAGTACACGTAAAGAATTACAGAAGTTCCTTAAAGGTAAAAAGTGCATTGTTCATTCCCAAATCAACATTGCCGATGCATTTAGACACTCACTAGCAGAAACAGAGCAAGTCCAAATGGATGTAGACAAGTGATCGAAGGCATCCGACAGAGCAGCCACCACCAAGTTAACCCGCATTTGAACTATCAAACAATAATAACAGAAGGCTATGCATCTACCAAATATAAGCCTAAACTTACAAGTGGCTAAAACAGTTACCGATTATTACCCACTCTTCATACATTCATAACCCAACAGCACACTTTAACCAACACATGCATGGCAATATGTACTTAACCAAACAGGGATTGGCCTCACTGATAGATCGATCAGATCTGCTAAGGGTCAGAGTGACCATCCACTTTCAATTTTCATGGCATACTTAACAAATGTTATATTAATATAACAGAAAGGGTTATCAATTGCATGATCTACATATGTGTTTTATATGCTCACAATCTTAATCGGTTACAATCAACATACTGGCATGGAACCAGAACATATTACATATTAGTCCACATTTCTATATTCTATCATCATATCTCACTCCTAGAGGAGCTTCAGGTCAGAGTAACCAACTACTTGCAAATGCCCAGATCTAAAAGTGAAATCATATGCAACTCAAGTGTCATATGGTACCATAGTTGCAGTCAAAAGAAGCCCATGCTGCCATGCATAAGCAAAGATGACAACTTGGCACCCTAGATAGTAAATAATGATAATACTTTATAGCTAGAATAATCTAATTTGGCATGCAAATAGAAACATATGCATATGCAGTTAAATGTGTGAAATGAATCAAAATATCAATTCTCAAGAGCTCTAGAACTTCACACCTAACAAGAAAACACCACCACAGAGCAAGTAAACAACCAGTGGCAGGAAACACCACAGAGCACTACGGTTGCGGCACAACACCGGGAGCCAAGGAGGTAGTCGAAGCCGAGGGGCTAGCCAAGCCTACCAGCGCACATGAGGCGTAGAAGACCATGGCTAGACGTGCACTGTTGACACCAGTATGCTTTGAACCTGAAAATATACAGGTTTAATCACTAACAAACCAATAAAACAATGTATACATCTACTGCCTATGCACAGAGCAAAATTTTATAGTGTGAAAATGATTTCCATCTTCCAAACATGCATACTTTCTCCACTGCTAACGCATCCGACAGGAAAAAGAACCGAAATTTAGCAAAAGTAAATGGAGGAGAACTTCCTACGAAATTGCTATTTGAGAAAGTGATTTTGCACGCTTCTGCTAGGTGCATATGCCAGGACTTATAGATTTTGCGAGTTGCAGCTTGAAGCCTATAGCAATGGAAATTTGATCAAGGCACACCATTACAAGCTAATTTTGTTTGTTGTTTTTGGAGCAAGCACCAGGATTCCACCACATGCCTAATGAATTAGATCAGCAAGGAGAAAGACCAATTAGTCTACAAATCTAATTACCCAGTTATTAGTAGTAAGGGTTCTAGAGCACACAGCAAACAATGTATAATAAAAATGCATAGACATCAGGCAGAATATTGTACGGAGCAAACCAATTCTGCAAAGAACCACAAGTAGTAGCACACTTCTGGTGGATGCCATGTACAGACACAACAAAAATGATCCTGCAATTTACTAAAGTAGGTGGGTTTCTTCTAACATGACCACCAGGTGATCTATGCCTGCAGTCAGATGATGAAACATCGTGTTTGACCTCCTGGGAAAGCTCCCCGTGACAAGGGGCAAGGTCAATTAATCTAATGTACATTAAGATACAACAAGAGCATGTACATTCGTGACACAAGCTAGTTATCTAGTTTCAATAGGGTGAACAATAAAGCTTTTGTTTTTAACTCCCATTGGCCTCAAGTTAACTGCATTTTCATGGCATAGTCAACTTACATATTTATACACAGGATAGTTCAATAGTTAAGTCGCAGCATGCCAGTATGGTTTAAACTCTCATCATGCAAGCATAGAATGTGAAAGAAAGGTGTTTCACATGTGAGCTATGTATCAAGAACAAAACAAGGTTCCAGCACAGCTCACGGTTGTCACAGCACGACAATACAACATAAAAATGAACATCACAATCTATATAGAAAAAGGAGGCACCTTTGGGTGTCTACGTCGACGAGCTCTGATTAAAGCTGACGGGGTTGCACTAGATGGATAAGAAGTATCAATTTCACAGCTCACAAAGGCCATATATACAAGGCATCCACTAGTGGTGTAGGTAAATAAATTCAGGACACAGTATATTCATAGCACTACCCTATTACTCGCATTTGGCAACAACATACAGAACAGCAAACCAGCAGGGTTGGATACCTTGATCCACGCCATTGGTGCTGTCGAGCTTGTCCGTCCCTAGTACCAGGAAGAGCATTCGTCCACAGGTCGTCGACAAGCAGCAGGCATGAGAACCTTTCCCTATAAAATCAGATGTGTTAGTGCAAAAAAGACAGGAGTAGAGTGGATAGCAATGGAAACAAAAAAGATGAGAGCTCCTGGCGGGGAAATCCCTCGCCAAATCTTTGGCGGGGCTAGCTGGGGTGTGACCCAAACAGCCACATAGTACCTATGTTAGTGTTGGTTGTACTGCTACTTGAACATGTAGATTAACAAAGCGACACCTAGTTTGCATGAAGATATGATAAACTACTCCAAACAAATTCCTATCTCGATGACCAAGGACTACAATTTTATTGCCATATGGCAAGTTCAAGGTGTGCTCATGTTTCTGACCATGCTAGTAGCACAAGAACAGATCAGCGAGCTAAGCAGTGAGTTGTCTAGAAGAAAGGCTTCAATCAGGCTCCATCAAATAAACGAACATATCATCACTGGCAAAGTGGCAAGTTAAAACTTCATTAGTTCAATATCCTCGTATATTGGCGCTTCTAGACCAAAAAAAATGAGAGAAATCAGTGTTCTGGATTTGCATCTATTTTAAACATAGAATGACTAATTCATCATTAATGGGTGACACTAACTAGTCTGACCTCAATTGTTTAGAGACCAACTGATTAACCCAAGGCGACAGTAAGCAACAAACAACCAATACTCATCGAAAGGCCACAATTAGCAACTTTTGATCAAGTCCACATATTTAGGCAACAGTCAGCGAGATGTCAAGGATTCTAGCACACACAGTAGCCAAATAAGGGCCAGATTATAGCTAATTACACTAGTTGCACTAAAAATGGCTAGCACAAGATTCACAAACGACCATGGCACAAGGCCATTACCCAGAGCTCCACCTCAAGACACAAAAAAACCTATTCCTCACATTGAGCAAGAACATGATGAACACAGAACACCATCTGCATGCAATAACCATACCACACCACCAGGAATTGATAGAATGAGATTAGCTCAAGCCCGTACTCACCAGTAGGTCCTGGTCGTCTATGCCTGGGAAGTAGGACGACAGCAACAGGGGCAAGGACCAGAGGTGTTCTTCAGACCCCATCTGAGCGGTGCCACCCCGGAATGACGACAAATCAGAGACATCAACTTGCCTGTGTACCATCAAGACAAACAACACTCAATATAAGGACCAAAGGCGCAACAAGGATAATGAAGGCGTCTATGCTCTGCACTGCAAGGAGATGATGCGAGCTGTCACCATGCAGGGCATGGAGTGTGTTGTAATACAGCTAGGCTCTCTGAAAATATTGTAACTACAATAGCAACTATAGAACTATGGATCTTAATGAAAATGAAATGGTGCTGCCAATTGATTCTTTTCATCCATATTTGAAATGAACTACATTTATATAGCATGCTTACTCTTTTCAATTAGTAATTAAATGCCCCACATGAAGGCAATACTGATGAAATTTAGTTCCAAGTTCTAATATGCCATCAAATCACAATGATTACCACGCAGGATCAGACATCAGAACAAGGATAGTGTAGGTGTTTATGCTAGCATTGCCTCTTACCGGTGGACAGACATTGTTAATGTACTACCAAATTTCAGCTTAAAATAGAATCAGCTGGGCAATAGGTTTGAATAGACTAAAGCAAGGGCAGAATGCGGATCAAGAAGCTACCTTTCGATGCCAATGTCGACGAGCTCCTCGATGGTGGCATTAAGGTCTGGGGGGCGAGCAGCTCAACCTACTGCACGATGTGGATTTGAAACTATTTTAAACTACAGAAGTACTCTAGTTCATCATAAATGGTGATAGTAACAAGTGAGAGCAGAAACTGGTCTGACCACGATTGTATAGAGAAGGTACTAATTAAACCAAGGTGAAAAAAACAGCCAGTATTTCCTTAAAGGCAATAATTAGCAACTTTTAATCGCATCAATAGATTTAGGAAACAAAAGTGGTAAACAAGACGCGGCGCCACAGCTGCAGGTGCGGCCCCGCCGCACGGGAATGTCCACCGGCCGGAGGTCCAGCAGCCAGCAAGCAACGTTGCGACCTAATTAAGCCCTACTCCTATCTAATTTTCCTGCCCAAGTAGTTGTTTTTTCTTTCCCTAAATTCTTGGTTCGCAATTTGCTAGCATAGAGGATTTTTCACCTAATTTGTTCTTCAATTTTGCAAATTGCAATAGCCATGGAACAAGAAAAACTGAGTAATGGCTGATATCTAGTGAAGTGGTATGGTTTAGAATAGAAAAATGGTGCTTTCTTTTAGCCTGGCCCGCCCATTGATTTTTTTCGAGCTCCGCCACTGTGTGGGAACCGTAGGTGCATAACTCTGAATATTCAGCAAACACAAGAAGTCTGAAGCTGTAGATGGATGGAACGGGAGACACAAAGAAATCTTAGATGGATGAAAGTTTGGGTTGGACAGATCTTTTTCTTCTGAGAATTTTGATAGGTCGAACGTCGAAAACGGAGTTCGTATGCAAAAGTTGTGGCCGTTCAAACTTTTGTTTCCTGTTTTTTGCAAAAAAAAGGTCAAAACTCGTATTTCAAAATTTCTGTACCAACTAGACACTAAAACCTAACTATATCTCAAAGGATTCTATTTATTGAATTTTTTATCATTTTCTTTTCTTGTCTGCAAAACCAAAAAGGCGATCCACGGGGGGTTGCGATTTGAGTGAAAAAAATTCTGTGGCGCATGGGGCCTGGTGCGCCACGGAATTGCTGATTTCTGTGGCGCATGGGGCCTGGTGCGCCACAGAAAGGCCCATTTCTGTGGCGCACATCCTACATGCGCCACAAAAAGGCACATTTCTATGGCGCATGTTGTATGTGCGCCACAGAAAGGCGCATTTCTGTGGCGCACATACTACATGCGCCACAGAAAGCCACATTTTTGTGGCGCATGTGGTTTCCGTGCGCCACAGAATTCAAAATTTCTGTGGCGCATGCAAAACAATGCGCCACAGAAATGTTTTCTGTGGCGCACGGTTTTTGGTGCGCCACAGAGAGAGGTTCCACCTATAGCTAGTTTCCTAGTAGTGGAACTTGTATTAATTAGTTTGGTCACGTATCTCTATTCATTATTTATCTGGTGTAATGGTTTTTGATGTATTTATGTAATGCAGATGAGCCGAGAATGGATGTACGGTGATCGACGCTGTCCCGAGTTCATTGATGGCATGCATCGTTTTCTCGATGTGGTTAAGTTAAACAAGCTGAAGAATGGTTTTATGATTTGTCCATGTGATGAATGTCGGAATACGAGGAATTACCCGAGCGTAAGAACCATACACTCCCACTTGTTGCGACAAGGCTTCATGCCCAATTATTTTTGTTGGACCAAGCATGGAGAAAGAGGGGTTATAATGGAAGACCCTGAAGAAGAGGATGATGACAACTATCCTGTGTTCTCTGAACACGGTGATACTACAATGGGGGAAGACGAAGTTGAGCTCGAGGTCATTGTTGATGAGTCCGATGATGATGATCTTCGTCGGGTCATTCTTGATGAACAGATGAAGTGCGGAAGTGAAAACGAGTGGTCGAAGTTGGAGCGCATGTTAGAGGATCACAAAAAATTGTTGTACCCAAATTGTGAAGATGGCCAGAAAAAGCTGGGTACCACCCTGGAATTGCTGCAGTGGAAGGCAAAGAATGGAATATCTGACAAGGCATTTCAGGAGTTGCTACAAATATTTAAGAAGAGTCTTCCAAGGAATAATGAATTGCCGCACAATACATACGAAGCAAAGAAGATTGTCTGCCCTCTAGGATTAGAGGTGGAGAAGATACATGCATGCATCAATGACTGCATCCTCTACCGCGGTGAGAAGTACGAGAATTTGAATGCATGCCCGATATGCGGTGCATTGCGGTATAAGATCGGGCGAGATGACCCAGGTGATGTTGAGGGCGAGCCGAGCCCCAGGAAGAGGGTTCCCGCGAAGGTGATGTGGTATGCTCCTATAATACCACGGTTGAAACGTTTGTTCCGAAACAAAGAGCATGCCAAGTTGTTGCGATGGCACAAAGAAGACCGTAAGGAAGACGAGATGCTGAGACACCCCGCAGATGGGTCGCAGTGGAGAAACATCGACAGTGAGTTTAAGGATTTTGCAGCTGACGCAAGGAACTTAAGGTTTGGTCTAAGTACAGATGGCTTGAATCCGTTTGGGGAGCAGAGCAGCAGTCATAGCACCTGGCCCGTGACTCTATGTATCTATAACCTTCCTCCTTGGTTGTGCATGAAGCAAAAGTATATTATGATGCCAGTGCTTATCCAAGGCCCGAGGCAACCCGGCAACGACATTGATGTGTATCTGAGGCCATTAGTTGACGAACTTTTACAGTTGTGGTCTGACGAAGGCGTACGTGTGTGGGATGAGTACAAACAGGAGGAATTTGGCCTACGAGCGTTGCTGTTTGTAACCATCAATGATTGGCCTGCTCTTAGTAACATTTCAGGACAGTCAAACAAGGGATACAATGCATGCACGCACTGTTTAGATAAGACTGACAGTATATATTTAGGTAACAAGAATGTGTACCTTGGTCATCGTCGATTTCTTCCAAACAGGCATCCCGTAAAAAAGGCAGGCAAGCATTTCAAAGGTGAGGCAGATAACCGAACGAAGCCTACACGCCCTGATGGTGATGTTATATATGGCATGGTCAAGGATTTGGAAGTAATATTTGGAAAGGGTCCTGGCAGTCTAAATGTTCCGAAAGACGCTGATGGACACGTACCCATGTGGAAGAAGTGCTCGATATTTTGGGATTTACCCTATTGGAAAATCCTAGAGGTTCGCTCTGCCATCGACGTGATGCACGTGACGAAAAATCTTTGCGTGAACCTGCTAAACTTCTTAGGCGTGTATGGGAAGACGAAAGATACATCGGATGCACGGCAGGACCAGCAAAGTACGCACGAACGAGACAACCTGAATCCAGAGAAGTACAAGGTACTGCCAGCTACGCTCTTACCAAAGAAGAGAAGGAGATCTTTTTTCAAGTCCTGAGCAGTATCAAGGTCCCGTCTGGCTACTCGTCGAATATAAAGGGAATAATAAACATGGCAGAGAAAAAGTTCCAAAACCTGAAGTCTCATGACTGCCACGTGATTATGACACAATTACTTCCGGTTGCATTGAGGGGGCTTCTACCGGAAAACGTTCGAGTACCCATTGTGAAGCTATGTGCATTCCTCAATGCAATTTCTCAGAAGGTAATCGATCCAGCAACTCTACCAAGTTTACAGACGGGTGTGGTCCAATGTCTTGTCAGCTTCGAGTTGGTGTTTCCACCGTCCTTCTTCAATATTATGACGCACCTCATAGTTCACCTAGTCGAAGAGATTTCCATTCTCGGTCCTGTATTTCTACACAACATGTTCCCCTTTGAGAGGTTCATGGGAGTCTTAAAGAAATACGTTCATAACCGTGCTAGGCCAGAAGGAAGCATGTCCAAGGGCTATGGAACAGAGGAGGTCATTGAGTTTTGTGTTGACTTTATTCCTGATCTTAAGCCGATCGGTGTTCCTCAATCGCGCCATGAGGGGAGACTGCGTGGAAAAGGCACGCTAGGAAAGAAAGCAACAAGATGTATGGACGGGCATTCTTTCACTCAAGCACACTACACAGTTCTACAAAATTCCAGATTGGTGGCTCCGTATATCGTGAAACACATGGATATTTTACGCTCCGAATACCCGGAGGAGACTAACTTCTGGATTAAAGGAAAGCACGTGGAATTTCGGCAGTTGGTTGCGTACACATCTCATTAATAACACCACTGTTGGAGATGAGCTATACTTGTTGGCCAAGTCACCATCTTCGACTATATTGACTTTCCAAGGGTACGAGATAAATGGGAATACATTTTACACGGAAACCCAAGACAAAAAGAGCAGTAACCAAAACAGTGGTGTCCGCTTTGATGCAACAAACGACGATGGGACAAAGGACACATATTATGGTTGCATACAGCAGATATGGGAACTTGACTATGGACCTTCTTTTAAGATCCCTTTGTTTCAGTGCAAATGGGTCAACCTGTCAGGCGGGGTAGAGATAGACCGGCGGTACGGAATGACTACAGTGGATCTCAACAATCTTGGGTACCACACCGAGCCATTCGTCCTAGCCAATGATGTGGCTCAGGTTTTCTATGTGAAGGACATGTCTTCCAGACCGAAAAAAAGAAAAGATAAGCAAGCTGATACATCATACGATCAGCCAAAGCGCCACATAGTTCTTTCAGGGAAAAGAAACATCGTGGGAGTGGAGGACAAGACAGACATGTCAGAAGATTACAATAAGTTTCATGAAATTCCGCCCTTCAAAGTGAAAACTGACCCAAGCATCCTGTTAAATGATGAAGATTGTCCATGGCTACGGCGCAATCAGAAGAAAGGGACACACAAGAAGAAAAAAGTGAACACTAGATAGGGATGTTGTTGGTGATGTGTAATAATGTATTAAACCTTTATGTGGTGAAAACCATAATACATAGCTCGGGTCCATTTTTATTTAACCATAATACATCACGAATAATGTCACTAACTTTTGCCGGGTCCTAAGCCACGGGGTCCTGAGCGGCCGGCGCTGCGCACCCAAAGAGCAGGAACCATCACAGGGGCAATACTCACGTCAGAAGGACCCCTCTGAAGAACCATCCATCCACTGTTATACACCGCTGGCGTATCCAACATAAACACATAGCGATTGACGTGCTCGTCCTCCTCCCTGATATGGCGACGTACCACCTCCTCGGGGGCCGGCTCCCTCTGGAACGAGAGTGGCCCACGCGACTTCCACCAAACAAGATCCGGGTCGACGATGTCACCCGGATTCCTCACCAAGCGACTTATCCCGGAAGATCCGACCGAGGGGATCCGAATGCTTTGTATACTGCAAATCATCGCGTGGTCGTGAGACGGCAAATCGGCCTTCGATCCAGACAGCGGCAAGACGTCTCTGATGATCTGCAACCGTCCGAACAAGTGTTGGGGATGTTGCTAATCATCAGAGACCCTTGCCGCTGCTTGGATCCGACCGAGGGGAGGGTTCACCTTCAGCCTCCGCTCTAGGAACTCCTGCCTCTCAGAATCTTGCTCTCTGCTACCCGTGAACTACAATGAGTGCCGTGAGTGCCCGGGAGAGGGGCTATATATAGGGTCATCTGGCTCACGAAGAAACACAGTACGGTTCTAAAAATCCAACGGCTCACTAAGGCCTCAAAAGAAACACACCCCTGATCCAATGGCTCAGAAGCGTTTGAAAGAAACACACGATCCGTGTGATTCTTTAGTCCCGGTTGGTATTACCAACCGGGACTAGTTCTAAAAATCCAACGGCTCACAAGCCCTCAAAAGAAAACACCCCTGATCCAACGGCTCACAAGCGTTTGAAAGAAACACACGATCTGTGTGATTCTTTAGTTCCGGTTGGTGTTACCAACCGGGACTAAAGGCGGGCTTAGAAAAACCATATCTATTTGTATGTGAGACATATTCATATTTATGTTCGTCCGTATGAGACATATTATTATCTATGTACGAGACATATTATTATCTATGTACGAGGCATATTATAATTGATACGAAACATCCCACATTGAATCGATAAATTAATTTAACATACAACTAGAGATCTACGTTACAACTTCACTAGTTCTAAATACTGGATAGAACAAATTAAGTTACAACTGCAAATTACGATACAACACAAGTAAAACAAAGACTCTACCTATCTCCCATCGATGCAGCCTGCACCATCCGCCGTGTTGCCACCCTTGCCCTTTGACGAAGATTCTGCCTTCTTGCCTTTGCCCTTGGACGAAGCTTCAGCCTTCTTGCCATTACCCTTGCTCGATGCTTCAGCCTTCTTCTCCTTGCCCTTGCTCAGTGCTTCAACCCTCCTTTCCTTTGACGACGGCATGAAATTGTCGTCATCATCGCTGTCAACTACCTAGAGACATGAACGACAGTACGAATCACGGTCAGCTTCAGTTCGGTAGAATTGACTATTCGTAACTTTCCTGTCAAACTTATCTGCAAGCCTGAGCATTTCTGCACGAATTTGGAGCGGGGTCCTATACGGAAACCCATCGCGGCATAGCTTCGCCCCAAGCAAAGCGAGATGACTCTCAGTGTGCAAAATTTCTTCAATTGGAACTACCCTACCATCGACCTTCAAATTGCTCGAAAGCCTTGCGAGATGCTCGGATGCGGAAATGTGAAACCCGGACACACACTTCTCGCAAGGACCAATACACACCATGCTTGCGCTCAAGTGAGTATCATGCCTACCTTCGACTGGATTTTATAGAACAACCGGCAGGAAATAATTGGGCGGGAAACGGTGGCGCGAAAAAATTGTGCGGGAAAAGGTGGCGGGAAGAAATTTGGCATAAGACGGTGGCGGGAAAAAATTCTGTTTGAAAAAAGGGCGGGAAGAAAGGGCGGGGTTCTTACCAACCTCAGTGAGAAGAATTCATATTAAAAGCATTTTTAGAAATTCAAATTATTTCAAACATGCATTTTGTTTCAATTTTGTTTCAATTTTTTGATGATATGGATTTAAATCTATGTCAAATTTACTCAAATCATCCATTTGAAATTTGAATACATTCAAATTTGAAAATAAACAGTAGCAATATTGCGCGCGCCAAATTTGAAAATAAACAGTAGCCAATTAAATCAATAGAAACCGAATAGATATAAAATGCTTAGACAATTAAATCAATAGATATAAAACAAATCATAATGCCGACAATTAAGTTACATAGATATAAAATAAAAAACTACTAGAGAAAAAAACAAAACAGAAACCAAAAAGATATAAAGCAAAACAGAAAACATAAGAAATAAATCAATAGAAAAAAGAACAAAGAAAAAAGGAATCAGAAAAAAGAACCTTTAGTACCGGTTGCAAACTTCAACCGGTACTAAAGGTTTCTCTTCGCGCGGGAACTAAATGCGGGCAAAAAGATAACCCTTTAGCACCGGTTGTGTTCTACAACCGGTACTAAAGACCCTTTAGTACCGGTTGTAGACTACAACCGGTGCTAAAGGGGTCTTCAAAGCAGTTACCTCTGCCTCCTCTCCTCTCGACGACGATTCGATCCCAAAATTCCCAAGTCTCGCGCCTCTGCTCCTCTCCGGCGACGTGCTCTCCCCGGCGAACCCTGCTCCTCTCCGGCGAACGACGTGCTCCTGCTCTCCCGCCGAAGCCCTTGCGCCCCTGCTCCGGCCGGCCGCCTCCGCCCGTGCGCATTGCTCCGGCCGCCTCCGCCTGTGTGTGCGCCCCTGCTATGGCCGGCGCGGCCATCTCCGCCCGTGCGGCGCCCTGCTCCGGCCGCCTCCACCGCGCGCCCCCGACGCCGCCCTCCGCCGCGCCCCCGACAAGCTGCGGACTCCACCCGCGCCTCCTGCTCCGGCGCCACGCCGCCCTGCTCCGGCCGCCGTACTGCCCTTCGCGCCGGCCCAACTAAGGTAAATTTTTTGCATTCTTTTTATTTTAGTATTGTTCTATTAGTGTAGCATTTATGTTTGAATTTATGTAATATTAGTGGAGCATTTTTATGTTTGAATTTGTGTTTCAATTTTAGTGGAGCAAATTAGGAAATTTAATGGAGTCATTTTATTATTAGTGTACTAACTTTTAGTATAGTCATTTTATTGGAGTCATTTTATTGCTGTTACATTTGCAATGAATTACAAATTGCTGTCCCGGTTGCTAAGTTAGAAATATTGCAAATATTTTAAGTTAGAAATATTGCAAATATTTTACATGTAGCAAATATTTTAGGAGTAAATATTTGTTAGTGTTATTCAAATTGTTAGTGTTAATAGTTAGTGATATAATTCATAGCAAATTTGCTAAATTTACTAAGTACTAAATTTACTAACTACTAAATTTGTTACTAAATTTGCTAAATATACTAAGTACTAAATTTGTTTCTAAATTTGCTAAATTTACTAAGTACTAAATTTGCTAAATTTACTAAGTACTAAATTTTTGGAGCATTGTATCCCTAAATTTTTAGAGCTAAATTTTGTATGCATATTTTTGATTTGTATGTAGAAAAATTGTTAGTAGAAAAAAATTTAGTAGAAAATTTGTTAGTTAGCAAAGTTAGCAAATTTAAGTTAGCACATTTAAGTTACAAATTTGAAACACGATGCAATTTTAAGTAAATTTGAAAGTTAGCAAATTTGAAACTTAGCATAAAGTTAGAAATTGAGATTGTGCATTACAACCTTAGCAAAAAAAATTGAAACTTAGCAAAAATTTAAGTTAGCAATTTTAAGTTAGCAAAGTTAACAAATTTAAGTTAGCACATTTAAGTTACAAATTTGAAACACGATGCAATTTTTAGTAAATTTGAAAGTTAGCAAATTTGAAACTTAGCATAAAGTTAGAAATTGAGAAATTTGAAAGTTAGTAAATTTGAAACTTAGCAAATTTGCAATATTGTTATTTTAGTAGCAAAGTTATTTTATTAGTGTATAAGAAATTTGAAGTTGTTTGCTATGAATTACAAATTTGCAGTGACATTGAGCTATGGAGGACGACGCCCCCATCATCCGAGACGACGCCCCCTTCATCCGAGACGAGGAGAATGAAGACCGGATGCAAGCAATTATATATGATAAGGCTGCAGAACCCAATTCCGATGGAGAAGATTCCAGCGAAGAAGACGACGAAGAGTTTAGCGCGAAATGTTTGAACGACTCTGGTGAGGGACTTGAGTTAGAAAATTTCAGAGACGACGACGACGAAGAAGTGCCGTTAGAAAACTCTGTAGAAAAATCCGGCGAGGTGTATATTAAGTCTTGTTGATCACTAGCTAGATGCATTAATAGATTTATATTGCACTTATTAACGAAACATTTTTCTTTTAGCCCTCTGGATCTAAGTCAATCCCTACACGAGGCCCGAACCAAGGGGTAAAGCTGCCGGATGGTGCAAAGTTGTCGATCGACGAAGTTAGTATAAAAGGCAAACCGGAGAAACCCGAAGGAATCTACACTAAATATGTAGCTCAATGCGGTGTTCTTGTTAGGGACATGGTCCCGATCACCGTTGCAGAATGGAATCAGCCGAAGAAAGCCAACATTGGCGCAAAATATCTCGAGCAAAGAATTAAAGATACCCTTTGGGACTCGATGTTGGCTTCTTTCAGCCTACCGGCAGATCTCCCACAGAAGAGGAAGGATAAAGTCAAGGAATGGACTCTTAGCAAGATGGCCCAGCAATTCAACAACTGGAAGAAAAAGTTGTGGCAAAAATATGCGAAAGAACCTCCAAATTTCACCGGACATCTAGTGAAGATAAAAGATGACTGGGCTGAATTTGTGGCGTATAAGAAATCGGCCGTCTCTGTGGCCCGATCGACCCAAAACAAGTTGAATGCTAAGAAGAAGAAATATCACCATCGTTTGGGCTCAGGTGGCTACAAGACTGCCTTGCCTAAGTGGGAGGCCTATGAAAACGAGCTGCGTGAAAGAGGGATCCGTCCACAGACAGATGACTGGCCCGACAGGTCCAAGTTCTGGTTGTTCGCGCATGGGGCAGTTTTGGACCCAGACACAGGGCTGATTGTTGCACGGGAAAATGGAAGAAAAGAATTACAAGAGTCAAAAAAACTAAAAGACGCAATAGCACAAGTCAAGGCGGGAACATATGTTCCCGATAGAGAGGACGACGAGCTTTCACTCGCCCTCGGGAATAAAGAACACTGGGGACGATGTCGAGGCAGAGGAGGCGGTGTTGGTTTTCTTGAAGGGTTTCCGGAGGACGCTGCAACTTATAGAAAACATTGCAGAAGTAAGAAGAGGGAGGCGAGAGGTTTACAAACTTAGAACGCCAGATGCATGATTTCAAGGAGCAACTGGCCTTAATTACCCAGAGCAGGGAATCTCAGCTGCGAGTAGAAGATCCTGCAGTCGATGTCTGCCCATCTCAGCGGAAAAGCAGCGTGGGTTCCACGCAGCTACAAGATCCTGCAGTTGATGAACCAGTTGCTGAACCGTCGGCGGCTCACTACCCCGTGGATGATATCACGGAGAAGACAAATTGTGAGTTACATGCGCCGTTGAAGAACATTTCTTTTCCGGTGGCGACTGGCTATGCTTTACCACATCAACCTGGAGCAACCTTCCATTTTGTGTGATTCCAGCTGGATTTGCTCGTGTCGGGGTCACGAAAGTTATGTCGGGAATGAACTCAGTAGAGCTCGACATTCCCGGAGCTGAAGGCGAGAAGACATTGGGAGACGTCGAACTTGGTATCGTTCTATGGAAGAAGAATTTAATCAAGTTTCCAGACTCGGCGCCAAGGCCACCGACTCCTCCGGTTAGAAATTCACCACAGCAAAGTCCACCCTCCTCCCCCGACGATTGGGAGCCCACCGCGAGTCCATCGCCCGCGCCGTCCCGTCAGCCGACTGCTGCGCCCACTAGTAATTTGACAAAGCGGAAGCTGTTCACGGCGTCCCCTGTCAAGAAACGTGCAAAAAAAACCAAGGAAGTCAAGGCTCCTGAGAAGTTAGCTGGCGAGATGACTATGGAGGAATTAGAACTGAGCACACAAGGCAAGGCTGCAGCCTTTTTTGAACAGAAAAAAAGGAAAGACTGGAGGCAAGACTTGACCCCATAAAGGAAGTTCTGAAGACTATACCAACTGAGGTAAAAGATCGCACCGTTGACAACCTATATGACCCTCCACCGCCGCCCCTTTCAGACTATGAGCGAGGTATTGACAAGGTACTTTCCTCACAGAAGGAGGAAGAAAAAGCGTGCGGGAAAGGAGTTGCCCAGCTCGGAGAACAAGAAGCACAATCGATCGCCCCGCTCATTGTGCCTTCTGAACCTCGGGAAATCGAGCATGGAGAAGTTGTCATTGGCGACACAGGTCTCCCCATAGCGCAGATAGCAATTCAATACAAATTTGAACTCGGGCTGCCTCTGGTCGAAAATCCGAGTGCTCTAACAACACAGTTATATAAATTGCATACCTGGTACATGACCGCCGCAAAAGAAGGGAGGACATATCTCATGGCGGGAGTTAAGGAACATCACTTGTTCCGAGAATATGCTGTGCAGGTTGAGTTCTCCGAACTTTTTCAGATGTACAATCAACGTGCCCTCGACAAAGCTATCCTCAGCTGCTATTGTCTGTAAGTAATTTATTCGTGTAATTTAATTATTTATAGTTCAGCTCGTTCATTGCTTGTAATTATCCTCACAACATTCTTTTGTACGCTATTATGCAGAATGAAGATTCGTGAATGCCGAATGGGAGGAATCTGGGACATTGGGTTCATTGACCCGGATAAAGTTAATGTGGTGACCGTAGAAAATCTCTGTATGCCGAGGACACAGAGAACCTTTGCTAACGTGTTTTAAGCGACAAAGTACCAAAAAGGAAATACTTCTTCCTTACAACTTCGGGTGAGTGTTACTGTCTTGTACACATTCTATTTTGCTTTCCCGATATTAAGTGTAATTGATGAGTTCTGAATACCTGCGTATATAAATGTGCGCAGGTACCACTTCATTCTGCTAATCATTAGACTCGACGAAGGAGAAGTTGAAGTCTGGGACTCATTGAGGAAAGATCAAGATGATTACAAAAGCGTGCGTCTAATGCTCAAGAGGTAATTTCAATCGCACTATATCGTCCACTTTCGTTCATTTCCGGATATCAAAAGTATAAGTAATAACTCCTCAATTCATTTTCTTTTCCGGGCAGGGTTTGGAAAAAGTTCATCGCGGAAGAACGCGGTGAATGGAAACAGAAGCTGGAGTTCAAGGCTAACAATGTAAGTACTACTACGTATCTAGGTCTGCGTATCTTTCTAATACCATTATCGTTCTCTTGATTATTATTTGATTAAATTATATTCTTGTATAGTGGTGTCTGCTACAACCACAGGGGACGGAACTATGTGGATACTACGTTTGCGAGTATATTCACATGAGGGTCAATGAGAGAGTCAATAGTGTAAGAAATCGAGAGGTACGTAAACATCATACACAACTTTTATTTTGCTACCATCAATTGTGTTTAGTTTCGATCATAACTGATTTGATCTCCTTCTTTTAAAGATGTCAAGGAAGCGGAGCCAGCTCCTACCAAAAACCGCGTGAAAGCTATTGCGGAGGAATTGGCGGGATTCATTCTGACGCATGTCCTAGATGAATTCGGTGAATTCCACTATGTCGAAAAATAGACTCCCTCCATGCATGTACTAGCTAGCGGTGATCTCCATTGTAATTATGAGTACTTTATATGTAAAGAGAGTACTTTATATGTGTAATGAGTACTTCATATGTGTAGTCAGTACTTTATACGTGATCTCCTCCGAAACCCTGAAAAATGAGCGAAAAGGAAAAAAACAGAAACCCTAAACCCCGAAAAATAAGCGAAAAGAAATAAAACCGAAAACCTAAACCCCCCGAAAAAATAAGAGGGGGGATAAAAAAAGCAGGAACCTTTAGTACCGGTTGGTTCTCAGCTGGGCTCGCACTGGTTCGCCCACGTGGCGGGCCTTTAGTACCGGTTGTATATACAACCGGTACTAAAGGGGTACCAATTTAGTCCCGACCTTTTAGTACCGGTTGCACAACCGGTACTAAAGGCCATATAAAACCGGTACTGATGCCCTGTTCTGTACTAGTGCACCAGAGCGTGTAATACCCCGAATTTTGGTCAGCTTCTAATTAGTTTATTTTGGTAATCTAATTTTTATGTAGCTATGTCTCACTACAGGAAACAAAATCTTTGCCGTGTACAAAATGGACCTTTTCCCTTTTTTAACTTTTCTTTATTTCTTTAGGGTTTGCAATATATAAATGTATTGTTTTATGTGTTTGTAATATATAAATGTATCGCAATGTTGAGCCCCAACATCTCACGTCCAGTGGATCCGTCGTGGGGATTCGCTCTATCGATCAGTCCCGCCAAGTCCCACGTGTGTTAAGGTTTTTCCCCGGCCCATAAACAATAGTTCGGGGCGACAAAATCACTCGAGTTCTCGCATGTGACACTAACATATGTATTCTGAACTACATAAACAATATATATATTCGTTGCATCATCTTCAAATACTTTGTATTCTGAACTACATAAAAATGACAAAATTTGATAAAATTAGAGATTTAAAAAAAATACATATTTAGATCCACACTTTTATCATTTTTATGTGGCCCAAAATACAACGTATTTGAAGTTGAATTTTTGCATGTTTATGGGACACATAATTGCCTATATGAAAGGACAAGGATGTCGCCTAGAGGGGGGGGTGAATAGGCGATTAAAACTTTTCCGGTTTAGGCTTGCTAATTGCGGAATAAAACTAGGTGTTTAAATTAACAAGCCAACAACCTAAGTAAACTAGGTTCACCTATGTGCACCAACACTTATGCTAAGCAAGACAAGCAACAAAGTGATAGCAATATAGAATACTTCAAGCACGAAGGCTATCACAATGTAAAGTGCATAAGTAAAGAGCTCGGGTATAGAAATAACCGAGGCACGCAGAGACGAGGATGTATTCCCGAGTTCCTCCTTGTTAAGGGAGTACGTCTCGTTGGAGAGGTGTGAACCGACACAACGGTTCAACAACCACAAAGGTTTCACCCTCTTCTCCGGTGAACCGCACCACAAAGGTTTGGTTCACATCCACTATCGGTATTCCTTCGAGGCGGAATCCGGAGCCTTTCAACAACAATGCGAGGCACAACCCACAAAGGGATTGGGGGCTCCCGAACGGCTTTCAACAACAATCCGAGGCACAACCCACAATAGGATTGGGGGCTCCCGAACGGCTTCAAGTGACCACACAAGGGTCCAACCACCACAATGGCGTCTAGGTCCAAGGACCCAAGAGTAACGAGTTCATAAGTTTTCAACTTCCACGAATCTTCGTGGAGAGCACACCGATGCACCAAATGCAAAAGGCAAGAGCACAAGTGCTCAAATCCTTCACTCTCAAATCCCACCACAAGCAACAAATGCTTATGGGGGGAGAAGAGAGGAAGGACAAAGAAGAGAACCACACAAGAACTCCAAGAACTAGATCCACTATGTTCCCCTCACTTAGAGGAGAGATTGATTGGTGGAAATGTAGATCTAGGTCTTCTCCTTCAATCCTCCAAAGATCAACAAGTTTGGGTGGAGGGATTGGGAGATATCAAAGAAATGAGCTTGCAACAATGGAGGAGAGAGAAATCAAATCTTTGAGAGCAGGCTGACTGGCTGGAGGAAGATGGAGGGGTATTTATACCCCTCCCAGGAAAAAGAGCCGTTGCAGCCAGTACTTGCACCGGATAATCCGGCCTGGGGCGGAAACTCCGGCCCCCTGAGGCCGGATACTCCGGCCCCCACCAGGGGGTGAACCTCGGGGCTCGAAACGAGGTAAAAACACTTTTTAGGGCCGGAATATCCGGCCCCGACCCCGGATATTCCGGCCCCCACCAGGGGTGAACATCGGGGCCCGAAACGAGGTAAAAACACTTTTTAGGGCCGGAATATCCGGCCCTGACCCCGGATATTCCGCCCCCCGGATATTCCGGTTGACAGAAACAGAGAAACGAAAACAGCAATATCTTTTTCATCCGGACTCCGTTTTCGATGATCTTGGGCTCGTTGGAATCGTAACGAAGAGCACAATAAGATCATGCAGAGAAACATCATAGTCCAACAATGGAGGATAAAACCAAATGGGGAAAGGTTAGACCTCTCGATAAAAGAATAACCGATAGAACCTCCAAACCAAAACCGCAATATGTTTCTCATCCGGACTCCGTTTTCTATGAACTTGGGATTGTTAGAAGATACTCACAAGCTCTACAAGATTATGCATATACACATCATAGTCCATCATGTGAGAAGGAAAACACAAGAGGAGAGTTTGACCTCTCTACAAAAGACAAACCGGTGAAACCTCCAACATCAAAAACATCACAAGATATTCAAATGAAATCCGTTCTTGATGAACTAGAGCTTGGTATGGAGATGAACACAAGCTCTAAATTCTCACATGTATAAAAGCCAAATAAGAACCAAGAAAGATGATAATGCCAAGAATGCAAAGGTTTGAGCTCTCCACACGATGCGATCAAGTTACTCACTTGAGAGCCCCTCTTGATAGTACGCCGTCTATCCTAAACCCGGTCTCTCACTACACCACGAGACCGGTAAAATAGAAACCCTATCAAGATCATACCTATGCCTTGCGCATTCCACTTGAGCTAGATGATGACGATCTTGATCTCTTCAAGTGGACCACCTTTCTTGATTGCGCTTGGTAGCACATGCTTGATGACGACTTCTCCAAATACTCCCCCATACACCATTATGGGAGAGCCTCGCTAAGCTCCGTCTTCATGTATCCACTTGCGCTTCATATTCTTCTCTTGATATAGATGATGGCTTGGAGATAAACATGAAGTTCACTCAATCTTCTTTTCCAAGCCATGCTTGCAATAAGCTCAATTCTTCATATGACCATTCTTCATATAAACCCTTGGATGGAACCTTGGTCATCATGTAATCTTCTAGAGTCCAACACATGAACTCCAATCTCTTCCTATGGACAAGATCTACAAGTATATCTCAATACAAACATTAGTCCATAAGGATTGTCATTAATTACCAAAACCACGCATGGGGCAACACATGCACTTTCAATCTCCCCCATTTTGGTAATTGATGACAATCCCTTTTACGAGGGTTTATATAATGAATTAAACAACCATGCAACACAAAGAGCAAGGATGCAAGAGAAGAAAGACAAATGCTTGAGAACAAACTAAAGCATAAAACCAAATTCCCTTAAACCCTCTAAACTTCTCCCCCATTGGCATCGATTGCCGAAATGGGAGGAAAAATTTAGAAGGCCAATATAGTAAGAGCTCCCCCATAATGTGTGCATTTCTCATAATATGAGTGAAATCAAATGCACATATCCAATAATGAATAGTTGGGAAGGAGATCAAACTATATCGAGGATCCAAATAATGCAAAAGAATATCAAAGAGAAAGATACTTCAACGAAAGAAGCAAGCAATCAAAAGGATCCGACAAGTGTTCTCAAAATTAAGAGGGAACTCCCCAAGGTACGTGCACAATGAAGATTTGCATTTTAATATGGTGTGCACAACATGGAATCCTCACTCCCTCCTAGATAATATCGAACACAAGCATGTGCAAGAGAACAAAAACGAGAAATGAAACAAAATAACTTGCAACAAATAAAATGTTTCGCGATAAGAATCAAGGAGCGGCAACTAAAAGAGGGGTGTGAGATAGAAAGACAATTTCAGGAGACTAATACAAGGATGAGCAAACATCAACATAGTCTTTCAAAAAGTGGCACATAGTGCATATCGTGTCTTTCCCGTACCCACACACCAAAGAAGATATAGCAAATAGCTCCACAAGCTTATTAAGATGCAAAAGCATGACAAATAAAACAAAGCTTGTGCCATTTAGATACCACCAAATAATCAAAAGCAATAAAAGGGTGGACACTAAAGAATTGGAATATCAATTAAAGATGTAACTATTTTCATGTGTATAAGTTTCTAAGTAGACACCAATCACAAAGATATAAGTCCACAAAGAAATATGCACACACAAAATAGATACAAAGGTAAAGATCATGATATCCAAATGGAAGTCATATATACCAATAAGATCTTTGCTTAAAAGCATAGCACAAAGCTCAATTTCATCTTAAAGGATATAGATGAACTTCCAACACAATCTCATCATAGCATCAAAATATCCACAAGGGAGAAGGTGATAAATGGGATGCTCCGAGAGAGATAACAAGTATCGTAAAAGGCAAATGATTTTGAAAAAGCATCAATAAAGCATATGTGAGACATAGAGTAGAAAGTGCTAGATTAACATATATGGGATTGATGAATCATGAAAATGATTATATATATTCCCCTTGATATGTAATCATCCCGGCTTGCCCACATTTGCAACAAAGTTATTTTGCAAGAACCAAAAAATTGCAACAAAAGAGATTCATGCCATGAAACAACCTACACAAGGTTGAAGCTAGAAAAGTATGCATGAGGTAGATACTTGTTACCGAGATAGCATTGGTGATGTAGAAGATAAGAGTTAACGATCATCCAAGCTTGGCTCCAATAAGCACATGGTGCACACCTTCCTTGTAAATGAGACAAGCTTCCAATGCATCTAAAGTGTACCTAAAACAAATTCAAGTACAACATGGTACCCAAACTAATTGGGTCCAAAGTAGTTAGAGCAACTACAATACATAGGACAAACTCCACATAAATATGTGCATATTGATATGAAATTGAATTTCATGCACATCTTAGCCATTTAGGATTTGATGGAGTTTATCCTATATATTGGATCAACGAAAGTAAGCATGCCATAAGATATACATAATAAATATGCATGCACATGACTTTCAAGAACCAAACGAGATACAATTTGGACAAAACACCAATTAAACCAAAAAGCACACACAAGTGTGACAAGAAAACAATTGTCCAAATTATATCAAAGACCCAAATCAACACATGATTGAAGATACCACTTTGAAAAGATACCAATGAAATCAAGATACCAATTGATGAAAATATCATCAAGGAATAAACCAAACCCTCTACACTTTTCATGATGGCACAAAGTACCAAGACGAAAAATGTTTGTCTTCCAAGGAGACACGTCATCGGGATCAAATACCAAATGAAGACAACTAATGTTCAAAAACATATAGGATTGCTCCCCCAAGATGTGTGCATTATTTATGATTTTGCATTTGAATACAAATGCACACATGGATCATCACTCTCCATACATATTATTCAAACACTAGTCATGTTCAAGAAAGCAAGAAATGCAATACCAATTTAAAGAATGTTGTTTACTCAAGTAGGATAGCTTCCCAAGAATAGTGCATTATCAAGAAGTATGACTTTTGAATGTCAATGCACAAAATTGGATCATTGCTTTTCCCAACTCAAGAAAGCACAAAACAAATTTGTGTAGAGCAACAAGGATCCAAAAGATACAAGGAAGACAAATGAGAGTTAGATCAAAACAAATCCTTGGCAATAAATAAGGCAATTCAAAGCAAGAGCCAAAGTGAATATGATCAATATATTTACCACAAATATGATTATCACTTGTCAAGACAAGTAATGTATGGAGATATTTCTCGGTGGTGGATTGCAAAGATATATTCAAGATCATATTCACAAAACATAAGCATATGGCAAAGGATAGGAAATAAAAGCCATGCTTAGATAGATAGATATTCTTGATAGCTTCAAATATTCACGCGATCATGCAAAGCAACTCCAAGAGTAGCTTGAAGCAATTGGTTTCCCAAAAAGATATATGAGAACATATTTGGGAAACCATACCAAGAAATCCATCACAAACAAGATCCAAAAGAGTGATTAAACAAAATATTTTAGCAAATATGGAACTTGTTTGAGCAACATGCCACAAGGAATAAGATTATTGATAACATCAATTCTAGGTGGCAAAACCTCACATGTTCACATTTTCTAGGCTTGTAATATGCACATAGCTTATTACTCCCCCATAATGTGATAATCCATTTATTTTAAAACAAGAGGCAAACAAAACCAACTCGAGAAATTAATGGACATTATAGAATTTGAATTTCTCATGAGCATGACATACCACATAGAGAATAGATAATATAGATGTATCATCACTAAGTGGTATTCCTCATGTATACACAATTTTAGGGATTGTGAAGTGCACGAAGCATATCACTCCCCCAAAATAGGATAGTCCATTAATCTCTCAAAAGAGAGCCAACAAGATAAGATATCAAATAAAAGCAATAAGGCTCAACACAAGTAAATGGTGTGCAAACCAACATACACATACTTGATTACTCAAGATAAGTAAGTAGAGAGCACAACACATACAAACACTAGCAAGGTACAAAACCTAACACATGCAAGGGTGCAAGCAACTTTCAATGTATATATGATTTAAATAAAAGTTACCGCAAGGAGGAACATTGGATATGAGATAGAACAATATAATCCAAATGACTTGACTTGAGAGAATATAATTGATGAAGATCCCTTAATTCTTCATATAGCCAAGTCTCCAATGCCCTCCAACAACACCTATTGATCAAGTTTTGGCTTGTTGGTCCCCAACCAAGTTGGGTCCTAAGAGGTTAGTCACAATAGGTTTGGCAACCCAAATGGTTCTTTTCTTGACACCACTTTGAGTACCAACATATTTGGCAAACACATTGCCAACCTCATCCTTCCAAGAGAATAATATCATCAATTATAATGGGGTTGGATAAGGTACCATTAGTGCATGAAGAAGCAAGGTGACCCTTCTCACGGCATAGGTAGCAACGTCTACCTACTCCTCTCTTCTTAGTTGTAGTCTTGACTTGAGGAGGGGTAGCTTGAGTTTGAACTTGTGGCTTCTTTCCTTGTTGCTTCTCACTAAGAGACTTCTTTTCAAAGGGCAAGATCTAACATGGTGCCCTTCAACTTTGCACTTGAAGCAAACAATCTTGGCCGAATCTTGACTTGTTCTTGGCCCTTGTTCTTCTTGATAGGCTTGGACTTGATCTTGATATTGGAGTTGAATCCAAGTCCACTCTTGTCATTGGGGCGTCTTTGAACACTCAACATATTGTCAAGTGTAGACTCCCAACATGACGCTTTTCCAAGTCTTTCTTCAAAGAAGTGACTTGGGCCTTGAGCTCATTTAATTCCTCTACATGGTTAGTATCAACAACAATACTAGAGGAAGTAGAAGCTTCATTGTTAGAGCAACAAGGCAATGAAAGTAATTCATCACAAGATGTAGCAACATTGTGAGTGGATGAATCACTAGGACTAGCACATGGCAATATAGCATTTCTAGTAGAAGTTGTGCCATTGTCCACATGAGGCTCACAAGATGTTACCTTTGCAGAGATGGCCTCATGAGCTAACTTTAGCCTAGCATAGGATGCTAGAAGATCATCATTAGAGCTAGAAAGCTTTTCATGACTTTCTTCCAATTTCCTATACTTGCTAGTTAGCAACTCAAGTTGAGCCCTTAGCTCAACATTCTCCTTAAAATAGATGCTTCACAAGAAGTGGAGTTAGTAGCACAAGCATCATTAATATTAGAATGGAAGAAGACAACTTGGCAAGCTCATCATTTTTAGATAGTTGAGTTTGGAGTTGATCATGAGACTTGATAAGGAGAGAGTGTTCACTTTCCAAAGCTTGTGAGCTTTGTCAAGTCTCTCTATGTCCTCACTTAGTCTTGCATTGCCAACACCAAATTCAACTTTTTCCTTTTTAAGCACTTTGTATTTAGCAAGAGCATGATCTCTTTCCTTAATGATTTTAGCAATAATAAGATCATTTGTTTCATCAAGAGATTCAAGTTTCTCCTCAAGAGACGCTCGAAGCTCTTGCTCTTCCTCAAGAGCATTTTCTAAGGATGCTTTTTCCATAGCATCTTCTCTCTCAATATTACATTTCTCGAGAAATTGAGTTTCCAAGTCCTCAATGATTTCCCTACTCTTAATAGCATAAACAATGATTTCACTTAGAGGAGGGATAGCTAGCTACAGTAACAGGTGCGCTGAGAGGCAGAGTTCTTGTCCAAGTTTTATATATAGTATCTATATCTATGGTATAAGAGACCAAACTGAAGCAGGTATCTTGATGTCTAGAATGTTCCATCCGCGGCTGTGGGAGGCTAGCAGGGCGTTGATCTTTTCCTTTAAGTTGTCACACTTCCAGTTTGGCCAGCTCAGCGTAGGCACGCTGGTAAGGTAGTGACAGCTGCTGCAATGGCCATTGCCGTTCACTCCCCGGGACTCCATCAGCAATCCAACAGCAAACTTGTGTACGTACATTGGCTTCATATTAGTTAGGAAACAAGCAGTGCATTGATTTCAGGTTTTCTGCTACGGCGGCTGCTGCGAGGGGCGCGAGCAGGGACACAAGGCCGGACGGGGCGGCGAGCGCATGCGCGTTGAGAAGAGGAAGAGGACGGCCGCTCCCATGTGTCCAGCGCTGAAGAGGAGGACGCCATGGCCAGCGCCGTCAGGCCTAGCTGATCCGGGATACATGGAGGGGATAAGGTGGGTGGTAGTGGACTGCGGGTTGATTTGCTGATTTCATAGGAGGTTACATGCAAAATTACCACGACGACGTACCACGGACCCGTTAGCTAACTCATTTTAGTATGTTTGTAGTCAATATTGATATGACGAGCATCTCCACGGGCACTAGATAAAATCTTGTCCAGCAACCCAATTGAGGTCATATGTCAGGCCGATAGGGGGTTGCAGCCTACAACACCCCCCCCCCCCCCCCTCCCCCCAAAAAAAGAAGAAATCAATGCAAAAAAAATTAAAAGGGTTCAAATTTCGTACATATTTGTTATATACTACAAAGGGTTTAAATGAACCCTAATCCTAGCCTACTAGACGTTGTCCCACCACGTGTCGTCGTCGTCGAGGACCACCACGGTGGAGGAGGAGGCAGCGTGACTGCTGGACGCGCCGACTTGATGCCGTGCACGGTTGTCAGAGGCGTCGCCAAAGTAGGAGGAGGCCACTGATACGTCTCAAACGTATATATAATTTTTGATGTTCCATGCTTGTTTTATACCAATTGCTACATGTTTTATATACACTTCATAAACTTTTTTATGCATTTTCTGGGACTAACCTATGAACAAAATGCCACAGTGCCAGTTCTTGTTTTCTGCTGTTTTTCCGTTTCAGAAAAGCTAGTCAGGAAATATTCTCAGAATTGGACGAAAATCAACGTACCCCAATATTTCACCGACACGAAGACGATGTCCGAAGGGCGCACGAAGAGGAGACCCAGGGTGGTCATACCACACCAGGGCGCGGCCCCCATGCCTGGCGCGCCCAGGCGTGGTGTGCGCCCCTCGGGTGCCCCCACGCGCCGTCCTTTCGCCTATATATTCTCCTCCTCCCGAAAACCCTAAATACCCGAGCAATTATCCACAAGAAGTTCCGGCGACGCTGCCGTCGTCAACCCTAGTTCGGGAGGGTTCTGAAACTCTTCCCGGCACCCTGCCAGAGAGAGAGATCATCGCCGGAGGGCTCTACATCACCATGCCCGTCTCCGGAGTGATGCGTGAGTAGTTCATCCTTGGACTACGGGTCCATAGCAGTAGCTAGATGGTTGTCTCTCCACTTTGTGCTATCATATTTAGATCTTGTGAGTTGAACATGATCATATTATTGTAATGCTATATGTTGTGTTTGCTGGTATCCGATGAATAGTGATGCTATGATCAAGTTGTTTATCAATATATCTACTGTTTTATTTATGTTCTTGCATGCTCTCTGTTGCTAGTAGATGCTTTGGCCGAGTAGATGATTGTGACTCTAAGAGGGAATATTTATTCTCGATAGTGGGTTCGTGCCTCCGGCAATTTGGGTGAGTGACAACAACATCTAAGGTTGTGGATGTGCCATTGCCATTAGGGATAAAATAACCGATATTTAACTTAAGGGTATGTCTATTAAGTTTAATGCATTTGTTTACATTACACATTTTGCTTAATGAAATAATCTGTTACTTGGACCATAGAATGGGCAGGAAACTGGTAAGAAATATCATGCAGTACAGTAAAACTACAGCATGGCTCTACGTTGCCTCGAGAGGAACAGCCATACGATCCACCCATGGTGCTTAATATATGTGTTCAATGTATGGTTCGTCCCATAAATTGTGTTGGGCATCCTGGAGTAATACCCGAAGCATATTCTGTTTATCTAGCAGGAACTAGCAAACCCAAAGCCAGGTAAAACTTCAAAGCATGGTTCACGCTTCAAAAAAAAAAAAATTCAAAGCATGGTTATGCGTTGGTGATATGATCCAAGGTGGGATTGTGAAACTCACTGAAACTGTACAAACCCAAAACTGCTACATTCAACATTTGTTAATCACATCGTAAATACAAAAATGATCACTGGAAGCCTGTTGGTTGCTCTGAACTGAACCTCATTCGAGTAAACTGCATCCCACAGTATCACATTCAGACAATTTTGCCATAGTTGTCGATATATGCTCGGGGCGGAACCACTGCTGCGCAAGGGTGGCGGCGTGGGCGGGGCAGGAGGTCCCCGACGCCTCGGCCATGGCAACCTGGGCGAGCTCCTACTGCAGCTCGCGCACGATGACCGGGTCGTTCTCGACCGCGTCCAGTCTGACCTCGGCGGCTGCCCCATCGAGGAGGCCGTGTGCTAGGGTCGTTAATTCGGAATTTCTGATGCAGTTATAAACAAACACGATACCGTCGGCTTTTCAGCTATATATACATCAGCAAACGAAATAGGATCAGATTAATTACCCTAGTCTGACAAACAAACACAGAGGCGATCGATGGCGGCGAGCAAACTCGAGATCGTCGATTGGACTCTCCCGGGGGATGTACTCCTCGAGGTCGTCGCACGCTCCGACGTCCGCACCATCGTCCGCTGCGCTGCAGCTTGCAAGCTCCTCCGTCGCGACATCCTCAACCGTTCCTTCATCAACCGCGTCACCCAGCAGCAAGGGGGCGTCGTGCCTCCATACATCCTCACCCACCTCAACATCCACGACGACGAGAACGACGATGATCCGCCACCGCCACCGCTCTCCCTGGTCCACCCGTCCACGCCCGCCGCCCTGTCGTTTTTCGATCACCACCTGTCGCCTTACATGTCGCGGTTCGCGGCTGACCTCCTTGGCGAGCACTACAAGGTTGTGAGGTCCCAGGGCGGCCTCGTCCTCCTTCGTCGCCGCAACTTCAGCACCAGCAGAACACCTAACATATGTGTGTACGACCCCGTCACCGGCCACCGCACCTTCCTCTCTTACCCGCCAGGTATCAACCGTATAAACGACGAATGCTTTGACAGTTGCACCTTGCTCACACACGCGGACGGCATCGATTCCTCCTTCTTGCTGTTTTGCCCCCGTCTCGTCACCCGGCGCAACAGAAGCAGCACAAGGACCATCAAAGTCCATGTTTTCACATCATCATCTGGCGACTGGAAACCCGCTGCCATGAGCGACGACAATAACTATTTCCGTTCGCAGGACTGGTTTGCAATGCACAGAGACGCAGTCGTTCTTCATGGCGGTGTCATCCACTGGCTACTGCGCGGCCGTGACGTAATTGTTACATACAATGTCTGCACAATGCAGCATGGAACGATAAATTTGCCTGAACACGGCACCAACTCCAAAGGACAGCTCCACCTGGAGTCACATGATGGACGGAAACTACTATGTCTGTTGCGTGTAACAGGTTTCAGTATATCCATGTGGCCTCAACTCCCAAGCGGAGATTGGCCATCGAAGCCCGTGATGATCGACACAGAAGAGAAGCTGCGAGCGCTAGACCCCGACATCTGCCCTGGTCGGCCTTTCCAGTTCGCCAACACGGGAAGCAACGCGGTGTTATTGCGTATAACTAGTTATGGTCCAAGCAAAAGTTCCCGTGGTCTCCTCTTCATCCTTGACTTGGATACAATGGAGATACGAGTGCTGCAGGACTCAACTGCCTCTTCCAGGATCATGGAGATTAATCTGCCTTCTCGGCTACGAGCAATGAAAATCTATTCCTAGCAAGATATTATTTACAGCTAGCTATGTTATTATATAAAGCTTCACACTGTCATTGCAGTGCGTGAAAAACAACGACTGAGGTGTTTTAAGACTATGTATTTAAATATACTCTCTCCGTTCGGAAAATGATGTCTTACATATATCTAGATTTGGATGTGCATGTCACATCCAAATCTAGATATGTGTAATACATCCTTTTCCGAACGGATGGAGTATATGATAGTGTGTTCTCGCTTGGTACAGACTCTAGGTGCCTAAGAGCACTTCACAACATTTACTTTGGAATTTTGCATGTATTAGTTAATTATGCGGTTGCATATTTATTTGCATCATGTGTATCTTTAGATTTCGTGAAGTGTGATTCAATATTTGCATTGTTGACATAAATTAGTATAGATAGTTTTTTTAATTGTATATTTGATGCACAGGGCGCAGCTCAGTTGACTGGGAAGCACCTTATTTCTCAGTTGATTCTGGATTAGCAAATCCATTACATATACTGAACCAACCATTTATTTGTAGGTGGATCAATTTATAATTCTGCATCATTTTGTACTTGACAGGCATGGCTGCTGTTCATCTGTTGAGAAGTTCCAGACATGATGGGGGTAATTATCTGATACTGATTCCTGTGATTAAGCTTGTTATGTGGTAATAGTGGTGGGCAGTGACTAGTCCCTCAACGCGAGAGCGGCGATATGGCTCCCGTCCTCCAGGGAGCCCGGTATTTTGAAAATTAAATAAATTAAATTTAATGTTTCAGAAAAATTCAAACAAAAATACCACGATGTTTGAAACGTTATGATCTACGACTGTGAAAAATCTCTATGCGAAATACAATGTATTCTAGTCTCAGCAAAAAAGGCAAAAATACAGATCTGGCGCATAATCAGATCGACTTTTTTTTAATCTAAAATTTGTTCGATTTGTCTTTTTTTCTGAGCCAAAAATACAATCTATTTCAGACTCAAACTTTCCAAGATCGTTGTGCGTGTAGTTGGGTACATCCAGTTATTTATTTTCGAATTTTTGAAATATTTTCAAAAAGTTCAAAAACGTCCTCCCTGGAGGATGGGAGCCAATGCGACTATTCGCTCGAACGCCACCTTTACATACTGAGAACCTACTTTCACCTTTGACAATGAGAACACATCTCCCCACAAAATAAAAGACAAAGAGCTTGCAACGTGCGGTCCAGACACGGCACATCATAAACAGGAACCCAAGTTTGGTTTTGTGATTTCCCTCAAGAAGAAAACGTTTGGTTTTGTCTTCTGATCAGTCTATTTCCACAAACACGGTGTGCACAAAAATTCAGGCTTCAATTCAGCTAACGTACAAATACAATGCAGCAGAAACACACAGGTGCACGCGTAACTTGATTGCCAAAATACAGATTGTTAGCCGGCGCATCAACAGAACACTGCCAACTTTGAAGGGGAAACAACATGACAAATAGAACGCCAACCTACAGAGGGTCGCACTATGAAATGGGGTATCTTAGTTTTACGAGTCTTGATAGTAAACATCGAGCCTGAAAGCTCTTACAAACAAAGCAGTGTAGTATACAGAACTGAAGCAAGAAAACCAGCCAGCAGCAAATCAGACATATTGGTGGTTCTTGAATTGGTGGAACCGCAGCTGAAGCAAGAAGAGAATCCAGACATGAGTAGACAGGATGAGAACTTCACTCGACGGAGAGGAAAGAGGGACTGAATAGCAAAGCATGGGCCGACAGAACTTGTTAGCTCCTAGCCACCACCTGCAATAGTTCAGTCAAGTGTTACAGAAGAAAGAGTTCATCAAATAGAGAAACACATTTACTTCTACTTAGTGGATTGCTTGCTAATCTGGATTGCCTCGTACATGTAATCTTATAGCATGCATAAATCACAGCTAACAGGTCCTAGTATCTTTGCAGCACAAGTATCCAACGCTGAAGAAACTACCAATGAATGGAATGAGACTAGTACCTGGGTACAAGATGTGATCGATGTATCGACCTAGCACTCCGGCCGCCTCAACTGAAAAGGTGAACACGACGGGAATAAACGACATGGTGCGGAAACAAGAGAGAGGACTGTGCGACTAGTGTACGTACCTTTTTCTGTTAAATATATCCGAATACGGGGCTGTTGGGATGGTCGTTCGCTGCTGCTCTCAGCGCAGCCTTGGCACCGCTCACCTCCGCATCGGTGGCTCCACTAGCCCAAAGGTAGACCCTGACGATCTCGAGGGAAGGGAGATGCCCCATGCCCAAATCCAAGTCCCCACGGGAGATCCACGTGGCTGGGAACCTGAACCAAAGTATTTTAAGCCTTGGCCCAGCCCCTCGTGGAAAGGTAGATGGCACGATAGGAATATTTCGGAAGCGGCACGCTCTGGCGCATGGGAAGGAATCAGGGGTAAGGACAACCATCTCCATTTCAGTTTCCAGTGAGTCACTGGGTTCAACACATCCGAAGTTGAGATGAAGAAGAGCGGGCAGCATTCCAAGGATCTGAATGTCCTCCCGTCTCACTTCCTTCAGCACTATCACAAGGGACGACAGAACATGAAGCGAGGAAGGATTAACCCATACCGGCAGTGTTACGAACCAGTAGTTCAATGACCGAAGCTCTAATTTGAGGAGTTGTTGAGGGGGCACCCAGCCTTCGCGCATAAGCTCGGCATCTCTACTATCGCTTGTATTCCATATAGATAGGATTTCCAACTTGTGCAAATTATTTAGGGATTCCACTAAAGTTTTATACATGCTCTCATCCAAACTTCCACAAATAATATGGAGGATCCTCAACTTGGTCAGATGGCCCAGCTCTTCCACAAAACAGTGATTGAAATTGGGTGCCACGACTGGTCCGTTTAACACTTCAAGGCAAGTCAAGTTACCTATTCCAGGCGGGAGCTCCATATCAGTAAAGCTGCGTATGTACAGGCACTTTAGACGTCTCAGCCGAACAACACTGCATGGCAATTCTTCGATATAACTGCCTCTTAGGTCCAGCGTTTGCAGAAACTGTAGGTTACCTATTTCCATCGGAAGCTTCTTAACACTGTAACAATTTAACCCCAGGAACCTCAAATGCAATAGATTCCCCACATGCTCAACATCAGAGATGCCACAACCTTCCAAATGCAACACCCGCAGCACTTCAAACCTTGAAATGCTCAACACTCGGCCAGGAACATTATCTCCAAAAACAGTAAGAGATCTCACTTGTACCATACCGTTAGTAGCCACATCTACCTTGCTATTTTGGACTGACAACCTCCGGACCTTGCTTTGAGAATTTGACATCTTTCTCTCGGTACCATCCAAAATAGTGACGAAGTTCTCTTCGCTTGCCAATGAACATAATAGATCAAGCACCATGTCATGTACACGACATGCTTGTTTTTCACTATAGACAAAACCTTCGCAGATCCATTTCCATACAAGCTCGTCTCTCATGATCTTGTGGTCTTCTGGGAAGATACTTAGATATAATAAACAAGGTTTCAGATAAGATGGTAGATCATAATAGCTAAGTAATAATATCTTCTTCATCTCATCAACACTCTGATCTTCTGTAAGTCCGTGACCAATGGAACTTAGCAAATGATACCATTGGTCATTTCCTTTTATCTGACCATTACTTGCTAGGAGACTTGCTATAGTAATAATGGCTAATGGTATCCCGCCACATTTTTTTAGGATGTCTTCGGATATTTGCACCAATTCGGCTGGACACCCTTTCTCATGGGAAAATACTCTTTTATGGAAGAGTTTTCTTGACACATCCTGAGAAAGAGGTTTCATTCTGAACATATCATCACTAGAAGAGCAACATGCTTCAGAAACACTGACAATGCGGGTTGTTGTGATTAATCGACTTCCAGGACTCTTATTGGAGAATGCACACTTAATTATTTTCCACACCTCTTTATCCCAAATGTCATCAATTACAATTAGGTACCTATGTGAATATTTTCAAGAGTTAGTTGGCAAATCAATATAGATATATGTAAGACTTTTCGACTATGACGGTATAATTAACTGGTGAATGTTTGTATGAAAAGACGGTAGAAGACTCGAGGTATTTACAAGAACATTGTAAATCACAAGTTAATGAGCAAAGTAAATGATTCTTAAAAAAGACTAACGTATGGTATTGAAATGCGTAAATGCCATCACATAACAATGTGATTGCTTTAGCAAAAACGGCTATTAATTAGTAATCGAGAAAGTAAGCACACATACCTCTTGTTGGTAAGGAATTCAATGAGTTCGTCAATAAGATGTTTTTCTTCCTTCTTGTCATTATGAATGTTTCCATACTTGTGCTTGTTGAGTTCATAGAGTATATTCTTAAGGACTTTCTGTGTATCGGGATTTTGCGAAACTGAAACAAAAGCACAACAATCAAATTGCACTTTGATCTTGTCATACACTATTTTGGCAAGAGTCGTCTTGCCCAACCCACCAAATCCAACAATGGAGACCGTCTTCAGTGACTGCTTGGACAAATCATCACCCACGGTCAACATGTTGATTAACTTGTCACTTGTTTCTTCAATTCCGACGAGCTCCGCCACATCTGTGTACAGAGCCGTCATTCGAGGGTCAACGCTAGTGCTAGTACCAGCATCGACGGTGTCCCGCATCTCCAACTCATATCGTTGGCGCAACTCGGCCAATGTTTTGGCCTGACCAACCACTTCTTCGAGTGCATCGGAGATCCGATGGAGCTCTTTCCCCTTCTTGAATAGTTTGATAGTCTTCTTGAGTAACTTCTTTACTTTGTTTTTTGGAGGATTGGAAGGCTCACCTAGATCCTCCACACGCACCATGAAGGCATCAACGATGTCCTCCATCTGGTACGATAGCTCCTTCACCTTTCTGGCCCAGATCTTGACTCCCTCGTCGAGCTTCTCCGGAGGCAGTTTCGCCACCGTGTGGAGGGCCGCGTGCATCAGCGTCAACTCTGCCTCGAGAGACTCAATACTTTTCCTCACGCGCTTCTCGAGGGTGAACTCTCCTTGGAGTAAGTCGCCGAGCTTCGCAAGGATGGGCTTGATAGCGAGCATGGCGATCTCCATGGCTAGCTAGCTCGACCTCTCTACACAGGCGGTCGTTGTGGTGTTTTGTGGGGAAGAGAGCTGGAAGCGCTATGCGGAGAAGCTATGGGGGAGAAACCTACGATGTGGTTTAGAAGATTATAATGCTCTAATTAGGCCTTTGCACAGCCAGGACCGGACATGAGTACTGATCACGCGTATATACATACCAGCCCTGTGGGGGAGAAGCTGCCTTGTGGGCCTTTGCACAGCCCGGTCCCAGTTATCAGCCACCTGCCGTAATCGTCGACGGTGTAAGTCCGACAAGGCTAAGATGTGACCTTGGGACTGGCGAGAATGGCACCAAGTGCCGCTTGGACTGCAGTGTGGAGATTCCTGCAGCTCTAATATAATTAACAGCCATTTGCTTACCTGCTCCATGAGATCATGTGCTGCAACACTAATTAATCCCCATATGGCCATGGTTTACGCGCAAAGTTGGTGGCAACCTACGCCGAACCAGAGTGGAAAGTGCCAGGATCATAAGATAAAAGTGGGTCCTTTGAATTGTTTATTTGGGTGATTCCGAATTTCTTTTAGTTGTTGAGTGTGTACCTTGTCATCTTTAGATCATGAGGAGAGGCACGTCAGAATCAAAGTAATTAACTTGTCTGCCTTTGAGACTTTGAGTTGAGTACCTAGGGCTCTGACTACGGTTTTTTTTTTTTTTTTTTTTGCAACCAACTACCTAGTTCACTAGTTGTTCCCCCACAAAGAAAAACTAACAAGTGATCATTCTTACCTCCAGTACACAGTCATCCACGTTTATTTTGTCTACAACATACTCCCTCCGTTCCAAATTACTTGTCTTTCATTCGTACACATATGGATGTATCTAGACATGTTACAAGTATAGATACATCCACATGTGGACAAATGGAAGACAAGTAATTTGGAACGGAGGGAGTACATGATACGTACAAGGCAACAAAGAAATTTGGAATAGTTTGATAGTCTTCTTGAGTAACTTCTTTACTTTGTTTTTTGGAGGATTGGAAGGCTCACCTTGATTTTCCACACGCACCATGAAGGTATCAACGATATCCTCCATCTGGTATGATAGCTCCCTCACGTTTCCAGCCCAGATCTTGACTCCTTGCTAGTCGAGCTTCTCCGGAGGCAGTTTTGCCACCTTGTCGAGGGCGTCGTGCATGAACGTCAACTCTTTGACGAGAGACTCGATGCTTTTCCTCACGCGCTTCTCGAGGGTGAACTCTCCTACGAGTAAGTCTCCGAGCTTCCCAAGGACGGGCTTGACAGCGAGCATGGCGATCTCCATGGCTAGCTAGCTCGACCTCTCTACACAGGCGGTCGTTGTGGTGTTCTGTGGGGAAGAGAGCTGGAAGCGCTATGCGGAGAAGCTATGGGGGAGAAACCTACGATGTGGTCTAGAAGATTATAATGCTCTAATTAGGCCTTTGCACAGCCAGGACCGGACATGAGTACTGATCACGCGTATATACATACCAGCCCTGTGGGGGAGAAGCTGCCTTGTGGGCCTTTGCACAGCCCGGTCCCAGTTATCAGCCACCTGCCGTAATCGTCGACAGTGTTAGTCCGACAAGGCTAAGATGTGACCTTGGGACTGGCGAGAATGGCATCAAGTGCCGCTTGGACTGCAGTGTGGAGATTCCTGCAGCTCTAATCTAATTAACGGCCATTTTCTGACCTGCTCCATCAGATCATGTGCTGCAACACTAATTAATCCCCTGTGGCCATGGTTTACGCGCAAAGTTGGTGGCAACCTACGCCGAACCCGAGTGGAAAGTGCCAGGAACATAAGATAAAAGTGGGTCCTTTGAATTGTTTATTTGGGTGATTCCGAATTTCTTTTAGTTGCTGAGTGTGTACCTAGCTTGTCATCTTTAGATCATGAGGAGAGGCACGTCAGAATCAAAGTAATTAACTTGTCTGCCTTTGAGACTCTGAGTTGAGTACCTAGGGCCGGGGCAAGTTCACAATCCACGGTCACGACAATACTGACTACGTTTTTTTTTTTGCAACTAACTACCTAGTTCACTAGTTGTTCCCCAACAAATAAAAACTAACACCTCGCCGTGACTCACGTCAAATTAGCCACCAGCTAAGACAACACGAGAACAGGAAATTCATACGGGAAACTAGTCGGTCGGGGAAAAAGAAAAATGCAGCCGGATCCGAAGAACAAGATATGAGAGCACGCATGGTTTTGCTTACCGGCTCGATCCAATCGACGGCGGCGATTCCGAGTCAACGCCCGCTCGCGAACCACGACCATGCCCTGGGCTCTCGCTCATAATCACCGCGCCCCCGCCCAAGTCGCGACAAGTCACACGCGCAACCGCACGCGGATTTGTGACCATGGTCTAATATTTATAGGGGGAGGTTAGAGGCAACCGAGGACGTTTGAAGTTGAGAGGGAGAGAAAGATGAGGCGGGAACGAAATAAAATTTCGGTGCTTCTCTCTCACGTACGCTGCTGCGCATCATCTTGAGGGATCGATGGCTGATATGAGCGACGTTGAACTAATACGGAAGGACCTATTAATTCGCTATATAGGACTCTCGATGGCATGGTAAAAGGTGGGCCTGGTGGTTAGAGACAATCACGGATTGCTTTCTAAACTCTACGTCCCAGTTATCTCGCCCCTAACTGCGATTTTAATCCCCGGCTAAATATCGACGATACACATGAGCACTACGTGTGGAATGAAGTAATCCCTGCTAAATGCATGCATGCCGTGTTGTTAATGCAGGGAGGGATCGGGGGGCTTTCCCTCCCTGCATAAATCAATGAGTTATCATTTTTCCCTTACCTTACCTGCTCCCTTCTTAACCAATGATAACCCGCGCAAAATCAAGTGCGTTGCTGCCAGGATCTATAAAATCATGGATTGTTTGCCAACCTCTACTTCCCAGTTACCTCACCCGCCCTATTAATTGCGGTTTTAATCCCCTCATGAATATCGACGATACACATGAGCACTACCGGTGGAATGGATTAATCCCCTGCTGAATGCATGCCGTATTAAATTATTAATGGAGGGAGAGAACAAGGACTTCCTTACTTCCCTTCGAAAATCAGTCAATTATATATCATGCTTCCTAAATTCCTTGATCAGCTTCCTTCTTAGTCAAAATGGTGACCTGCGGAAATCAAGTGCATTTGTCAATTGGATAGAGTCTACCTTTTTTCAATATATGTTGTGAGTGCCTCACGCTCACGCATGCCTGGTAACAAGACCAAGGGCTGAGGCCATCACGACGAGTCACTTGAATCGGCAACCCAGGGCTGGGTTTCAAACACTCGTTGGATATCGAATGCCATCGTAATCAACCAAAGGTTATTCCAAGAATTTTCAGTATGGGCACGACCAGTTCTCAGACTTTTGGATCACGTAGCAACTAATAATAGATAAAGTAAAAAAAGGACATGAACTCAAACGCAAGTAATTGAGATTAGTAATGAAATAATTATGAAAACTTCTCCTGATATGGAGTATTAGTTATATGTCACAATCTCGATAGTAAGAATGAAAACACACGCCCCATAGATTACAAGAACTTCTTTGCACATAGATGGGCACCAACAATATTGGTTGTTTCATTGACAAAAATACAACAGAGAAAGAATAATAATTAAAGAAAAAAGGACCCATCAGCTCAAGCAGCTAACATTCATAATAGACAACAATCTACAGCATCATTCGGCTGGAGAAAGCTGCTTGTTTCTTGTTTGCATCAGCTCCAGGTTCACCATACATGACATAAGACGCAAGATAAAAAGTGCACTTGAGTAACTCCCACTGAACATAAAAACATCGCATCTGGCTCGAGTACATACATCACATAGCCAAAGATTCGAGGCTAGCTATGGAGTTTACATGGACATGCATATATGCATGCTCCAGCCTCAAGATTGCATGGAGCTCGCCAGCGTGCAGCCAACGGTGTGTCATGACTGTCGCCAACACACGGTGCCTGTCGAGATTTTACCCCAAAATAAGTGATGCTATAATCAACAGAATACAAAATGATGAAACAACATTAATACTCCTCTTCTCCCCTTACATCAAGCAATGCTGATGATATGTTCACCAAATCCATACAAAACAGATATAATGCCTACCACTTGACAAAACAGATACACCAAGACGAGTATTGTAGAATAAACAAGCTGACATGAAAACTGAACTAAATAAAAAAGTGTAGGAAAACTGGGAGAAACATACTGGAAAAAAAGGTGTGAAAAAACAAATAAATGGCACATCATCATTGGCTCGATGGCTGGGAAGGGCAGTGGCTCGATGGCTGGAGTCAGAGCTCACCTGAAGAGGTTGTAGCCAAGGCAGAGCATCACCGCCACAGCGGTTGCAAACTCGCTGCCGTCATACAGCGGCGTGACGCGAGGTACTAGAAGCTGAGGTCCAGCCGGGCCTACAACCGCGTGCGAGGCGCAGGAGGCCACGGCCAGCAAAGCAGCAGCAAGCCGGAGCCAGAACAGCCGGCCATGGCTCCCTCCTGGACAGCTCTAGCTCCAGGTCTGCCATGCTGCCCTGCAAATGATGATTGTTTGCCACATCATCAAAAGAACATCGATTTGATTAAGAGAAGTTACAGGTCAAAGCACATTACTGCTACTCAGGTTATAAACAGCACAACCAGTCATCTAAAACACCTCAGATGCAACCGCCACTCTTACCGTAAATGATTAAGAAAAGAAACATATAGACAAGAAACTATGCACTTCAGCTACACACGGTTAGTGGACACTAGTATAGCATTGTCCATGGACAATTTTAACAATACCAGATCCACAACTCTGAACACATTTAACTTATAAGAGACACTAAGGCATTATACGTATGCAACAAGGAGTAGTATACTACTAAATCTAGTGTATCGCACACTGTCAGCTGGAACCACAAAAAAGGCAACATGCATACATACATACATACATACATACATTATGGTATACAAAAAACGAAACTGGCATTGGTCACTGCATGACAATGGTGCAGTGGGGAAGGAATGCCACCGGTGCAACCACGGTGAACTAGCGTCCCTTTGTGTGTGTTGAATCACAAGAAAAGGCAACAAACTCTATCTAGTCCTGATCAGCTCCTACAAGGGCGACCAACCACATTACAACATTGTACAAAAAACATCTTAAGTCCAATAAAAATCTGGTTTTGTAAGGTTGCCATTACTCAACTCAACCAAACCAAGCACATGAGTCTACTACTGCTAGAAAGACACATCTTTCTACAACATTAAACCAACTAAGCCTCAAGCCAACATTCAGTCCAGACCCCAGCCAAGAAACAAGCTAGCTAAAGGCAAAACAACTGAGGTCATGTACATCATCTATCTACACATGCACATCACCTCAAGTGTGATATCATCCGAACTTACCCAGATGACAGAAGCACCGTCCCATCTTAGTTTACCAAGCACATCCGTGTGTGGCACTCTGGTAAACAAGAGCATGTCCGGACAGCCAAATCCGGCAACCTCCAGCACAACCTCTCCCTTGCTGCTGCTGCTGCTGGCGCTGCATCCACCTCTCCCCAGCGTCGCGTCCAACCACCACTGGTCAAACAAGGCTTGGCCATCGCCTGCGTCCACGACAACATACAGACCAACAAAGGCATGTCACATCCACAAGAAACATGTAATAGGCTAGCTGTGTGTGTGTTCCAGTGATGTCACAAAGAATGCTCAATAAGTAACAACTATGAACTCGCATGTCAAACTTTCTAGGTGAGCATGTAGATTGTTCATACATGGGAAATGACAATCCGCAACTAGTTGCACCCGCAACTAGTTTTCGGATACCCCACTTCCGAGTGTCCAAAAATCGCGAAACAAATCATGGGCATGGGTTATGTTGAACCTTCGACACCCACAAAATTTCATCCAAAAATATGAACATATGTGGCCTGTGCAAAAAAGACAAATGAAAGTTTAATTTGTGGGTGTCGAAGGTTCAACATAACCCATGTCAAACTTTCATTTGTCTTTTTGCACAGGCCACATATGTTCATATTTTTGGATGAAATTTTGTGGGTGTCGAAGGTTCAACATAACCCATGTCCATGATTCGTTTCGCGATTTTTGGAACTTTCATTTGTCTTTTTTGCACAGGCCACATATGTTCATATTTTTGGATGAAATTTTGTGGGTGTCGAAGGTTCAACATAACCCATGTCCATGATTTGTTTCGCGATTTTTAGACACTCGGAAGTGGGGTATCCGAAAACTAGTTGCGGGTGCAACTAGTTGCGGATAATTCCCTCTCATATCAAATAAATGGCAAGAGACCCAACGCTACTGTCTCATGCATGGTTGCTCAATTATGCACAGCAACCTCTAAAATCCCTAGTAGTAGGCCAAGCTTATCAACACATTTCAAGTTGCTGGCACATGAAAATTCAGTCAACATGGACGAGTCCAAACTTTGCCATCCAGTCAACATATTTCTCACAAACACAAACAGGCTTACACAATGTGGAGCTACAAATAATTCTGAGCATCGCAAGAGTAGGCATACATGCATATATACCTCCAAAAGAAACTATACTTGACAAGTTACAGTAGTCTAGGTCAGCCATCAACATGTTCCAGCACAAGGAATGTTCAATCAGTGACAATTATAAAAGTTCTCATATACTCACACTTGTTTGATGGAAGGCGTTCCAGCAAAACTTGGTAAATTATTAACATCATATCAAATAAAAACAACAAGAGACCAAACGCCATTGTTTGATGCATCGTTGCTAAATGCACACAACAACCACTAATCACTAGTGTGCTAGGCCTTGATCATGGTTTTAAAGGCGTCGCCTAGGCGTCAAGGCGCCCGCGGACGAGAAGGCGTCGTCGTCGCCTTATGCGAGCGAGCAAGGTGTCCCAGGCGTCGCATTGAGGCGTCCCAGGCGTCGCCTAGGCGTGCAAATCCTCGCCTTAGTGGATTCTGGACGCCTTCGTCTTCCTCAGTTCAGGCGCGAGCGGGAACTGTCTGGCGGGCGGGAAACGGAGCCAGCGGGCGGGAGAAGAGAAATTGGGCTGGAAAATGAGCTCGGCTGGGGAGGGAAAAGGGAGGGAGAGAGGGAAACTGACCTAGGGTTAGCAGAAACGATTCAGAGAGAGAGATTTGGGCTCTCTCCTTCTCTGGCGGCTACCTCGTCCACCGCCAGATCCGGCCAAAATTCTCCCTCCTCCGCCGGCCTCCTCCTCTCTGGCCAAGCTTTAGGGCTTCTCCTCCACCAGGCGAATCCATTCCCCAGCAGGGAAGCAAGGTACATCTCCTCTTCCTTCCTTCAGTCAACATAGACGAGTCCAAGCCTTAACATCCTGTGAATATGTTTTACAGACATAGACAGGCTTACATAATGCAAAGCTACAACCTAACAAATAAACATTAGTTCCTGGACAACTAGAAACACTAGATGTTCAGGATTCTACCGTAACCAGAAGCCAAATAAGGGCTAAAATTAAAGGTAATTATACTAGTATAACACAAGACGCACACATGGCAGTTCGAGGCACATATACACACAAGCTATTCATTCAAGAGAATGGCACATGCATATGGCTGTGGGTGTACTTGAAAGAAACTACAATAGCCACCTGGTCCAGCAAGCCAATGGCAACACTCAATGGTATATCGTGATCCAACAATTCAAGAGAGCAAAAAAGTAAAAGAAAAGAAAAGGAAGAGGTACGTACCTTCTTGCGGCCATGACTTGGGATGAGAGAGCTGGGCCGATGAGGTTGTTGTCGTAGTAAAGCATTGGCTTTTTCCCAATGGCTTTCAGCCCAGCATAGTGAATCACGTCCAACCTGCACGACAGAAACATGCATGATGAGCATACAAAAACAAACAAGCTCCTGAAGGCAATCGATAAGTGTGCTCGGTCAAACACTAATAGTTTAAGCCCTGCTGCATCAAGGGGCTCTCTAGCTTGAGTTAATCATCAGAACACACACAAACATATACATCAGGTAATCCCAAATTTACCTAGCTAGCTCTTTACAGGCAAAAACTTCCATGCTAATCACAAATTCTTAACTTGTACGCGATCATTCACAGCAAACCATCAAGATCAATGGTAAAGAGAATTCAGGAGAACCTGACAAAACAGAAATATGCCTTCAAAATAAGCCACAAAGAGCTCACGGGATAGCATGCCAAAATGATGCTAAAAGTAAACAGGAGCTGACCATAAATATCAAATTTACTACTGAACATACTCCTGCCTAGGTCAACTAGGAAGATCTATTAAAAAAGAAGGCAAATGCATCGTGGCCCATGGTGGAGAGGTTTCCAGTGTGCATCATTTCCTAAATTGTTATTAGTCTGTTACAAAGCTTGTAGTTTTTCTTCAGTTCCTTTAAGTTTCCCTGCCTTCTCTCTGTAATTATGTAATTATGTAACTCTCTGGTGGTGGCGTTTGTTGGTAATATAGTAAGGCAGTAGGAGCCTCTCCTACTGTCATAAAAGTTTCAAAAAAAAAAATTGTTATTAGTATGTTGACAAAATCAAATTCTGGACAAAACTTGATTGAGGCCAATGTTTAAAAACTTTGGGGGAAAATCATGCTTGCTCAATATGGTCACTAGCTGATTTATGTAGAAATATTTGCATGCTTAATTTTGACACTTCAGTTCTATTCCCTGCCAAAGGTAAAAGGCTTCATGCCAGTTTCCAGCACAAGCCATCAGCTTGCGGGCCACTAGAATGAGTTCCAGAACAGATCTAAGAGTACATGCGTGCCTCTGAGAACAAAAAGGACACACTGGCCCAGACTAGCACTCACGGTTCATGCACAATGTGATGGTGATGGTTTTTTTGCTCCTTTAAAATGGGCAATTTCTGAATTCATTACCTAGAACTAGAACAATGTCCCATTCCTAAGCAAGGCTAGACCAAGACGATATACTACCAGCTAATAGCGTTCGGAACCAAATAGTAGCAAGCTTAGAGCAACAGCTCAAAACCAGCAATCACAGTGGGTTACCAGAAATGATAGAGCATGTATTTGGACACTGATACTAGCAAGTCCTACTGGATGTTGCAGACAAGTGATCGAAGCTATCCGACAGAGCAGCTACCACTCAAATAACCAATATTTATAATAAATTAAAATCTGAATTATCACACAATGATCACAGCAGCCTTAAGCTAAAAGCAAATATAAACCAGAAACAAGGTTATTAATTATTTTCAAGATAAGATTGCCTACCAATCTTCATTGGTTCATATCCAGCGTCACACTTTAACCAAACATGCATGACAATATTTACTGAACCAAACAGAGATCGGTCTCATCGATCAGACATATTAACCGAGACATTCCACATGGCTCGCCACAAGGCGGAGCACAGAACCGCCACCGCTCAAAGTCCGTATTACCAAAGAGAATGTAGAAGAGGAAGAAGGGAACCCGATGAGCTCACCAGAGTGAGGTGTAGCCGAGGCCAACATCACCACCACTGCAGCTGAGGCACGGCGCCGGGAGACGAGGAGGTAGTGGAAGCCGGGGGCCAGCCAAGCCTACCAGCGCACGTGAGGCGTGGAAGACCACGGCTAAACATGCACTGTTGACACCAATATGCTTTGAACCTGAAAATATATAGGTTTAATCACTAAAAAACCAAAAAAAAAATTATACATCTACTGCCTATGCACACAAGAAGTTTTTACTGGGTGCACATGATTTCCATCTTCCATACATGCATGCTTTCTCCACTAGTAACACACTCGACAGGAAAAAGAAATTAATTTAGCAAAAGTACATGGAGGAGAACTTTCTACGAGATTGCTATTTGAGAATCCAGAAACTGATGGAACAAGAAACATAGAAATTGAATAAAGGATAGACTACCGATTCCATTACATGGCATGATTTTTTGTGCTAATAACAGTACACGTAAAGAATTACAGAAGTTCCTTAAAGGTAAAAAGTGCATTGTTCATTCCCAAATCAACATTGCCAATGCATTTAGACACTCATACTAGCAGAAACAGAGCAAATCCAAATGGATGTAGACAAGTGATCGAAGGCATCCGACAGAGCAGCCACCACCAAGTTAACCCGCATTTGAACTATCAAACAATAATAACAGAAGGCCTATGCATCTAGCAAATATAAGCCTAAACTTACAAGTGGCTAAAACAGTTACCGATTATTACCAATACAAGATAACTTGCCACTCTTCATACGTTCATAACCCAACAACACACTTTAACCAACACATGCATGGCAATATGTACTTAACCAAACAGGGATTGGCCTCACTGATAGATCGATCAGATCTGCTAAGGGTCAGAGTGACCATTTCAATTTTCATGGCATACTTAACAAATGTTATATTAATATAACAGAAAGGGTTATCAATTGCATGATCTACATATGTGTTTTATATGCTCACAATCTTAATCGGTTACAATCAACATACTGGCATGGAACCAGAACATATTACATATTAGTCCACATTTCTATATTCTATCATCATATCTCACTCCTAGAGGAGCTTCAGGTCAGAGTAACCAACTACTTGCAAATGCCCAGATCTAAAAGTGAAATCATATGCAACTCAAGTGTCATATGGTACCATAGTTGCAGTCAAAAGAAGCCCATGCTGCCATGCATAAGCAAAGATGATAACTTGGCACCCTAGATAGTAAATAATGATAATACTTTATAGCTAGAATAATCTAATTTGGCATGCAAATAGAAACATATGCATATGCAGTTAAATGTGTGAAATGAATCAAAATATCAATTCTCAAGAGCTCTAGAACTTCACACCTAACAAGAAAACACCACCACAGAGCAAGTAAACAACCAGTGGCAGGAAACACCACAGAGCACTACGGTTGCGGCACAACACCGGGAGCCAAGGAGGTAGTCGAAGCCGAGGGGCTAGCCAAGCCTACCAGCGCACATGAGGCGTAGAAGACCATGGCTAGACATGCACTGTTGACACCAGTATGCTTTGAACCTGGAAATATAAACCAATAAAACAATGTATACATCTACTGCCTATGCACAGAGCAAAATTTTATAGAGTGAAAATGATTTCCATCTTCCAAACATGCATACTTTCTCCACTGCTAACACATCCGACAGGAAAAAGAACCAAATTTAGCAAAAGTAAATGGAGGAGAACTTCCTACGAAATTGCTATTTGAGAAAGTGATTTTGCACGCTTCTGCTAGGTGCATATGCCAGGACTTACAGATTTTGCGAGTTGCAGCTTGAAGCCTATAGCAATGGAAATTTGATCAAGGCACACCATTACAAGCTAATTTTGTTTGTTGTTTTTGGAGCAAGCACCAGGATTCCACCACATGCCTAATGAATTAGATCAGCAAGGAGAAAGACCAACTAGTCTACAAATCTAATTACCCAGTTATTAGTAGTAAGGGTTCTAGAGCACACAGCAAACAATGTATAATAAAAATGCATAGACATCAGGCAGAATATTGTACGGAGCAAACCAATTCTGCAAAGAACCACAAGTAGTAGCACACTTCTGGTGGATGCCATGTACAGACACAACAAAAATGATCCTGCAATTTACTAAAGTAGGTGGGTTTCTTCTAACATGACCACCAGGTGATCTATGCCTGCAGTCAGATGATGAAACATCGTGTTTGACCTCCTGGGACAGCTCCCCGTGACAAGGGGCAAGGTCAATTAATCTAATGTACATTAAGATACAACAAGAGCATGTACATTCATGACACAAACTAGTTATCTAGTTTCAATAGGGTGAACAATAAAGCTTTTGTTTTTAACTCCCATTGGCCTCAAGTTAACTGCATTTTCATGGCATAGTCAACTTACATATTTATACACAGGATAGTTCAATAGTTAAGTCGCAGCATGCCAGTATGGTTTAAACTCTCATCATGCAAGCATAGAATGTGAAAGAAAGGTGTTTAACATGTGAGCTATGTATCAAGAACAAAACAAGGTTCCAGCACAGCTCACGGTTGTCACAGCACGACAATACAACATAAAAATGAACATCACAATCTATATAGAAAAAGAAGGCACCTTTGGGTGTCTACGTCGACGAGCTCTGATTAAAGCTGACAGGGTTGCACTAGATGGATAAGAAGTATCAATTTCACAGCTCACAAAGGCCATATATACAAGGCATCCACTAGTGGTGTAGGTAAATAAATTCAGGACATAGTATATTCATAGCACTACCCTATTACTCGCATTTGGCAACAACATACAGAACAGCAAACCAGCAGGGTTGGATACCTTGATCCACGCAATTGGTGCTGTCGAGCTTGTCCGTCCCTAGTACCAGGAAGAGCATTCGTCCACAGGTCGTCGACAAGCAGCAGGCATGAGAACCTTTCCCTATAAAATCAGATGTGTTAGTGCAAAAAAGACAGGAGTAGAGTGGATAGCAATGGAAACAAAAAAGAAAAAAGATGGAGAGCTCCTGGCGGGGAAATCCTTCGCCAAATCTTTGGCAGGGCTGGGTGGGGCGTGACCCAAATAGCCACATAGTACCTATGTTAGTGTTGGTTGTACTGCTACTTGAACATGTAGATTAACAAAGCGACACCTAGTTTGCATGAAGATATGATAAACTACTCCAAACAAATTCCTATCTCGATGACCAAGGACTACAATTTTAGTGCCATATGGCAAGTTCAAGGTGTGCTCATGTTTCTGACCATGCTAGTAGCACAAGAACAGATCAGCGAGCTAAGCAGTGAGTTGTCTAGAAGAAAGACTTCAATCAGGCTCCATCAAATAAACGAACATATCATCACTGGCAAAGTGGCAAGTTAAAACTTCATTAGTTCAATATCCTCGTATATTGGCGCTTCTAGACCAAAAAAATGAGAGAAATCAGTGTTCTGGATTTGCATCTATTTTAAACATAGAATGACTAATTCATCATTAATGGGTGACACTAACTAGTCTGACCTCAATTGTTCAGAGAGCAACTGATTAACCCAAGGAGACAGTAAGCAACAAACAACCAATACTCATCGAAAGGCCACAATTAGCAACTTTTGATCAAGTCCACATATTTAGGCAACAGTCAGCGAGATGTCAAGGATTCTAGCACACACAGTAGCCAAATAAGGGCCAGAATTATAGCTAATTACACTAGTTGCACTAAAAATGGCTAGCACAAGATTCACAAACGACCATGGCACAAGGCCATTACCCAGAGCTCCACCTTAAGACACAAAAAAACCTATTCCTCACATTGAGCAAGAACATGATGAACACAGAACACCATCTGCATGCAATAACCATACCACACCACCAGGAATTGATAGAATGAGATTAGCTCAAGCCCGTACTCACCAGTAGGTCCTGGTCATCTATGCCTGGGAAGTAGGACGACAGCAACAGGGGCAAGGACCAGAGGTGTTCTTCAGACCCCATCTGAGCGGTGCCACCCCGGAATGATGACAAATCAGAGACATCAACTTGCCTGTGTACCATCAAGACAAACAACACTCAATATAAGGACCAGAGGCGCAACACAAGGATAATGAAGGCGTCTATGCTCTGCACTGCAAGGAGATGATGCGAGCTGTCACCATGCAGGGCATGGAGTGTGTTGTAATACAGCTAGGCTCTCTGAAAATATTGTAACAACAATAGCAACTATAGAACTATGGATCTTAATGAAAATGAAATGGTGCTGCCAATTGATTCTTTTCATCCATATTTGGAATGAATTACATTTATATAGCATGCTTACTCTTTTCAATTAGTAATTAAATGCCCCACATGAAGGCAATACCGATGAAATTTATTTCCAAGTTCTAATATGCCATCAAATCACAATGATTACCACGCAGGATCAGACATCAGAACAAGGATAGTGTAGGTGTTTATGCTAGCATTGCCTCTTACCGGTGGACAGACATTGTTAATGTACTACCAAATTTCAGCTTAAAATAGAATCAGCTGTGCAATAGGTTTGAATAGACTAAAGCAAGGACAGAATGCGGATCAAGAAGCTACCTTTCGATGCCAATGTCGACGAGCTCCTCGATGGTGGCATTGAGGTCTTGGGGGCGAGCAGCTCAACCTACTGCACGATGTGGATTTGAAACTATTTTAAACTACAGAAGTACTCTAGTTAATCATAAATGGTGATAGTAACAAGTGAGAGCAGAAACTGGTCTGACCACAATTGTATAGAGAAGGTACTAATTAAACCAAGGTGAAAAAAAACAGCCAGTATTTCCTTAAAGGCAATAATTAGCAACTTTTAATCGCATCAACAGATTTAGGAAACAAAAGTGATAAACAAGACGCGGCGCCACAGCTGCAGGTGCGGCCCCGCCGCACGGGAATATCCACCGGCCGGAGGTCCAGCAGCCAGCAAGCAACGTTGCGACCTAATCAAGCCGCTACTCCTATCTAATTTTCCTGCCCAAGTAGTTGTTTTTTCTTTCCCTAAATTCTTGGTTCGCAATTTGCTAGCATAGAGGATTTTTACCTAATTTGTTCTTCAATTTTGCAAATTGCAATAGCCATGGAACAAGAAAAACTGAGTAATGGCTCATATCTAGTGAAGTAGTATGGTTTAGAATAGAAAAATGTGCTTTCTTTTAGCCTGGCCCGCCCATTGATTTTTTTCGAGCTCCGCCACTGTGTGGGAACCGTAGGTGCATAACTCTGAATATTCAGCAAACACAAGAAGTCTGAAGCTGTAGATGGATGGAACGGGAGACACAAAGAAATCTTACATGGACTGGACTCTGAAGCTGTAGATGGATGGAACTCGCATGCATGCCCGGACACAAGCTGCTCTTCTCGCTAAGAAACTTGCAAGTGTACGTACTGTAATGCAGGAGGGGCAGGGCAATCGTCGCATGCCCGGACGCGGCCGGGGTCTCCGGGCTTGGCATGTAGTCTGAAAAATTCAGAAAACTGTTAGCCTATGTAGATCGATGGATCGGGAGACACCAAGAAATGCAGGCACATCCGATCCCTAGAGAGGAAAAGCAGCAGTACCTTGTAGCGAGCGAGACGTCGTGGAGCCACGGTTAGGGGTCCGTCAGATCGATCGGCTGCAGGTGCACCGGGCGAATACCGGCGCCGGAAAGCGTCAGGGCGGGTCGACGGCCACCGCACGGCGTCGTGTGGCAGCGAAGCGGCAGGGATCTGTGGCGGCGCCGACCGGCCGGAACCATGGGCGGCTATGGTTTGTCGTGGGGCGGCGGACGGGAAGATTCACGCCGTGAATCGAGAGAGGAGGAGGAGGAGGAGGTGTTGTCGGCGGCGCGAATACTCGCCGGAGCCGGCCGGAATCGACCGGCGACGGGAGGCGGCGGAGAGGAGGTTGGGAGAGGAGCCGCTGGTATGAAGAAAGAAAGAAAGAAGCGACCTTTTTGTAATGCGACTAGAATGAATTTTGCCGGTAATTCACAACGGGTAGCGGGTCTACATGCTCCTGCCCTTCGCGCCGGCCCAACTAAGGTAAATGTTTTTCATTCTTTTTATTTTAGTACTGTTCTATTAGTGTATAGCATTTTATTAGTGTAGCATTTTATATTAGTGTAGCATTTACGTTTGAATTTATGTAATATTAGTGGAGCATTTTTATGTTTGAATTTGTGTTTCAATTTTAGTGGAGCAAATTAGGAAATTTAATGGAGTCATTTTATTATTAGTGTACTAACTTTTAGTATAGTCATTTTATTCGAGTCATTTTATTGTTGTTACATTTGCAATGAATTACAAATTGTTGTCCCGGTTGCTAAGTTAGAAATATTGCAAATATTTTAAGTTACAAATATTGCAAATATTTTACATGTAGCAAATATTTTAGGAGTAAATATTTGTTAGTGTTATTCAAATTGTTAGTGTTAATAGTTAGTGATATAATTCATAGCAAATTTGCTAAATTTACTAAGTACTAAATTTACTAACTACTAAATTTGTTACTAAATTTGCTAAATATACTAAGTACTAAATTTGTTTCTAAATTTGCTAAATTTACTAAGTACTAAATTTTGTTACTAAATTTGCTAAATTTACTAAGTACTAAATTTTTAGAGCATTGTATCCCTAAATTTTTAGAGCTAAATTTTGTATGCATATTTTTGATTTGTATGTAGAAAAATTGTTAGTAGAAAAAAATTTAGTAGAAAATTTGTTAGTTAGCAAAGTTAGCAAATTTAAGTTAGCACATTTAAGTTACAAATTTGAAACACGATGCAATTTTTAGTAAATTTGAAAGTTAGCAAATTTGAAACTTAGCATAAAGTTAGAAATTGAGATTGTGCTTTACAACCTTAGCAAAAAAATTTGAAACTTAGCAAAAATTTAAGTTAGCAAATTTAAGTTAGCAAAGTTAACAAATTTAAGTTAGCACATTTAAGTTACAAATTTGAAACACGATGCAATTTTTAGTAAATTTGAAAGTTAGCAAATTTGAAACTTAGCATAAAGTTAGAAATTGAGAAATTTGAAAGTTAGTAAATTTGAAACTTAGCAAATTTGCAATATTGCTATTTTAGTAGCAAAGTTATTTTATTAGTGTATAAGAAATTTAAAGTTGTTTGCTATGAATTACAAATTTGCAGTGACATTGAGCTATGGAGGACGACGCCCCCATCATCCGAGACGACGCCCCCTTCATCCGACAAGACCGGATGCAAGCAATTATATATGATAAGCTGCAGAACCCAATTCCGATGGAGAAGATTCCAGCGAAGAAGACGACGAAGAGTTTAGCGCGAAATGTTTGAACGACTCTGGTGAGGGACTTGAGTTAGAAAATTTCAGAGACGACGACGACGAAGAAGTGCCGTTAGAAAACTCTGTAGAAAAATCCGGCGAGGTATATATTAAGTCTTGTTGATCACTAGCTAGATGCATTAATAGATTTATATTGCACTTATTAACGAAACATTTTTCTTTTAGCCCTCTGGATCTAAGTCAATCCCTACACGAGGCCCGAACCAAGGGGTAAAGCTGCCGGATGGTGCAAAGTTGTCGATCGACGAAGTTAGTATAAAAGGCAAACCGGAGAAACCCGAAGGAATCTACACTAAATATGTAGCTCAATGCGGTGTTCTTGTTAGGGACATGGTCCCGATCACCGTTGCAGAATGGAATCAGCCGAAGAAAGCCAACATTGGCGCAAAATATCTCGAGCAAAGAATTAAAGATACCCTTTGGGACTCGATGTTGGCTTCTTTCAGCCTACCGGCAGATCTCCCACAGAAGAGGAAGGATAAAGTCAAGGAATGGACTCTTAGCAAGATGGCCCAGCAATTCAACAACTGGAAGAAAAAGTTGTGGCAAAAATATGCGAAAGAACCTCCAAATTTCACCGGACATCTAGTGAAGATAAAAGATGACTGGGCTGAATTTGTGGCGTATAAGAAATCGGCCGTCTCTGTGGCCCGATCGACCCAAAACAAGTTGAATGCTAAGAAGAAGAAATATCACCATCGTTTGGGCTCAGGTGGCTACAAGACTGCCTTGCCTAAGTGGGAGGCCTATGAAAACGAGCTGCGTGAAAGAGGGATCCGTCCACAGACAGATGACTGGCCCGACAGGTCCAAGTTCTGGTTGTTCGCGCATGGGGCAGTTTTGGACCCAGACACAGGGCTGATTGTTGCACGGGAAAATGGAAGAAAAGAATTACAAGAGTCGTCAAAAAACTAAAAGACGCAATAGCACAAGTCAAGGGGGAACATATGTTCCCGATAGAGAGGACGACGAGCTTTCACTCGCCCTCGGGAATAAAGAACACTGGGGACGATGTCGAGGCAGAGGAGGCGGTGTTGGTTTTCTTGAAGGGTTTCCGGAGGACGCTGCAACTTATAGAAAACATTGCAGAAGTAAGAAGAGGGAGGCGAGAGGTTTACACTTAGAACGCCAGATGCATGATGTGAAGGAGCAACTGGCCTTAATTACCCAGAGCAGGGAATCTCAGCTGCGAGTAGAAGATCCTGCAGTCGATGTCTGCCCATCTCAGCGGAAAAGCAGCGTGGGTTCCACGCAGCTACAAGATCCTGCAGTTGATGAACCAGTTGCTGAACCGTCGGCGGCTCACTACCCCGTGGATGATATCACGGAGAAGACAAATTGTGAGTTACATGCGCCGTTGAAGAACATTTTTTCCGGTGGCGACTGGCTATGCTTTACCACATCAACCTGGAGCAACCTTCCATTTTGGTGTGATTCCAGCTGGATTTGCTCGTGTCGGGGTCACGAAAGTTATGTCGGGAATGAACTCAATAGAGCTTGACATTCCCGGAGCTGAAGGCGAGAAGACATTGGGAGAAGTCGAACTTGGTATCGTTCTATGGAAGAAGAATTTAATCAAGTTTCCAGACTCGGCGCCAAGGCCACCGACTCCTCCGGTTAGAAATTCACCACAGCAAAGTCCACCCTCCTCCCCCGACGATTGGGAGCCCACCGCGAGTCCATCGCCCGCGCCGTCCCGTCAGCCGACTGCTGCGCCCACTAGTAATTTGACAAAGCGGAAGCTGTTCACGGCGTCCCCTGTCAAGAAACGTGCAAAAAAAACCAAGGAAGTCAAGGCTCCTGAGAAGTTAGCTGGCGAGATGACTATGGAGGAATTAGAACTGAGCACACAAGGCAAGGCTGCAGCCTTTTTTGAACAGAAAAAAAGGAAAGACTGGAGGCAAGACTTGACCCCATAAAGGAACTTCTGAAGACTATACCAACTGAGGTAAAAGATCGCACCGTTGACAACCTATATGACCCTCCACCGCCGCCCCTTTCAGACTATGAGCGAGGTATTGACAAGGTACTTTCCTCACAGAAGGAGGAAGAAAAAGCGTGCGGGAAAGGAGTTGCCCAGCTCGGAGAACAAGAAGCACAATCGATCGCCCCGCTCATTGTGCCTTCTGAACCTCGGGAAATCGAGCATGGAGAAGTTGTCATTGGCGACACAGGTCTCCCCATAGCGCAGATAGCAATTCAATATAAATTTGAACTCGGGCTGCCTCTGGTCGAAAATCCGAGTGCTCTAACAACACAGTTATATAAATTGCATACCTGGTACATGACCGCCGCAAAAGAAGGGAGGACATATCTCATGGCGGGAGTTAAGGAACATCACTTGTTCCGAGAATATGCTGTGCAGGTTGAGTTCTCCGAACTTTTTCAGATGTACAATCAACGTGCCCTCGACAAAGCTATCCTCAGCTGCTATTGTCTGTAAGTAATTTATTCGTGTAATTTAATTATTTATAGTTCAGCTCGTTCATTGCTTGTAATTATCCTCACAACATTCTTTTGTACGCTATTATGCAGAATGAAGATTCGTGAATGCCGAATGGGAGGAATCTGGGACATTGGGTTCATTGACCCGGATAAAGTTAATGTGTGACCGTAGAAAATCCTCTGTATGCCGAGGACACAGAGAACTTTGCTAACGTGTTTTAAGCGACAAAGTACCAAAAAGGAAATACTTCTTCCTTACAACTTCGGGTGAGTGTTACTGTCTTGTACACATTCTATTTTGCTTTCCCGATATTAAGTGTAATTGATGAGTTCTGAATACCTGCGTATATAAATGTGCGCAGGTACCACTTCATTCTGCTAATCATTAGACTCGAGGAAGGAGAGTTGAAGTCTGGGACTCATTGAGGAAAGATCAAGATGATTACAAAAGCGTGCGTCTAATGCTCAAGAGGTAATTTCAATCGCACTATATCGTCCACTTTCGTTCATTTCCGGATATCAAAAGTATAAGTAATAACTCCTCAATTCATTTTCTTTTCCGGGCAGGGTTTGGAAAAGTTCATCGCGGAAGAACGCGGTGAATGGAAACAGAAGCTGGAGTTCAAGGCTAACAATGTAAGTACTACTACGTATCTAGGTCTGCGTATCTTTCTAATACCATTATCGTTCTCTTGATTATTATTTGATTAAATTATATTCTTGTATAGTGGTGTCTGCTACAACCACAGGGGACGGAACTATGTGGATACTACGTTTGCGAGTATATTCACATGAGGGTCAATGAGAGAGTCAATAGTGTAAGAAATCGAGAGGTACGTAAACATCATACACAACTTTTATTTTGCTACCATCAATTGTGTTTAGTTTCGATCATAACTGATTTGATCTCCTTCTTTTAAAGATGTCAAGGAAGCGGAGCCAGCTCCTACACAAAACCGCGTAAAAGCTATTGCGGAGGAATTGGCGGGATTCATTCTGACGCATGTCCTAGATGAATTCGGTGAATTCCACTATGTCGAAAAATAGACTCCCTCCATGCATGTACTAGCTAGCGGTGATCTCCATTGTAATTATGAGTACTTTATATGTAACGAGAGTACTTTATATGTGTAATGAGTACTTCATATGTGTAGTCAGTACTTTATACGTGATCTCCTCCGAAACCCTGAAAAATGAGCGAAAAGGAAAAAACAGAAACCCTAAACCCCGAAAAATAAGCGAAAAGAAATAAAACCGAAAACCTAAACCCCCCGAAAAAATAAGAGGGGGAAAAAAAGCAGGAACCTTTAGTACCGGTTGGTCCTCAGCTGGGCGCGCACTGGTTCGCCCACGTGGCGGGCCTTTAGTACCAGTTGTATATACAACCGGTACTAAAGGGGTACCACTTTAGTCCCGACCTTTTAGTACCGGTTGCACAACCGGTACTAAAGGCCATATAAAACCGGTACTGATGCCCTGTTCTGTACTAGTGCACCAGAGCGTGTAATACCCCAAAATTTGGTCAGCTTCTAATTAGTTTATTTTGGTAATCTAATTTTTATGTAGCTGTGTCTCACTACAGGAAACAAAATCTTTGCCGTGTACAAAATGGACCTTTTCCCTTTTTTAACTTTTCTTTATTTCTTTAGGGTTTGCAATATATAAATGTATTGTTTTATGTGTTTGTAATATATAAATGTATCGCAATGTTGAGCCCCAAGATCTCACGTCCAGTGGATCCGTCGTGGGGATTCGCTCTATCGATCAGTCCCGCCAAGTCCCACGTGTGTTAAGGTTTTTCCCCGGCCCATAAACAATAGTTCGGGGCGACAAAATCACTCGAGTTCTCGCATGTGACACTAACATATGTATTCTGAACTACATAAACAATATATATATTCGTTGCATCATCTTCAAATACTTTGTATTCTGAACTACATAAAAATGACAAAATTTGATAAAATTAGAGATTTAAAAAAAAATACATATTTAGATCCACACTTTTATCATTTTTATGTGGCCCAAAATACAACGTATTTGAAGTTGAATTTTTGCATGTTTATGGGACACATAATTGCCTATGTCCATCACTTTTTTCAGAAAATTTTAAAACACATAAATATTCTTTTTGAATTTTTTAAACCATCGGGATCACTGGTGCTCGGGAGCGCCAAAACGGATTATAATACGCAATAGTGGTTGTGATTAGCAATAGTAGAAAAACGAAAGAGAAGAGGTATTTGAGTGGCGTTTCGTTTCGTCACTCTTTGGTCAACACTATCTAGCACAATAAAAACGATAGATCGCTTTATTGATTCCGTCACTCGTTGATCGTGACCTTTTTTTTTTTGGAATGGAACGTGATCGAGTTCCGTTCAAATCCAGGAGGCGCGTGAGGGAAAAAAGGTAGGGTAGAATATGAGCAAGTTAGGGAGACAAAAAAGAAGAGGATTTTGAGTGGCGACGCGGATTTCTTCGGAGAGCGTCTGGTTCGACGCATGGAACGCCACAAACGAGGCAGGCAAATACTCCATGAAGCAATCTAAGGTCGACCGGTGTGTGGTTTATGCGAACCAGATCGACAACAACACACGCCTTCCATGTATATATAGGGTTACTTATAAGTTGGTCGACATGTTTGGTCTTGACGACGTCTCTGGTAGCGACAACCGTGGAAGTCTGCCTCACGTGCAGAAACCGCGGTCTGCAGGTGCACTTCGCGGTGATCATCCGTCCCCGCGCAGGAGACGCATCATTCTCCATGGTGGTGTCATCCACTGGCTAGTGCACCTTGCTCACGGACGCTTTGACAGTTGCACCTTGCTCACCGACACGGACAACATCGATTGCTCCTTCTTCCTGTTTTGCCCGAGTCTCGTCACCCGGCTCAACAGAAGCAGCACAAGAACCATCAAAATCCATGTTTTCACATCAACATCTGGCGACCCGCTGCCATGAGCGATGACAACAATTATTTCCGTTCGCAGGACTGGTTTGCAATGCACAGAGACGCTGTCGTCCTCCATGGAGCATGGAACGATTAATCTGCCTGAACACGGCACCAACTCCAAAGGACAGCTCCACCTGGAGTCACATGATGGACGAAAACTACTATGTCTATTGTGTGTAAAAGGTTTCAATATAGCCATGTGGCCTCAACTGCCAAGCGGAGATTGGCCATCAAAGCCCGTGACGATCGACACAGAAGAGAAACTACGAGCGCTAGACCCCGACATCTCCTCTGGTCGGCCTTTCCAGTTCGCTAGCACGGGAAGGGCAAATTTGACGAAATTGACCCTTTTTTGAATTCATTTCACAAAATGGACCAAATTTCAAATCAATTCACGATCTAACCCTTTTTCACGGCGCCCGCCCCTGGGGCGCTGTGCTCAGCTGCACAACGCCCCGGTCCAAGGCGTCATGGATTCTGCCACGTCAGATTAGGCGGGACCCATCTTAATGGCACGGCGCCCCGGACCAGGGCGTCGTGGCTACAAGCATGGCGCCTTAAGCCAAGGCGTCGTGCTCTTTTTTTTTTTGCTCGTTGGTAAAAATTGAAAACAGAACAAAAGAGGCCCATGTATGTACTGGCTACATGTACGATGGTCTAGCTCAGTGGTCTGTGGTGTTCTTCATGATCATGAGGTCGTGGGTTCAATTCCTGGTCCTGCACTGACTTTTTCTCCCGAATCTTTTGTTGTTTTTTGTTTATTCACTCAACCAACATATATAACATGTTATAGAAAAAATAAATATAATTTTTTTTGTTGCTTTATATTCTTCACATAAGTAGGCAACGTTGCAAATTTTTTGCAATATGTTATAGAAAACATAAAATTAATTTTTCTGTTGCTTTTTGCATTTCACATAAGTAAACAACGTTGCAAATTTGTTGTTCTTTGTTTGTTCACTCAACCAACATATATAATATG